>OZ021686.1:10098496-10698496 GCA_963978505.1 Listrodromus nycthemerus | reverse complement strand
TTTACTTACGAAACCGAAGTTTCGGATCGAGAGGTCCATCATTCGACCGGCCGTAATTTTCGCTGGATAGTTACTTGTGCCTATTATCATGACGATCGGGAGTGCGCTTTTGCCGGGCAGTTTATACCATTCGCTCGTGTACGCTGCCCTTTGGACTTGCATAAACTGTTACGAATTTTTTACTTTTCATACAGCGCGCGATAACAGCTTCCCGGAAAGGCAACATACAATAGTTAATCGCACCTGTTCCTTCAGTTGTTCGCCAATATGGCAAAATATAAAGATATTGAAACTCAACGATACGAGTACAGCGACGTACGTAAGAATTGCCAGCCTGTCGCTATTTTTCCATTCCTGAAATATCCCATAATCAGTCCTTTCCCGACAAGTATGTACAAATGCATCTCTTTTCCTACCTTCATACAATAGTATTCGTCCAAGCATATTGTCAGCGTCGATGAGATCACCTCGACCAAACACATTTCGCGCAACATTTTTTCTATCTTTCCCGAAAATCTGAAAAAACCAAGAAAATTGTCGCCCAGTATTATTTCGATAATATATCTATGAAAAATCATTTTTTCTGGGTAATTATGGGACAATGAATATTGTCGTCTTGCAATAATTTCTTGCATTCTGTTTTTGGAATACTTTTTATTTTATATATTGTTCTAGTCAGCTCTGTACGGAAGTTTGGCGCTGACATGGAAATACGTTCACAGAAAATTTCTAAATACAAGGCAATTATATGAGAAAACGTTTATAGTTACATATAGGAACATATATAGTGTTGGAAACGGTTTATAAGAAATTAATTTCAAATACTGGTCGGGTAATTAACTTTCAAACGAATAGATTGTTATGTTCATAAGGAGATAAATATTCTCTTTCTTCAGTATCATCTTTTATACGTTTTTTGGAATTGCTGTATTGCATTTTTCTATTTCCTTTATATTAAACAGCTGTCTAATTAGCTCCTTGAAGGAGCCTAATAATCGGATGGAAATCTTTTTTCACACAAGCTCACGAAACGAAAGTAAATTACAGGAGGAAGCAGATATTTTTTATTGCGGAAAAAAGTTATTTGAAACACCACTCGAGCAGTCAACTTGAAACCCAATGTCAAATCACACCGGAATAATGATTTCTCCCACCACTTACAAACCACACCTCCCAAAATCAAACAAAATGCGAGAAAATGACCGAGGTGTAGGGTATGGGTTTAACAGGTACGGCTAGAAATGCGATTGATCAAAGGCTAGAAAACTTCGTTGTCCGCTTACCGTAGTACTCTGACGTGAGTCTGAGCGATCCACTTGATTTTTTGCTCTACACTGTACTCTTTCGTGTCATTCGCGGAATCGAGCAGAATTTCAAGTCTCGAAGCGATCACTTGGAATTGTCCGCAAGCATGACTGACGAGTACAGCAGCGAGATTGCACGAAGTTAACGAGACCGTCGAAATGAAGACCGATGCTAAGCAACACGTGTACATTATCAGTTCGTAGTTGGGACTTTTTTGATCATCGACGAACATGTCGTAACCGGGAAGCATGAGTTTTCTCGTCGTTTCGTTAAATTCATTTATACTCTTGCCCGAACAGAGCGGCATTATCAGATGGTAAAACAAAGTGCAGGAGTACAGAAACGTAGCGCTGATGGCGGTCAAGTTGTTCCCGGCTCGGGCGTTTCTCGTCATCGTCTCTCGATCTTCGATGCTTTCGATATTTCGCCAATCGGCCACCATATGCGACATCGACTCTTTTATAAGGCGGCGGCGATAAAACAGCGAGGCGTACTTGAGAATATTCGCGACATAGAAACCAATTGGACCCACCATCATCACTCTCGTTAATGGATCTTTTTCTCGCAGCAGCGTGTGAGCTAGAGACGGCACAGTTTGGAAGAACATCAGCGAACATACCACAATTATCAGTAATTTCGAAAAGTACAGTTCGGTCTTTGTCGCGCCGACCGAAACGATGGGCCAAATACCGAGCAACGAGAGAAGCCATTTTGTGTAGTTTATCGCGTAATCGACGTTTCCGGACGAATCTTCGTTGAGGATTTTCTCGCGCACCGTCGATCGAGCGTTTCGATTCATATTCGGATTATCGAGTTTTCTGGGGTCCGCGGACTGACGCAACTCGACGTCTCCGTCCAGAAATTCTGGTGTCGTGACGAATTCCATTTATCATGGATGCGACGGAGCTCCGCTCAAGATTGTCTTTCTTGCTGGAGCCACTTTTTTTCGATTATCCGTTCGACAATGCTGCCAGCCTTTGTTCGCTGAAGCGTTTCAGCAAGTTTGTACGATAGTTTTCGCTAGAGTCGGTTCGTGACAAAGTTATTCGCCGAAATAAAAAAAAGCATTCAAAGCCTTGCTCAGATAAAGGTCTCGGCGGTTCTGACTTTTCCTACACACTTTTATTTGCCTTTTTTTGTATTAGCGTTTTTTTGGCTCCTACGGCGCAGACTCCCGCGATTTGTTGGAAGCCTTGTCTCCGTGGAAACGGCCATAGACGGCGTGGAAACGTCATATTTCGATTCATTGATTTTTATCAGTCGCTTGGTGGTGTCCGATGAGCGATAACGAGAGAGAGAGGGTTGTTGCGGCTTGCAAAAAAAACAAAAAACAACTATAAACCCCCAAATAACAACGTTCTATCGGTGAGTTAACGAATCTATTTGATGTAAATTAAAAATGATTTTATTCATTGAATCGCACACGGGTCGTAATAGCCTTTGTGTTCGGGGGTCTTAAAAAGGTCCTTGAAGTTGCCACCCCCTCGAAAAGTCTGGGAGATCGACTTAAAAAAGAATTGTTAAATTGTCAATTTTCATTTTAACATTCTTTGTCAATAAGAATATATCTTTTTAAAAACGTCAGTACATCTTCACTGCATTTTTCTTTCGACTCGGGGATGTGAATCGCGTGCGTGTGTTGTACTTGCACCATCTTTCCCACAACCAAGTTACGTTATTGTATTAAATTCAATCGAATTGAATTCACGCCACCGGACGTGTCGAATTCCTGGAAATCTGCATCTGACCGCGATCACGCGCGAGCGCTCACGTTTTTTTTTTTTCGATTTTTGATATCGTTACTTTTAAACCTCTTCGATACTAGTAGCGCGTGTCGTCCCAATTCTGCATCTTCGGGTCGCTCTATCTAGCCGCAGGAGTGAGTGATCGGAATCGTGGCAAGATTGTAATCGCTCGTTTCGGCCGTGTAGAGGAAGAACGAGGAGACGCATAACGCGCAGAATATTGTCTCGTGATCGACGGTGTTCCGTTGAGCCTGTTTGTGCTTTCTTGCATAACGAGTGAGATTATCGCAGAAAGTGGCATGCGACAAGCACATGCTGTTGCGGAATAATATCAAAACTATTCGAATCGGCAGGTAGACAGTCACAAGCAACTCGGTAAATCGAGCATTGGCTCAATAATCGTCGTGTCAAGTATTTCGAAATCGTAGTTGCTGCAAGTTCTGTTTGTCAGAGATGGAGAAGCTGGTATTGAACCTCGGGTGAACGTACTAATGAGATAGCATTTGAGCAATCGCTAATTAATCAGTCGAGTCAGATATAAAAAAATCCGAAAATTGAAAGAATTGTTTACACAATTGTGACGAAACATCTGACACTGCAAAAATGTCCTTTGGTGATGAAGCTTTGTTGTTCTTTTATTTTAAGTAAATAATTCGAGGTTCAGTTATCGATAGGGTCAATGAAGTGTTATTATTATTTCATAGTTCGTATTCGACTACCAGGAGTTATTTTATATTCTCTGGAAGGAGAAGAGGAAAAATATAATATAATAAATACAATTTTTGTTCCATGTGTGTGTCGTAGTTTTGCTCCAACGATCTCACTGTTTACTCACGAAATTGAAGCTGTGGATAGCGAATTCGAGGAAATCGTTGGGTTCGGCGTGTTAATTATCTAAATTGGACGACCACAAATGTGTAATGATTAATTATTCAATTCAAGGTCGAACTATTAGACGACCAATAAAAGTACCTGGCCGATGCAACGGCAACAACATCGCATTCTTTTTTCGTCGGTTATTTTGAAGTTCGCACTTCGGTTACTAGAAGATCGACAAAAAATATATCAATATCCTGTAGCTCTCATCATATTCAAATACGCCAATGTATTTTTCATTATCTAACAGAAGAAAAGAAAAAAAACGTTATTTATAATTCAAGTTCCATTCGTGGCGTGGATTCGTTGTGCCGAACGGTCTTATCGTTTACTTACGAAACCGAAGTTTCGGATCGAGAGTTCCATCATTTGACCAGCCGTAAGTTTCGCTGGATAATTACTTGTGCCTATTATCATGACGATAGGAAGTCCGCTTCTCCCGGGTAGTTCATACCATTTGCTCATGTACGCTGCCCTTTCGATTTGCATAAACTGTTACGAATTTTTTACTTTTTATACAGCGTGCGATAACCGGTCTCCGGAAAGGCAACATGCAACAGTTAATCGTACCTGTTCCTTCAGTTGCTCGCCTATGTGGCAAAATATAAAGACATTGAAGGTGAACGATATGAACACACCAATGTACGTAAGAATAACCAACGTGTCGCTGTTGTTCCATTCCTGAAAGATCAGATAATCAGTCCATCCCCCGACAAAAATTTACGAATGCCTTTTGTCCCTACCTTCATACAATAGTATTCGTCCAAGCATATTGTCAGCGTTGATGATATCACCTCGACGAAACATATTTCGCGCAGAATTTCTTCTATCTTTCCCGAAAATCTGACAAAACCAAGGTAATTATCACGCAGTATAATTCCGATAATATATCTATGCAAAATCATTTTTTTCTGAGTTTGTATAGGACAATAAATATTGCGGTCCTGCAATATTTTCGTTCACTCCGTTTTTGCAATGCTTTTTATTTTATATATTTTTCTATTCAGCTCTGTACGGAAGTTTGATGCTGACATGGAAATACTTTCATTGGAAATTTCTAAATACAAGGCAATTATATGAGGAAGCATATACAGTTTTGAAAACGGTTTATGTAAAAATAATTTAAAACACTGATCGGGTAATTAACTTCCAAATTCATAGATTGATACATTCACAAGGAGATGAATACGAACCTTTCTTCAGTATCATCTTTTTTTATGTTTTTCTGGATTTTTGTATTGCAATTTTCTGTTTGCCCTATATTGTAGAGCTGTTTAGTTAGCTCCTCGTAGGAGCGTAATAACACCGGCACACTATTTTTTTAGAATGTTCGAGAGTTTCATACGATTTTTTTGCATTTAAAACGGCTTATAGTCTCAATAAAGTTTCGATTCACATTCAGTGGAACGAAATACATGAAAATCATGCTTGGTTTAGTTCCAAAAAATTTTACGTCATTAATACTGCCGATTGTCATCATTTTTTATCGTTTTTTAAAAGTTGTCTCGAAATTTTGAGGTTGTACGGGTCAAACTGACCTCGAATTCGGATTCAGCGGACTAAAGTACGTACCCGCAGGTAGGTCCGTTTAAATGCACATTCCACTTCATTTTTTTGTGTGCCGGTGTAATCACATGGAAATCTTTTTTCACACAAGCTCACTAAATAAAAGTAAATTACATGAGGAAGCAGATATTTTTTGTGGCGGCAAAAAGTTATATGAAAAACCACTCGATCAGTCAACTTTAAATCTAACGCCAAATCACTGAGGAAGAATAATTTCTTCTACCACTTATGAGCCACGCCTCCCAAAATCATACCAAAATTCGAGCAAATGACCGAAGTGTAGGGTGTCGGTTTAACAGGTAGGGCTAGAAATGCGATTGATCAAAGGCTCGAAAACTTCGTTGTCCGCTTACCCTAGTACTCTGACGTGAGTCCGAACGATATATTTGATTCTTTGCTCGACACCGTACTCTTCAGTGTCTTTCGCGTAATCGAGCAGAGTTTCGAGTCTTGAAGCGATAACTTGGAATTGTCCGCAAGCGTGACTGACGAGTACGGCAGCGAGACTGCACGAAGTTAAAGAGACCGTCGAATTGATAAACGATGCTACGAAGCACGTGTACAGTATAAATTCGTAGAAGGGACTCTTTTGATCGTCGATGAACATGTCGTAACCGGGAAGAACGAGTTTCCTCGTTGTCTCGTTAAATTCGTTTGTACTCTTGCCCGAAGCGAGCGGCATTATCAGATGGTAAAACACAGTGCAGGCGTACAGAAATGTACCGCTGATGGCGGTCAAGTTCTTCCCAGCTCGGGCGGTTCTCGTCATCGTTGCTCGGTCTTCGAAGCTTTCGATATTTCGCCAATCGGCCACCAGATGCGACATCGACTCCTTTATTAGGCTGCGGCGATAAAACAGCGAGACGTACTTGAGAATATTTGCGGTATAGAAACCAATTGGACCCACCATCATCACTCTTGTTAATGGATCTTTTTCTCGCAACAGCGTGTGAACGAGACACGGCACAGTGAGGAAGAACATCAGTAAACATACCACAATAATCAGTAATTTTGAAAAGTACAGTTCGGTTTTTGTCGCACCGAACGAAACGATAGGCCATATACCGAGCAACGAGAGAAGCCATTTTGTGTAGTTTATCGTGTAATCGACGTCTCGAGACCAATTCACGTTGAAGATTTTCTCGCGCACCGTCGACTGAGCGTTTCGATACATATTCGAATTATCGAATATCGAAGGGTTCGCGGACTACTGCAGAACTTCCGGTGTTGTAACAATTTCCATTTATCATGGGTGAGACCGAGCTCCGCTCGAGGTTTTCGTTCTTGCTGGGACCTCTTTTTTTCGATTATCCGTTCGACAATGCTGCCAGCCTTTGTTCGCTGAAGCGTTTCAGTAAGTTTGTACGATAGTTTTCGCTACAGTCGGTTCGTGACAAAGTTATTCTCTGATATAAAAAAAAGCATTGAAACCTTGCGCAAATAAAGGTCTCGGCGCTTCTGACTTTTCCTACCCACTTTTATTTGCCTTTTTTTGTATTGGCGTTTTTTTGGCTCCTACGGCGCAGACTCCCGCGATTTGTTGGAAG
The DNA here is from genome assembly GCA_963978505.1 of Listrodromus nycthemerus. Taxonomy (NCBI): domain Eukaryota; kingdom Metazoa; phylum Arthropoda; class Insecta; order Hymenoptera; family Ichneumonidae; genus Listrodromus; species Listrodromus nycthemerus. Next base: position 10,691,457 of record OZ021686.1, on the reverse strand, counting down.
CCTTGTCTCCGTGGAAACGGCTATAGACGGCATGGAAACCTCATATTTCGATTCATTGATTTTTATCAGTCTCTTGGTGGTGCCCGATGAGCGATAAACGAGAGAGAGGGTTGTTGTGGTTTGCAGAAAAAAATAAAAACTATAAACACCCAAATAATAACGTTCTTTCGGTGAGTTAACGAATCTATATGATGTAAATATAAAATGGTTGTATTCATCGAATTGTACGTGGGTCGTAACAGACGTTGTGTTCGAGGGTCTTTGCAAGGTCTTCGAAGTTTCCATTCCCTCGAAAAGTCCGGGAGATTGACTTAAAAAAAGAATTGTCAAACTGTTAATTTTCATTTTGACGTTCTGTCTCAATAGGAATATTTTTTTTTTAAAACGTCCGTACACCTCCACTGCATTCTTCTTTCGTCTCGGGAATGTAAAATCGCGTGCGAGTGTTGTACTTGCATCATCTTTCCCACGACCGAATTACGTTATTGCATTAAATTCACTCGAGTTGAATTCACGCCACCGGACTTTTCGAATTTCAGGAAATCTACATCCGCCCGCGATCACGCGCAAGCGCTTACGTTTTTTTTGTCGATTTTTGATATTTATACTTTCAAAGTTTATCGATACGAGTAGACCGGTCGTTCGAATTCTGCATTTTCGGGTCGCTCTATCTAGCCGCAGGTGTGAGTGATCGGAATCGTGGCAAGATTGTAAACCCTCGTTTCGGCCGTGTAGAGGAAGAACGAGAAGACGCATAAAGCGCAGAATATTTCCTGTGATCGACGGTTACGTCGAGGCCGTTTGTGCTTTTTTGCATAAGGAGTGACATTATCGCAGCAAAACTATTCGAATCGGCAGTTAGACAGTCTCGAGCAACTCGGTAATTCGAGCATTGGCTCGGTAATTGCCGTGTCAAGTATTTCGCAATCGTAGTTTCTCCAAGTTCTGGTTGACAGAGACGGAGAGGCTAAAATTGCACCTCGGGTCAACGTACTAATGAGATAGCATTTAAGCAATGGGTAATTAATTAGTCGCGTCTGATATCGAGAAATCCGGAAATTGGAAGAATTGTTCAAACAAATCTTACGAAACATCTGACACTGCCAAAATTAACCTGACATGCTTGCTCGTACCCCTATATGCAGGATCGTGAGCAGGAACTCATCAGTCTTTTCGAAACTCCTGATTTTCTTATTAACTCGATAAGGAAAATATACAATAGATCGACTCTTCACATAGAAGACCAGCGTATAAAGCGTACTCCAGCTACTCCTAAACAAACTGTGATAATAATACTGTTCTTAGGAACGATAAGAAACATTGCTCTTATTAAACACTATTACACTTGTATGAATAAATTGTGGATCAATTATTCTCTTGGATTCTACTATTAACTGCATAATCCCGAAAACTCCAGCTAACGGCTCTAACGCAGAGCCCGGCGTAGCTAATTGAGTTCTTGCGGATATAAAATGGTTGTCGATTTTCCGTAGTCGATTTCCATGTGCCACGCACCTTTTTATGAACCCCGAGTGGAGAGACAAAGAAACGGGCTTTAGCAAACAAGTAAGTACGGAACTCGAAGGTCCCATCATCATTATCAGTTCGGGAACTCGCGTATTTTTCTGAACAACCTGCAACATCAGAAGGACGACGTGCATTAGCATGATCGAACATGAAATTAGGAACTTCAGCCGGCGGAAAAATCGCCGGATGGTCGATGGATTCGACTCTATATTGGGCAAAATTGGATGAGATTGAGAAACCGCTGGTGGTATCGTGGAGCGTAATTTGTGATTTCGTTGTACGACCGCTTGATCGCACGGTGCAAATCATGAAAATCCATCGTACCGGATGTGAGTTGCTGCGACTCTCGACTCCATTGGTTCTTCTACTTTCGCAATGAATCTGTTTCTCCAATACGAAACAGGAAGCTTTGGTGATCGTTCTTTTTTTTGTTTTGTTTTAAGTAAATAATTCGAGGTTCAGTTATCGATAGATTAACGAAGTGTTGTTATTATTTCATAGTCGTATTCAACTACCAGGAGTTATTTTATATTGTCTAAGAGGAGAAGAGGAAAATATGATTTTTGTTCCATGTGTCCTGTGGTTTTGCTCCAACCATTATTTACTCCTGAAATTGAAGCGTGGATAGAGAAGTCGAGTAGATCGTTCGATTCTGCGTATTAATGATCTAAATTGGACGACTGAGAATGTGTAATGATTAATAATTTAATTCAAGATCGAATTATTAGACGACCAATAAAAGTACCTGGCCGACGCAACGGCAACAACATCGCATTCTTTTTTCGTCGGTTATTTCGAAGTTCGGACTTCGGTTACTAGAAAGATCGACAAAAAATACATCAATATCCTGTGGCTCGTATCATATTCAAATACGCCAATGTATTTTTCATTATCTAACAGAAGAAAAGAGAAAAAACGTATTTTACAATTCAAGTTCCGTTCGTGACGGATTTTTTTGTGCCGAACGGTCTTATCGTTTACTTACGAAACCGAAGTTTCGGATCGAGAGTTCCATCATTTGACCAGCCGTAAGTTTCATCGGATAATTACTTGTGCCTATTATCATGACGATCGGGAGTGCGCTTCTGCCGGGCAGTTTATACCATTCGCTCATGTACGCTGCCCTTTCGATTTGCATAAACTGTTACGAATTTTTTACTTTTTATACAGCGTGCGACAACAGTTTCCCGGAAAGGCAACATACGACAGTTAATCGCACCTTTTCCTTCAGTTGCTCGCCTATGTGGCAAAATATAAAGATATTGAAGGTGAACGATACGAATACATCAATGTACGTAAAAATAGCCAATATGTCACTGTTGTTCCATTCCTGAAAGATCACATAATCAGTCGATCCCCTCGACAAAAATTTACGAATGCATTTTTTCCCCTACTTTTATACAATAGTATTCGTCCAAGCATATTGTCAGCGTCGACGAGATCACTTCAATGAAACATATTTCGCTCAGGATTTCTTCTATCTTTTCTGAAAATCTGACAAAACCAAGATAATTGTTACGCAGTAGAATTTTGATAATATATCTATGCAATATTATTTTCTTCTGAGTATTTATGAGGCAATGAATATTGCGGTTCTGCAAAATTTTCGTTTACTCTGTTTTTGGAATTCTTTTTATTTCAATACCTTACTAGTTGGCTCTGTACGGAAGCTTCATGGTGACATGAAAATACACACAGAAACTTTTTAAACGAAAGGGAATTATGAGGAAACCTCTGTAGTTTTTAATACGGCATATTTATAAGAAAATTATTTCAAGCACTCGTCGGGTAATTAACTTTAAAATGTACAACTTGATATATACATAGGAATACGAATATTCGTTTTTTTCAGCATTATCTTTTAAACTATTTAAAAAATTTTCACATTGTCGTTTTCTGTTTACCTTCAATTATATAGTTTTCTAGTTAACTTCTCGAAAGAGCGAAAGAATCACATAGAGATGTTTTTTTTCACAAAAGCCTACTAAATAAAAGTCAATCACATGAGGAAGCAGATATTTTTTATTACGGAAAAAATATATTTGAAACGCCAGTCGAGCAATCAACTTTAGATCTAACGTCGAGTCACTCGGGAAGAATTATTTCTTTCATTACTTATAAGCCACACTTATAAGCCCCAAAATTATACCAAAGTGAGAGCAAACGACACGGAGGCCACGCCTTATCGCGATAGTGCTGCGGTAGGGATAGGAGTGCGATATGTCAAAGGTTCAGAAACTTCTTTATCTGCTTACCCTAGTACTCTGACGTGGGTCCGAATAATCCATTTGATTCTTCGTTCTACGCCGTACTGTTTCGTTCCTTTCGCGTAATCTAGCAGAGTTTCGAGTCTCGAAGCGACCATTTGGGATTGTCCGCAAGCGTGACTGACGAGTACGGCGGCTAGATTGCACGAGGTTATCGCGACCGTCGAATTGAAGAACGATGCTACGAAGCACGTGTACATTATGAGTTCGTAGGTGGGGGTTTTTTGATCATCGACGAACATGTCGTAACCGGGATAAACAACTCTTCTCGTCGTCTCGTTAAATTCGTTCGTACTTTTGCCCAAAGAGAGCGGTATTATCAAATAGTAAAACACAATACAGGAGTACAGCAACGCACCGCTGATGGTGGTCAAGTTCCTGCCGACTTCGGCGTTTCTCGTCATCGTTGCACGGTCCTCGAAGTTTTCGATGTTTCTCCAATCGGCCACCAGATGCGACATTGAGTCCTTTATGGCTCCGCGGCGATAAATCAGCAAGCCGTACTTGAGGATATTTGCGACACAGTAACCAATTGGGGCGACCAACATTATTCTCGTTACTGGATCCTTTTCCCGTAACAGCAGGTGAACGAGGCACGGCACAGTTAGGAAGAACATCAGCAAACATACGACGGTCATCAGTAGTTTAGAAACGAACAATTCGGTCTTTGTCGCATCGGCCGAAACGATGGGCCATATACCGAGCAACGAGAGAAGCCATTTTGTGTAGTTTGTCGTGTAATCAACGTCTCCGGACCAATCTTTGTTGAGGATTTTCTCGCGCACCGTCGACTGAGCGTTCCGATACATATTCGGATTATCGAATATTCGAGGGTCCGCGGACTGCTGCAACTCGACGCCTCCGTCCAGAAATTCTGGCGTGACAAATCCCATTTATCATGGATGAGAGCGAGCGCCGCTTAAGATTGACGTTCTTGCTGAAGCTACCTTTTTCGATTACTCGATGGACAATGCCAATAGCCTTTGTTCGCTATAGCGTTTCAGCAAGTTTGTACTATAGTTTCCGCTAGAGTCTGTTCGTGGCAAAGTTATTCTCCAAGATAAAAAAAACATTGAAAGTCTTGCTCAACGAAAGTTCTCGCGGTTCTGACTTTTCCCGCACACTTTTATTGGCTTTGTTTGTATTGGCATTTTTTTGGCTCCTACGGCGCAGACTCCTGCGATTTGTTGGAAGCCTTGTTTCCGTGGAAACGGCCATAGACGGCGTGGAAACGTCATATTTCGATTCATTGATTTTTATCAGTCGCTTCGTGGTGCCCGATGAGCGATAAACGAGGGAGAGGGTTGTTCCGATTCGCAGAAAAAAAAGAAATAAAACTATAAACACAGAGAAATAATAAAGTTCTATCGGTGAGTAAACAAAATTATTTGATGGATATATAAAATGATTTTATTAACCGAATCACAGATGGGTCGTAACAGCCATTGTGTTTGGCGGTCTTTAAAAGGTCTTGTAATTTCTCCGTCCGGGAGATCGATTTAAAAACCAATCCTTGAAATGTTTACTTTTATTTTGACATGCTATGTCAATAAAAATGTACATTTTTTTAAACATCAGAACACTTCCACGATTATTCGGCTGTCATTAAATTAACATTCACAGAATTTATCCACACCCGACAGCGGTTGGATATTGTTCGATTGTTATTTCGAGTCTGTCAAGTGAATCACGCGCGGGTGTTATACTTCCATCCTCGTTTCTTCACCTTGGGATTAAGCGCGAGCGGATGTAGGCATTCTTACTTTCAACGTTTTTCGATACTAGAGCGTCTCGTGCGAACCCAGCATTTTTGGGCCGTTTCATGCCAGTTACATCTACCGAACTCAACTAGCCTACGTTCTCCATCCAGAAGTGGCTGAAAGTTTTAAACTGTTACTGGTTCCGGTCGGTCTTGAACTGAAAATCTAAACCTTTACGCAACCCTTGCTTTATCTTCATAGGACGTCATAGAATCAATTACTACTTGTGCATCTCTCGAATTGTCGGTTAACGAGTCACTGCTCAACCGTTGTGGCATAACATTCTACTATGTTCCGAATGCATAAGTTTTAATCGAAAAGGTTTATATCGCCAACATCATGTTTTTTATTTCCATCGGCGTGTTCTCCATTGGGTGGCATGTTTAGGGCAATAACATCTCTCGCGAGGGAGATATTTTAATGGGTTAACGAAATTGTGAAACGTTACATGTTTCGTTAGACTATCGCCGACGTAAAAATACTTATATACGTTGAACGAAAAAGTGACCAGCAAAGTCGCGAAAGTACGTGTTTCGCAATTCGTTCAACAAACCTAGTATTCTTAAGGATAGATTGTCGATGCAGTTTTCTCAACGGCTTCAATAATTTGAACCGAATAACCGGTGCCCCCTTTAATATCGCAAATGGTTTAAACGGACTCGAAGGAATGTCTGACGCAAACGCACTAAAGTTGGCTAAATTACCTAACTTTTTGTTTGAATAAATCCCGCAACGAAATTCAAATAAAAGTGGTCCGAATTATCAAGCTGAGGGGGAGGTGGAATCAATCTCAACGCTATTTATCCCAGTTGTTTATCTCGCCTAATTCTTTGGGTGTATCAACTGTTTAGGCGATGTAAATAGATACGGGCGCATATGGGCTTGTCGATTAGGTACAGTGAACGAAAGGGGACTCGCTCAAATATATCCAAGCATTTATATTCAACAATCGACTAACGATCACTCGAGTAGAAATTACGTCAGGCTGCCTGATGTCTCATCAGGGCGAGCTCAGGTATTTTTAAGGTATAACTGATCAGGCTAGCCGGATATCAGCTGAATCCGGGGCATATAAAATATCACTAAGTTTCGTCTAATCAGGACTGTTTGACGTAACTGGAATCAAGGCAACAGTAACTTATCGTAAGGCATGCCACGATAATGTCTCGGTCGCATTGTACAGACTGGGTATAGGTCGGGTAATAGTAAGGCTCGCCGGGTCAGGCTAGTTGGATAGTTCGAGAATATATGAAGGATAGGGCATGACTGATCAGGCCGCTACCGTATTATGTTCATCCGGGCCAGCTCAGGAATTAAAAAGGCGTACTAGATCACGCTCGCGGTTGTCCGGGAGATCCGGGCCGAATTAGGAGATATAGCAATCTTTTTATTTCATTTTGTTAGATTTGTCATAATATTCTGATTTTTAAATTTGTTAGAATGTTGCAAACTTACGGAAAAAATGCGCATTTTTATCAGGGTGACATCTGCTCCAGATCAGGCTTGCCTGCTAGCCTGATTCGACCCAAATCCGGCGTTACATCAGGCCCGGATGTAAAATCGCGTTACATGGTAGATCCGAGATTGATTCAACATCGTATGTGGGTCAGATCAAGCGAACAGGTAAGCCTGATCTGGGCCAGATTTCGCGCTAAATGAATGACACGTGCTTCAGCAAATTATTCCATTTGAAACTCAAAGGCCCCATCATCATTATCGGTTCGGGACGGAGCATCTTTTTTGGAACGACGTGCAACATCAGGAGGACGACGCATCCTTCTGATGTCGCACGGACATTGTCCAGAATGATCGACAGTGAAATCAGTAACATCAGTCGGAAAACAAATCGCCCGATGGTCGAAACCACTGTATGTATCGCAGAGCGTGTTTTATGTCCGATTCGTAATTTTTTTCGTCCGACCTTTCCATCGCGGATTCCGAATCATCAAAAGTACCGGCCGGATACGATTTACTGCGATTCGCGACTCTTCTGCATCTTCTACTTCCGCGATAAATATTTTCCCTCACAGCGAAACCGGAAGCTTTGTTGTGAATGTTTTATTTGTTTATTTATCTATTTTAGATAAATAATTCGAGGGTCCATTATTGATAGATTAAGAAAGTGTTATCTATATTCGATAGTTCGTATCATATTCAACTACCGGGAGTTATATTTTATTATCTGAAAGGAGGAAAGAAAAAAACGAATTTTTGTTCCATGCGGGAGTCGAACGACCTGACTATTTACTCACTAAATCGAAGCTGCAGATAGAGAATTCCAAGAGATCGTAGGATTCGGCGTATTGATTATCTAAATTGAACGATCTACAATGTGTAATGATCAACAAAAAATGCAAAGTCGCATTATTAGACGTCCGATTGAAGTACTTGGTCGACTCGACGGCAATAAGATCACAATCCTTTTTCGTCGTTTATTTCACAGTTCGAACTTCGGTTTCCAAAAGATTGACAAACAATACATCAATATCCTGTAGCGCGTATCATATTCAAATACGCTAATGTATTTTTCATTATCTAAAAGAAGAAAAGATAAAAAAAACGCAATTTACAATTTACGTTCGATTCGTGTCGTAGCTGTATCGCGTATAACGGTCTTATTATTCACTTACGAAACCGAAGTTTCGAATCGAAAGTTCCATCATCTGACCTGCCGTAAGTTTCACCGGATAATTACTCGTACTTATTATCATGGCTATACGAAGTCCGCTTCTGCCGGGCAGTTTATACCATTCACTCATGTACGCTGCCCTTTCGACTTGCATAAACTGTAACGAATTTTTTACTTTTTATACAGCGTGCAATAATAGCTCCTCGGAAAGGCAACAAACAACAGTTAATCGCACCTGTTCCTTCAGTTGTTCGCCAATATGGCAAAATATAAAGATATTGAAACTCAACGATACGAGTACAGCGACGTACGTAAGAATTGCCAGCGTGTCGCTGTTTTTCCATTCCTGAAATATCCCATAATCAGTCCTTTCCCGACACGTATGTACAAATGCATTTCTTTTCCTACCTTCATACAATAGTATTCGTCCAAGCATATCGTCAGCGTCGATGCGACCACTTCGACCAAACATACTTCGCGCAGGATTTCTTCTATCTTTCCTGAAAATCTGACAAATCCAAGATAATTATCACGCAGTATAATTTTTATAGTACATCTATGCAAAATCATTTTCTTCTGAGTACTTATAAGGAGATCAATATTTCGGTTTTTCAATATTTTTTTGTACTCCATTTTTGGAATTCTTTTAGTTTCGAATATCTTTCTAGTTAGCTCTGTAAGAAAGCTTCACGGTGACATGGACATACCTTCCCACAGAAAATTTCCAAACAAAAGGCAATTATATGGAGAAGCATACATAGTTTTTAATACGGTTTGTTCATAACAAAATGACTCGAAGTACTGATTACGTTTCTTGCTTCAAAATGTATAGGTTGATATATCTATAAGGAAATGAATATTCGTTCTCTTCTGGATCACCTATTATACAATTTAAAAAATTTTTATATTGCAATTTTATGTTTACCTCCAAATATATAGCTATCTAGTTAGCTCCTCGAAGGAGTCTGATAATCACATGGAAGTGTTTTTTACATGAGCTAATTAATGAAAGTGAATTACACGAGGAAGCAGATTTTTTTGATTACGGAAATAATTTATTTGAAGCACCAATCGGGCATTCCACTTTGAATTTAACGTCAAATCACTCGGAGAGAATAATTTCATTCACCACTCAGAACCAATAACGCCCAAAATCAAATCGAGATGAAAGTAACCGACGCGGAGCAGAGACCTCATCACGGTAGTATTTAAGCCTCATCACGGCAGTATTTAAGCTCAAAAAATTGATTATCCGCTTACCTTAGTACCCTGACGTGAGTCCGAACGATCCATTTGATTTTTTGCTCTACACCAAACTCTTTCGTGTTTTTCGCGCAATCGAGCAGAGTCTCGAGTCTCGAAGCGATCATTTGGAATTGTCCGGAAGCGTGACTGACGAGTACAGCGGCGAGATTGCACGAGGTTATCGAGACCGTCGAATTGATCATCGTTGCTACGAAGCACATGTAAAGTATAAATTCGTACGTTGGACTTTTTTGATCGTCGACGAACATGTCGTAACCGGGATAAACAAGTTTTCTCGTCGTTTCGTTAAATTCGTTTGTACTCTTGCCTGAAGAGAGCGGCATTATCAGATAGTAAAACACAATGCAGGAGTACAGCAAGGCACCGCAGATCGTGGTCAAGTTCCTGCCGACCCGGGCGTTTTTCGTCATCGTTGCCCGGTCCTCGGAGCTTTCGATGTTTCTCCAATCGGTCACCAGATGCGTCATCGAGTCTTTTATGACGCCGCGGCGATAAATCAGCGAGCCGTACTTGAGAATATTCGCGATACAGAAACTTACTGGACCGACCAACATCATTCGCGTTAATGGATCTTTTTCTCGCAACAGTATGTGAGCGATACACGGCACAATGCTGAAGATCATCAGTGAACATATCACGGTCCTCAGTAGTTTTGAGAGGAACAGTTCGGTATTTGTCGCATCGGCCGAAACGATGGGCCATATACCGAGCACCGAGAGAAGCCATTTTGTGTAGTTTGTTGTGTAACCGACGTCTCCCGACCAATATTCGTTGAGGATTTTCTCGTGCACCGTCGATTGAGCGTTTCGATTCATATTCGGATTATCGAATATTCGAGGGTCCACGGACTGCTGCAACTCGACCTCTCCGTCCAGAAATTCTGGTGTCTTGACGAATTGCGTTTATCACGGATGAGACCGAGCTCCGCTCAAGATGGCCGTTCTTGCTGGAGCCACTTTTTTCGATTATCCGTTGAACAATGCCGACAGTCTTTGTTCGGTGTGGCGTTTTAGCAAGTTTGTACTATAGTTTTCTCTATAGTCGATCCGTGATAAGGTTATTCCTGAAAAAAAAAGCATTGATAGCCTTCCGCAACGAATGTCTCGCGGTTCTGACTTTTCCTGCACACTTTTATTTGCTTTGTTTGGATTGGCGTTTGTTTGGTTTCCACCACGCAGACTTCCGCGATTTGTTATAAGCTTTGTCTCCGTGGAAACGGCTATAGACTGTGCGGAAACGTCATACTTCGATTCATTGATTTTTATCAGTAGCTTTGTGGTGCCCGATGAGCGATAAACGTGAGAGAGTGTTGTTGCGGTTTGCGGAAAAAAATGAAAACTATAAACACACAAATAATAATTTTCTGTCGGTGAGTTAACGAATGTGTTTAATGTATGTATAAAATTATTTTATTCATCGAATCATACATGAGTCGTAACAGCCTTTGTGTTCGGCGGTTTTTTAACGGTCCTTGAAGTTTTTACGCCCTCGAAAAGTCCGGGAGATCGACTTGAAAAAGGAATTGTTAAAGTGTTTATTTTTATTTTAACATTCTTTGACAATGAAAATATATATTTTAAAAACGTCAGTACATCTTCACTGCATTTTTCTTTCGACTCTGAGATGAGATATCACATGCGGGCGTTGTACGTGAATCATTTTTCTCATGACCGAGTTACGTTATTGTATTAAATTCACTCGTATCAAACTCACGCCACCGGACGTGTCAAATTTCTGGAAATATACATCTGTCCGCGATTACGCGCGTGCACTTGTTTTTATTTTGAGTGTTCGTTTTCTTACTTGAAAAGTTTTTCGATACTAGTAGCGCGTGCCGTTTGCACTCAGCACTTACGCACCGCTTAATGACAATTACCTCTACCGAACTCAACTAGCGTACTTAACCTATCCAAAAATTTTAAACCTTTACACAACCCTTTATCTCCATCTGATGTTCACGAATTGATTACTACTTGTGCATTTCTCGAAATTTGGGGTTACAAGTTACTACTTAACTGCTGAGACGTAAGATTTTAATATGTTCCAAAAGGATATGTTGTAAGTACAAATGTTTATATCGCCAACAATGGGTTTTTTTTAAATCCTATTCGTATATTTTTCATTCGGTGGCATATTTGGAACAATGAGAACAACATTGATGGCGCTGTAGATCTTTCTAAATATAATTTCCCTTTTTAATGCTCGTGAAGATATTTTAAAGAGTTATCGGTATTGTGAAACGTTACATGTTTCGTTAAAAGATTGCGGACGCAGAAATACATGTATAAGTTAATCCAAAAGGAGATGAATGGAGGAACGCATATTGGTTGAACGGACTCGAATAAATGCCTAACGCAAATGCACTAGTTGTCTCAACCATCCAATTGTTTTTGTTTAAGTTTGTGGGGGAAATTCCGGCCGGATTAAGAGATATAGTCATCTTCTTATTTGATTTTGTTAAAATTGCATATTATTCTGATTTTTTTATTTGTTTGTAGGTTATAAATTCAACAGAAAAAAACTTCAGATCCGGACCGAAACGCTGATTTGTCTGGCACTTTATCACGGTGACATCCGTTTTAGATCAGGCTTGCCTGCTAACCTGATCCGACCCAAATCCGACGTTACACCAGGCCCGGATGTAAAATCATGTTATATAGTAGATGCAGGCCTGATTTAACGCTAGATGAGGGCCAGATCAGGCGAACAGGTAAGCCTGATTCGGCCGGATTTCGCCCTGAATAAATATCTACTCGGGACCGAGTGGAGAGACAATGAAACGTCCTCCAGTAATCAAGACAATTTGAAAGTCATAGGCCCAATTATGGTTATCGGTTCGGGATCGTACGTTCCTTTGGAAAAACGTGCAACATCAGAAGGATGATGCGTACTTCTGATGTTGCACGGACATTGTCCAGCACGTTCGACGATGATATCGGTAATACCAGTCGGGAGACGAATCGCCCGATGGTTGAAGGATTCGGCACTATGTCGGGCCACATACAAATGAGGGTGAGAAATCACTGGGTGTAACGCAGAGCGTGATTTATATCCGATTCGTAATTTCTGTTGTGCGACCTTTTGACCGCGGAATGCGAATCATCGAGATCCGTACAAGTTACTGCGATTCGCGACTCTTCTGCTTCTTCTACTTTCGCGATAATTCTGATTCACTCACGGCGAAATCAGAAGGTTTGTTGTGATTGTTTTATTTACTTATTTATTTTTCGAGTATATAACGATCTGACTATTTACTTACGAAATCGAAGGGGTAGATAGAGAATTCCAAGAGGTAGTAGGATTCGGCTTGTTTATTATCTAAATTGTACGACCAAACATATCCGATAGCTAACAAAAAATGCAAAATCTTATTATTAGACGAGCGATTAAAGTACTTGTTCGACGTGACGCCAATAAGATCGCAATCCTTTTTCGTTGGTTATTTCACAGTTCGAACTTCGTTTTTCAAAAGATTGACGAACAATACATCAATATCCTGTAGCGCGTATCATATTCAAATACGCTAATGTATTTTTCATTATCTAAAAGAAGAAAAGAAAGAAAAAAACACAATTTACAATTTATGCTCTATTCGTGTCGTTGCTTTGTTGTGCCGAACTATGCTATTGTTTACTCACGAAACCGAAGTTTCGGATCGAAAGTTCCATCATTCGACCTGCCGTGAGTTTCACCGGATAATTACTCGTGCCTATTATCATGACAATAGGGAGTCCGGTTTTGCCGGGCAGTTTATACCATTCGCTCATGTACGCTGCTCTTTCAATTTGCACAAACTGTTACGTGTTTTATTATATACAACGTTCAATAATATCGTACCAGAAAGGCAACAGACAACAATTAATCGCACCTGTTCCTTCAGTTGCTCCCCAATGTCGCAAAATATGAAGATATTGAAACTGAACGATATAAGTGCACCGACGTACGTAAGAATAGCCAGTGCGTCACTGTTTTTCCATTCCTGGAAGAACACATAATCAGTCCTCCCCCGTCCAAAATTGATGAATGCATTTTTTCCCCACCTTCATACAATAGTATTCGTCCAAGCATATTGTCAGCGTCGATGCGATCACTTCGATAAAACATATTTCGCGCAGGATTTTTTCTATCTTGCCCGAAAATCTGACAAAACCAAGATAATTATCACGCAGCATATGTTTAATAGTTCATCTATGCTAAATCATTTTTTTCTGTTTGTATGGGGCAGTAAATATTGCGGCTCCGCAATATTTATTGCAATGCTCAGTTTTTGGATTCTTCCTATTTTATTTCATATATCTTTCTACTCAGCTCTGGAAGGAAGCTTGACGGTGATATGGCAGTACTTTCACACAGAAAATTTCTCAATAAAAGGCAATTATATGACGAAGCATATATAGTTTTTAATATGATTTATTCTTTAAAAAGTTACTTAAAGCACTGATCGGGTGATTAACTTTAAAATGCATAGGTTGATATACTTATATCTGGATGAATATTCGTTTACTTTAGAATCATCTTTGATACTATTTTTGAGTTTTTATATTACAATTTTTCGTTCATCCTTTATAATACAGATTTCTAGCTAGCTCCTGGAAGGAGCCTAATAATCACGTGGAAATGTTTTTTTCACAAAAGCTAACTAAATGAAAGTACATTACATGAGGAAGCAGATATTTTTTATCTCGGGAAAGATTTGTTGAAGCACCAATATAGCAGTAAACTTTAAATTTAACGTCAAATCACTTGGAAATAATAATTTCGTTTATCACTTATAAGCAATACCGCCCAAAATCATATCAAAATGAGAGTAATCGACGCGGAGTCGAGGCGACACCTCATCACGGCAGTGCTTAAGCGGTAGGAATTGCGGTGTGATTTATCAAATGCTCAGAAACTTCGTTATTCACTTACCGTAGTACTCTGACATGAGTCCGAACGATCCATTTAATTTTTTCCTTCACATCGTACTCTTTCGTTTCTTTCGCGCTATCGACAAGAGTTTGGAGTCTCGAAGAGATCACTCCGAATTGTCCGCAAGCGTGACTGACGAGTACGGCGGCGAGATTGCACGAGGTTATCGAGATCGTCGAATTGATCAACGATGCTACGAAGCCCGTGTACAATATTAGTTCGTAGGTTGGACTCTTTTGATCGTCGATTAACATGTCGAAACCGCGAAGAACGAGTTTTCTCGTCGTCTCGTTAAATTCGTTTGTACTCTTGCCCGAGGAGAGCGGCATTATGAGATGGTAAAACGTAGTGCTGGGATACAGAATCGAACAGCTGATGGCGGTAAAGTTCCTCCCAACTCGGGCGTTTCGCCTCATCGTCTCTCGATCTTCGAAGTTTCCGATATTTCGCCAATCGGCCACCAGATGCGACATCGACTCCTTTAGGAGGCCGCGGCGATAAAAAAGCGAGATGTACTTGAGAATATTCGCGATATAGAAACCAATTGGACCCATCATCATCACTCTTGTTAATGGATCTTTTTCTCGCAACAGCATGTGAGCGAGACACGGCACAGTGAGGAAGAACATCAGTAAACATACCACAATAATCAGTAATTTTGAAAAGTACAGTTCGGTTTTTGTCGCACCGAACGAAACGATAGGCCATACACCGAGCAACGAGAGAAGCCATTTTGTGTAGTTTATCGTGTAATCGACGTCTAAGGACCAATCTTCGTGGCAGATTTTCTCGCGCACCGTTGATTGAGCGTTTTGATTCATATTCAGGTTATCGAATTTTCGAGGCTCCGCGGACTGCAGCAACTCGACATCTTCGTCCAGAAATTTCGGTGTCGTGACTAATTCCATTTATCATGGATGAGACCGAGCTCTGCTCAAGATTGTTTTTCTTGCTGGAGCCACTTTTTTTGAATACCCGTTGCACAATGCCAACAGCCTTTGTTCGCTGTGGCGTTTTGGCAAGTTTTCACTATAGCTTTCGCTAGAGTCAGTTCGTGACAAAGTTATTCTTCGAGATAAAAAAAAGTATTGAAAGCCTTGCGCAAAGAAAGTTCTCACGGTTCTGAATTTTCCTGCCCACTTTTATTTGCTTTGTTTGTATTGGCGTTTTTTTTGGTTCCTACCGCGCAGACTCCCCCGATTTGTTGGAAACCGTGTTTCCGTGGAAACGTCTATAGACGCCGTGGAAACGTCATACTTCGATTCATTGATTTTTATCAGTCGCTCCGTGGTGCCCGAAGAGTGATAAACGAGAGAGACGGTTGTTGCGGTTTACAACAAAAAAATATAAACACACAAAAATTAACCTGATATTGGTGAGTTAACGAATTTATTTGATATATAACAGACTTTGTAAAAGGTACGGGCTCTGCACTGCGCGTATGCGCTCGTCGATTGTGTTCTTTGCACAAAACGGCACTCGCTCAAATACATCGAAGCATCTAAATTCAACAATAGACTAACAAACTATCACATGCTTTTACTGAAAATATTACCCACCCATTATTCGAAACATGTTCATATATCCGAGCGAAGTTCTTGTTATCGGAAATTGAATTGTATGGTATAATGAACCGATGTAATTCTCGATGAAGGAATTTCACGCAGGCAAGTCGTTTGCCCAAACGTTATCGGATCGCGTGTTCACTCGTAAGATTGCCTTTTGAATAGTTGAAGTTCGATAATTTTTCTAGCGGTGAGTCAGGGAGAATAGAGTTCATTTGTTGTATATCTGGCTTATCGAATTCCAAGCAGTTGCCTAGTTTTAACTGTGTCGAAATCAACCGTACAATCAGGAGTTTCGGAAAAACTGGTGACTGCCTGCTAGCTGTCCCTTATGTAGGGATATGAGCAGGCACGTCAGCTTAGTTTTGGCAGTGTCGGATGTTTCGAAAGGTACGCGATGTAGGTTCGATTAGGCACGAATGGTACGCGATGTATGTTCGATTAGACACAAACATACATCGCGTACTATTCGAAACATCCGATACTGCCAAAACTAAGCTGACGTGCCTGCTCATATCCCTACATAAGGGACGGCTAGCAGGCACTCACCAGTTTTTCCGAAACTCCTGATTGTACGGTTGATTTCGACACAGTTAAAAATGAGCAACTGCTTGGAATTCGATAGGCAAGCTATACAACGAATGAACTCTTTCCATAGAAGACAAACGTACAAAGTGTACTGTAGCGGTAGATAAATCAACTGTGAATATAATGCTGTTCTTATTGAAAATAAGAAGCATTGTCCTAAATTAACATTATTAACTTTGTTCACATAAATTGTGCATTTATAATTCTCTCAATTGATCTGATTATTTACTTACGAAATTGCAGTTGCGGATAGAGAGGTCCAAGAGATCATAAGATTCGGCGTATTAACAACCTAAATCGAACGAACAAAAATACCTTCGTAATTTTCTTTCGTCGTTTATTTGACACTTCAAACTTCTGGTACCAGAATATCGACAAAAAATACATCAATATCCTGTAGCGCGTATCATATTCAAATACGCCAATGTATTTTTCATTATCTGGAAGAAGAACAGTTAAAAAAACGCAATTTACAATTTGTGTTCCATTCGTGTCATGGTTTAGTTGTGTCCAACGGTCTCGTTATTTACTCACGAAACCGAAGCTTTGGTTCGACAGTTCCATCATTTGGCCAGCAGTAAGTTTCGCCGAGTAATTACTGGTGCCTATTATCATGACGATAGGAAGTCCGGTTTTTCCGGGCAGTTTATACCATTCGCTCATGTACGCTGCCCTTTCAATTTTTACAGACTGTTACAATTGAAAAAATATATATATGTATATAGTGTACAATAACAGCTCCTTGGTAAAGCCAACAGAGAACAGTTAATGGCTAGGAGATTAATGAGACAATAACTTCAAGACTATTGCTTAGGTCGGCTCAATATTTTAGGGACATATGCTTAAAATGTCGAACGATAAGATGAGATAAAAGAAATTTATTTTAAAAAACTGAAAACCTTAATTTGCCCCTTAATCACACCTGTTCCTTCAGTTGTTCGCCAATGTGGCAAAATATAAAGATATTAAGACTCAACGATATGAGTACACCGACGTACGTAAGAATTGCCAGCGTCTCGCTGTTTTTCCATTCCTGAAAGATCACATAATTAGTCCGCTCCCCGTCCAAAATCTACGAATTCATTTTTTCCCCACCTTCATACAATAGTATTCGTCCAAGCATATTATCAGCGTTGATGCAATCACTTCGACGCAACATATTTCGCGCAGGATTTCTTCTATCTTCCCTGAAAATCTGACAAAACCAAGGCCATTATCACGGAGTATAATTTTAATAATGTATCTATGCAAAGTCATTTTGTTCCGAGTATTCATAAGGTGATGTATATTGCGGTTGTGCAATATATTCTCTCACTCTATTTTTTGCATTCTTAAAATTTTATATTCTTTTCTAGTCGGATCTGTAAGGAAGCCTGACGGTAACATGGAAATACTTTCAGACAGAAAGTTCCGAAATAAAAGGAAATCATATGAGAAAGCATATACATAATCTAAAAATGTATAGATTGATATATTTACAAGGGGATAAATATTCCCTTTATTTAGTGTCAACTTTTACACTATTTTTGGAATTTTTGTATTGCAATTTTCTATTTACCTTAAAGGAGCCTAATAATCACATGGAAATATTTTTTCACAAAAGCTCACTAAATAAAAGTGAATAACACAAGAAAGCAGATAGTTTTTATCACGAAAAATCACGACAAATCTACTTGAAGCACCAGTCGAGCAGTCAGCTTCAGATTTAACATCAAATCACTCGGGAACGATAATTTCTTTTACAACTTATAAGCTACACCGCCCAAAATCGTACCGACGGGAGTAACCGACTCGCAGTGGAGTCAACGCCTTACCACGGCAGGGTGTCTAAATGGTAGGGATAGAGGTGAGACTTATTAAAGACTCAAAAACCTCATTATCGGCTTACTTTAGTACTCTGACGTGAGTCCGAACGATCCATTTGATTCGTTGTTCCACACCGTACTCTTTCGTACCTTTCGTGTGATCGAGCAGAGTTTCGAGTCTCGAAGCGACTATTTGGAATTGTCCGCAAGCGTGACTGACGAGTACGGCGGCGAGACTGCACGAGGTTATCGAGACCGTCGAATTGATGAACGATGCTACAAAGCACGTGTACAGTATAAATTCGTAGGTGGGACTTTTTTGATCGTCGACGAACATGTCGTAACCGGGGAAGACGAGTTTTCTCGTCGTTTCGTTAAATTCGTTTGTACTCTTGCCCGAAGCGAGCGGCATTATGAGATGGTAAAACACCGTGCAGAAGTACAGAAACGCAGCACTCATGGCGGTTAAGTTCCTCCCCACTCGGGCGTTTCTCGTCATCGTCGCTCGGTCTTCAAAGCTTTCGATGTTTCTCCAATCGGTCACCAGATGCGTCATCGAGTCTTTTATGACGCCGCGGCGATAAATCAGCGAGCCGTACTTGAGAATATTCGCGACACAGAAACCAATTGGACCGATCAACATCATTCGCGTTAATGGATCTTTTTCTCGCAAGATCATGTGAGCTATACACGGCACGGTGTCGAAGATCATCAGTGAACATACCACGGTCATCAGTAGTTTTGAAAAGTAAAGTTCGGTTTTTGTCGCACCGGCCGAGACGATGGGCCATAGACCGAGCAACGAGAGTAGCCATTTTGTGTAGTTTGTCGTGTAATCGACGTCTCCGGACCAATCTTTGTCGAAGATTTTCTCGCGCACCGCCGACTGAGCTTTTCGATGCATATTCGGATTATCGAATATTGGAGGGTCCGGGGACTACTGCAACTTGACGACTTCGTCCAGAAGTTTTGGTGTCGTGACAAATTCCATTTATGATAGAGCTCCGCTCGAAGTTGTTCTTCCTGGAGCCACTTTTTTCGATTAGCCGCTGGACAATGCCAACAGCTTTTGTTCGCGGTAGCGATTCACCGAGTTTGTACTATAGTTCTCGCTAGAGTCCGTTCGTGACAAAGTTATTCTTCGAAATAAAAACAAACATTGAAAGCTCTGCGCAAAGAACGGTCTTGCAGTTCTGACTTTTCCTGCACACTTTTATTTGCTTTGTTTGTATTGGCGTTTTTTTGGTTCCTACGGCGCAGACTCCCCCGATTTGTTGGAAACCTTGTTTCCGTGGAAACGGCTATAGACGGCGTAGAAACGTCTCACTTCGATTCATTGATTTTTATCAGTCGCTTCGTGGTGCCCGATGAGCGATCAACGAGAAAGAGAGTTGTGGCGATTTACAAAAAAAAAACAAAAAAAAAGTAAACACACAAATAATATCATACTATTGGTAAGTTAACGAATATATTTTATTCTTCTATAAAAGTATCTTATTCACCGAATCATACGTGGGCCATAACGACCATTGTGTCCTGCGGTCTTTGAGTCCTTGAAAGCTCCTCAAAGTCTGTCCGTTCTCGAAAACTCCGGAAGTTCGACTTAAAAAAAAGTCATTAAAATGTTCAATCTGTTTTAACATTCTTCGTTAATAAAAAATATATATTTTTCAAAATATCAGTATAGTTCTATGATTATTCGGCTCTCATTCAATTACTATTCGGTTGGATATTGTCGGATTTTTAATTTTATTCGGTGATGCGGAATCGTGCGCGGGTATTGTATTTGTATCACCGTTCCCACGACCGAGTTACGTTATTGTATTCAATTGACTAGTATCAATACCACGTGACAGAATGTATCTAGTTTCTGGAAATCTACATCCGGTATTTTTACTCTAAAGGGTTTCGTTTCTAGCCCGTGTCGTGCGAGCGCAGCATTTTTGAGCCGTTTCATGGCGTTTAGCTCTACTGAACTTAATCAGTCTACGTACTACATCCGAGTGGCTAAAAGTTTTAAAGCATGATTGGTACCGGTCGACCCTGATCAGGCAATCCAAACCTTTACGCAACACTCGCTTTATTTTAATACGACGTCTTCGAATTAATTTCTACTTGGCCATCTCTCGAAATGTCGGATTATAAATTAAAACTCAACCGTCGAGACGTAACATTTTAATATTTTCCAAAAGGATCAGGTGTAAGTACAAATGTTCGTATTGCCAACAATATGTTTTGTGTTCCTATTCGCGTATTTTTCATTGGCCGGCATATTTAGAAAAATAAGAAAACATTGCTGGCGCTTGTAGATCTTTTGCAGTACTGTTTACCTTTCCGATTCTCGCGACGGAGATATTTCAATGAGTTGACCCAAAAGGACCAGTCTGGCCCGTCTAAGCTCAGGAAGAGGTCAAATCAACCTCAATTTTATTAATCCCAGCTGTTTTGCTTGCCTAATTTTTATCGGTGTAGCAACTGTTCCGATACAGTAAATAGGTAAGGACGCTGCATTGCGCGTACGCGGTTGTCGACTCGCCTCATTGAACGAAACGGCACTCGCTCAAATACATCGAAGCATATAAATTCCATTATCGACTGACTAACGATCACATGCTTATGCTGAAACGTTACCCAGCCATCGCTCGCAACATGTTCAAATATCCGAGTGATGTTCTTATTATCTGAAATTGAATTGTATGGCAAGAAAAACGAATGCAATTCTCGAGGAAAGAATTTAATGCAGGCAAGTAGTTTGCCCAACCGTTAACGTGTCGCGTGTTGCCTCTTAAAATTGTCTTTCGAATACTGATACTTACAGAGCCGAATGTGTGAATCGAGAGTTCGATCATTTTTCCAGCAGTGAGCCGGGGAGGGTAATTAGCCACGATGATAATCATCACTAGAGCCAACCCGGTTCTACCCGGAAGCTCGTACCATTCGAAATTATACGCTGAGATTCCAACTTGGTGAAACTTAGCATGGATCGTTAAATATTATTCTCAGTTGGCGGGTTTGTTTTTTTAAAAGGTTATCCCATCGATTACTTGTCTCGTCAGAAGTTCACCGAGGTAGCAATACATGTAGACATGGATGGTCCCGGCGACTAGCAGGAGCATGTAGGTCGTCATTGCAACTCTGTCGCTGTCAGTGTTGTTCCACTCCTGCAATTATTATTACACTGTTGACATCTGAATTTCGGAAAACTATTTTCTCCAGCTAATCCTCTTTTACCGTCATACAGTAGTATGCTCCGAGGCATATTATACCGGACGAGCAAATCACTTCCAGAAGACATATCTCGCCCAATATTTGGGTGATCTGCGACGCGAATCTAAAAGTCACGGGTACACATTAATGCGATCAATAGACGGTAATACAATTTTTCTACAGCAAGCAATTAGAAACTGTTGAGTGATGATTATATTTCAACATTCGGATTGTTCGTTACTTCATTACTCTGACGTGATAGCGAATGATAATTGCTATCCGATTTGCGATGACGTCTTTGCCAACGACCTGCCGGTCATCGGTCCTCAATAGATTCTCGAGCCTGAACGTTATCAGCTCGATCTGGCCGCAGGCGTGAGTGACCAGAATCGCGGCGAGATTGCAAGCACTCGTTACGACCGTGTAGAGGAAGAACGAGGAGACGCATACAGCGCAGAATATTATCTCGTAGTTGTAACCGGCACGTATGTCGAGAAATATATCCGCTCCCGCGTAAGCTGGCGGTCCGACGGTTTCGTTGGGTCCGTTAGTGCTCTCTCGCATAAAGAGTGGCATTATCGCATGGTAAAATGCACCACCGCTGTACATGGACACGGAACATACAATCGTCATGTTTTGTCCGACCTTTAGATTCTTCATCATTATCCTCCGATCGTTCTCGTTGTCGATCCTCCGCCAGTCAATTTCCATGTGCTCTATGCAGACTTTTATGAACCCCGAGCGAAGAGACATTGAAACGTGCTTCAGAAAACAAGTCATTTCGAAACTCAAAGGTCCCGTCATCATTATCAGTTCGGAACCGCGCGTCTCTTTCAGAACAACGTGTACTATCAGAAGGACGACGTGTATCAGCATGAGCGACAGTGAAATCGGCAACATCAGCCGGGAAACGAATAGTCCGGTGGTCGACGGATTCGGCACTATATACGGCCAAATGCCGATAAGGGTGAGAAACCGCCGGGTGTATCGCAGAGCGTGATTTAGGTCTGTTTCGTAATTTTTTTTGTACGGCTCGTCGATCGTGTAGTGTGAATCATCGAAATCCATCGCACCGACCAGATACGAGTTACTGCGACTTGCGACTCTTCTGTTTCTCCTCCTTTCGCGATAACTCTTCTTGCCCCAACGCAAAACCGGACGCTGTCGTTACAGTATTCAGATTTTCACGAATTATGAATTCGTCGCGTTCTTCCCTCCAGCACCGAAGCGCCAATCGGGCGGAAATAAAACAAAACTCGCGAAGTGGATGTCGATGTTCCCTTTGTGGCGAAACAATGAGACGCATGCGCAGACATCGGTCCTGTAGTTCGAGTTGTGTTTTTTCTTTTATTTCCAACTCGTGTATAATTTCGTAGGGCGCAGACTCGCGACTCATCGCAATTTTTAGTCCCTCGACGGCTGTTGTCTGTGAACACCTAGAAAAACCTTTTCGCTTCTCATCGATTGTGTCTCAGAGGCGTCTCGGTGATTGCGCGAGCTCAAAAGGCCCGAGATATTTCTTTTAAGAGATTTAAACTCAAACTTTGATTTATATGGAGTGTGATTAATTAAAGTAATAATTTTATTAAAACAAAGTGATCGAATCGGAATACGAAGGTGAGTTACATTAAAAAGTATATACGAATTATATTTGATGTCCGGATAAAGCGGAAACAGATTTGTGTGAATATAATATTTGTTCAATCTCGTTTCTTCAAAATTAACAAGTGTTTTTCTCAAAAATGTTCCTTTCGTCTTTCTATCAGTAAAATGGTGGATACTCAATCACCATTCATTACACTGAAATTCGTTTTCTATTTGTTATGTATTTATTTATTTATTTATTTATTTATTTATTTATTTATTTATTTATGCATATTTTGCTTTAGCGATTTCGCTTCCACATCGATAATTTTTTACATCCATGATAATCTCAAGGAAATCCTTGAGAAGTCTTTGAACCCTCTTTCAAAATTACAGTAAACTCGTGAGCACTAAATTAAGATACCGGCAGCTGAAGGAGTTACCGTTCGCATGAGATTTAAATGATCAGAAAACGTCCTCATTATCTACCAACAAATAATTCATTTATAAATTTCCGCCGTATATATTAATTTTATCTTTATAAACACATATTCTTTTTCTTCAACACAACTTTATTATATACATCGGAATGACGATCATTTTGAAAATCGCGAATAAGTACCGTGAACTGAAAATCGTGCCAAGAACCGATGACTGCTCGATAATTGTGTAACTTTGATTTTTTTAATCAGTGATGTGAAATTGCGCGGTGATTTTCTTACAGTGCCGAACGTAATTATTGAGAGAAAATATTCCCAGCTGTGAGTTTGGGAGGATAATTTGCGATAGCGATGAGTACGGTAACGCTGCGCGTCTGACTTGATCGTACTTGTGGATCATTCTAAAAATTATTTATATGATAAATATACATATATTCCTGGCCTACCAAAATTTTGCAAAAAAGCACCAGTAACATAAGACTTGTGATTACTTGAGTACCCATGCGTTAGCGTTACGATGTAATAAACAAAAAGAAACACCCAGATACAAAACCTTGAGATTCTTCATGATCCTCTCGCGATCTTTCTCGTTGTTGAGTCTCCGCCAGTTGGTTTTCAAGTGACTAATGCACATTTTCACCGAGGCCGATGTGAGAAAGAGCACGACGTGCTTGAATAAACACGTGAATTAAAAACCCAACGGTCCGACTACCGCAGTAATTTGCGAACTACTGGAGTCCCTTACGAAGCAATGCAACACCACGTGCACTACGAGAATCACCGAGAAAAATAAGTAGAGCAGCTAATAGCTTCGAAAGATGTCGCTCAAATGTCTTTGTGTCTCATACGGTCCGCAGCGAGATTCCGTTTACGGTCAGAAACCATCGAGTGTACCGTAGAGCGCAATCGATGTCCGATTTGTGATTTTCGTTCGATGTCCGGGCAAGAAGTTCGAATTACCGAAGTTCATGCTGACGAGTTGGATTAATTTTTTACGATTACTGGAATTTTTTCCCTCTGCCAGGGATCCGGAAACTGCGATTCATTCGATGTGAGTCGCACTTCATCGTTTCCACGATCCGCGTCGCTTCCCGCTCCACTGTCTCGATGGTGGTGAAGAGGGAGGTGAAAAATCTGCCATGGATGTCGATACCACATTAATTAGAAAGTAGTGAAAAGCCTGCGCAGTCAACAATTCGACTGTTTTTTTTAATCTTATTATGCGCCTGTGTTACAATTCGGCCGTTTTTTTTTAAATCTTATTATGCGCGTTCACCACCCGCGCTTCGACTTCCACGTCGTCGACTCGCTGTCTTTTTTGTCGAGCCTCCAGCCGGTGGGATTTGCCTGTGGACGAAAACCACGAAAACTCCATCCCGTAATTCTTCAATACTTATCAGTTGCCAAACCGTTCCTATCGAGTGTAAAACGCTAGTGAAGTGTGCTGGCGTTATGAAGTCCAATTGTTATCAATCGGTTCATCAGAATTGGCGTAGCGAGTTGCCGACTTTCTTAGTGTACTCATCGATTCATTTATTCCTCGACCTATCGACACTGCGCTGATAGGTCGAATATGCGGTTGACTCCAAGCCTCCAGCAAACCTTATTATCTCTAGATTGGCACCGAGTCAATTATGATTAATGTCTTTTCAATTCGATTGTTTCAGATTTTCCATTCATTTGACGCAACGCTTGCAGGCAAATAGAGTTCTCCAGTAATGAGACCTTAGTGCGGACAATCGATGACTGGAGTAGGTGGGAATAGGTGGGTACGAATGATTCTTAGGTACACAATTCAGTTCTAATCCCAGAAATTATACATCACAAATTTTTTCGTTCATTTTTTTATCATCAATATTGTTTTTTCATTAATTGATATTATAAAAAAGCGGTATTATAAAAAAGGTGTGTGTTCAGTCGATAGTACAGTCAAGGTTTTTGCGGTCACAAATTATAACCTTTAATTGCACGGGTTTAGGACGATTTAAATGAGTGACTTATCGTTACCTAAGTTAAACTACAAATGCAGTGCTCTCAACCGTGTCAATAATTCCAATTGTATCGTCGGTATGAGCAGTAATGACTCGATGGAATATTCGACCACGCAATGTTTTGTTTGTTAATGAAGTCCGACAAGAAATCTCAATTGGACCCATTGAATCACCCTCTTGTTTTCATTCCGCTTGTCGGCAGATTTATGTCTCCATCACTCACAAATCCATCAGACATGAGTCAACCAGAAAACATTGCTACTCATAGAATTCTACCGGATTGGCACTCTATCGAAGAACAACTTCATCAGAAAAAAACTCCACCGGTGGAGATCTTCTTGGACTTTTTTGTTATGTTCGGTTCATTGGTTTCTTCCCATACCGTCATACAGGTTCTGAGTAGAGTTTAAGTGTGATATATTCGTTACGTTTTCAAACTATTATCTGGTAGTTTTCATTCCATAAAGAAGTGTCGATTCTGGGTAGAGTTTGGGTAGAGTAGTATAGATTCTCCGTGTTCCAGTTGTTATTTGAAAGAGTTCTATGGGTTATGAGGTTTTCTGGTTTAGACTTGGTGGAGCTGTGCATGTTAGAGATAAAGAAAATCTCATTGTTCCCGATGGTTTCACGTAACTAATTTTTCAGTGTATGTACAGTTCGGCTACAGCAAGTAAGTTTTGGCCTGGCGCATGCGCTTGCCGATTATTCAGCGAACAAAGCGACACTTAGCCAAATATATCGATGCATCTAATTATACAATCAACTAATGAACGATTACGTGCTATTGGCAACGATGTTACTCGGCCATCTTTCGCAACATGTTCAAATATCCGAGCGAAGTTCTTATTATCTGAAAATGAATCGTATTGTCTAATAAAATCGTTAATGGGTCGCATGTTGCGTGGCGAAAATTGTCCATCGGATAATATTACTCACAGTGCCGAACGTGTAAATCGAGAGTTCGATCATTCTTCCAGCGCTGAGTCGGGGTGGATGATTAGCCACGATGATTACCATTACGAGAGCTAAGCTGGTTCTCCCCGGCAACTCGTACCACTCGCTATTGTACGCTGCGATGCGAACTTGGTGAAACTTGCATATAAATCGTTGAATAATCATTTGATAAATAGTATCGGTAAAATCGGTGGGTTAAATTATTGTGATTTTTTTAAAACGCATATCCGATCGATTACTTGTTTCTTTAGAAGCTCGCCGACGTAGCAATAAATATAGACATTGATGGACACACCGACCAGTAAGAAGACGTAGGTCATCATTGCTATGCTGTCGCTATTGTTCCATTCCTGCAATCAATATCACACTTTTGAGCACAAAATTTCGGGCAATTATTTTCCTTAGCCAATCTCTTCTACCGTCATACAGTAGTACTCCACTAAGCATATTATAACGGTCGAGGACATCACTTCCAGAAGACAAATTTCCCGAAAAATTTGGTCGATGTGCGATGCGAATCTAAAAGTCATCGGTACACATTAAATTAAACACACGAGCACATCTACATCTCCACCACCCGCAAGTCTACCATAATCGAAATAAATCCCTATCGGAATACAATGTTGGACGTTAGCCTAGTATTGTAATTTCGGTAGGGTTTTATATTGTCTCTAGTGGAGCTTTGGTTTACCTTCTGGTAAAGATTTCGATAGACTGGCTTTTTGGTAGGACTAGGAGTGGTAGAGATTCAAGTGTGCTCATATATAATCTCATTTAGATTTCCATTACTTTAGTACTCTGACGTGATAGCGAATAATATTTGCTATCCGATTGGCGACAACGTCTTTGCCGATGCCCTGCCGGTCGTCGTTGCTAAGCAAATTTTCGAGCCTGAACATTATCAGCTCGATCTGGCCGCAGGCGTGAGTGATCAAAATCGCGGCCAGATTGCAAGCGCCCGCCACGGTCGTGTAGAGAAAGAACGAGGCGGCGCACACAGCGCACAACATTATCTCGTAGTTGGACCCTGTACGGGGGTCGAGCAATAGATCGACTCCCGCGAAAGCTCGCGGTCCGGCGGTTTCGTTTATCCCGTTCGCGATCTCCCGCGTGCACAGAGGCATTATCGCGTGATAAAAAATACCACCGCTGTACATGCACACGGAACACGCAATCGTCACGGCGTGTCCGACGTTGAGATTCTTGGTCATTATTCTGCGATCGTTTTCGTCCTCGATCCTTCGCCAGTCGGTTTCCAAATGTTCAATGCAAATCTTTATGAGCCTCGAGTGAATGACCAGTGAAACGTGCTTCAGGAAACAAGTCACTTCGAAACTTAACGGTCCCATCATCAGAATCAGTTCCGAGCCGCTCGTCTCTTCCAGAACAACGTGCAGAATCAAAAGTACGATGTGTGTAAGCATGAAGGACAACGAAATCGGTAACATGAGTCGCGAGACGAATCTCTCGGTATTGGTCGGATTCGACATTATTCGCGGCCAAATGCCAATGAGGGTGAAAAAACGTCGGGTGTACCGCAGAGAGTTCTTGAAGTCGGATTCGTAATTTTCCTTCGACGACCTCCCGAATTCCGAGTACGAATAATCGAGATTCATCGTGCCGGCTCTACCCAGTGCGAATCACTGAGACTCGCGAATCTTCCGGCTTTCTGCATTCGCGGTAATTTTTTTTCCTCCAATGTGGAAGCGGTAGCCGATACTACGTTTGGATTCTCACGAATTATTGATGCCTTTTTTCGTCCGGCACCGAAGCGCCGAACTGGCGGAAATAATAAAACAAAAATCGGACCGGAGATGTCGATGTTCGCTTCATTGTAAAACAATGAGGCGCATGCGCGGGCGTCTGTCCTATAGTTCGAGTGGTACTCTTTCTTCTCTATTTTTTTTTTCAACTTGCTTTCGTGCATGTCGCAGTACGCGAACACGCGACTCGTCGCGATCTTTATTCCCGTCCACGACCGATGTGTATGGAGACCCCAAAAAACGTTTATCCATCGTTTCGGCGATTGTGTCAGAGGCTTGCGCGAGCAGAAGGACAGCCGTGGATTTTTTTTAAAGACTAGACACGAAGTTTGTTCATTCGTGAAGGGCGATGGGAATTTATTCAAATAAAATGTTACCGTAAAAAAGTCGTGGTGAGTTGCTGGAATAAAATCAATGTTCGTCGTATATAAACTTGTGATTTCATTTATTGATTCATTTTTGACACAGAACATTCCAACGCTTTTAAAGTTAAAGATAAATCTATATCATATTGAATAAAATAAAAATAAAATAAAACTGTTGTAGAGACGTGAGTGCACTTTTTCATTTTGGCATTTTGCGATATACTTTACCGTTACTTGGCTGTATTGAATAAATAAGAATAAAAAATTGAAGAAACTTGAATAGATTGTTGAATATCATCGGACTAAACTATTAGTCAGTGGGGATTTAAATTGTTCGAGTTATTAAAAAAGTTTTGGCAACCGTTTATTTCATCCCTCAGAAGCTCACCGTCGTGGCTTGCCGGTTGGGTGAGAAAAATCGGCACAACACCCTGATACATTGAAACACGTAAATCAACAATCGACTAACGATCGGCTGCTAATTGTGACAATTTTACGAGGTCATTTTGCGCAACATGTTCAAATATCCGAGCGAAGTTCTTATTATCTGAAATGAAATTGTATATTTGAATGAACTGTTATTCTCAAGGAGGAAATTTCAGTCAGGTAAGGAGTTTTCGAACGCGTTAAAGTAGGCCGAGCGGCGGAGTCGGGTCAAATGTGAGTTTCAGATTAAATTTCAAATACTTCTTGATGGGAGAAAAATCTCGAACAATGAAGTGTATAGGAAGTACAGCTGAGATTGCTTTAAGTAAAATAATCATTTTAATTTGCCATTATCAAATTCAAGAGAAAAATCGTTATTCATGAAATTACCTGGCAACTTAAGTATTTTCCTACATAAAAAAATTTGTTGTTAATTTTTTTTGAATACGTATAAATGTTTGCAGAATATTTGGTAATTCACAAGGCAGGACTGTAACGCACGGATTTCTTAACGGGTTCGCACGCCTTGTAAAATTATCTTTCGGTCTTTGGTACTTACAGTGCCGAACGTATAAATCGAAAGCTCGATCATTCTCCCAGCGGTGATCTGGGGAGGATAATTAGCCACAATGATGATCATTAGGATTGCCAAACCGGTTCTACCCGGCAGTTCGTACCACTTGACGTTGTACGCTGCGTCTCGAACTCGGTAAAACTTGGCACAGATCGTTAAATATCATTTGACAAATAATGTTCGTAGCTCGTGTCTCATATTTTTTTACATGTTAAAAAACACTGTTATCCGATCGGTTACTTGTCTTTTTAGAAGCTCACCGACGTGGCAATATATGTAGACATTGATGGAGACGGCGACCAGTAGGAGGACGTAGGTCGTTATTGCTATGCTGTCGCTGTTGTTCCACTCCTGCAATTATCATTGCAATTTTGACAAAAACATCTCAAGGAATTATTTTCTCGAGCCCATGATTTCTACCGTCATACAGTAGTATTCCACTAAGCATATTATAACCGTCGAGGACGTCACTTCGAGAAGACATATCTCGCGCAATGTTTGGTCGATCCGCGACGTGAATCTAAAATTTACGAAAGTTTCTTTATAAATAAACAAACCATTAAAATGACGAAAAAATTGAGCGCGTCGAAAACTCTACATAAATTTTTACCAGAAACTGAAAAAAAAACTCTGCCAGATTCAAACTAAAACTCTACTGGAATTACAACACAACTCTACCTGAATACAAGGCTACCGTCTAGCATTGTATTTACGTAGAGTTTCATTTTCATCCCAGTAGAATTTTACTTCAATCCGAATAGAATTTTGTGATTTGATTCTATAAATCTTTTCTGGGAGATCTTTTCTGGTAGAGTTGTGAGTTATAGATATGTGAGTGTCCCAGAAATTGAACAATGAAATTTTTGTTACTCGAGTACTCTGACGTGATAGCGTATGATAATTGCTATTCGGCTCGCGACGACGTCTTTCCTAACGATCTGCTGCCCGTCGGTGCTCATCAGATTCTCCAGCTTGGACATGATCAGCTCGATCTGTCCGCAGGCGTGAGTGACGAAAATCGCGGCCAGATTGCAAGCGCTAGCGACGGTCGTGTAAAGAAAGAACGAGGCGACGCACACAGCGCAGAATATTATCTCGTAGTTGTATCCGGCACGTTGATCGAGAAATAGATCTACTCCCGCGAAAGCTCGTGGTCCGGTGGTTTCGTTGATCCCGATTGCGCTCTCTCGCGTGCACAGCGGCATTATCGCGTGATAAAAAACACCACCGCTGTACATACACACGGAACACACAAGCGTCACGTCGTGTCCGACTTTGAGATTCTTCATCATTATTCTTCGATCGTTATCGTTGTCGATCCTCTGCCAGTCAGTCTCCATGTGCTCGATGCAGTTTTTTATGAACCTGGAGCGAAGAAACAGTGTGACGTGTTTCAACAGACAGGTCGCTTGGAAACTCAGCGGTCCCATCATCAGAATCAGTTCCGAACTGCCCGTCACCTGCAGTACGACGTGCAATATCAGAAGTGTAAGGGACAAGAGCATGAACGATAACGAAATCGGCAACGTCAGTCGCGACACGAATTGCTCGATTTTCGTCGGATTTGACACTATACGAGGCAACATGCCGATGATGGTGAAAAATGGCCGGGTGTACCGCAAAGCATGATTGACGTCCGATTCGTAATTCTTGTTGTACCCTGAATTATCAAAATCCATCGCTCTAGTCTGATCGGATGCGCGTTAACTGCGACTCACGAATCTTCTGTTTCTTCTTCGCGTTAAATTCTTTTTCCCCTCGCGAAACCGGAAGCTGCGCGACGATCGCATTTTCGCGAATAATTAATGCGTTTTCCTTCTCACTTCTACACGGAAGCGTCGAACGGACGGAAATAATAAAACAAAACTCGGGCCGAATATGTCGAATTTCCCTCCGTCGCGAAACAATGATGCGCGTGCGCAGCGATCGCTTCTATAGATTGGATGGTGCTTCTTTTCCTTTTCTTTTTATATTTTTTATTTTACTCGATTTCGTGCGCGTCGCAGCGTCGCTCGTCAAGTTTGTCGTCTATGGACACTCCGAAAAACGTTTGTGCTTCTTTCTATCGATTGTGTCAGAAACCTCCCGACGCTTTCGCAAAGCACAAGGAGAACTGTGAAATGAACTTTGTAGAATGCAATTTGAAGGCGAAGTTTTTTTATTGGTTTTCAATAATGTGACCGTAAGTCTTCTCTTTCGAAGTTGTGAAAAAAGTTCATCGTAGCTACGACATCGAATTTACTCGATAATTTCTTCTATTTTTGACTAAGTATTTTAAAAGCTCTTGAAAGTATAAAAAATAATAAAGTTACATTTTTTTTTTGTTACAGACCGAGTTTCGGAAAGGAATGTGAAGTCGATTGTAATTAAGACGTTTAAACATAAAACTATAGGTGAGTTGCACAGTAAGGCGATATTAAGTTTACACGCACTTTTAATCATTTTATTCATTTCTGCAATATCTTCGACGAAGTATAATAGTGTTTCACACTGGAAACGATTGAAGTGAGGTGAGTGGACGTTTTCCACTTGGCACTTCGCGATATACGTTACCGTTAAATGTATTTCCTAAAAAAATAACAATTAATAGTGGCTCACGTCGAGGTACGAAAGTTTTGCTTTTAACGATCAAATAAAAATCATACTATCGTCACCTTGTTAGTCGATCATCGTTCGCAGCATACTCAAATATCCGTGCTGTGTTCTCAATATCTGATTAATTAAAAAGTATAACAATGAATTCGTGTGAAGTGTAACGTGGTTGAGAAAAAATTTCAGTGATGCAAGCTTTGTTCTCGAATAATTCGAACCCGATAACACCCGATATTGTTTAATTCAAACTTACAATATCGAACTTTCGAAATTTAATTTTTTGGAGCCAGACTAATCTTGCCTGATAGCTCGTACCATTTGCGATGGTGTGCGTTGCAAGTTTTATAGCCTTGTAAATATTACTTAATCAAATTTATCACTCTTTGACGATAAGCATTTCTGAACTCGTTTTGAATCTTCAATCCAATCCACTATTTGGTCCTTCAGAAACTTAACGTCGTCACAAGTAGATACGGATTCAGCGGATAGGCTTGTTGTATGGGAAGACTCAACAAAGCGGTACTCACTTGAATATATCATGTCGTGAATCATTCAATATATTACTCGATATATCGTCCGATAAATTACTTGATTTATCACTCGATATATCATTCGATATATCAAAGCATCTAAATATTAAAATTCATTAACTACCGATTACGTGCCTATTGTGACAATGTTACTTGGTCATCTCTCGTAACATGTTTAAATACCCGAGCGAAGTTCTTATTATCTGCAATTTAAGCGTATGGCAGAA
Organism: Listrodromus nycthemerus; assembly: GCA_963978505.1. Lineage (NCBI taxonomy): Eukaryota > Metazoa > Arthropoda > Insecta > Hymenoptera > Ichneumonidae > Listrodromus > Listrodromus nycthemerus. Next base: position 10,658,486 of record OZ021686.1, on the reverse strand, counting down.
TGAATCGATGTAACTAGTCTCTAAAATCATTAAGGGGTGACGAGTTGCCTCGTGAAATCATCCCTCGGACAATTTTACTCACAGTCCCAAACGTGTGCATCGAGAGTTCCATCATTCTCCCAGCGGTGAGCGAGGGAGGGTAATTAGCCACGGTGATAATCATTACAATAGCCAGGCCGGTTCTACCTGGTAGCTCGTACCATTCGAAATCGTACGCTGCGGTTCGAACTTGTTGAAACTTAGCATGGATCGTTAAATATCATTTGTCAAATAATATTCGTTGCTGACGGGTTAATTTTTTAAAGAATTATACGATCGATTACTTGTTTCTTCAGAAGCTCACCGACGTAGCAATATATGTAGACATTAAAGGACACGGAGACCAGTAGGAGGATGTAGGTCGTCATCGCTATGCTGTCGCTATTATTCCATTCCTGCAATTGTTATTACACTTTCGACAACAAAATTTCGCGAAAATATTTTTCGCGAGCCAATGATTTTTCTACCGTCATGCAGCAGTATTCCACTAAGCATATTATAACGGTGGAGGAAAGTACTTCCAGAAGACATATCTCGCGCAATATTCCGTCGATATACGCTGCAAATCTGAAAGTAACGGGTAAACATGTTTGCACATTTGAATTCCCACCACGGGATTAAAATTCTCACAAAAAAAGCAAAGCCAATAATGCTACCACGTAACATCTCTTGCAGAAAAAATCTTTGCTAAATTACAACTTTACCGAAATCTTTGTCAAACAATAAAAAAAAGTTCTACCAGTATCAAAATTAAATTCTACCGGAACTATAATGAAACTCTACCGGAATACAGAGCTACAGTCTAGTCGTGTATTCCGGTAGAGTTGTATTCAAAAACCAGTGGAGTTTCATTCCGATCTTGGTAGAGTTTCTTGGTGGGGTTCCAAATACAGTGAAATTGTGAATAATAGAGACTTTAATGTGCCAAAATTAATTAGATTGACCGTTCGCAATGAGGTATCTCAAAGATAAAGGAATGAATATTTATCTTTTTTTTTTTAAATCAAATATTTGTTACTTTAGTACTCTGACGTGATAGCGAATAATGACCGCTATCCGATTGGCGATGACGTCTTTGCCAACGTCCTCCCGCTCGTCCGTGCTCAGCAGATTCTCGAGTCTGAACGTTATCAGCTCGATCTGGCCGCAGGCGTGGGTGACAAAAATTGCCGCAAGATTGCAAGCGCCCGCGACGACCGTGTAGCGGATAAACGAGGATATGCACAAACCGCAGAATATTATCTCGTAGTTGTAACCGACGCTGGTGTCGAGGAACATATCGGCTCCTGCTAAAGATTTCCGCCCGACGGTCCCGTTGGCCTCTTCGTTGCTTCCTCGCGTGCACAGCGGCAGAATTCCGTGGTAAAAAACACCACCGCTGTACATGCACACGGAACACATGATCGTCACGTCGTGTCCGACTTTGAGATTCCTCGTCATTATCCTCCGATCGTTCTCGCTGTCGATCCTCCGCCAGTCGTTTTCCATGTGCTGCATGCAAATTTTTATGAACCCCGAATGAACGAGCAGCGAAACGTGCTTCAGCAAACAAGTCACGTCGAAGCTCAACGGTCCCATCATCAGAATCAGTTCGTAGCTACTCGTCTCCTCCAGAAGAACGTGCAATGTCAGAAGGACAACGTCAATCAGCATAAACGACAACGAAATCGGCAACATCAGTCGCGAGACGAGTCGGCCGATGGTCGTCGGATTCGACGTTACGCGGGGCCAAATGCCAATGAGGGTGAAAAATCTTCGGGTGTATTTCAGGGCGTGGGCAATGTCCGATTCGTAGTTTTTGTTGCTAGACCTGCCGATCGCCGAGTACGACTCGTCGAAATTCATCGTGCTGGTCGAAGGCGGGTTAGCGCGACCCGCGTCTCTTGTTCCTTCACTTTCGCGATGACTCTTCTGTGATACCGGAAATCGCGCTTGGAATGTTTCGCACTCTCGCGAATTGTTAATGCATCGCCCTCCTCCTGCGCGGCATCGAAGCGCCCAACTGGTGGAAATAATAAAACGAAACTCGAGGGTCTCTTCGTTGAACGAAAGTGAGGAGCATGCGCAGAGCGGTTCTGTAGTTCGGGTGATGTTTTTTCATGTTTATTTTTTTTTCACACTCGTTTTCTCCACATGTAGAGCGCAGACTCGCGATCTTTATTCCCCTGACGACTGTTGTCTATAGACAGCCCAAAAAACGTTTGTGTCTTCTTTTGATCGATCAGTGTCGAAGGCTTCTCGGTGCTTGCGTTGGCTCGAGGAGAGCTGCGAATTATATTTTGTAAGAACCGGCTCAAAGGCGACGTTTGTTGTGATCGTATCGAAATATCTTGAACGGAATTTTGGTGAGTCACTGCGTTAAAATCACTGTTTGTCATGAATTTGTTCGAATTGTTTAAAAATATTTGTTTAAAAAAAAAAATTTGATAATCTGAGTGCAGTAGATATATTTTTTAAAAAGACATTCAAAGACACTGTTCGTTTATCTAGGAAGAGCGATAAAAATGTTTCGTTATCAATAATGTGATCGTATAGAAATATCGTGGTGAGTCACTGCATTAAAATTACTCTTCGTCACAAATTTGTTGTAATTGTGTAATTAAATTTAAGTTCCTCATTGTGTAACAAATTTCAATAACGTCTCGAAAAACAGAAATAAGAGTGCAATTTTTTTTATGTTACCTATTCATTTTGGGGAAGTGATTGGTGCTTCGTTGATTATTAAACACAGTAAATTATTGCACAGCAAGGAGCTTAAATTAGTTATCAAGCCGTCAATTTATTTTGGAAATATTTTTAACAAGGCGTAACATCAATCTGCAAGGGAAAGTATCGTTGAGGTGTGTGTTGCACTTACTCCTTTAGGCACATGCACGTTACCGTTAGTCACATTTTCATCGGAGAAGAGTGACTAAAAAGTGACGCTCACGCGACGAGACGCAAGGTTTCTGCTGGGCCATTAATTGCCAATCGGTTAACCGTGACATCGTTATTCGGTTACCGTTCGCAGCATGTTTAAACATCCGAACGTTGTTCTCATAATCTGACGTAACGACAAGAATAAAAATAAAAAATGCAACGCACTCTGGCAGAAACTTCATTGAGGCGAACATTGCTAGAACTCGATAAATACCGAAATCGGTTGTCCCAATCTTACTCACACTGCCGAACGTGTAGATCGATAGCTCGATCATTTTTCCAGCGGTGAGCTTTGGCGGATAATTCGCAACGATGATAACCATCACAAGACCTAGCCCGATTCTATCCGGCAGTCTGTACCATTCGAGATTGTACGCGGCGACTCGCACTTGGTGAAACTTGCACAGATCGTTAAATATAATTTAAAAAACGTTTTCAGTTTGGCGGCTCAATTTTTTTCGGCTCGTTAAAAAAAATCCCTATCAGTCCATTACTTGATCCTTTAACAGTTCACCGACGTGGCAATATATGTAAACGTTGAGGGAGAACGACGTGAAGAGAATAGCGTATGTTATTAGCGCCACTTTGTCGCTGTTGCTCCATTCCTGAAATGACATTTCAGTACCGCTTAATCACGAAAATTGCCCTGAGGATTGTTGGAGCTTTGCAGTTCCGCGAAACGAGAGTTCCAGAGAAATTTTCCAATGCTTCTCCGTGGGATGAAAATCTTTAAAAAGTCAAGTGTTTCGGAGGTGCTGCAAAGATTGCCTTTGTGAAATTGCAATTCATTTTCAAAAAAGTTAAAATGAAAATAATTATCCAACAACTCATCCGGCATTTCAACTAACCGTTTTTCCAAATACATTGTTCGTTTGTTTTTCTGAAGCGTATGAATTTTTTTCAGAAAAAAATCGAATAATTTTGATAAAAATAATAGTTTAGTTGCTGGTTCATTTTTTTAATAATAATTTTTACCTGCAATTTGTTAATAATAAATTAATACTACCCGAGATACTTGATTCTTTGTCATTTTAATTCCGTCGAGCAGTGTGCGAAATTTTCTCTAAAACTCATATTCGACGGGAGGGTTCAGCTCCAACATGCTCGAGTATCTGGAGTCGATCAAACGATTGTCTACCGTCATACAGTAATATTCGGTCAGGCATATAATTATGGTCGACGAAACCATCTCGAGTAAACAAATCTCCTGCAATACTTGGTCGATTTGCGATGAGAATCTAAAAAATGATAATAGAGAAGACCGTCCCGAAATAGCGCAGAGGGGCAAAACGGGACAGCGAGGGCAAAACTTAACGTTAAAATACTTTTTGGATGTACCACTTCGTCCCAACGATACCACGAATTTTCAAACCCCTTTTGTTCCACTTGCCATCGCCACCATCCAAAAACTATCGGAAACTTGCTCTTTCTTTCGTTATCCAGATTTGCCCCGCTTAAAATATTTTCCAACAACGATAAAGGAAAAAAATCTCATCTTCATTACTTGAGAACTCTGACGTGACGGCGAATGATGAACGCTATGCGTTTGGCGACGGCGACTCCGTTGATCTCCTCCTCGTTGCCCAGCAGTTTTTCGAGCCTTGCCATTATAATCTGAATCTGTCCGCACGCGTGAGTAACGAATATCGTGGCGAGATTGCATGCGCTCGTGACAACTGAGCTTATAAAAAACGACGTGACATACACCGTGCAGAATATTATCTCATAGTTGTAGCCGATCCGCGGATCGAGAAATCTGTCCGTTCCCGGATAAGCGAGCGGTCTCGCGTTTTCGTTGGTCGCGTTTTTGCCTACTCCGGACCACAGCAGGGGCTTCACGGCATGATAGAAGGTCGTGCCACTGTACATGCAGATCGCACTGACGATCGTAACGTCGTGACCAACGCCGACGCTCCTCGTCATTATCTCGCGTTCGTCCTCGCTCTCGACGCACCGCCAGTCGGTCTTCATGTGCTCTATGCAGGCCCTTATCAGTCTTGAGTGAAGAAACAGAATGAAGTGCTTCAGTATGTTCGTCACGTGGAAGCCGATCGGTCCCATGAGCATTATCACCTCGAGACCGTTAACGTCTCGCGAAAGAACGTGCAGCGTCAGATGAACGGTGACTGTCAGCATCAGCAGCGAAACGAGCGGCAACATCAGTTTCGAAAAGCACTCCTCGATGAGCGTTGGATTCGATATTACCCGCGGCCAGATACCGATTATGCCGAGGAGCCATCGCGTGTAGCGCAATGCGTTACTTATGTCGGATAAGTGATTTTTGTTACGCACTTCGTCCGTCGCACGAGAGTCGTACAAACTCATAATGGCCTTTCGAATAAAGAGCGCTCAGCGAGACGAGGGCGGTTTTTTTGTCTTTAGCTTTTTTCTTCTTTATTCTTTTGAGAAAAACCTTTAGACCTCCTCGGTGGATCGGGAGTTGGTCGTAAATTTTAGACGAGTAACTCTGTGTTTAGTCGAGGAGGGTGGCTCGTGGATGATTCTCCCTCCTGTTCTCCGGTTTCGAGGCATAAGGAGAGGTGGACGGCAAATGAAACAAAACTCGTACGCCGGATGGCGATTTTCCTCTAATTACAAAGTAACGAATGACATGCGCAGATAGTCGTTGTTTGGTTGATTTTTTTTGTATTTTTTTTCCACCACTCTTGCCTCTCTGGACATTCTGCTCGTAGGGCGCAGACTCTGTATGTTCACGTTTAAAACTCGTTACAGGGTTTCATTGATTGCATCAGGTAGTTTTTAGTGGTTGCGCGAAAAGAGAGACGTTGTATCTTAGCCGCCGGATTTTTCATTGAAGCTTGTGCAATTCCGGATTGTGATGGGATTTCAATCGTTTATTTCATCGCCGGTTTCGGTTGAGTCACATGTGCAGAGGTTTGTTAATTATAAAAATTATAAATCATTGTCAATGTACAAAGTCACGGTCAACATACTGGAATGTGAAATTTGCTTCGATTAGTTACATGAATTGGACGTTAATGTACATCTTATTGTTTAAGAAAAATACTAGATTTTCAAATTACAAATCTCGTGCCTAAAATTAATAAAAGAGTTTATTAAGAATGCAAATTTGCTGTAAAATTACAATTCATATGTGTTTAAAGTTTCGGAAACTCGGCGAGGAAAAAAAATTCCAATAGCGTTCGTTAACTTTCAATCAAATATTGGTTACAGTGTGGAATATAAATAGAAAATGATGTCATATTTATCGCAGTGCAGTTCACTAAATTTTAACGATTGTATCGTATATTTCTTCTTTAAAAAACCAATAATCGCAAAGAAGAAAAAATGATATATTGCAAGTTCTTACAATCTTTTGGCTAAAGAACATTAACACTTTACTCATTATTCTCAGTAGTTCCGAACGATACTCACGTACGCGCGGACCTGTGGTGCCAAGTTGACAAAGTTTCGATCTGTTTCCCGGATGCTTATTCGGGCGGTGGAAAAAAGTGTAATTCTTAGTTGATTCCGTCTTAAATTTTGTTACAATCGCAGTTGCATTATTTATGCGAAAGTGCGGGAATCGTTCATTACGTTTAGTACGTACCTTAAGAAAATTAATTTAAAAGTTCCAGATCATGTAATAAATCATAGAAACGACTCTATCCTAGCGATTTTTTCAAGTCGGTGCTTTGAGCCTTACAACTCGTGGAACTGCAGAACGAAAATGAGTGTCATCTGCATCGTTCCTTTTTCAATTAATCGAATGCCCAAGCTCGCTCTCGGCACCGACAAATATATTCCGCTTACTGCTAATTCATCAATCTCCTCCGGACAATTATTCAGCCATCGATTTAAACATTCCCAGATACGCGAATGACGTCTTTATGATCTTAAAAAAAAATTCATGAAAGTTCCCATATCGATACCGTGAATATAAACGCCCAAGCGATGGCACTCTTTGTGCTTACGGTTCCGAAGCTCAAGTACGAAAGTTCCATCATTCCCCCGGCGGTGAGTTTGCGAGGGTAGTTCGCCATCGCGATTATCATCACCACGGCTGGACCCGCTCTGCCGGGCAGTCTGTACCAGTCCGTCATGTACGCCGCTCTCCCAACCAGTTGGCACTGACGAATCAACTCACACTTTACTCATTAGCCGTCCCGCAGGACGGTGTTGCAAAATTCTTCGCATTCCCTCATCACCTGTTCCTTCAAGAGTTCACCGATGTGACAGAATATGAAGATATTGAAGCACAACGAGACCAGCAACATCACATAAGTGATCATAGCCACGTTTCCGCTGTTGACCCACTCCTATCGTCACATTGCGTGTGTGTAATTCTTAGTTCATTATTTTTTTTTACCGTCATGCAGTAGTACTCGAGCAAGCATATGATGATAGTCGAAGCGACGACCTCCACGAAACACATCTCTCGTAGTATCTCGTTGACCCTCGACGTGAATCTGCAGGGAATATTGACCCGATTTCTTTCGTTGGAGAAAAACCGCGTCGGTCGCGATTGTCCCCGACTCCCCGATTACCTGAGAACTCTAACGTGGCATCTCACGGTGAATTTTATTCGATCGTCGACGGACCGATCTTCGTCCGATCGATCGGCACCGACGATGACGTTGAGTCTCGAGGTGACGATCTGAATCTGTCCACAGGCGTGGCTCACCAGTGTCGCTCCGATGTTGCCGATCGCGACGACCGTCGTGTACAGGAAAAAGGCTGCGACGCAGTTGCAACAGAACACGATCTCGTAGTTGTAACCCGATCCGAGATCGATGTAGATGTCGGCACCAGGGAAAATTAGGGGCCTCACCGTGACGTTGAATTCATTCAATGTTTCACCCCTAAGGAGGGGCATTATTACCTGATAGAAGAGTCCGCTGCTGTACATCGCCACCATGCACGTCAGGGTCAAACGATCGCCGATTCTCACATTTCTCATCATTATCCGCCGATCGTCCTCGTTCTCCAGCGACCGCCAGTCGTCCTCCATGTGACGCATGCAGTACTTCAGCGAATTTCGACGCGAGACGAGAATCAAGTTCTTGAGCACGTTACTCAATCGGAAACCTATTGGACCGACTAGCAGGAGCAACTGGGAACGAGCCATTTTCCGTAAAATCATGTGCGAGATTATCGGTATTACTATTACGATTATCATCAAAGGAGGCAGTGGCAAGAGAAACTTTGCGGCGTGATGACCGATCGTCGAAGTTCTCGAGACAACGTACGGCCAAATACCGAGGCAGGTCAACAACCATCGGGTATGTTTCACGGCGAGATTAACGTCGTGACGGTGATTCTCTTTTGACATTCTAGGCGAGTCGAAACCTTCGTCATCGGTCTTCATCTCGACTGCTCGATGGTAACGGAGAGACTGTTGATTGGGGACATTTTTTTTTGTTCAAAGGGTATAGGACTTATATTCCTATGTATCGTCAAGAAACCATACTGATGTCGCGTTTTTGCGATCTACGTCCCTCAGTTTTTTTTTCTGTCGTTTTATAATGTATCGTGAGTTTTTGCTCGTGGATTTACACTCGCGGAGGGGTGGTCAAATAAAAATAAAAATCGCGAATGAGACAGCGGTCGATGAATTATTAAGGGGCTGCGCAGACATGCGCGGTAAAGTTATCATCGAGTTTGATCCTTTTATTTTTCTTTTTATATTATTTATTCTGCCGGTTTACTCTTGAAAAATTGATGAATTCTGGTACGGTGCACATTCGCCGGTTATTTTTCGTTTTTTTTTTAAAACTAGCACATATTTTTCGTAGATTTTTATCAGACGTTTGGTATCGCCCTCGGAGTAAAGACGCAGTGATTGTAGACGGTGCGGGTGAACTTTGTGATTTGCAGTCGTAACGATAGGACGTGAAAAGTCTCGCTTCGAAACACCGATTTCACACACTTGGTAAGGTAAAACTACAACTTTTGTAAATTACACGAATTCTCGCAATTTTCTCACATCTTTAAATTATCACGTTTAATACATTAAATCTTAAGGACTCGCTCGATCACGTGAAAAACCATTGACTTCGTCTTTGGGCTTTTCTCGGTTCGGAGAGCAAACAGATCAAACTCGTGGAATTAAGGTATAAAAATCAATTTCCCCTGTCTCGTTCGTTTTTTGAGTCATTCGAATACCCAAGCTCGCGTTTGGGACCGACAAGTATATTTAGTTTACACATATTAACAATTGACCAATCAGTCGTCAGCCTCGCTTCGATAATTATCCCGCCATCGATTGCAACATTCCCAGATAAGCGAACGATGTCTTCATGATCTAAAAAAAAATGATTTAATAAATTATTGAATTATTAACGCGCATCCGACGACGAGTCCACTTACAGCTCCAAAGTTCGGGTAGGAAAGTTCCATCATTCCTCCAGCCGTAAGTTTGCGTGGGTCGTTTGCCATAGCGATTATCATCACCAGAACTAGACCCGACTTGCCCGGTAATTTGTACCAATCCGCCATGTATGCCGCTCTCCCGACCCGTCGACACTGACGAATGAACGCATACTTCATCATCTACCGTCCAATTAAAGAACTGTGGAGCTAAAACTAATGTCTTCAAAATCCATTATCACTTGTTCCGTCAAAAGTTCGCCGATGTGGCAAAATATGAAGATATTGAAGCATATCGAGACCAGCAACATCAGATATGTTATCGTCGCTACATTACTGTTGTTGTCCCACTCCTGTCGTTATATTCTTTTATATTTCTTTATTCATATTCGTTGAAAGAAATGTTTTTTTTTTTTTAATTAATTTTTCTATTACCGTCATGCAGTAGTACTCGAGAAAGCATATGATGAGAGTCGAGGCGACGACTTCCACGAAACACATTTCCCGTACGGTTTCATCGATTCCAGACACGAATCTATCGGCAGCATTAACAGGATTCTTTCCTTCGAGAAACAGTATGGAGCACAATCGAACTGGGAACGACTGGGGGAAAACGAAACGGCGAGAGCAGAATTCAGATCTCACTATAATTTTGAAGTCCCATTTTGTCCCAACTATATTTCCGGATTTTAAATACCGTTTTGCCCCACTCACTGTTACTGTCACCGTTCGAAAGTTATTGGAAATTTACGTTTTCTTTTATTATCCCTTTTTGCTCCGCTCTCCCTCAATCCCCGTTTACCTGAGAACTCTGACGTGACACCGTACGACAAAATTGATACGATTCTTGAAAAACCTGTCGTCGTTTTCCCGATCGCAACCGATGATTTCGTCGAGTCTCGAGATGATGATCTCGATCTGGCCGCACGCGTGACTCATCAGAATCGCGCCGACGTTGACGATCGCCGAGACTATCGTGTACAGGAAAAACGCCCCGACGCAGTTGCCGCAGTAAACGATCTCGTAGTTGTAGCCAGCTTGGAGATCGACGTAGATGTCGGCGCCAGGAAAAAGCAGAGGCTTGACCGTGACGTTGAATTCGTTCACGGTCTTCCCCCGCAAAAGCGGCATCAGCACATGATAGAGCGCACCGCTGCTGTACATCGCCGTTATGCATATGAGTGTCAAACCGTGGCCGATTCTCACGTTTTTAATCATTATCTGACGATCCTCTTCGCTCCCAAGCGATTGCCAGTCGTCCTCCATGTGGCGCATGCAGTACTTGAGCGAATCGCGACGCGAGACGAGAATCCAGTTCTTCAGTATGTTGCTCGCCCGGAAACTTCAAGCGTATAAAACGATGCACTGAGAGAAAACTCGAGGATGGTGCAAACATATATGAGAGGTTGACCCAAACGAAAATGGTTGATTCAAGAAGATATAAGTGACTAAACCGAGAGGTTGAGTTGATAACATAAGGTTGGCTCAATCCCACGGTGACGTCGAATATGGCGATTCTTATAAAGAACTTGAGTCAATACGGCTCATTCATTCAAATTGAGGTTGACTCAACCTCAATAAATTTCATTGGTTCAAGTTCCGTGAGGGTCATTCAAGCTTGTGTCGTCAACGCAACGTCTCGGTGGCTGAGCCACATCAATCATCATTGGATCAACCACATCGGGTTGGTTGAAGCGCTCAAGTATGTTCGCCACATCTTCGTTTTCTCCCTCCGTGTTGGGAGGAAGAATGTTGATCAAGCGTCGGATTTCGTGACAACCGGAAGGTTCGCTGCTCATTGGTTGCATATCGAGTGATAGGGCGAACCGAGTATGCTAGAGATACCATGGTCTCAAACTGGGGTGTCTCAAAACCTGGTAATTTACCTTAACGGAGCAAGCAGCACGATGATCTGGGAATTCGTCAGTTCGCGCAGAATTATGTGCGAGAGTATCGGAATCGCGAATACGATTGTCAATAAGGACGGCAGAGGCAACATGAACTTCGAGGCGATTCTACCGATTCTCGATGGCTTCGATACAACGCATGGCCAAATACCGAGGAGGGTCAACAACCATCGGGTGTGCTGCACGGCGAACTCAGCGTCGTTAGCGTGATTTTTGTTTGGGATTCCGTTCGATTCAGGAACCGTGTCACAGATTTTCATCTTGACTGCTCGATGGTACCGGCGAGACTGTCAACTGAGGGACATTTTTTTTTTCGAACACTCACGAGTATAAGATTTATTTTCCTATGCCAGCCATCTGGCGCACCGCGCTCGCTTTTTTACAAGTTAGGTCTGCAATTTTTTTTGGTTTTTCATTTCGGCGTTTAATAATTGATCGTGAGCATTTGCTCGCGGCTTTACACCTGCGGAGGAGAGAGCGGACTTGGCGAAGGGGTGGACAAATAAAAATGGCGCATGTATTAGCGATCGGTAAGCCGTTGAAAAACCGGAGACGTGCACGGTAAAGCTATGACGGATTATGTCTACTTAAAATTTTTTTTTTTATTCTCCAGCCCCGGTAAATTAATGAATTTTTGTATGGCGCCGATTAGTGAGTTTTCGTTTTTGCTTTTTTTTCAGAATTTGGTGCAACTCGTGGCGTAAAGTTACAGTGGTTTTGGACGGTGCTGATGAACCTTGTGATTCTCCGTCTTATCGGAAGGACGTCAAAGGTGCCTCCTCGGTACTCGTCGGTTCTGCGGTCAGTTTCTAATTTTTATAAACATATTTATTCGTAATGGCGATGGTCGTGAGAAACCATTTATTTATTTTCACAAATTACAGTTTACTAAATCAATCACGATATTTGTTCATGCGTTATGCGGCTATCGTTCGCAGCATGTTTGAGTATACGAACGACGTCTTTATTATTTAAAACAATGATTCACACGGTTAATGAGCATTGCGGATTGGACAAACACTTTTTGCCTGTGGACGTACCCGATTGTTCCGTCTTTTTTGGCAACTTAAAAATTTCATTTCGTTTTTTCTTTTGATGTATTGATATTTTTTTCGTTCAGCGAGACGTGTTTTAAGCGGCAATTATTGACAATGTTACCGGTGTGAAGGGAATTGTGCGAAACGAAACTTTGTTAAACGTGCAAAGCTTTTTCATCGAGGAAATTACTTACACTGCCAAAACTATAGTACGAAAGTTCCATTATTTCAGCGGTGAACTTGCAGTGATAATTGCCCATATACATTATCTGAATGAGAGCGAGTCCAATTTTACCCAGTAGTTTGTACCAATTAATCATATAAAAGGCTCTTGAACTGAGAAACCAATTTTGTAGCAATTTCGTCCCGTGATAACTTATCGGAGCGCGGGTCGTGAGCGATTCGTTGTGCAACACGTCGTCCATCACGACGTGACAGGGAATTGGAATCATGAGCGTGTGAGTCATGATCAATGGGAGCGGTAACCAAAATTTCGAGGCATATCACGCGATTCTCGTTTGAATAAAATTCATCTTTCTAAAATCCGTCTGTTTTTCGACGTGAATTATGACAAATTCGACCTTTTTTCAAATTTCTTTCAATCATATTTCGGACTGGTTGGAAATTTGTGTCTCGACGCTCGGAGTTCTCTCGCAAGTGACTGGCCTTTCGGTGGAGTTTTTTTCTGAATTAGAAAATTTATTAGTGAAGGAATAAGGGGTTGTTTATTTATCAGTGTACCTTGTGAACCGAGCATGTTTCGTTTACTTCGATTTTCCTCGTGATCGAGAAAAGGGGGCTTTTCAAATTTCATAAATCCATCGCGATGATTGCATGGGGTGGAGTTGAAACGCTTCGGAAAGACATGCGCTGGCAGCGATCTTATAGCTCGTTTCTCTTATTCTCGTGCGACCCTTCATGCGTTCTACCCTTTAAATTTTAACACATTTTGCGCAAGGTAGTTTCATTGATTTCGGTGGAGGCTTCGTCACCCTCGCGGAAGCGAAAACGGACAATGGTGGTATCGAAAAGGGGGAACTTTTCAAATCGCTGTACATTTTTTAATAAGTCTTCGTGTTGACTGCTTCCCCTTAAGCACAAAAATGATTCGTATGTTCCTGAAAAATTTTCTTTTTCGTTATTAAAAGACAAGAGCACTCCGAGGAACATCTGCGAATTTTTTAGACTTTTTTTTAGCGACTCGTCGAATGGAGATAGTGTGGTGTTTGACAGTGACGACAAAATTTGTAGACTGCATTCGAGTAGATTAGACGATGAACTTTCCATTTCGAGAAACCAATTTCACACCCTCGGTTCTCGCCGGTTCTAGTGCCAGTTGATAATTTTTATAGATAAATTTTCTCACAACGGTGGTACGTACGGTGTTGTAAAGATACTCACGTTGCCGAAATTGTAGTGCGAAAGTTCCATTATCCTTTCATCGTTGAATGTGCAGCGATAATTGTCCATTGTCATTATCAAATTAAGAGCGAGTCCAATATTACCCGGTAGTTTGTACCAGTCCTTCATGTAAGCGGCTGTTTCGACTTGCTGAAAGTGTCAACTCGCCATGTATTATTTGTTATAAATTTGCCGAATAATTTGGTCATTTGCATTACCTGTTCCTTCAGCAGGTCACCGATATGACGGAATATGAATAAATTGAAAGATAGCGATATAAACATTAGCAAACACATTGCAAGTGTCACAACATCGTCTTTCAACCAAGAATTTTTATTTTTTGTTTTCGTTTTGTTTCTTATCAGAAACTTCTTCAAAAACATCGCTAAAAATTGCACAGTACCTAAGATTACAAGCTGTAAGATTATTTTCTCTTATCACCCGATTCAATAATTTTGTCCGAAATTTTTTATTCTGTTCCACCATACTCAAACTATAATTCTCACTATCTCACTCACGGTGAGCCTGACGACGCATCTGTATATTTACATCTCTCTCAGAATAAACATACAACTGTACCAAAATTGAAATGAAACTCTACCGAAATCCAGCTCTGGCCTTATATTCCTGGAGAATTTAATTTCCAGTCTGGTACTGTTGTATTTTAATTTCAGTACATTTTTTCTACTTTTTTGGAGATTTTGGTACAGTTTTAATGTGTTCGAAAAATGTTCTGTAAGAATTGCGACTGGCAGAGACGTCAATATACCGAAAAATCAAGAACTATCACCCGAATGGCGCTTCCCACTTCGATCAGGAAGGTGTCTTGCAAAAATTCATCAACCGTCGATGCGAATCTGCAACAGAAATAAGAGTACACAAAACTCTGTTTTTTTTAATTACCCAACTTACCTCATAATCCTCACGTGATTGCGAACGATAAAAACGATCCGATCCTGAACGGTAACGATGTTGCTCTGTTCCCCATCGACGAGATTGTGCAGTCTCGAAATGAAGATGCGTGGGTCACAAAGACAGCCCCGAGATTGCAGGCGGGGGTGACGACGATGTGAAGGAAGAAGACGCATACGCAGTTGCTAACGTACACGATCTGATAGTTGAAACCTAAAAAAGATCGACGAACAAGTCGGTACTCGGAAAGATTAACAGTCGAACGGACTCGTTCATAGCGTTCACGTAAGACGAGCTGAACAGCGGTTAGATGTTGAAGAACACTGTACTCTCGTACATCCCGATATCGCCGATTATCGTCAGACCGAGGATGACCTTTAAGATTCTTATCGATATACCGTGCTCGTGAGAACTTTCGGCCACGAGTAGAAAATTAGTCGGGCTTCCTGTTGTCTCATCAGGGCGACCTCAGGTAGTGCGAAGGTATAACGAATTAAAATGGCCGGATATCGGCCGGGGCATATTAAATATCACTAAGGATTGTCTTATCAGAACTGTTTGACATAACTAGGATCAGGGCAACAAAAAGTTACCGTAAAGCATGTCGCGATAACGTTTCGGTCTAACTATACCGACGATGAAATACTTTTTGCACCTGCGATTAAGTAAATTGTTTCGAAATGGTTACAACGTTGATGCTTCCTGCTCGAATGCTGCTCGGATAAAATTAATTTCGAAATATATTTTACGCAGCCACGAAGCTACACTTTACCGATTAAACACAGTATTGTTTTGGAACGTTGTTGAAATATCTTTAGCAACGTCTTTGTATACACAGCCGAAGTTTTCGTGAACAGATCGGGTTCTTACTCAGCCATCGATCGCAGCATGTTTAGGAATGCAAATGACGTCTTGATGATCTAAAACAATCATTCACCTTCCGTTATTAATTTTACGATGACGAGCCTGAGGTATAGCCGCGTTTCAGAGCAAATTTTGAACACTTCTCTATGGGATAAAAATCTGAAAGAAATCAAATATACGGAAGGTGCTGTAAATTTTTTTGATGAAACAATAACACCGGCACACAAAAAAATGAAGTGGAATGTGCATTTGATCGGACCTCCCTACGGGTACGTATTTTGGTCCGCCGAATCCGAATTCGAGGTCAGTTTGAGCCGTACACCCTCAAAATTTCGAGTAACCTTCAAAAAACCGTAAATAATTATGAAAATCGGCAGTTTCAATGACGTAATAATTTTTTGGAACTAAACCAGTCATTTTCATGTATTTCGATCCGCTAAATATGAATTTTGAGGGTTAACGGGTCAAACAGACCTCGAATTCGGATTTAGTGGACCAAAATACGTACCCGTAGGTACTTCCGACCAAATGCCCATTCCACTTTATCTTTTTTCTGTGCCGGTGTAATGCTAATTTCGCATTAACACATTATAGATATAAATCATCGACAAATATCGCAGCAACTTGAGTTCTTTATAAAAATTGTGCGTTTTATTCTGAATACGTATGAACTTTTTCAGAATTTTTTGTAATCTTTGAGGAAACTTTATTTTTTTAGGTTTTCATTCTATCGAAATGTGTCCAAGATGTTGTCTAAAACTCGTATTTTACGGGATTGCCACGGATTCGTTTGAAGAGGTTATTATCTTGATATTCTTCCTTTGCAATTGAACAATTTCTCATTGAGAAATTGACAATGCAAAAAAAATAATTAAAAACTGAAGTTCGCTAAACGCACAGAGTTCTGCTTTAATGTAAAAATGACTTACGCTCCCAAAACTGAAGTACGAAAGTTCCATCATCTGTCCAGCAGTGAGCTTGCAGGGATAATTGGCCATCGTGATGACGAGCACGAGAGCGAGTCCAGTTTTGCCCGATAATTTGTGCCAGTCCATCATGTAAGAGGCTCTTCCGACTTGCTGACACTGTTCAAATATCAGAAATCGTTTTATTTATACTTGTCTAATCGTTGGGTCATTAGCGTTACCTGCTCCTTCAGCAGTTCTCCGATGTGACAAAATATGAACAGATTAAAGCAGAAAGATGCAAGCAGCAGAAGACACGTTATTAGTGCCAGAAAGTCACTGTTCTGCCATGTCTGAAATAACGTTCCCTTTTGACCCGTCGGTGTTCGGACGGCGAGCTCCGCGCTCTCCCCATAAATTTTTCATTAAAACAAAAACCTTTCTTCGCTGTTTCTTTTTATTACGTTTTAAAATCAAATATGTTCTACATTAACAATGTTTTCATATAGAGATTGAAACGTGGCGAACTGTATCTCAAGAGTATAAAAAAATATTCATTCGCATACAATCGTAAGTAAAAACTGTTTATCCTTTGCATTGTAGTAATACCCACTGTCTATACCCCTGATCAGCGCGGCGCTCGACGACCGATTAATCACGGTAATCTTATTAATTGTCGCTTGGTCTTTTATTAATTTTTACCATCAAACACCAGTACTCGACCCAGCATATCATCAGAGTGGAGCAAGCCACTTCCATCAAACACATCTCTCGTAGAAATTTATTGATTGTCGATGCGAATCTACAAATAAGAATTTTAAAAAAATAACAAAATACTCGTTTCTTCCGATCAACCGCAGAGAGCCGTTGGCACACTTATATCTCTATCACTCGTAACTCTGCCAAAAGGTAAAAACTTTATCAGAATCAAAATAACACTACCGGAAGGAAAATTAAACTCTACCGGAATTGGAATCAAGACACGTGGTAGAGTTTCGACGGCCTAAGTACTTTAAAAAAGTCATTATACATATAAAATCCCGCGGAATAGAAGGCTAGACGGTAGCTCGTGTGAGTAGAGTTTTTTTGCAATTCCTGTCGAGTGCGGTTTCAATTTCGAAAGTTTGATTTCGATCCTGGTAAAGTTTATTCTTACTCCTTTGTAGAGTTCAAATGGAGTAGAGCTGTGACCTAGTAAAGATGTTTTCTGGCAAGGTTGTCACCTATAAATTAATGAGTCGTAGAGGTGTAAATGTGCCGAGTCGTTACCTCAGTACTCTGACGTGATTTCGAACGATAAAAGCTATCCGATCCCGAATGGTGAGGACGTCACTCGCATGCTGATCGCTGTCGACGAGATCGTTCAGTCTCGACATGACGATTTGTATCTGGCCGCAGGCGTGGCTCACGAACACAGCCGCGAGATTGCAGATAGCCGTGACGACGACGTGAAGGAAGAACACGCACACGCAGTTGCTTATGTAAACGAGCTCGTAGTTGAAACCTTGACGAAGATCGACGAAGATGTCGGCACCGGGAAAAGCCAAAGGTCGCACGGACTGATTCAAGTAGTTTATGTAAGACTGGCTGAACAGAGGTTTAGTGTTGAAGAACACAGCGCTGCCGTACATGGCGAGAACACAAATTATCGTGAGACCTCTTCCGACTTTTAAGTTCCTGATCATTAACTCGCGCTCGTGCCGATTTTCGACCCTCCGCCAATCGGTCTTCATGTGCTCTATGCAGAGCTTTATCGTGCCTCGGCGAGAAATCAGAATGCAACTCTTCAGCAAATTCGTCGTCTGGTAGCTTATCGGTCCGATGGCCGCGAGCAATTCGTCGCGAGAGACGTCGCGGCTCCACACGTGACACAGAATTGGAATTAGCAGAGTGAATATCATAATCGAGGGACAGGGCAACAAAAATTTCGAGGTGTATCTCTCGATCCTCGAAGGATTGGACACGATCGAAGGCCAGATACCGAGAAGCGTCAGAATCCATTTTGAATGTTGCACGGCGTGATTTATGTCCGACTCGTGATCTTTGTTTGATATTCTTTCCATCGTCGTTTGCCTGTCGTGGATAGTAAATAAATGGGCACGTTTGTATCTTTACGCCTCGCTACTCTCCCAGAAAATATCTAGACAGTTGTCCAGTATTGCCGTACAGTTCGATTCGGTAGAATTTTATTCATTAGTCCGGTAGAATTGTAATTTTCAGTCGGGTATAAATTTATTAGTCCGGTGGTTTACTCAAGTCTGGTGGAATTTTATTTCATGCTCGATAGAATTTAAAAAAAATAAAATTGTGTAAAATTGTGATTCTTACAGAAATAAATGTGTCAGCGAGCAGGTACTTTTCAGTGGAT
Organism: Listrodromus nycthemerus; assembly: GCA_963978505.1. Taxonomy (NCBI): domain Eukaryota; kingdom Metazoa; phylum Arthropoda; class Insecta; order Hymenoptera; family Ichneumonidae; genus Listrodromus; species Listrodromus nycthemerus. The sequence goes on along the minus strand of OZ021686.1, from coordinate 10,639,804 downwards.
TTTTTTTATCCACAATCTTTCAAAACAGCTGGCTTCTCAATTTACAGAAAAATATTTACAGAAGTGTCAAACATTTCACTTTTTTTTTGTAAAATTATCAATAAAATAATTAAGCACTTTTGTGAACAAGAAACGGTTTTTACCAATTTTACTGCGCGGACCTCCGTATCTAATCCGCTTAAGTCCTCGCAAACGACTGAGCTTTCGACGAAGTTTTTTTCCTCCATTTTTTTAGCGAACCTTCAATCACTATTTATTTATTAATTTTCCTTATAAGCTGCGCACGCTTAGATTTTCTTCATGCGCGAGAGAAGGATGCGTTATAACGGTCATACGATGGTCACGAGCAGTGAAGGGGACGGAATTGAAAAGCCTCGGAAAGACTTGCGCACAAACTGAATCTTATAGCTCTTTTCTCTTATTTTCATTCGCCCCCGTTGTGCATTCATTACCCGAATCTTTTGTTACAGATTGCGCAGGTCGTTCCATTGATTTCGTTAGACGCTTCGTGTCCCTTGCCGAGGCAAAAACAAGCAATGGCGGAATCGTAGAAATGGGAAAGCATCGAATCATTGTGCATCGCATTTGAAGTCTCGCTGCGATTCTATCAGCATAACGCTAAAAGTGCCATTGTGAAAACTTCTTATTCGCGATCCGGTAAGTTCTTTCGAATTTCCTTTTCTGCTGTTCCGGTAAAACGATTATTCAAATATATTTTACATACCCAACAAAGCTATACGCAACTAATTAACGACAGTATCTATTGGCGTGTTAAGATACGGTTCGCAGCATGTTTAAATAAGCCACAGAAGTCCTCATTATCTGAAAAAAATTAACAAAAATCATTTTATATTTCACTATCCGTGCCGCGAATAATTTTAGCGTTTTCGAAAAGCAACTAACTCACGCTGCCGAAACTGTAGTACGAAAGTTCTATCATCCTTCCAGCGGTGAGTTTGCAAGGATAATTACCCATTGTAATGACGAGCACGAGAGCCGGTCCGGTTTTACCCAACAGTTTGTGCCAATCGATCATGTACGATGTTCTCCCAATTTCCTGGAACTACAGAACGATCGAGTGATCCCTTTAACACGAATTCAATGTAGCCATTCGGTGCCGAATTAATTTTACCTGTTCCTTAAGAAGTTCTCCGACGTGGCAAAGTATGAACAAATTTAAAGAGTATCCTGCAAGGAGCATGAAAAACGGTACTAATTGCACGAAATCGCTGTCCTGCCACTTCTGAAACAACATTTCCCTTAGTCCATCGTCAAGCTGAATCGTCGTGAGCTCCGCGCTCACTTCGGCGTTTCTGGATAATGTTTCAGAAAATGTTACTTTGTTGCCCTTGCTCACTTAGCGGGCAAGTTCTATCTATTTCCCTAAATTTATTGAGTTTTCACTTTTCGACTATCATTGGACAATGCCTCGTCTATCTGTATCACAGGACCCTTTAAAATGAATGTACATACGTGTAGATAGATGTACATATTTTCTTCTATTCGAAGTTGTTTTTCATACCCATTGTCTGTACCCATGGTGAACGCGGAACTCAACGATCAATTTATTGGCTAATCGTCCACCGATTGATTTACCACGAGGCACGTATATTCGAACCAGCATATTATAATCGAAGACACGAGCACCTCGACCAAACATATTTCTTGCAGAAAGGTCTCGACTGTCGTCGCGAATCTGCGATACAAAAAAATAAGTACCATTTTCACAGACCCGAAACGAAAAAGATAAAAAAAAATAGTCTAAAAAATATTTTGGAAAATGCCCCACTATAATAAGAGTGGACCATTTTTAAAAATTATTTTTACATAATTTATTTACCTTTTTCATCAAACGTTTTTTTCACAGTTTTTTTTGTATAGAATTCAGTCGACGGTTTGGTGGTACAAATGATTTTTTACCTGTACGCCCTGACGTGATTTTTGACGATAAATGCGATTCGAGCCTGCATAGCGACGTCGTCCTTACCCTCGTCGACGTTCGCGACGAGCGCGTCGAGCCTTGAGATAACGATCTGCACTTGTCCGCACGCGTGGGTGACGAGCGACGCGGACAGATTGAATATGGCCAGGTGAACGACCACGTTGAAGAACGCACCGAAAGAGCTGACGAAATAGACGATCTCGTAATTATGACCCTTCTGAATGTCGATGAGCATGTCTGGTCCGGGAAAGACGAGAATCCGAACGGACTGGTTGAGCTCGTTGATGTAAGGCTCGGCGAAAAATGGCGCCGTGTAGAAGAAGATGGTCGAGCCGAACAGCCCGAAAAAGCAGACTCTCGTAATGCCGCGTCCGAGTTTAAGATACTTGAGCATTACCTCGCGATCGACGGCGGTACCGAGTCTTCGCCAGTCGGCCTCGACCTGCTCAAAGAGCAGCTTCAAAACATCCCGTCGAATGATCAGGATGACGCTTTTGAGGAAGTTTCCACTCTGGTAACCGATTGGGCCGAAAACCGCGAGGGCGTCCTCGGTGGTTTCTGCCCGAAACACAGCGTGGCATATTATCGAACCGACCAGCAGAGCTATCCCGATCGGACAGATGGGCAGCATGAATACCGAGACGAGTCTCTGACGCGTCGTCGGGTTGGACGTTACGTGAGGCCAGATTCCGAGAACCATCAAATTCCATCTGGTTTGTTGCTCGGCGTATTTTATGTCCGCCACGTGATCAATGTTAAGAATCTGTTGGATCAGGGGTTTCCGATTTTTCCGATCCATCGCCGGAGTGCGAGCTCTGACGAGTGACGGCGGTGTCGACGGGAGACGCTTCGCTTTTCTTTTCTTTCCGTTCTTTCGATGGAGGACAGGGAATTTCCGCGAATGCAGGCTCATCTATTTTGCATGACGTGCGCATGCGCGGTTTTGGTTTCATTTGATAACTCGACGACGAACAAAAGCGTAGCGTTCCTCCTTCGGACGCCGAAGGGGTGGAAAACGAGAGTTACTCGCCCCTAGAATTATCAATACTGGGAACTTTAAAGTGTAAACTCGCGCATTCGCGGCACAAGCGAGCGGATTTGTCAGCGTTTATTTTCTTTTAATTCGGCCCGCTACATTTTTAATGAAAGGTGGACTCCACTCTGGCACTTTTCATTGATTTTTTTTAGACCCTTCGAGGCTCTCGTTCGAAATAGAATGAATCCCGAGAAATGGTGACGCAATTGTTCGATTAAACGTTGTATGTGTTGTGTCACGGGATTCGGTTAACCGCTGAGCGCGACTGCGAATTATCTTCGATATGTTCATCTCGTTTCACTCTTATCGCGACCAAATTTCCATTGGAAAAAGTTTAATTACACATTCGCTTGACACAATTTTTAAATAATTTTCTTATTCATATCGTAATCTCGTGTGTTTAGTCTTATCCACTACAAGCACCTAATTCTTCACCTTGCCTCATCGGGGGACTAAGATATAGCTTTTGAAAAAAAAAAAAACCGAAAATCTATCCATTACCACAGCTGCGCGCGCATGTTTCTTCCCTCCCTGCCTCCTCAATATCCGGCGGAGGGCGTGGTCGCTACTCCTATATCAATCCGAAGAAGAGGGGGAAAGATGGAGTAAGCGAATGAGTCATTAATACCACCGGTTACCATGCATCGAAATACATGCCCGTAAAAAAGTTTTGCAGTTTCTCTTTCGTTCTTGGTATAAAAAAAAAAAATTTCACCCAACCCTCGTACCCTTTGAGACCGGAAAGTTTTTCATTAACGCGCAGGCAGGTTCAATGAGCTGCGCAGGCTGTATCATTGATTTCGCCGGACGGTTTGCATTGGTCGTGGTGAAACGAACCATTGCAGCAATTAAAAACAGTCACGAGATCATCCCAGTTGGAAGCAGCTCGAGCTCGTAGTGCAAAATAAATCTGAGCCGTGCCCCGTCTAACGGCGATGACAATTTGTCATTCTGAGCTACAATTAATTTTTGGTGAGTTTCGTTACCTTTCTTCCATCTGCTTTTCATAATTTTTACGCATCGCATTGTTTGGTAATTTTGAACCGATGTATCGTACGTCTTTGACCGGTCACGATTTTTTAGTCTACAAAATCGCTTCGAGGATTAAAAAATTGACTGAACTTTATTCAAAAATTGTTTACATGACGTCCCGGACCAGTCTATCTCAATTCGCTACCTCTCGTAGTAAATTTAAATACATCACCGATGTTTTCATTATCTAAAAATTATTATTATTATTATTATTATTTTATTCAATTTGGAATATTTCGGAATGTCTATTTACGTGAACGATAAAATCTGTCGTACTCACATCGCCGAAAGTGCGGATTGATAATTCGAACATACCACCGGCAGTTATCTTGCGCGAGTAATTCGACATTATTATGATCAATATGAGAGCGAGGCCGGTCCTACCCGGTAGTCGGTGCCATTCGATCATATATGCAGCTTTTTCCACTCGTTGACACTAACATATTATCAAATGTGTTTTTTTTTTTTAATATAAAAATGAATAAATATAAACCGGAAAGACTTATCATGAGATCTTTTGAAGAAACACATGATCTCTCCTCCGGGTATTGTTTCTTGGTCTTTTATCGTGGAAAATATAACGAGCAATAATGAAAGTGGGCAGCAAGAAGCTATACGATGAAATAAGTAATACATTAACATAAAAATTATGCGGCAAAAGCAAAATTAAAGTGTATAACAATCGATAATTAAACAGAAGTTAATAAATTATCGGAAACTGATGATGAAACAATTGTGACAATTCCGTTAGATTCAATTTGATATAATTTTCTTTTCATTATTAAATAGTGGAATTTTCCACGTTCGTTCACGAAAATTTATCTTCGTATTCGGTTACCTGTTCATGAAGAAGCTCGCCGATATGGCAAAATATAAAAATGTTGAAACTCAGGGAGCCCACTGCTGCGAAATATGTTATTATAGCCACGATGTCGCTGTTATCCCAGACCTAAAATATCGTCACGGGAATTGTTTTTAATTTTCATATTTCCTTTAATTTCTCACCTTTATGAAGCAGTATTCATTAACGCATATCACCAAAGTCGAACCAAGGATCTCGATGAGGCATATCTCTCGCAGTAGTCTTTCGATATCCGACGACAATCTTCGCGATAATAAGGTGTACACAAAAAAAAAATTTTATACATTTAACAAATATTTCTTGTCCACAATTTTAGTTATTTTCGTTACAAAATTATTTTTTATATTGATATACGGTTTGGTGATCTGAAAGAAGTTGTAACATTTACAGGAAAACGTTCGTGAGCGTTTGCGCAAAAAAAAAGTTTGTCTACTGTACAGCCAATTTTACTGTGGATTCGAATTGAACCCATCTATCCCATCGGCGTCTCAATCCGGAGATACCATAAAAATAATTTATTTAATGGATGCCCCCGACTAATTATTTGTTGAATTTAAATAATTATGAACTTACTTACAATAATTATTCATTTTTATTGAATATATGCTGTGTGTGGGAAGCACGTCGAATAATTCTAGGTAGTCCTCGTCGATAATGTTCACTTCGCATAATTTTCAGTAAAATAATTGCATATTGATAATTTGAAAAAGTCATTGAAAATTAATGAAAAAATAAAATTGCCCAACAGATCTCCCGAAAACCTCAATATCTTCATACAAATGATTCTTTTTTTTCTGAGTGCGTACGGATATTTAAAAGTCTTAACTCACTTTAAATTTCGTGACTACAGATTTTCCCCATAAAAAAAGCAAAATATCAAAGTGAATTAAAATATTTAGAAAAAGCATACACATTCATAAAGTTAATGAATCACGTTAATACAAAAAAAAAAGGTGCGTCCTCCGTGAAATTTGCTAAAGGTTTTTATTCGCAATAAATTCGTTGATAAGATTTTGGAATTATTATCACGCAAAATTAATCTTTTAAGCTTGAATAAAAAATTTCCGATTCTCATACCATCCGAAAATTACGCGCAGTAAACAATATTCGCAGTGACCGTCCTGAAACTCTGGGTGCGATGCGTTCGCGTCTGTTTTACCTCAGGATTTTAGCGTGGCACCGTACGACGAATGAAATCCTATCGTCGAGAGTTTCCGTGGTTCCGTTGCCGTTGACGAGGTTCTCGAGTCGGGACACGACGATTTCAATCTGTCCGCAGGCGTGACTAACGAAAACCGCAGCGAGACTGCACGAGGCTGTCGTGACGTTGAAAGCAACAAAAGCCGAGACGCAAATAACGAAGAACAATATCTCGTAGATCGGGCTACATTGAGAATCGACGAATATATCGAATCCCGGATAAACGAGCGGTCTGACGGTCTCGTTAAGTTCGTTAACAGTTTTTCCCATGCAGAGCGGCATTACCGCGTGATAAAAAGCCCCGGTCGTGTACATAAAAGCGCCGCAAAGAATCGTAACGTCGTGACCGACTTTGGCGTTTCTCGTCATAATCTCGCGATCGTTGGCACTTCTGACTTCCATCCAGTCCGTCTCGATCCGCTCGATGCAGCTCCTTATCGCGTCGCTGCGAAAAAGAATGCATATATACTTGAAAAAATTCCCGAAGAAGAAGCTCACCGCCCCGAAGAGCGTTAGTCTGACGATCAAGTTTTTCTCTCTCGTTATCGCGTGAAGGCTCGTCGGCACGAATACCAAAGCCGGTGCGACGAGGCACAACACCATCGTAAATTTGGCAATTATCTTCTCGGCTCTCGAGCTGCTCCTCGAGACGATCGGCCACACGCCGAGGACCTCGAGAAGCAGCCGGGTGTGGTGCAGCGTTCGGTCTATGTCCTCGGTGTAGTTTTCTTGGACAAAGTCGACCGGAGTCGTGTTACCGACGCAAGGACTCATCTTCGCGGCTTGACGGTGCGTTTCTGACTGGGATTAAGAAATCACCGTTAGGCTTCCGGCTTGTAGAACCGAAAGATCTTTTCTTAAAAATGTATTTATTTATATTGCATGCGTATAACGAGCCGTTACTTTTATGCACAATGTTTTTATGGATTGCGAAGTGTAATGATTTTCCAGTCCGCGAATCGTAAGACCGAAGAACAGTGCGCAGACTCTGGCAATTGTGCGGCGGTAATTTTATTCACTTGGCAACTCCCCCTCGACGACAACGCCCTTTTTTTTGTTCATCATCGATCCCGGTCAGTGCCCGATGTCCGCAGGCCAAGATGCCGCATAGACGAAGACCGACGATGATCGTCGAGCCTCGAGTCGATGTGATTGGAATAAGCGGAAATTGGAAAAACGATAATAAATCAGTGGAGTTTAATAACTGATTGACAATCGGAAAGACCGATGGTCGGCAAGTGCACGTGAAATTTCAAGAAGTATGTAGTTTATTTTCGATTGTACTGCATGACACCTTCAATATTTTTAAAATAACGTACTGCGGGAATTATTAAAAAAAAAAAAACAATAAATAAGTGGAATTTAACGATTGATAATAAAAAAGTTGGGTCGATCGGCGAGTGCGTTCGAAATTTTCCAAAATATACGCTTTTATTTTCGATCGTACTGTTCAGCACCTTTTGATATTGCAAGAAATTACGAAATAAGATAATAAAAAAAACAATAATAAACTAGTGAAATTCAATGATTAATTGATGATTAAAGAAATAGCTTGCCGGCTGCGAAAGAAAAAAAATTTCATTTCGTGTCTTTTTCCAATTCTTGAAATTTCATATGATATTGAAAAACGACGACAATACTGTCGAAGTGACGTGTTATCGTTTCAATCTCATAACGAATTTTAAGAATTGAAGGTGGAATTGAAATCACGATTTTTTTTTTATCAACAAGCGAATTTTGATTGAGTCAATGATATTTTTTTTCACGTGCGCTGGAAATTTCGAGAAATATATTTTATTTTCGGTTGTACTTTATGATAGCTTCGATAATGCAATAAATACGGGTTGACGATGCGAGTGACCGATGTTTATATTGGCATCGTGGCTCAGACGGCCATCGCGCGGATCATGTTTAAATACATCAACGTCGTTTTAATAATCTGAAAAAAAACATGTAAGTACGGGACGATAGAGAATTATTTTTTCTAACTTCCGCTCCAACGTTATTGCAACTTACGATACCGAAGCTGTTGAGCGAGAGTTCCATCATTCGACCGGCTGATACTTTTCTCGGACGATTAGCCATTGCTATTATCATGACGAGAGCCAAGCCAGATTTGCCGGGCAGTCTGTGCCACTCGATCATGTATGTGGAGTTTCCGACTTGGTGACTCTGATGGATTATCGAAAATTATCCGATCAGAAAAAGTGTCGAGCGTTAAAAAAGAAAAAACAACCCATTACTTGTTCCTTGAGAAGTTCGCCGATATGGCAAAGTATAAATATATTGAAGACGTAAGAGACAAGTAGTAAGAAATACGTTATAATTGCCACGGTCTCGCAGTTGTCCCATTCCTGCAATTAAATTGATATTTCACTCCTTATATTACTAATGACAAAAAATCCAAAAGTTGACACCCACGGAGATAATTTATTTGACGGCCACCATTTATCTGGCTTACATAGAATATTTATTTAAATTGATTAAACATTTATTTCACTCAAGTTACTATTTACTGAATTAAAATAAATACTTATTTCAGTCGAATGAATATTTTTCTCAAACGAATTAAACGATGGCCGCCAAATAAACATTTTTTCCGGATGCATCGCTGGTTTTACGATTTTTTCGCTAAAAAGTTTCTTGACCATCATGCAGTAGTATTCGAGCAAACAAGTGATCAGCGTAACCGCCACCACTTCGATGAGTAATATTTCCCGAAGAGCCTCGTTGATTTGGGAATGTAATCTGTCGAGTGACAAGAAAACCAAAGAAAATGATTTTTTTAAAACGAAGACCAGAAAGAATTTTCGTTTGCGATCACCTTAGTCCTTCAACGTGGCAGAGAATAATGGAAGAGATGCGGTTCCGCAGTTTGTCGCTGTTTCGCGTGTCATCGATGCCATCGAAAAGTTTCCCGAGTCGGGAAATGACGATCTGTATCTGTCCGCAGGAGTGAGTGACGAACACGGCAGCAAGATTGCAGGCAGTGATCGTGATCGTGTATCTGACGAAGGCCGAGATGCAGGTGAATAAAAATATGATCTCGTAAGTCGGGCTCTTCTGGGCGTCGACGAATATGTCGAAGCCCGGATAGACGAGCGGTCTGACCGTCTCGTTGAATTGGTTTGTCTTGATTCCCTTGAGCAGTGGCATTATCGTGTGATAGGACATTCCGCCGGTGTAGAGAAACGCGCCGCAGAGAATCGTAAGGCCGCGTCCGACTCTCGCGTTTTTTCGCATGATCGCCCGTTCGTCCTCGCTCTTAACGCTCATCCACTCGGCTTCGACGTGCTCGACGCAGAGCTTTATCGTCCTGCAGCTCAGGATAATGAAGCCGTACTTGAGAACGCTCGCGACGCCGGAACTCAAGGGACCCAAAAGCACGAGCCTGATCATCGAGCTCTTTTCACGAAGTGTCATGTGAAAGGCTGTCGGCAGCACCGGGAAACTCACAAATATCGCGCAGGAGACTATCAAGAGTTTAGAGAGTTGTTTCTTAGTTCTCGACGAATCCCTTGAGACCATCGGCCAAACGCCGAGGGACTCGAGAAGCCATCGGGTATATCGAAGGGCGAGGTTTACGTCCGGGTCGCTATTTTTTTTCAAACCCTCGGTGTCAACCGAACCGAATTGTGCGCCGTCGAGACGCATGTCTCGAGGGAGGCGTGGGCACTTTGCGACTGGCGAGCGGCCCGAGTAGTCCAGGAACTTCCGGCTGCGCAGAGGTGTGCACGTGCAAGGCTAATTCCTAATGATGGCCCACGGTACAGGTTGTAACGATTGGCGCATTGCGAGAGTCAGCGCGAACCACGCTGTGTAGAGTCACAACTTTGCAACTCGCGATAAAACTCCGCCGCCTTAAAGCTCGCCATTTTCCTTTTCGGTATTGATTCGATTAGATTCTTCCCGACTGTGGTCGAGGGAGTATGGCGGAGGGTTAGTCTTACCGATGACTGTGTTTTGACGGTTGACGCTAAAGCGTTTGGTATTTTCAACGTGACAGATAGAAGTAAGATATTTTTACTTCCGGTGTGAAGTTTTATTGAAAATGGTGAGGAAGTAAAGTGAAATTTTTGATTTTCCGTGTGAGAAATACAGCAGATGGGGAGTGTACAAAACCTTAGTTTCGTGTTGGTGCTGAACGAGGATTTACGTGAAAAAAGAACGACACATGTGTTTTTTTTTGTTGTAAATGTGAATAGAAAATAAATTTCTGAACAAGATAATTCCATATGTTCTATTGTGCCGAACATCGGTAATTGCTGAAAAAAATTTTTTATATGTTCTTTATTGCGTCTAAATTCTACAATCGTGGAAAGAACAAATCTACAATTGTACTATCGATTGTTTCTGAAGGCTTCTCAAAGAAGTTTGGGAACGTACAACGTACAGTACCAAAAGATACCATTGCTTCTTGTCCACCAATGTCCACATTTTGTCTGTTCTAAAAAAAAAAATCTCGTCTACTTCCCAAAAAATATCTGTCAATTTTACGAGCTTTTTTTTGTAACATCAACGACAAAATTATTGTGGTCCTTTGTGGACAAGAAAGGTTTGTTAAATGTACCGATCTTTTTTACTGCGCAGGACGGTTGAATTATTCCAGTTTTCTCAATCAGTCATTGTCCGCAGTACGTTGCAATACGTTACTGACATTCGAATTATCTGGCGAAAAAAAACCTGAAATTTATTCTCCAAAATTCACATACTTTATTTGTCATCGATAGGTCTTACGGTACTCACAGAGCCAAAACTACGTATCGAGAGTTCAAATATACGACCAGCCGTTATTTTCGGAGGACGATTGTTGCCCATCATTAGTATGATGACTAGATCGTGAGATGATTTGTGGGGTAGTTTGTACCAGTCGATCATGTATGCCGTTTCCGAAACTCGAATACCCTGTTGCAGTGTCGAACGTTAAAACTGTGTAGCTTGCACAACAATTTGGTGAAGGCGAACGTATTTTTGAGCGAACGATTTTTCCTTCGGATGCACATTAGAATTTCCGATATTAACATGCTGAACCAGCAAAACTTACCTGGTCCTTCAGAAGTTCGCCGATATAGCAAAACATAAGTATGTTGCAACTATTCGACACCAATGCTATACAATACGTTACTATCCCAGCAGCGTCGTTGTTACCCCACTCCTATAATTCTTCATATGTATATATATGCGTATATATACGTGAATAAAAAAAGTGCACACATATATCGATGGTTTGATGGCATAAGGACACATAGGACATGTCTGATGACAGCCTGCATGCTTTTTCGGTGTCAGACCATCGATATCGTATTTTTTTTTTATAGGAACTAATGACTACATTAAAAAAAACGACCATTCGGTTTTTATTACGTTAACCAAGTAGTATTCGACCGAGCATATTATCAAAGTCGAGGCGATTACTTCCATGAAACATATCTCCCGTACGACTTCTTCGATTTTAGAGGTTAATCTATCGCAAATGAAAAAAAAATATATAATAGACAAGAAAATAAAAAAATTTCGGGATCGGACCAACAGCGATTATTCACCTCAATACGCTGTCGTGATATTTCGGAATGATAGATTGCTTTTCTTTGGCCAGATCGTCATTTTTTTCATTCTCGATGCTATTAACAAGATTCTCAAGTCGCGCAGTCACGATTTGGAGCAATCCGCAAGCGTGAAGTGCAAAGACGGCGGTGAAGCTGCACGATGCGCTCGTTACGTTGTAAGACACGAAAGCCCCGACGCAGATGGTGAAATAAATGAACTCGTAGGTGGGTGTTGATTGCGAGTCTAGGAAGAAGTCGTAACCGGGAAAGGCCAAAGGTCTTACGGTCTCGTTCATTTCGTTGATCGTGTTGCCGGTCGCGACCGGACTAATCGCGTGATAAGATATGCCAACCGACCACGAGAATATGCAGCAGATTATCGTCAAAGTCCGTCCGATTTTCGCGTTACTCATCATGATTGCCTTGTCACCCTCGCTGACGATCGACCTCCAATCCGTCTCCACGTGTTCTACGCATATCCTTATCGTTTTAAAGCGAAACAGGAAAAATCCGTACTTGAAAAAATTAGCCATGTGAAAGCTGGTCGCACCGAACTTTATGAGTCGGACCCTCGTGTCTTTTTCAATCAGTATTATGTCGAGTAAGGGCGGAACTATTATGAACGAGAGAACCATAAGGCCACCGATTATCACGAGCGCGATAATGGATTTTCTTGCTGGCGACAAATCCCTCGAGAGCAACGGCCACACCCCGAGCAGGCTCAGGAACAATCGGGGATACTTCACTGTTCGACTCATGTCTGCACGGTAATATTTGTTCAACGGCCCCTCGGCAGTTGGAACTTCGAGGGCATTATGGAGGGGCATGGTTGCGACTCGAGGGTGAATTTGGTACTGACGCGCGAAGGGTTTCAAGAGGGGCGGGGCGTAGTTGTGACTTTCCCTTCGTAGTTGAAGGAGCTTTCCTCCCCGTGTTTGGAAACTCAGCTCTTGGCGACTGGTCTATTATTAACGCTTACGATGCGACCAACGTCAGTGACCAACGCCCATGTCAACACCCCCACTCATAAGTTAAAACCGTTTCGATATGTTTTTCTTTATTGATTTTGCCAGTTCGTACGTGATGTCCGTCCGGCGAAGACCTAATGTCGGATGGGTGAAAGGGAGTGAATGCGAATTGTCCGATCGCACGGAAAGCTGTGACTTTTTTTCCCTAAAAGACGATACGGCGTTTCGATAGCTGGAAAGCCGCATTCCGTCCGGCTGTATACAGAAAACGAAAGCTCCAGTGTTTAGTCACACGATATGTCCTGTGATTACCGATGAAGAATTGAGACACTTTGATATTGCGCCACGGTTTTTGATGTCCGGCAATACACCTGAAGAATTTCTGTGCACCCTGCTGCTGAATATAATAGGTGAGTTAAGGTTTCGTTAAAAGAAAAAGGAAATTCAGCGGCAATAAAAACAAAGAATGCACAAAACTTCTTATAAAGGGCGATTCTCTAAGTCGTCGCCAAAATCGTAAATCCTCCGAGACGATCGTTTACACGCCGAGAAGGCCTAAGAACAATAGTTCGATGATCTTACGACAGGTGAAACTTCGAGCACATTGTCGAGGTGCATATTTCGTATAACCCCTCGAGAGCACTCGAGGGTGCATTCGAAACTGACGGTCGGGAAATCGAAAGGGGGCAAGTCTTAGTTATAAGTTTTTCTTCGCGATAGAAGGACCTGTTTTTCGTGAGTCGGAAAACAGCCCTTAGAAACTGTTCAATTATCAAATGTCGACAATGTAACAGCCAACATTGTGTACAAGCTTTTGGCAACAATTCTATTATAAAGTTTTACGCTCGCTCAACGAATATGTTGCAGAAGTAAGCATCGAAAGGTCATCGCCGACAATGATTTTTTTTGTTCTTCGTAATTGATTTTCCCAGTACGTCCGCGATGTTCGTTTAGAGCGCGCGCAACACCGACGACCGCAACGAAAATAAATTGTTAGTTTATACAGAGAAGTGGTGATATTTCATGTATATCGCCCGAGCGAAAAGTTTTCACGAATCGTTGCCGTGTCTCGCTAATGAAACTAATGCAGTGCCATAAAGTTCGTCATAAGATATTGCTAGGGTTTATCTTCTATTAATCTTTCATGGTCATCAATCAGTAAAATATATCGGTCAAACAAAATACTTCTCTTGAACGGCATTTATTGAAGTCGCTGTAGGTGATTCTTCCTTCTTTTTGCTACATCGTCGATGAAGTGATAAGTATTTTTAGTCAGCAGAGGTAATGGATATTTTTTTCCAATCGCGGTTTAAACGCCCATTGTGAGTAGCATGTTCAAATACGTCGCTGATGTTTTGACTATCTGAAAGAAAATTAAGTAGCAGCTCAGATTTAATTGATACGTTGAGAACATTTCATTTACTCCCTTCACTGTCGTGGTTTATTACTTACGATGCCGAAACTGTTGTGTGACAGTTCCATCATCCGACCGGCCGATATCTTCTTCGAATAATTCGCCATGACTATCATCAAGATAACAGCAAGGCTCGTCTTACCGGGTAGTCTATACCACTGTATCATGTACGATGCGTTTCCGACTTGGCAACTCTGTCGGATTATCGAACATTATCCAACCGAATATGACGATCTTAGAGACGAGATATTGTTCGTAGAGAAAAAAACGATTTATTACTTGTTCCTTCAAAAGTTCGCCTATATGGCAGAGTATAAATATATTGAAGACGTAAGATATCAGTAGTATGACGTACGTTATCGTAGCTATGGCCTCGCCATTCCTCAAGTTCTGCAGGCAGATTCCCGTGTCTTGATTTTTAAGCAAACCAAATCTCAAAGATCATTTACTATTTATCGTTAAAAATATTTACTATCATGCAACCAAATTCGAGCAAACATAAGATCAGCGTCACCACTACCGCTTCGACCAGACAAATCTCTCGGACCGCCTCATCGATTCGAGAATGTAATCTGTGCAGTAAATAAAAAAAAAAAAAAAACAAAATAAAAATACAAGAAAATGAGAGTGAAAAACGAATAATCGTGCAAGAGTGTCAAATATACGAGATTGAAATTGCCTCAATTCTGTAAGGTGACAATGTACGATGGCTGAAATTCGTTGTTGAAGGTTGCAGCTGTTGCGATTATCGTCGATTCCCTCGAACAGATTTTCGAGTCGCCAAATAACGATCTGTATCTGTCCGCACGCGTGACTGACGAATACAGCGGCGAGGCTACAGGCTGTGACGTTGATGGTGTGCCTAACGAAGGCTGATAAACATGTGAAGAAAAATATGATCTCGTAGATTGGGGTCTTTTGGGGCTCTAAAAATATGTCGAAGCCAGGATAGACGAGCGGTCTGATCGTCTCGTTGAATTGGTTCGTCTTGGTTCCCTTCAGCAGCGGTACGATCGCGTGATAGAAAAATCCGCCGGTGTACATGAACACACTGCATACGACCGTGAGGCCGCGGCCGACTCTAGCGTTTTTCGCCATTATCTCCCGTTCGTGCTCGTTCTCGATCCTCATCCAGTCGGTTTCCATGTGCTCGAAGCAGAGCTTTATCCTGCCGCACCTCAGGACGAAGAACCCGTACTTGAGAATATTCGCGAAACCGGAACTCACCGGAGCCAAAAGTATGAACCTGATTATCGGGCTTTTTTCCCGCAGCACCATGTGACTGACGGTTGGTACCAGCGTAAAACTTATGGATGTCACGCAGAAGACTATTAAAAGTTTCGAGATGTATTTTTTGACTGTCGATGAATTTCTCGAGACCATCGGCCAAACGTCGATGAACTCAAGAAGCCATCGGGTATATTGCACGGCATAGATCATGTCCAGTTCGCCATCGTTATTCGACTTTTTTCTTTTTCCCGAATCGGACGACGCGTCGTTCAGATGCATGACTCGAGGGACTCGACGGTTCATTTGCAACTACCGATTGGCTCGGGTCGCCGGAGAACTTCTGGGTATATATACGCGATGATCATTGGTTCGTGATATCGATGACTTGCGCATCGCAAACTCCGAGCCAACGCTATGCGCAAACTGCACTCCATTGACTCTGTTTAAGCTTTCAATGAAACCCCACCTTCGTGCGGTATGCTGTTTTTTTGTTATTGATTTTATTAGATGTTTCTCGACTGTCACAGTGTGCGTATGTGAGACGGTCAGTTCGATCAGTCGTCATGTTGTGAAAGTTCGCTTCAAATGGAAAGGTTTTTTTTACGTTATAGTGGTTTTCGGCACCGGTTTGAAGGTAGAATATTTGAATGTATTTAATAGAGTGTAGATGATAATGTGAAATATCGAGTGAGAGTAAAGAGGAAGATATGTACTCGGCAAGGTACAAGACCGTCATTTCGTATTATTGAAGAGAGAGGAAAACCAAAAAAAAAGCATGCAAGTTCGAATTTTTTTTGTCAATACTAATATAAAGCGAATTTTTTATTTTGAAGATGTTACTACTTTTGTGCCCAACCTCAGGAATTGCTGAAGAAGCATATATTTTCTTATTTCTTGCTGCGTGTATTCCCTCAATCGGTGAAAAAATAAGTCGACAATGGCTCAGTCAATTGTTTGACAGACCTCGAATCGTGAATATTTTCATACTGTCCCTACCCGCAGCACGTTCCAATGCGTCAATGACATTTAAAGTATCTGAAAAAAAAAACATCAATCCCGATTCTTCGAAAATACTTTATACATCAGACGCGGTTCATTTTATTATACTCACGGAGCCAAAACTATGGATTGACGGTATGAATCTCACTAGCCGTTATTTTAGAAAGGCAGTTTTGACCCTTTATAATTCTAATTATTACGGCCTAAGGTGCCTTATAGGGTAATTTATACCACTCGACAACGTACGCGACTTCATGCAAAGTGTTGAATGCTTAGCAAGCCATATTTGCACACTTTGGTGGCTGTGCATACGATTTTTCACATTAATATAAGGAACTAGTGAAACGTTACCCGTTCCTTTAAAAGTTTACCGATGTAGCAAAATAAAAGTGTATTGGAACTATTCTCGATCAATGCTACACAATACGTTGAAATCCTCGCACCAACTTTGCTATCCCACTCCTACACTCGGGTCATTGGTATGTATTTTAAAAAGTCAGTAACAAGTACATTCAAAGAAACCATCGGACAATTTTTTTGGGTGTAAATCATACAGAATTCCACAAACAATATTATCATAGCCGAGGAGTCTACTTCAATAAAGCATATTTTCCGTATAACCTCTTCGGTTCTAGAGAAAAATCTGTCGTAAATAAAAAGTATATATGTGTATTACGATAGTGTATTTTTTCGCTGCCGATGAATCCCTCGAGAGTATTGACCACACGCCTAGTAAACTCTATGCTACGTGCCCGCCTGATAAGGTTGGTTCTATGGCGTTGCGACCATTAAATCGTCGAGTGCATCATCAAGGGACATGGTCGCTACCCGAGGGTGCATTCGAGACCGACGATCGGAAGGGTTGGAAAATGTTGGGGCGGAGTTATGGGCTCTCCTTCGGAAAGGAAAGAGTGTTTGCCTGAGTTGGATAACACAGCCCTTCGCAACAATTCTATAATTAAGTTATACGCTGGCTCGACGATTGTTTTGTAGAACTGCGCAACTCCAATGACAACCTCCTTCGCCATGTGCAGTGAATTTTGAAAAATTTTATGGATGATTTCACCAGTGCGTCCGCGATGTTCATCAAGTAAAGACCGTTTGTCGGACGGGCGAACGCTGCAAAAGCGACTTGTTTGATCGTACAAAAAAGTGTTGGTTTTTCTCAAAGGACGATCTATCACTTATCAGCGATAAACGATAAGCCTCCAAGTTATGTCTCGTCTAAGTGACGGATTATCACTAAGGAATGATTGTAGTGTCTTGCCAATGAAAATAATACTGTAACATGAAGTGTCGTCGAAAGAAATTTCTTCCGTTACATTTGCATCAGTCATCGATCAACAAAATATATCGGTAAAAAAATACTTATCGAAACTAATATTTATTGAAGAGATTCGTCGGCAGAGGTGATCGGTATTTATTTTCAATCGTTGCTCAAACTCCCATAGTGTGTAACATGTTAAAATAAACTACTGTCGTTTTGATTATCTGAAAGCGGTGCGAGATGCAAATCATACGTTGAGAACTTTTCATTTACTCCCCTCACTATCGTGGTTTATTACTTACGATGCCGAAACTTCTGCGAGAGAGTTCCATCATTCGTCCGGCCGATATCTTTCTCGGACGGTTAGCCATGGCTATTATCATGATGATCGCGAGTCCAGTCTTACCGGGCAGTCTGTACCACTCAATCATGTACGTCGCGTTTCCGACTTGCTGACTCTCACGGATTATCAAACATTATTAAACATTATTCAACTGAACATAACGATCTCCCTACGAGATATCACATAAGAAAAAAACCGATCCATTACTTGTTCCTTCAAAAGTTCGCCGATATGGCAAAGAATGAATATATTGAAGACGTAAGATATCAGTAGTATGACGTAGGTTATTGTTGCCATAGCCTCGCCATTATTCCACTTCTGCACCCAGATTTTCATATTTTTATTTTTAAGCAAAACAAATATTAAAAATCATCGATCGTTCATCGTTAAATATGTTTTACCGTCAGGCAATAAAATTCGAGCAAACATATGATCATCGTCACCGCCACTACTTCTATCAGACATATTTCCCGGAGCGCCTCGTCAATTTGAGAATGTAATCTGTTCAGTGAGCAAAAGTCAGAAAATCAGAGCAAATAAAATGGATAATCGTGCAAAAATGTTAAAGTCCATTTGAGAGTTTAAACTGTGGAGTGAAAAAAGGAAGAAAATGAATGATCGTGAAAAAGTATCCAAAGTTATCAGATTAGAATTACCTCATTCCTGTAAAGTGCCCATATATAACGGAGGAAATTCGCTGTTGAAGCTCCCGGCTGTGGCTGCCATCGTTGATTCCCACAAACAGATTTTCCAGTCGCCAAATAACGATCTGTATCTGTCCGCACGCGTGAGTGACGAATATAGCGGCGAGATTGCAGGCTGTGATGGAGATCGTGTATCTGACGAAAGCGGATATACACGTGAAAAAAAAAAATTATCTCGTAGGTCGGGGTCTTCTGGGACTCGAAAAATATGTCGAAGCCAGGGTAGACGAGAGGTCTGACGGTCTGATTCAATTCGTTTGTCGTGGTTCCCTTCAGTAGCGGCAATATCGTGTGATAGGACAATCCGCCGCTGTACATGAACACACTGCATATGACCGTGAGCCCGCGGCCGACTCTCGCGTTTTTCACCATTATCTTCCGTTCGTCCTTGTTCTCGACCCTCATCCAATCTGTTTCCATGTGCTCGATGCACAGCTTTATCGTGCCGCAGCTTAGGACGATAAACGCGTACTTCAGCATATTCGCGAAACAGGAACTTGCCGGACCCAAGAGTATGAGCCTGACTATCGTGCTCTTTTCCCGCAGTACCATGTGACAGACTGTCGGTACCAGCGTGAAACTCATCGATATCACGCAGAACACTATCGAGAATTTCGAGAGGTATTTTTTGACTTTTGATGAATTTCTCGAGACCATCGGCCAAACACCGATTAACTCGAGAAGCCATCGGGTATATTGTACGGCAGTGTCTATGTCCACGTCGTAATTCTTATTCGATTGTTCCCCGTTTCCAAAATCGAACGATGCGTATTTGAAACGCATGTCTTGAGCGACTCGATGGTGCATCTCCGACAGGTGATCGTCCTCAGTCGTCGGGTAACTTCCGAATATGAGGAGCTTTTCACATGACCGACGAATGCGTAATGCTCATTGGTGCATGTTTCCAATGACCTGCGCGTTGCAACCTCCGAGCCAACGGTCGGTCCAAAGTGCAGTACGCCATTTTCTTTTCCATTATTGATTTTATTAGATGCTCCTCGACTACGGTCGAGTGTGTATGGTGAATGCTCAGTTTCATGGGTTATCATGTTTTGCCGGTCAACAATAGGCGAAACGTTATCATTTGCATTGAGGGGATCAGCGCTTGAACCAGATAGTTTGGCTTATGGTGCAGATTTTGGTGTGAAATGTTTCGTGCGTCGTAACGTCAGTGACATGGTCGTGTTCGCTGGGAAAAAAGACGCAGTCTAAGTTACCCGACCAGGTGCAAAACCGTAATTTCGTATACTTTTAGTTGGACGATGTACGGAGTATGTGAAAAAAACTCGACATAGAGGTTGGTTTTTCTTTTTACTTTGAAACGACGGCTGTACGGTAGTTGAAACTTCGACTGCAGCGTCGAGAGGCATCATCGCGACTCGAGGTTCCATTCGAGACTGAGGATTGGATAGTTAAAGTGAATCGGTTGTGTCTCTTCGTACATTGTAATTTTTATGCAGATTGAGGCAGTATTACAAATTTTTAATTTTCTGAAAAATCGTTTTAAAACGGTACATGAATAGAATATTTCGATCACGGAGCAAATACGATTTCGACCAAATACGGTTGGTATTTGGTCGAAATCGATCTACGCAGTCGAGTGTTACGGAATTTTTATTTAAAAAAATGACTAAAAACCGACTTATTTGACTAAACATAAAGGTGGCCATATAGAAATCAGCAAAGTGAACGTGATTAGCGTTCAAATAAAGTCGGCACGTATTTTTGAGAAAAATGTTGAAGGAGTTAATGGTCGACACGTTCCTGTCCTTGGAGAAAAAATGTTGTACACCTAGCGGAGGTAAAAAATCGTTATTTTGTGTCATTAAAGAGTCGTATATATTTCCTTCTCGGTCGTTGCATGTAAAATTCGTCAATCGGTGAATTAGTATGAATCTACAATGGCACTTTCGATTGTTGCGATAGACTTTCAGTCATTGCTCAGAAACATTAAGGCTCAGACGACATGAGAGAACAGCTAGAACTTTCCATCGTTATTTCATTTCACATTTCTCAAGTGGTCAGTGTCCGCAGTACGTTGCAATACGTTGCTGACATTTTAAGTATCTGAAAAAAAAAAAACCAAAAAAACAATGCATCTCTATTTTCCAAAGATACTTTACACGTTATCAATTCCCCCATGTTACTCACAGTGCCAAAACTGCGTATCGACAGTTCAAATATACGGCCAGCCGTAATTTTGGGAGGGTTGTTGTTACTTATTATTATTGTCATAATTAAGTCGTAGGATAATTTACAAGGTAGTTTGAACCACTCCATCCTGTACGCGGCTTCTCCGACTCTAAGACCCTGATGCACAGTGTTTGATGTTGAACCCTTGGTATTTGCACACTTCGATGGGTGCAAACGCATATTTACGCGACCGAATCTCCGAGTTCACATACGAATTTTCACATGCATATGAAGTTCGGGCAAAACCTTACCTGTTCCTTTAGAAGTTCACCAATATAGCAAAACATAAGTATGTTGAAAGTACTCGAGACCAGCGCTACACAATACGTCAATACCCCAGCAGCATTGTTGCTATCCCACTCCTACAGCCAGACTAGAGATATGTACTTTTATAATTACTATTTGGTGCGGTCATACTACATATTTATCGGTTTTATTTACATTAATCAAGAAGTACTCGACGAAGCATATGATCATAGTCGAGGATACGACTTCCAGGAAGCATATTTGCCGAACGACTTCATCGATCTTAGAGGACAGTCTACAAAGTGACAAGGATTTATTCATTTCACGAACATTTGTTTCCACAGACGTCGACAATTATTTTGTTGTTAATATCACAAAAAAATATGTAGATAGTTGACAGATACTTTCGCAAAGTGGATAAGATTTTTTTTGTAAAATTAAGATGAATAGTGGACGTCTGTAGATAAGAAATGTTGGTATTTATTTTACTGTGTATCGTAAATTAAAAACAAAATTGTGTTCAGAAAGAAAGAAATCGGTATAGCTATCAAAACAATAATAATCGTATCTTTACCTTAATATTCTGTTGTGATATTGCGCAATGATGGATTGCCGTTTTTTGAGCAGACCGTAATTTTGTTCATTTTCGATGCTACTCACGAGCGTCTCGAATCGCGATGTCACTATCTGCAAAAGTCCGCATGCGTGACAGACGAATATTGCCGCGAAACTGCACGATGCACTCGTTATGTTGTAAGAGACAAAAGCCGACACGCAAATAGTGAAAAATATAGTCTCGTAAGTGGGTTGCAATTGAGAATCGAAGAAGATATCGAAACCGGGATACGCGAGAGATCTTACAGTCTCGTTGAATTCGTTGATCGTTTTACCGGATGCGATGGGCATTATCGTGTGATAAGAAATCCCGGTCGACCATGTGAATATGCAGGAAATCAGCGTCAAGCGTCGTCCAACACTCGCGTTACTTTCCATAATCGCTCGATCCTGCTCGCTCACAATCGACTTCCAATCTGCTTCAACGTGTTCCACGCACAACCTTATCGATTTAAAGTGCAGCACGAAAAAGCCATACTTGAAAAAATTTGTCAGGTGAAAACTGCTCGGACCGAAGATAATGAGTCTGCGCCGCGAATCTCTTTCTACTAGTATTATATGGAGCATTGGCGGTATTATTATAAATGACAAAAGAATAACAGAAACAACTATGAGAAGTGCGAAAATGTATTTTTTCGGCCACGACGCATCCCTCGATAGCATCGGCCACACACCGAGCAGGCCTAAGAACAATCGTGGATATTGCATTGTTTGTTTCGCGTCTAACCGGTAATGCTCGTTCGACGGCTTTACGGCAGTTGAAACTTCGAGGGCAGTGTCGAGGGGCATCATTGCGACTCGAGGTTGCATTCAAGACTGAAAATCGAGAGGTGGAAGGGGCTTGAGCGCCCTCGTGATGTTCCTTCGAACGTATTTTTGCGTCCGGCGATCGGACCATGTCATCCGGGGACTTCCGGACATGGGAAGCTACTATCACGAACGATAAATGCTCAACGATCATTGGTGCATTAAACCGACGAGCTGCGCGGTGCAAGCTCCGAGCAAAGGTTCGCGCAGACTATGTTGTATTATCTTCCGACGCTGCAGCTTGCAGTGAAAAACTTGCCACTCGCCATTTTTTTCCTGCAATTGATTTTGTGAGACGTTTTCCGACCGTTGTCGAGTGCGAGCGACAGACGGTCAATTCCATCAATGATCACGTTTGTTCGGTTAGTGAATAGACATTTTTTTTGCTTCTTCGTTGAGGAAGCTGTGTTTTTGTGAAAATCAAAAGGTCGATATTTTAGGCGCATACGGATTTATAAGTGTGTGCATATATTTCAGACTTCGCGATTTTATGCTATTTTCCATCTTTTGGAATATTGTTGTAAAACTGCACATAGATATGTTATTTAGATCACAGACCTTTGCTATTCGGTTGAAATCAATCTATACGGTTAGATTTTACGGGATTTCGATTTTTTTTACATGACTACGAACAGTCTAATTTAAATAGACATGGAGTTATCGATATTAGCAAAGTCACCGTGATAGGCGTGTAGATATCACCGGCGTAGATTTTTGTGAAAAAATTATGAAAAAATTATGAAAAAATTGAACGAGGTACTGGTTAATATGTTCTTATCCTTTAAGGAAAAATGTTATACACCTGGAGAAGGTAAAAACTATTATTTTGGGTCATTGAAGACTCATATATATTTCCTTCTTTTTCGTTGCATGTAAAATTCCTTAATCGATAAATTAGTATAAATCTAGAATAGTACGTCCGTCTATTGGAATAAACTCACGATCATTGCTCAAAGAAAATTAGGCTTGGAAAAAATTGGAGAACAGAAAAAACTTTCCATCCTCATTTAATTCCACGTTTCTCAAGAAGTTAGTGTCCGCAATACGTTGCAATACGTTGCTGACATTTTAAGTATCTGAAAAATACCAAGAAAACAATTGATCTCTATTTTTAAATATACTTTATACGCTATCAATTCCCTTATGTTACTCACTGTGCTAAAACTACGTATCGACAGTTCAAATATACGACCAGCCCTTATTTTAGGTGAGCAGTTGTTACTTATTATCATTGCCATGATTAAATTGTAGGATAATTTGTAGGGTAGTTTGTACCATTCGATCATGTATGCGGCTTCTCCGATTCGACTCCCCTGATGTACAGTGCTGAATGTTAAACTCTTGCTATTTGCACATTTCGGTGGGTGCAGACGCATATTTACGCGACCGAACCTCCGAATTCGCATACGAATTTTCATATTGATATGTGTTTTGCGTGAAACCTTACCCGGTCCTTTAGAAGTTCACCGATATAGCAAAACATAAGTATATTGAAAGTACTCGAAGCCAGCCCTACGCAATACGTCAATATCCCGGCAGCATCGCTGCTATTCCACTCCTACGGTCAGACTGTGTCTATGTACTTTATAATCGCTATTCGATGCGGTCAAACTACCTATTTATCGTTTTTTTTTACATTTATCAAGAAGTACTCGACCAGGCATATGATCAGAGTCGAGGAGACTACTTCCAGAAAGCATATCTGCCTTACGACTTCATCGATTTTAGACGACAATCTACACAACAAAAAGGATTTGTTCATTTCACAAACCTTTTTCTCCGCAAACGTCGACAATTATTTCGATATTAATATCACGAAAAATATTTATAAATTCGGTAGAAACTTTTGCAATGTGGACAAAATTTTTTTTGTCAAAGTAAAACGAGAATTGTTGACGTCTGTGCATAAGAAATGTTGGCACTTATTTAACGCCGTCTCGTGAATGTTGAAAAATGCCACTTAAAAACAAAGAAATGAATTACAATTATTTTTTTACCTCAATATTCTGCTGTAATTTTGCACAATGAGGGATTGCCGTTTTTTAAGCACACCGTAATTTTGTTCATTTTCGATGCTACTTATGAGTGCATCAAATCGCGATGAAACTATCTCCAACAGTCCGCAAGCGTGGCAGACGAATATGGCCGAGAAACTGCACGATGCACTCGTTACGTTGTATGAGACAAAAGCCGACGCGCAAATGGTGAGAAATATGATTTCATAAGTGGGTTGCAATTGCGAATCGAAGAAGATATCGAAACCGGGATACGCGAGAGATCTTACAGTCTCGTTGAATTCGTTGATCGTTTTACCGGATGCGATGGGCATTATCGTGTGATAAGAAATCCCGGTCGACCATGTGAATATGCAGGAAATCAGCGTCAAGCGTCGTCCAACACTCGCGTTACTTTCCATAATCGCTCGATCCTGCTCGCTCACAATCGACTTCCAATCCGCTTCAACGTGTTCTACGCATTGCCTTATCGATTTAAAGTGCAGCACGAAAAAACCGTACTTGAAAAAATTTGTCAGGTGAAAACTGCTCGGACCTAATATGACGAGTCTGCGCCGCGAATCTTTTTCTATCAGTATTGTGTGAAGCATCGGCGGTATTATTATAAATGACAGAAGAATGAAAAAAAAAATTATGAGGATTGGGAAAAAGTATTTTTTCGGTGACGAGGAAGTCCTCGAGAGGATCGGCCATACACCGAGTAGGCCTAAGAACAATCGGGGATATCGAACCGTTTGATTCGTGTCTGACCGGTAATGCTCGTTCGACGGCTCCACGACAGTTGAAACTTCGAGTGCATTGCGGAGGAGCATGTTTGCTAGTCAGGGGTGTATTCGAAACTAATGATCGGACGCCTGGAAGGGGTCGAGGCAGAGTCATGGACATGAGTTTTAATGGAAAAAGTTTTTCTTTTTTTCCTGCGTTGGAAAATACAGCCGTTGAAAACTGTTCTATTATTGAATCCCCTCTCTCGCTCAACAAACATGTTGCAGGACTGTGCATCGAAAACATCATACTCGACAAAATCTCGCAAGCTCTTGCATTTGTTTTGCTTTGCAACTCCCATGACAACCCCCGTCTTCTTTATTGTAATGATTTTTTTCGTCTTCATTGATTCCACCAGACCTGTCGCGATGTTCGTGTCGGAAATATTGGGCCATTTGCCGAGACCTCTCTACTACTTCTGTACCAGAAAACAACTCTACTAAAATTTCCACTACAAAGTAGAAAAAAACTACCAGAATCAAAATAATACTCGCGGGAACATGACAAGCGCGACTCCTCGCACTGCCCGACAATACAAAGAAAAATCGTGACTTTTGTTGTGAGTCGGTGTGTTTTGTGATTACAGAATACTGACGGGGATGTTCGGGGATGATAGCGAAGACATCGCATCTAGAAGCTGTCAATGTCGGACACAATAAAAACTTGAGAATCTTTTATGCATCTTGCTGTCAAGAATGATATATTGACATAACGCTTCACGTAACGAAATCGCGAAATCTTGTGGTTTATAACACTTCCGTTCGTCATTAGTCATTAAAAAAAAACAGCAAAAAAAAACATTTTTTATAAGCGACATTCATTGAAGTCGTCGTCGTGATTCCATACTTGTTTCTTGCCGACTTTATCAAGTCACAACCGTTTTTATCATATTCAAGTACATAATTGACGTTTTAATTATCTGAAAAAAATACATTATTTATTATTCCATTTTCGTGATTACAATAATAAAAAATAACTTCCCGAATTTACTTCATCGTACTGACAGCTCCGAAGCTGCTAATCGAGAGTTCCATCATTCGACCGGCCGTTATTTTACGAGGACAATTGGACATAGCTATTATCATGACAAGGGCGAGACCGGTTCTGCCAGGCAATCTGTACCAGTCGATCATGTACGTTGCATTTCCAAATTGAGAGCACTATTTTTTTACACGTTGCACTATTATAATACAAATAATGTAATCGTCGCAGCACGTGCATTGCACTTCGTTAATGCCCACTCCGTTTTCTTCATAAGGATTTGAATTCGGATAATCCAGGCATTAACGAAGGGCCCGTCAGAGTGCGCGCAAATTATCGTACCTGTTCCTTGAGAAGTTCACCGATGTGACAAAATATAAATATGTTGAAGCTCAGTGACATGAGTAACACGAAGTATGTTATTATCGCAACAGTTTCGCTGTTGCTCCATTCCTGTAACAAATCTTTGGTAAAAAAAAATCACCGTCTAAAATACTTTGAAAAAGGCTCATAGCTTCTTGAATGAATAACTACCGTCATGCAGTAATATTCGAGCAGACAAATAATCAGAGTCGAAGCGACTACTTCCACGAGACATATCTCACGAAGGACCTCCTCGACTCTCGATGCAAGTCTACACCGCGAATAATTTCACTCGTATGAGCATTCATTCTCCATGAGCTACCCGTTTTTCAACTTTTTTTCTTACTAATAAACCTCAGTGAGTGCAACATTATTTTTCTTCGAGAGAAGAACTCGAAATATGTTTGATTTTAGTGAAGAGTTATACGGTTTTAACTCTTTTTTTTCATTTAAAAAAAATATATACATATATGTACGGCGTCGCCCGCATTTTTCGGTCGGAGAAATATGCACCCGAATAACAAAGGACAAGAAACGGTTGACTCCTTACCGCAAAACTCTGACGTGGCTCCTTATAACGAATCTCATTCGATTCTCGACAGCGTAATTTTTTACCTCGAGCGCATCGAAAAGGGTATCGAGACGCGACATTGTTATCTGCATCTGACCGCAAGTGTGCGCAACGAAAGTCGCGGCTAAATTGCACGCGGCGGTCGTTACGGTGTAAATCACCATGGCGCTAATGCAGTGAGTGAAAAAAATAATTTCGTAAGTGGGAGTCGATTGGGAATCGACGAAAATCTCGTAGCCAGGGTAAACGAGCGGTCTTGCCGTCTGGTTGAGCTGGTTCTTTTTGCCACCAGATAAGAATGGCATTATCACGTGATAAGACATTCCACCTGTGTACATGAATATTCCGCAGATGGCGGTGAGATCGCGAGCCGAATTGACGTTCCTCGTCATTATTGCACGGTCCTCGTCGCTCTCCAGCATCCTCCAATCGGTCTTGACATGGTCTATGCAAAATCTTATTGAGTTACGTCTCATTATCATCGAGCAGTACTTCAGGAGGTTCGTCACACAAAATCCAACCGGGCCGAAGAGCATCAGCCGGACGATGGGATTCTTTTCTCTGAACATCATGTGGAGGCTACTCGGAATAATTGTGAAGCACATAGAAATGGAGCATAGCGCCAGTAAAACTTTCGACAGCCAGAGTTCACTTCTCGGCCTTTTCTCAATCATCGGCCACACTCCGAGGGACTTGAGAAACAATCGCGTGTAACGCAATGCGTGGCTTATGTCGGACTCGTAATTTTTGTTTGGCACTTTGCCGATGGCGGATTCGACGGCAAATTCGTTGTCCATGATTGCGACTCGGATGCTTCCGGTCGACTGGCCATCAAAAGCTCGAAGCATCCGAGACGCGACCCGCCTCGTCCGGCCGCGGTTGACGACCTCGACGCCTTGGGATTAACTTATAAATTATAGGGACGGTGGATTTACGCACAATGTTCATATCGATTATTTTCGTGATTGATTATTAAATTACTTGTTTTTACAAATTAATTATTGAAAAAGAGTGCACTGGGGGTTAAAAAAATGTTGGCCAATAAGGGAACGCGAAAAATGAATTTATCGAAAGGGGAGGAAACTAAGACGGGCGCGTCGGCGTTATCGAGAGACTTGCGCACAAGGAAAAGCGCGCAAGTTCCTTCCGGCTGTTGTGGCTTTCATTGCCGTGACAACGACTCGACTTATTACATGTTTTTCCCCCACTCTATCGATTGCATAGTGGTGATGACTTCATCGCGTAAAGTCAGGCTTTCTTCTTTTTTGCTACGATAACGTAAGGAGCAACTAAGAATCTGGTGCTATTTTTCCTCATGCATCGATGTAAAAAAATGAAACTAAAAGGATCATACCGAAGTCGGTTTAAGCAATGTGATAATACGATTGAGCATACAAGAAGAACTTATGATTCGAGTTGTTTCGTCGTATCGCGATCGCATAATTTGTTTTTTTTAAGATTGTGGGTGAGAAATGATCAAGAATATTGAAGAAACGCATACTTTGCGTAGAATTCCATCGGTCCTTTATCGATATAGTCCATTCGACCGTGGCGTAACTTGGTTCGGAGCCGATGGTTGACTGTACGGTTCGGTTCGAATGCGGCTGTCTTCAGGACAGTGCGGATACTAATTGGAGGATTATACCAGCGGTGGTAAGTTTAAATTGTGCGATTCCTTAATTTCTTTGCGATTTAAAGTGTTTAGAGTATTCTACAAGTTTTGTTAACAGTTAATACTTTACTAATCACTGAAAATACGGAAAAAATTATTAAGCAATAAGGCTTCAAACATTTCCTCGAATTTTCGCCGCATTAGCGTAAAAAAAATCATTTTTCGTAGCAGTACCGAACAAAATACAAGTGTGCGGATTTTATTCCGCCGGATGTTATTGACCGTGGGGAATTTAAATAACGTAATTCATTTTTATCTCAAAAATTTTAAGTATATACAGTATTCCACAATTTTCATTGATCACCAATATTTTAATGATAATATTTTCCATAAAATTTTCATTAAAGAAGGAAAAATTTAGGTACGTCAGTGCGATCGTTAGTACCTTGAATAAATGATTAAATGGATATGAGTGTTTAACCGAAAAATATATTGTTTTCAATCAAATTGATTCAATCAGGAAGGTGTTGGTATCGGGAATATCGAACTGTTTGATTCGCGTCTGACTGGTAATGCTCGTTCGAGGGCTTCACGACAGTTGAAACTTCGAGTGCATTACGGAGGGAGGGGCAAGTTTGCTAGTCGAGGGTGTATTCGAAAGTATTAAACGGACGGCTGTAAGAGATCGAGGCGGAGTCATGGACACGAGTTTTAATGGAAAAAGTTTTTCTTTTTTTCCTGCGTTAGAAAATACAGCCGTTGAAAACTGTTCCATTATTGAAACTCGTTCTCGCTCAACTAACATGTTGCAGGAGTGTGTATCGAAAACATTATACTCGACAAATTCTCGCAAGCTCTCGCATTTGTTTTGCTTTGCAACTCCCGTGACCCCCTTCTTCTTCTTGATCGTAATGATTTTTTTCGTCTTCATCGATTTCACCACTCCTCTCGCGATTTTCGTGACGTACATACCGGGACATTTACCGGGACGTCTCTACTACTTCTGTCCCAGAAAACAACCCTACCAAAACCACCACTCCAAAGTGGGAAGGCGTGCCAGAAACAAAATAAAACTCTACCGGACTTTAAATAATAATTCCGGTAAATTTTTATTTTCATTCTAGTAGCGTTTTTTCTACTCTTTGGTATATCTTTAGTAGAGTTTGACACAGTAGAGTTGTGATATGATAAAGATGTTTTCTGGTAGTGTCATAATCCGGCCGGGTTATGAGTGGTAGGGAAGTGAACGTTTACGGATACTGCGTGTCGAACTGGTGTAAACATGACAAATGCGAATCATCGGACTGCCCGACAATACAATCAAAAGGTGTGAATTTCGTTGAAGGTCGGTGTGTTTTGTGATTACAGAATACCGGCGGGAATGTTCGGGGATGATAGAGTAGACATCGCATTTAGGAGCTCTCAATGTCTGACACAATAAAAGCTTGAGAATCTCTTATGCATCTTTCTGTTAAGAATGATATATTGAAATAACGCTTCACGTAACGAAATCGCGAGATTTTGTTGTTTATGACATTTCCACTCGTCATTAGTCATTTAAACAAATCAGCAAAACAAAAAACACAATTTTCAGAAGCGGCACTCATTGAAGTCGTCGTCGTGATTCCATACTTGTTTCTTGCCGATTTTATCAAGTCGTAACCGTTTGTAACATGTTCAAGTACACAAATGACGTTTTAATTATCTGAAAAAGTATATACGTTATTTTGTATTCCATTTTTCATGATTCCAATAATGCAAATGAAATGAGAGTCTCGAGGTGCGGGAGATACACTTCCCGAATTGACTTCATCGTACTGACAGCTCCGAAGCTGCTGATCGAGAGTTCCATCATTCGACCGGCCGTTATTTTACGAGTACAATTGGACATAGCTATTATCATGACAAGGGCGAGACCGATTCTGCCAGGCAATCTGTACCAGTCGATCATGTACGTTGCATTTCCAAATTGAGAGCACTGTTTTTTTACACGTTGCACTATTATAATAAAAATAATGTAATCGTCGCAGCACGTGCATTGCACTTCGTTAATCCCCACTCCGTTTTCTTCATAAGGATTTGAATTCGGATAAGCGAGGCATTAACGAAGGACCCGACAGAGTGCGCGCAAATTATCGTACCTGTTCCTTGAGGAGTTCACCTATGTGACAAAATATAAATATGTTGAAGCTCAGTGACACGAGTAACATGAAGTATGTCATTATCGCAACAGTCTCACTGTTCCTCCATTCCTATAACAAATATTTTGTTAAAAAAACTCACCGTCCGAAATTCTTTGAAAAAATATTTGCCAAAAAAAAGCTTTTTGAATGAATAACTACCGTCATGCAGTAATATTCGAGCAGACAAATAGTCAGAGTCGAAGCGACTACTTCCACGAGACATATCTCACGAAGGACCTCCTCGACTCTCGATGCAAGTCTATACTGCGAATAATTTCACTCGTATGAGCGTTCATTCTCCATAAGCTACTCGTTTTTCAACTTTTTTCTGACTAATAAACTCCAGCGAGTGCAAAATTATTTTTCTCCAAGAGAAAAACTCAAAATGTGTATTACTTTAGCAACTGATTATATCGTTTTAAGCCTATTTTTTATCTAAAAAAAAATATAAGTTATGTACGCCATCGCGGACATTTTTTGGTCGGAGAAACATGCACCCGAATAACAAAGGACAAGAAACGGTTCACTCCTTACCTCAAAACTCTGACGTGGCTCCTTATAACGAATCTCATTCGATCCTCGACTGTGTAATTTTTTACCTCGAGCGAATCGAAAAGGGTGTCCAGACGCGACATTGTTATCTGCATCTGACCGCAAGTGTGCGCAACGAAAGTCGCGGCTAAATTGCACGCAGCGGTCGTTACGTTGTACATCACCATGGCGCAAATGCAGTGAGTGAAAAAAATAATTTCGTAAGTGGGAGTCGATTGGGAATCGACGAAAATGTCGTAGCCAGAGTAAACGAGCGGTCTCGCCGTCTGGTTGAGCTGGTTCTTTTTGCCACCAGATAAGAATGGCATTATCACGTGATAAGACATTCCACCTGTGTACATGAATATTCCACAGATGGCGGTGAGACCGCGAGCCGAATTGACGTTCCTCGTCATTATCGCACGGTCCTCGTCGCTCACCAGCATCCTCCAATCTGTCTTGACGTGGTCGATACAAAATCTTATTGAGTTACGTCGCATTATCATCAAGTAGTACTTCAGAAAATTGGTCAGACAAAATGCAACCGGACCGAAGAGCGTCAGCCGGACGATGGTATTCTTTTCTTTGAAAATTATGTGGAAGCTGCTCGGGATAATTGTGAAACACATCAAAATAAAGCACAGCGCCAGCAAAACTTCCGACAGCCAGAGTTCGCTTCTCGGCCTTTTCTCAATCATCGGCCACATTCCGAGGGACTTGAGAAGCAATCGCGTGTAACGCAATGCGTGGCTAATGTCGGACTCGTCGTTTTTGTTTGGCACTTTGCTGATTTCCGATTTGACGGCAAATTCGTTGTCCATTATCGCGACTCGGACGCTCCCGGCCGACTGTCCTTCGAAAGCTCGAAGCACCCGAGACGCGACCTCGACGCCTAGTGATTAAGTGATAAATTATAGGCACTGTAGATTTACGCACAATGTTGATATCGATTATTTAGGTGATTGATTATTAAATGACTTGTTTGCAATAATTAATTATTGAAAAAGAGTGCACTGGGGGTTTAAAAGATGTTGGCCAATAAGGAAACGCGAAAAATGAATTTATCGAAAGGGGAGGAAACTAAGACGGGCGCGTCGGCGTTATCGAGAGACTTGCGCACAAGGAAAAGCGCGCAAGTTCCTTCCGGCTGTTGTGACTTTCATTGCCGTGACAACGACTCGACTGATTACATGTTTTTTCCCCTCTCTATCGATTGCATAGTGGTGATGACTTCATCGCGTAAAGTCAGACTTTCTTCGTTTTTGCTACGATAACGTAAGGAGCAACTAAGAATCTGGTGCTATTTTTTCTCATGCATCGATTAAAAAAAATAAAACTAAAAGAATTTTACCGAAGTGATTAATGCAATGTGATGATACGATTGAGCATAGAAGATAACTTATTATTTGAGTCGTTTCACGCAAGTGAGGAAAAAGAAAAGAAAACTTTTTTTTTCTCCTTCTCCGTTCGCGATCATGTTACTTTAATCGCGATCGCATAATTTTTGGTGGTAAGTTTAAATAGCGGTGGTAAGTTTAAATTGTGCGATTCCTTAATTTCTTTGCGATTTAAAGTGTTTAGAGTATTCTACAAGTTTTGTTAACAGTTAATACTTTACTAATCACTGAAAATACGGAAAAAATTATTAAGCAATAAGGCTTCAAACATTTCCTCGAATTTTCGCCGCATTAGCGTAAAAAAAATCATTTTTCGTAGCAGTACCAAACAAAATACGATTGTGTGGATATTATTCCGCGGATGGTATTGGCCATGGGAAATTTGAATAACGTAATTGATTTTATTCTTAAAATTTCAAGTATATACAGTATTCCACAATTTTCATTGATCAACAATTTTTTCATGATAATATTTTCGATAAAATTTTCATCAAAAAAATATATAAATCTCTTAAGCCGCGACAGTTCGCAGAAGATTCAGGTACGTCAGTGCGGTCTTTAATACCTTGAATAAAGACGATTAAATGAATATCAATTGTTAACCAAAACATAAATTGTTTGGAATAAAACTAATTTAATCAGAAAGCGATACTAACACCACAAAAACTACTCAGTGAAAGTTCTGCCATTTTCCCGGCCGTTATACTGGCTGGATATCTTGACATTACGAGGACCAATATTAAATCCCGCGCTTTATTTCCGTGCAATCGATACCAATCGATCATGTAAGCAACCGTACCGATGCGCTTACTCTGGCGCGAAATTCGAAAGAAATAATCATTACTTTTTATAAATTCATTAATTCGTTAATTCACAATTTATCATAAAGAAAACCAAAAATAATAGAATTATTACCTGTTCGGTGAGCATCTCGCCGATGTAACAAAATATCAAAATATTGAAGGTGAACGAGACGAGCAGAACGCAATAAGTAACGGTACTGATTGCGGCACTGCGCTCCCACTCCTGGAAAAATAATGTTTCAAACGATAGTAACATATTGTGTTGTCGTAGGGTCAATTCTGTCCGACTTTGCTTGGACCGTCGCTACTTGCCAGAGGAATGAATTTCGTACCGTCATGAAATAGTATCCGAGAAAGCATATGTTCATCGTACATCCGATGAACTCAACGAGACATACCTCGTTGAGTACACCCTCCACGCGCCCGACGAAACTGCAATGTCATAAATTACCCTTATGCAGTATACGTCGAGGTGCATTGAATTATCATATTCAATGTGTCTAGACGATCTATCTCCCTCGGGTTATAACTCCCATTTTTATATTTTCCGCGTGTCTAGACTCATGGAAATGCGCTACTTCTGGGTAATGATATGCCCAAGCTGGAAAAGATGAGGGTACATCGAAGTCGGCGTAGTGCCGAGCTTATAGACTTAGCGCTCGACGAGGCGAGTGAAAACCATGCTCCGTTTTCGCACTGTTTGGTTTCAACGTCAGAATTAATATATTGGATAAACATATGGTGCGGTGCCACCTAACATTTTACCGACTAGTAGTTCCAGTTGCTCTCTGGTTTCTGCACAGGTCTATAACGCTGCACCCTAGGGATGACAATCGCACTTTAAAGCTCAAATTTCGATCTATTGCCTATCCCACACTTTTTGTAACAAGTGCATAAAAATGCCTACTTTTTATGCTTGAAACGTGGCGGAAGCGTGCGAAAATATAACTAGATTGTTAAAAAAAAAAGTGATGAAAAATATAATTAGCGTAATCTGGGCGTACGTAGTATGTTTCTCTCATGAGTTACTAAAAAACGGACATTTTCGTCACGCGTTAGAGACACCTAATGCGGGACTTTCTTTACACGTGTTTCAAAAAATTAATTACAAATAAATTAAACAAAAAAATGCACCCGAGTTTTTTTATGCGTCGTGAGAAAAGTGTCGCTCACCCGAGTACTCGAAGATGAATCTCAACGATGTTCGCCATTCTGTCGATAGCGTTATCGTTCCCGGCACCATCGCCATCGACGAGTTTTTCGAGCCTGTTAATGAGTACCTTGAATTGTCCGCAAGCGTGCATGGAAAAAACAGCGGCTATGCTGCATGCTCCGATAGTTACGGTGTAGATAACGAAGCCGGAGAACCATTGAGTGGCGAAAACGATCTCGTAAGTCGGACTGAGTTGAGCGTCGAAAAAAGTATCGTAGACCGGATAAGTGAGTGGCCTCAGAGTGACGTTCTGATCGGTGACGATAACCTCGCATGAGAGAGGCATTATAGTGTGATAAAAAAAACCACCGCCGTACATGAAAGCAGCGCACAGGCTGGCAACGAAACGGCCGTATTCGGCGTTCTTCAGCATTATCTCGCGATCGCCGGCCGACCGAAAGTCGGACCAGTCTTTGGCGATGTGCGCGAGACAAACGGAAATCTCGTCGCGACGTTGGACGAGGAAGAAGTATTTTATTATTGCCATTAGGCAGAAGCTCAGAGGTCCGATCATTTTGAGTCGCAGTGCCGGATCATTCTCGTCGAAGAATGTGTGAAGAGCGCACGGCACCAGGAGAAAGCATATGAGGAAGTAGCACGATACTATCTGAATTACCGTGACTACCTTCTCCGCGCTGCCGGCATCCGGCAGGACCGGCCAGATTCCGATGGGTCTCAAGAACCACCGATTCATCGCGGTTGAGTATTTCACGTAATTTCTCGTTGACGAGTCTGTCAAGTGTTTCATCACTTGTTCGTCGGTCGATGGTGAACCATCGCTTCCGGCATCTCGAAGTGCCGACCGATTCGACATGACGACTGCACCCCGAGACCTCGGGATGCACTGCGCGATCATGCAGCACAACATCTCTCGGAGCGAGAGGTCAAGAGCGCATGTGCGCGATTGTTCTGTGCTCCGTCGTTTCCCGGAAAACTTTATAGTCGGCGTTTATCGAGAGAGGGAACTTCGGGACCGGAAGAGGGTTGATACCCACCCGCGCGATAGGGAAAGAAAAATCTTCAGCCGTGATCGGAGGTATTGTGCCGTGCGATCAGCAATTTTTTTTTTTGCGTGTCCGTCGGAGTAAAATTTATTTTGAGATTTGAAAAGACTTTCACGCTGAATACTTGAATTCAGAAGTTTTCGTTAATCGAAAACGAGTATTATATCGTGATGAAATTCGTGCGATAAATTACGCTGCTGGTGCTCTCAATGTGTTGATATATTCGAATGCTTCTTTATTTATATTTCAGGAGATATTCACTGTGTGCTTTTTGTTCTCTGATAAATCATCCATCGGAAGAAGAAGTGTGAAGGAAGTGGTTCTACATGGGGTAAATAAAAAAACGAAAATAAACATAGAATTTTTCGATAGCAAGTGGATAGTATAAAGTTTACAAAGTTTTTTCGCCGCGAACGATTACAGTGTGAACATGAGTTGTCGATAGTCGAAGGAAACCATTTTTTTTGTACATTCGCCATTGTTTCTCTTCCGTTGCGAATGGTAAACGATCGTGGTATACGAAAATTTAAAAAACCACGCAGTTCCGTCATCGAATTTTCGATTCGTACTTACGACATCGTGTTACGAAGGACGTTCAGATAAGTAACCGATGCTTTGATTACCTTTAACAAAACGGCGGCTTTTGGCATTCGACGATTTGCACTGTTGTCGAAATTTACTCACGAAGCAAAAACTTTCCAGTGAGAGTTTCGCCATTTTTCCGGCGGTCAAGTGAACGGGAAAACCCGCCGTCACGATCAGCATGACGATGTCTTGAGCTTGCCGAGGCGGAAGATGCCACCAGTCGATAGTGTAAATGGCGAACCCGACCTTTTCACTCTGTTGAACAGAGAGTCGGTTTGTATTGATATATTACTCCTACGGCCATATATTTTCACCTGTTCCGCCAAAAGTTCTCCGACGTAGCAGAAAATGAAGATATTCGAGACGAAGGACATCATGAGGGCGATGTAAGCGATTATCGCCACAGTCTCGCTGTTCTCCCATTCCTAGTCATATTTTCAGGGTCGAATTCACCAAATTTAGAGTAACACCAAATTTGTTGGATTCAGAGCGCGGACCATTTTTCCATACCATAATCAAGTAGTAACCGATGAAGCAAATGTTGAAAGTTCCACCGACAAATTCAATTAGCCAAACTTCGTTCATTACAGTCTCCACTCGCCGGGGAAGTCTGAAAAGTACATTTTTTTTTCAGTTGCAAAAGAACGAATCACGCTCGGACAGGACTATTTTGTATGAAAAAAGTTAATACAGACCCGTCCGATTAATTAATTAATTAATTGTGTATTAAGAGAACCCCATTCACGTCATTCATTCCATGATTAAAGTTGGAGGTACATGCTCTCGATTAATAAATAGAGCCGTTACAAGAGAATAAACCACGCTTACTTGACTCATGACTCACAAAAAAAAAAAAAACAATTTTTTCGTTGAATACAAATAGTACTTTGGGATATAAGCATAGAAGTCGTCGAGGCGTCGGTCACATCACCGATTACTCACAATACCATTCTTTCGCGAGGATAAATGAAGTGCAATAACTCACGTGACAGCGTGAAAGTATCTCAGGACGATGTCGCCGAGTTGTTTCTTGGCGCCGGATTCGTCGTGAAATTTGTAAATTGTCATGCGTTCCAGCAGGGTTAGGACTATCTGATACTGGCTATAAACATGCATAACGAACTTGACGGCGAGGGTGCAGACACCCGAGGTGACCGTACAGATATATACCATGCTCACGGTATGCCCGACAAAAACGATTTCGTACATCGGCCTCAAGTATGGGTTGAATACGAAGAATTCACTCGGAAACGCGAGGGGTCTCGCCTCGGTCGAGTTTTCGATTACGGTATTGAAATGAGACTCCGAAGAGGAAGCGAAAGGCAGTATGGTGGTGTAAACCATTGCACCACTGTACATGATGGCGACGCAGAG
Source organism: Listrodromus nycthemerus (assembly GCA_963978505.1). Taxonomy (NCBI): domain Eukaryota; kingdom Metazoa; phylum Arthropoda; class Insecta; order Hymenoptera; family Ichneumonidae; genus Listrodromus; species Listrodromus nycthemerus. The sequence goes on along the minus strand of OZ021686.1, from coordinate 10,602,003 downwards.
TTTCGTAAACGATCGGCAAGCCCCGGCGTTTTCGAGCATGATTTTACGATTTTTTTTTCCATCAACATTCCGCCAATCCGTCGCTATGCGATCAATGCAATATTTTATTCCGTCATTGCGCGCTATCACGATCGCGTATTTGAGAATCGCCATTGCGCAAAAACTCCACGCACCGATCATCTTCAATCTCGCCGCGGAATTCTTCTCTACGAGAAATATGTGACATCCGTGCGGAATGAACAGAAAGGCAAGGAAAAGCACGGCCACGATCTTCGCCACTGCTGCAATCGTTCTTTCGAGCCTCGTCCAAGAATTGGCGCTTGGCCATACGCCGATCAGGTTCAGAAGGACGCGGTTGAGCTTCATGTCGTATTCGATGTCGTTCTCATAAAACTCGTTGACGACGAAACAGACATTTTTTTCGTCCCTCGGGTGCATCCTCGCTTTTGCAAAAATCGTCGACGACTGCGAGCAGTCTCGTCGGCGTTTTGTGACGTAGATGCACCTGCGACTTCACGGCGGTGGTGGATTGCGGTTGGTTGAGGGAAATAATGAGTCATGGAGTCGGCGCATTACAAGTTTGTTACGTGGGTTTTGCACCGTCATTTCCCGAGATACTCTTTCTTTATCCATTCAGATTGACATCGAGTCATCGTGAAGTCTACGCGGAGCCGAATGTTTGGCGGTCGGCGAATCACTTCCTCAACGAGATGAGAACGAATGTGTCGGTAAGATAAATAACATGGAGCCTAAAAAGTTTTAATGTGCTTGGGTGGGAAAGGCGGCGAATTTCGATCGAATAAAAAATAAATAAATAAAAAAAAATCATTTATTCGAAAAGTCGGGAAAAGTAGGGACGAAATAGGGTCGCGTGAAAATTACGGTCATCAATAGTGATCGGCAGAGGGTCGCCGAACACGGCGGCAAAGTTGGCCACGCTGTGCGTTCAACGTAGGCTATTAAGTACAAAACAAATACACAGTGATCTCGATACCATTTATTGTAACGGGTAATGTGTGCTTCTTCTATATTGAAGATAAATGTATTATTAATCACAAATTATCTGCACAATCGATGTGGTATTTTACCATCGTTGATAGTTATGGGACATTCAATGGCGAGCATTATTTTTCGTTCAAGGTTCATTCGTAAAACTGGATCATTTTTCTAAGTATGTTTAGATTGGTAATTGGCACCTTTATTATCTACAACGACCTCTAAAATTTTGAATGTTTCTTGAAAAAGAAATTATTCATAACAACGTTTCGTATATTTACCGCGCGTAAAGTCTTCAATGAGGGGTTAAACAATTTGTCAGTGGTAAATTCAATTGGTAATTCAGCCGCGGCGATCATCAGGATCAAATTTCCAGATTCGTTGGGCTGCATGTCCCACCAATTCGCCACTTGCTCGCACTAGCCATATATCCAAGGTCTTCGAATAACACGATCGAAACTTCGTTGCTTCTACTTCCGATATTCTATATTATTGTGATCGGTGCTCTCAATATCGTTAACAGATTGTGTTAACGCTGCGACGATCTCAACTGACTGCAGGCGTGCATTGTGAATTTAATGGTTATCGTCCAAATTCTCCAATTTACCCCGCATTTGGCCGTCGCGCTCAGACTGTCCAAAATAAGCGATTTCTTACATCGGACTGATCAGCGAGTCAACGATGAAAAATTCGTCAACACAAAGTATGGGCGTGTCCTTCGTGTCGTTCTGATTGAGTCCTTGCGATTGATCGGAAACGAATGACACAATCAAATCATTAATTACCAAACCACCACAGTTGATCGTACCGAAGAGTGCTCTGAAAACTCTGCAAGAACTTGCATTTTCAAGAATGATCGAACCATATACTTTCTAATTGACTTTCCGCCAGTTCGATAAATGCAACATCTTATTTTGTCGTTTATCGCAATCGCTATCATGTACTTGAACATTGCTTCAAAGCAGTTCGTAACAGTGACGAGTAGCTGTATTCTTACGGACCACTTCTTTTCTCCTAAGAATAAATGACATCCGATAGGAATCATGAAAAACGACAACCGGAAGATCGTTAAAAACTTCGCCTATACGACGATTCCATCGAAATTTGTCAAGTGGTCCGAGTCCGCCGGCCAGACTCCGATAATTTTCAGAACTATGCGAGTCAATTCCAGATCGTGCTTCAAATCGGTCGCGTAATTTTTCTTTCCTCATAATCGTGTTAGGATCTTTTCGTTAAAAGGTTGACATGGTGCTGGCGTTCGAATGCTTGTCGGCGACTGAAGTTTCCGTGAGTAAAAAACACGAGCTTCAATCGGCGAGTAATTTTCTAGAGGGTTGGATTGATCGAAGTTTGCGCAATGAAAATGTACTGAAAGAAAGTTAGCTCAGTATAATTTACGATACCCTCCTGAATAATCATCACTGCGCTATCGAATACGCTTCAAGCTGAAAGTTTATAACTTTATTTATAGTGTGTATCTTACGGAAAATAATTTCCGCGGAGGAGGTAAATATACTAGGAGGAAAATATATCGGATTGTTAACATTTAGAGAAGTGCCGAGTAAGATTTGCACATGAATTATGTAATACTCATTTATCGTTGAAACAAATTAAACCGTTTTTCACTCGAGGATCACCCGTGAAATCGGATCATGGTTCTAAGGACGTTTAGATAGGTAATTGCCACTCTCATTACCTGAAAGAACCGTAAATGTTTGCCATTTTTGTCGTAAAATAAATCATTCAAATAGATTCTCTCAGATTTACCGCGCCGAAAGTCCTCAGTGATAGATTGAACAATTTTCCAGCGGTCAATTCAACGGGCACTTGAGCCACGGCGATGATCAGCACCAAAGCTCGAGATTCGTGGGGCTCCATTTTCCACCAATTGGTCGTGTAGCTCGACATGCTCACTTGCTGGCACTATTCATATATCGAATTATACATCCGGTCTGCTCGTAAATTTTTCTTTCCATGAATCACTGCAATTTACTCGACCTGCTCGACGATTTGTTCGCCGCAATAACACAGAACAAATATATTCAAAACAAAAGACATTGCAGCCAAGGCATAAGTGGCGACGTTACCGGATACGTTGTTCTCCCACGCCTGAGGAAAGGAAAACAGCCGTTAGATTAAATAATCCCAGACGTAGTGTCGTAATGCATTTAAAGCTCAAAATTCGTGTATAAATAAATGCAGTCCATCATAAGATTTCCGCGTCACACCCAAAAAAGTTATTTATTTGACTGCTACTGGTTACTTGATTTAAGACGAATATTTATTTAGTTAAATCTATATTTGTGTCGTTCAACTGAATATTTCGTTGATTTGAACAGATATTCATTTTTTTTCAATATATATTCGACTTAGACCAAATAAAATATGGTCGCCAAATTTTTGGGTGAACCCGTCGAAGGGTTAAATCGCAACAGTGCCTCCCATAATGAACGTGTATCCAATGAAACATAAGTTGATCGTTGACACGGCCAAACTAACGAAACAGATCCCGTTCAATGCGTTCTCAATCCGAAGAACAAATCTGAAAACGATTAATTCACTCAATCGTAACGGATTAAGTTTATGCAGTTCACTTTGCGTAAAATTTATACACATTCATCGATACGTGCAATGCAATATTCATTTGAACTTACTTAATAGCGTGCAAATGCCATCGAACGATATGAGCAAATGTTCGCTGCTTCTCGTCCAGATGCTTCCTATTGTCATCGTTGTTTCGAAAATCTTCGACAGTCTGCATTAACGCTGAGACGATTTGATAGCTGCTGCGCGCGTGCATTGCAAATTTAACAGTTATCGTGCTGGTCCCGCAATTTACCGCGCACATAACCATCGCGCCAAGCGTGTGTCCAACATAAACGATTTCGCGCATCGGACTGATTCGAGCGTCAAAGATAACAAATTCGGTTCCATACAGTATGGGCACGAGGTTTGTGCCGTTGTGTTGAAGCGGGTTTGTTCTAACGGACAGAAAGGGCACTATGAAATGATAAATGACTACGCAACCAAATCCGACTGCAACGGAGGCGGCCGTAAAAGTTCTGCCCGTTTTAGCATTTTCAAGCATAATCAATCTACACGCCGTACTGTTGACCTCTCGCCAATCCGAGGTAATCGTATCGATGCAACGTTTCATTTCTTCGTTTCGAAGAATTACTATCGCGTATTTGATCAGTGCCTCGAGGCAATAATTAACAGTTACGAGCACTTGTATCTTTACTGACCAGTCTTTCTCGACAAACAATACGTGGCATCCGATAGGAATTATCAAAAACAGCAAAAAGAAGCTCGATATTAACTTTGCCACTCCAGCGATGATTCTATCGAACTTTTTTAGGTTCTCTGCGTCCGTCGGCCAGACACCGGTCATTCTTAGAAGTATACGATTCAATTCCAGATCGTATTTCATATCAGCCTCGTAATATTTGTTTCTGATAGTTGTGTCGAAATCAAATTTCTCGAGGGCCGACATGATCCCTACGTTTCGAATACTCGTCTACGACTGACGCTTCCTTCAAAATAATGCAAGTCCATCGGCCAGGGTTAACCACTCGGTACAGAAGAGGTATGGATTTATCGAGACTTGCGCAATAGAAACCTGTAAGTATTTTACGCAAGAGTGGTTTAACACGGGCTTGCGCACGAAAAACGCACTGCATCAGCGGTAGCTCAGTTTAATATACGATATCCACTTGAGTAGTCGTCCCTGCGCCATTGAATAGTTCAACACTGAAAGTTTGGCGACTCAATTTAGGATGTGTATCTTATGGAGAATGATACTGTTTTGTTTAAAAGATTCGTGAAGAAAATTTGCCAGGATTATGCAATACTCATTTATTGTTTTAACGTAGTAAATCGTACGCCACTTTGGACGACAACTATTTTTCGTTCGAGGATCATCCGTGAAACTGAATCATGGTTTCAAGAACGATGAGATGGGTAATCGCCACCTCTATTACCCCAAAAAACATTGAATATTAGGAAATTTTCTGATGAAACAGCGCATTTAAAAAAACGTCTCGTGGATTTACCGCTCCAAAAGTCTTTAACGTTAGGTTCAACAATTTAAGTTGAATTTAACGACAATCGCGCATATTCCGCAAGTTATCGCAAACATATTCATCGCGCATTATTCAATAATAAATGACGATGCACGGCCATTGAACCAGTATAGGAGAGGTATGGATTTATCGAGACTTGGGAAATAAAAACTCTCGCAGAGTTTGATCGGAGTAATTTGCGAAAAGAGGTTTCTTGACTTGGGACTGCGCAGGGAAAAGTCACCGTAACAAAGGTAGCTCAGTATAAAGTACGATGTCCCCTCGAGTAGTCATCGCTGCGCTACCTATCTACATTCAAGACTCGAAGTTTGAGAATTTGATTTGAAATGTGTATCTTATGGAAAATAATCCTGTTCTGTTGAAAAAAACTGTGAGTAAAGTTAATTCCATTTACATAATAGTTATTTATTACTATAAAATATTAAATCGTATGTCACTTAGTGCGGGAATTATTTTTTGTTTAAGAATCATTCGTGAAACGAAATCATTTTACCGTACCGTCAAGAATAATGTCTCTCGGCTAGTAATCACTGCAGTGTTGGGTTCGTTGTAACCTGGGAGTTTGCGAGCCTTACCGAGAATAATCTTTTAACAAATACGAGAAATATACCATGGGTGTGTGAAGTATTGAAATCAGTAATCAGTCAAATTCCGCTATAAAAATTATAGACGGAGCCGGTCAGACGCCGTTGAGAAATAGGCGAAAGAGCATAAAATAAAATCAATACCCTCATATCAGACATCCAAAATGTGTAAATATCAACGTTCAATTTAAATCATATTATGTTCATGGGTGATCGTGGCAACCTCGAGGAGTTTTGTGGGGCGTCAATTTTCGAGAATTAGCATTTGATTCAATAGTGCAGAAGAGAAGGGGTTGTTAAAAAATTATGGTGATCAAAATCGATATCGTAAATCGTGTGTGATTATAACTTCGTATCGGTTAACACGCACCGTAATGCGGCAAAAAGCGGTATTACATTTAGTACGGCTTTGACACCGCCATGAGACATGTTACGTCGGTGTTAAAATATAATGTGCAACATACACTTCAAAATCAGTAGCACTTGCAGAAACCTACTTGATGATTGTAAAAGTGCAAGGTTTGTTACAGGCTTGCGGGAAATAAAAATGTTTAAAAATAGTAATCTAAAAGTCGCCGCACAAAGAAATTACTCGGTACATCACGACAATAAAATTAATTGGTAGAACATTCATTTAAAAAACCATACGATCGAGACGACCTATTGCGAAGAATTTTCTGAGATGGCATGCAAACTATCTGCCTAATGCTTATTCGCACCTTCTTTTGCCTACTGACACGCTACCATGATATTTGTCACTCGTGAATTTCTTCTATTCAAATCCTGTATAAATTCTTTTGGATATTACTAATGAGACACTGTTATCGTTCGGATAATGATTTCACGATATGATTATATACTTGTATATTTTATCATTGGAGTGAATCGGCATAATTTTTGCAGTAAAAATAATATGAATCCGCAGTGATGCAGGACCATATAGTTAATTTCGATACGGAAAAAATAAGAAAACTAGGTTAAGTGTAAAATTTATTATTTTTAATCACATAGACACGGCATTACATATATTTGATACAAGGTGATCTCGCACTAAACGCCGATAACACAAAAAATAAAAAACGCTACCTTTATGAATAGAAATTCTGCTCTTCCTACGGAGCATTGAAAGCTCGACATTATCTTGGTACCGGGGTAAAGTATGCGGCATCATTTGCGATTGCACGTAGCAGTGGGGATCGCCGACGTGATTTTTCGATGTGCAGCGAACTTTAACCCGTTTTCTCCGATCATCGGATAATACCTTGAATTCATACCTCCGTCCCCAAATGTATTGTCGCAACCACGGATCGGACTTCAAAATTTTGGTATACCACAATCTGTTAGATAATTTTTGCCGCTCCGACGTTTATTTGAAAATCATAACTCCCGTTTTTTTGCCCCAGCGGGCATTCGAGAGTAAAAAAGTCTCCCAGCGCAGAATTAGTTACGAAGTCTACGATTTTTCTGGGTGAAGAAATAAATCATTTTCAATCGTGGTATGTCGTATCGCGTGACTAATAAAGTGTGCAACATACACAGTTGTTTTTTTTAATCAATTCCACATTATTTTCATAATTTTCTTGCGAATAAAAACATCGATATGACATCGAGTAATGCTGAATTACTTTCCATTCGAGGATCCATCTTCAGTCTGGATCATTGTTCGAAGTACGTTTAGATACGTAATGGCCACTTTCATTATCTTCAAAAACCGTGAATATTTGACAATTTCCGTAAACGCTTGATGATTTTAAATCGCAATCAGTGAACTTACCGAGCAGAAAGTCTGCAACGATAGATTCAACAGTTTTCCAGCGGTAAATTCAAGTGGTAATTGAGCAACGGCGATCATCAAGATCAATGCTCGAGATTCGTGTGGCTGCATGCTCCACCAATTTGTCATATAGCCCGCTATACTCACTTGACGACACTATTCATATATCGAATAACATTCGTTCTATTCATAATGAATGTTTTTTTTATCATACCTTTTTACGACGCACTGTGATTTTGTTTACCCACCTGCTCGGCGAGTCGTTCGCCGGAATAGCACAATATAAAAATATTCGACACAAGAGACATTGCAGCAAAGGCGTAAGCGGCGACGTTGCCGGACGCCCTTTTCTCCCACTCCTGACGAAATAAATAAATTTATACGATTCGATTCTTCGAACTATGCGTTCAAATTTCGATTTAATATGATTCGATTCTTCGAACTATGTATTTAAATTTCAATTTGAAATGATTCATCAAACTATGTGTTCAAATTACACCTCGCGACTTCACGGTAAAAGGAAAGAAGAAAACATGTCGCCCACTATTGGACTTGCGTAGTAACTGCTAAAGGATTAAAACGACAATCGTGCCCACCAAAATTAAGGTATATCCTGCGAAGCACATGTTAACCGTAGACACGGCTAAACTGACGAAACAGATCTCGTTCAATGCGTTCTCGATCCGAGGCACAAACCTGAAAACGACAAATCATCTTAATGCTGATAGACGCGGCGCATAAGCCACCCGCATCATCTTTGAACCGCGCTGATTTAACCTATCATTTATCCTTACTCGATTGCGTGCAAATGCCGTCGAACGATATGAGCGAATTTCGGTTGCTTTTTGTTCCGACACTTGAAATCGTTGTCTCTGTTATCAACAGTGTCGCCAGACTGCATTAACGCTACGACGATTTGAAACCGACTGCACGCATGCTTTGTAAATTTAACGGTTGTCGTACAAATCGCGCAATTTACCGCGCACGTAATCATCACTCCGAGAGTCTGTCCAACATAAACAATTTCACACATCGGACTGATCCGAGCGTCCAAGATAAAAAATTCGGTGCCGTAAAGTATGGGCGTAATATTCGTAACGTTTCGCTGAAACGGGGCTGATCTGTCGGATACGAAAGGTACAATGAAATGATAAGTTGCAAAACAACTGAAATTTGCGGTAACAAAGAGTGTCGTGAAAACTCTGCAAGATCTTGCGTTATCAAGCATGATTGATCTATATACTTTCCAGTTGACTTCTCGCCAATCCGCGGCAATCATATCGATGCAACGTTTAATATTGTCGTTTCGCGCAATTGTTATTCCGTACTTCACCATCGCCTCGAAGCAATAGCTCACAGTTATGAGCATCTGTACTGTTACAGACCGATCGTTTTCGACGAGCAGCGCATAACATCCGATTGGTATCATCAGAAAGAGCAAAAAGAATATCGTTACCAACTTGACCAGCATTGCTGTGAATCTATCGAAATTCGTCGAGTGCCTCGAGTCCGGCGGCCACACTCCGATAATTTTTAGAAGTATGATGTTTAGCTCCAGGTCATACTTCAAATCGGTCTCGTAATTTTCGTTCCTGACAATCGTGTCAGTGTCAGATTTAACGAGAGTCGACATGTTCTCGACGTTTTGATGACTCGTCGATGACTGACGCTTTCTTGAGAATAATACAAGACCATCGACCGGGTTTGATGCACCCGGAACGGAGAAGGGGTGAATTGATCGTGGCTTGCGCAATGAAAAAAAAAAAACTCGCGCAGACTGTGCTCAGAGCAATTTGCGATATCGTCTCCCTGGTAGTCATCACTGCGCTATTGAATACGTTTCAGGCTGAGAGTTTTGTGAATTCTGTTATTGCGGTCTTGCAGAGAATATTGTTGCAACGAATAGACAGATACGCTCATCATCGAAAAGTGGTGATTGAGGTTCCCTATGACAGTTGTTGGCAATGCTCGTTGATGTCGTGAGGAAATTATGAGTTTCACAAAAAATGGCAAACGAGAAAAAGTCTTTCGAAAATTGCAGTTACCATGATCGAAAGAGGGTCGTTGAACTCAAACAATATTTGACTGCATTTACTTCTGCGAGTGAGACGTTAACACCCAGTGCAAGTGGCACCGGATTTCGTGACGGTACAAGTAAGCTACTTGAATTTTTGAAAATAAATCTCATGCAAAATAGTTTATGACTGAAGATATCTGCATGAAGGTAAAATTCCATCTGTGGGAACTCCTTGTCGATGCACTCCCTTGGGAATAAAAAAAAATTGTTCGCTCGTAGAATTTTTTACCGTGGACATCGAAATACAGCCGGTTGCAGCTTGATGAAACTTGGTATTGTGTGCAGATATCTTGAGAGGTTATTATAGTTTGAGCCGTTTCCCAAAATAGAGCTAGCGTGATGTAACATTGACTATGTAAAGTTCATCAATAATTATAATTCATCTACTGATCGCTCGTGAAACTGGATCATTGTTTAAGTAAGTTCGGATACGGCAGCGCCGCTTCTACTACATGCAAGAGCCATGAATATTTAACACTTACTATTCGCAATGTTCCATCCCGAGATAATTTCCAGAGCATTAATCGCCATAAAAGTATTCAAGGATAGATCGAACGTTTTTCCAGCAATAAATTTAATTAACAACTGGAATGCGGTGATCATGAAAATCGAAGCTGGAGATTCGTTGAACTGCATTTTCAACCAAATGGTCTCGACACTATTCACGAATGAACTAACATGTATCTTTCATTGAAGAAATACAGATTTAAGGCAGTTACATTTAGTTTACCTTCTCAGCGAGATGCTCTCCAGAAAAACATTACACAATCAGATTTAGTAAAGTTCACATGAAACCCATGACGTAAGAGGTGATGGCACTGCGCGCTCGATATTGTTCCACTACTGACCAAAAAAAAAAAGCACAATTCGATTTTCCACTGAAAGCCATGCTGAAAGCTTGCAATTTTTTATGCATTAATAATCAGATTTGTGTAATTCCTGTTAAAGGATTACAATGGCAAATGTGATAATCACATTGATTCAAGATTTTAACTATTCACTTCGCGCTATTACCAGCACGCACTTGATCTCCGCCTCGAGATAATAGTTCACGGCTACTAAAACATGTTTCTTTATGGCCCAGTTCCTTTCGGCGAAGACTCGATGAGATCCGATAGAAATCATTAAAAGACGGCAAAAACAACATCGTGACCAACTTTATCACTGCTACGGTGATTCTATAGACATTTCGCACATCGAGTTCGCAGGCCACACGCTGATACTTTTCAGAAGTACCCGATTCGATTTCCAATCGTGCCTCGAATCAGACAAGTAATTTTTATTTCTGCAAATAGTGTTTGAATCAAATTTATCGATGGTCTACATGGTCCCGACGTGACGAATACTCGTCGATGACTGATCCTTCGTTGAGGATTGGAGAAAATGGGCTATTGGCCGAAATCGGGAACTGGGAATAGGAGAACGATGGATTAATCAGAGTTCTAGCAATAAAAAAAATTCGCTCAATAAGCTCGGAGTAACGCATGATACTCTCTCGAGTAATCATGGCTGAATCGTTTAATGTGTTTGAAGCGCCGGTCGCACGCCGTTGTAAAATAGGCGAAAGAGTATAAAATAAAATCAATATGTTTATACCAGGTATTGAAAACGTGAAATTTTTATATCACAATAATAAAATCATATTACGTTCGTGCGTGATCATGACAACCTCGAGGAGCTTCGTAGGACCTCAATTTTCGGAAACAAGGGTTCGATTCATAAGTGCAGAAGAGAAGGGTTCGTTAAAGAAAGATGGTAATCAAAATCTATATCGTAAATCGTTTTTGATTAAAGTTTCGTATCGGTTAACATGCACAGTAAAGCAGCAAAAAGCGGTATTAAATTCAGTGCAGCTTTGACACCGCCATGAGGAATGTTACTTTGTTTTTAAAATGTAATGTACAACATGTAGTTTCAAACAAGTGGCACTTGCAGAAACCCACTCTTACATTGTAAGTGTGCTAGGTAAGTTTAAAAGCTTGCAGAGAATACAAACGTTACGAGTAAAAAAGTCGCCGAGCGCAGAGTTAATTCCGAAGTGTACGATCTTTCTGGGTGAAGTAATTAATCCTCTTCAACCGTGGTATGTCGTACCGCGTGACTGATGAAGTGTGCAATATTCACAATTGTGTGTTTTTTTTAATCGATTCCACATTATTTCCAAAATTTGCTCGTGAAAACAAATTCGATATAACATTGAGTAACGGGAATTACTTTTCATTCGAGGCTCCATCTTCAGAGCGGATCATTGTTCGAAGTACGTTCAGATACGTAATCGCCACTTTCATTATCTTAAAGAACCGTTAATGGTTAAGATTTTTCGTGAATCCTTGATGATCCAAAATAGCAATCAGTGAGCTTACCGCGCAGAAAGTCTTCAACGATAAATCCAACACTTTTCCAGCGGTAAATTCAAGGGGTAATTGAGCAACAACGATTATAAGGATCAATGCTCGAGATTCGTGTGGCTGCATACTCGACCAATTTGTCATATAGCCCGCCATACTCACTTGACGACACTATTCATATACCGAATAACATTCGTTCTGTTCGTAAATAATGTTTTTTTTTTATCTCACCTTTTCATAACGCACTGTGATTTGGTTTACCCACCTGCTCGGCAAGTTTTTCGCCGCAAAAGCACAATACAAATATATTCGAAACAAGAGACATCGCAGCGAAGGCGTAAGTGGCTATGTTACCGGACGCGCTTTTCTCCCACTCCTGACCAAATAAAGGTATTTATATGACACGATTCATCGAACTGTGTGTTCAAACTCCAATTTAATATGATTCATCAAACTGTGTATTGAAATTTCACACCGCGGTCGCGAGGTAAAAAAATTGGAAAAGAAAAAAATATGTGGTCCACTATTGGACTTACGTAACAACCGTTAAACGATTAAAGAGACAATCTTGCCCACCACAATCAAAGTGTATCCTATGAAACACATGTTAACCGTAGATACAGCCAAACTGACAAAACAGATCTCGTTCAATGCGTTCTCTATCCGAGGCACAAATCTGAAAACGATAAATCATCTCACTTTTGACTGACACGGTGGGATTGAACCTTTCACTTATCCTTACTCGATTGCGTGCAAATGCCGTCGAACGATACGAGCGAATTTCGGTGGATTTTTGTTGCGATACTTGAAATCGTCGTCTCCGTTCTCAGCATCGTCGCCAGACTGCATTAACGCTATGACGATCTGATACCGACTGCACGCGTGCATTGCGAACTTAACGGTCGTCGTACAAATCGCGCAATTTACCGCGCACATAGCCATTGCTCCGAGAGTCTGTCCAAGATAAACGATTTCACACATCGGACTGACCCGAGCGTCCAGGATAAAAAATTCGGTACCATAAAGTACGGGCGCAATGTTCGTAACGTTACGCTGAAACGGGGATGATCTGTCGGACACGAGAGGTACAATGAAATGATAAGTTACGAGACAACTGAAATTGGCGGTAACAAAAAGTGTCGTGAAAATTCTGCAAGATCTTGCGTTATCAAGCATAATCGATCTATATACTTTCCAGTTGACTTCTCGCCAATCCGCCGCAATCATATCGATGCAACGTTTAATATTGTCGTTTCGCGCAATTGTTATTCCGTACTTCACCATCGCCTCGAAGCAATAGCTCACAGTTATGAGCATTTGTATCGACAAAGACCAGTCTTTTTCGACGAACAACGCATAACATCCGATCGGTACCATCAGAAAGAGCAAAAAGAATATCGTTACCAACTTGGCCAGCATTGCTGTGATTCTATCGAAATTGGTCAAGTCCTTCGAGTCCGCCGGCCACACTCCGATAATTTTCAGAAGTATGCTATTTAGCTCCAAGTCGTACTTCAAATCGGTCTCATAATTTTCGTTCCTAACAATCATGTCATTGTCAGATTTAGCAGAGGTCGACATGGTCCCGACGTTTCGATGACTCGTCGATGACTGACGCTTCCTTGAGGATAATACAAGACCATCGACCGGGTTCGATGCACCCGGAACGGAGAAGGGGTGAATTGATCGTGGCTTGCGCAATGAAAAAAAAAAAACTCGCGCAGACTTTGCTCAGAGCAATTTGCGATATCGTCTCCCTGGTAGTCATCACTGTGCCATTGAATGCGTTCTAGGCCGAGAGTTCCGTGAGTTTTTGTATTTTGTATTGCGGTCTCGCAGAAGAAACTTGCGAAAAATAAGTAGATACGGTAATCATGAAAAAGTGATCAGTAAGATTCTGTATAACAGTTGAAAGCAAGACTCGTTGGGGTTTTGAGGAAACTATGAGTTCCAATAAAAGTAGCAGTCACGAACGGCTTTATCAAAAATTGTCGTTATCGACCATGATCGAAAGAGGGTCATTGAACTGAAAGAATGTTTCACTGCGTGGACTGGTGCGCGTGAGACGATAACACCCAATGCACGTGGCAGTCGCTGTGGCAAGGGTTTGTCCGGCAAGGGTTTGTCCGGACTTACCTGAGAGTCGACATTAAAAAGTCCGCACCGTGAAGTTGGGGCGCTGGACTTTGTGGTTCTGTCCGAGCGGGTACGATCTGCCGGGCACGCAGGACACTATAAAACAATATTTTATAATACCACTATAGTTGACCGCAACGAAAAGCACCGTGAAAATTCTGCAAAATCTTGCGTTTTAATGCATGATGTGTACTCTGTCCAGTCGACCTCTCGCCAATCCACAAAAATCATGTTGATTCGAGATGTGACCGTTCCGCTTCGCGCTATTACAAGCACGCACTTGACCAGGGCCTCGAAGCAATTGTTTACGGTTACCAGAACATGTTTCTTCATGGACCAGTTCTTTTCGAGGAACACTTCGTGAGATCCGATAGGAATCATAAAAAAAAGCGAAAATAACATCGTAGCCAACTTTGGTATCGAGTCCGCCGGCCACACTTTAATACTTTTCAGAATTATGCGATTCGATTCCTAATCGTACTTCGAATCGGTCAAGTAATTTTTATTTCTGACAATGATGTTATAATAAAATTCATCGAGGGTCGACATGGTTCCGACGTGACCCATACTCGACGATGACTGACGCTTCCTTGAGGACGATACGCGGAGCTTGTGCAAAAAAAATGGAGCTGAGTAAATTCAAGGTAATGTACGATACTCTGCATTGCCTCGAGCTACAATCGGAGACTTCATATTGAGTCTTACACAGTCGAAAAATAATTTTTTAAAATCGGAATACGGAATTTCGTACAAATGGTTTCATTCTATAAATGACAAACTGGTTTCTTTTCACAGTTTGAATATACATACCTGTCCCTTTATTTTCCGTATTGTCAACAACTTTAGGTTTTACCTTCGAGAGTAAATAGTAGAGTCGGACGACAAATGGACAGTTGTTGCCGTTTGCGGACGATACCTAGTTGTAAAAACTACACACTTTTTAAAGTATTACGAATAATAGGAACATTTTGAATCGTGGTCAGTAAAATTCTCATGCGTTGTGCAATATTCATTTACAGTTTATCATTAGTTTATCATTACTATACAATTATGATTAAATCTCATATCATACTTACTTAACTGTACTAAGAGTGCTCCATATATTCGACAAGAGTCACTATTCTGCAACTATAATGGTACTATGCTGTTCGCTCACATTTGCACCTTCCCGAATTATTCTCTCGACGAGGTTGCCCATAACAGTTTGTAGCACATTTAAATACCCAATAGACTTTCTGACGACCTTAAAGTCATATTACAACCGTAAGGACCGCAGTCTTGGCAATGAATAGTTGACTTAAAAAAATCCACGGTACTCATGCTTGCGAAACATCTGAAGGACAATTTAATCACCCCACCTGCTGTCAGAGTGACAGGATTGTGCGTCATTATGATCGTGAGGCCCAAATCTAAAGATAGCTTTCCGAGCAGTCGATGGAAATCGATGATATAAGTCATTTCGCCAACGTTCATGCATTGCCTGTAAAATGAAAAGTGAACATTTACGAACGATCATTTCCTGTGCGGTGTGATTGAGACTTTTATTCATGATAAAAACGTAACTATATACTTTATGAGAATTTTTTATTTATTTTGAAGCACATTACGAATAGTCAGTGAGCGAATAGCTGCAATTAATATACGTATATAACTCTTGTGATTGCTCAAATATGGCACATCACAAAATATTTTAACACGAATACATTAAAATTTTTAACAATAATCAATTAAGTATGTAAAATAATTCTCAGTTGAGTGAGAAGTAAACTTCTTGACAATAGCAACATTTCGTCAATAGTGACGTTTTTAGCAGAAAGAATTTCCGCGAAGATTAACGTTCCGCCCTTGGAAGAGCCTCTTTCATCGTTCTGACCGTGGGGCATAGGGGCCTTCAAATCGATTACATCTGCTGCCCTCTTCCGTAGTCATTATCAGTCGGATTTAGCATCATTCGTAGGTTATTTTAGTAATTTCATGATATTGATTTTTGCAATAATTTTTTGAATGAACAATTGATACTTTGATACTTGATACGTTTCGGTTTCAACTATTAGAATTTCGGCATTTGAATGAAGTTGCTACGTTGCTTTCACAAAAAATTTCTGTCCGCCAGTAATTAACTTCTTTTAAATATTACTTATAATTTCCTGATTTCAAGACAGCTATAGGTCAATTCTGTTTAAAAAAAAACAATATAAACTTTAATCATGAATACAACTTTTGACGGTGAAACTGCTTAGAGCAATTTACGATAGTGCCAATCTTTTTTTACTGAGTGTAATACGGTCCCATTCAACAGGCCAATATACTACTATGGTGTGAACAATTTAAAAAATACTTACTTTAGTGGACTTCCAGTGGTTCTATATATTCGACAAAAGTCACTATATTGGAACTATAATTTTACTATGGTGTTTGAACAAATTTGGAGCTTCTGGAATGAACTATTCGAGTAACTAGTTAATGATGGTTCGTAGCATATTTAGATATCCCATAGATGTTCTGACAACCTAGAAGTAGTATCACAGTCGCATCAGAGACAACCCAGAAGTTCGCACTGCAGCAATAAATAGTTGACCGATAGCAAAAGCCTCTGTACTCACGCTTGCAAAACATCTGAAGGACAATTGAATCACCCCACCTGCCGTCAATGTTACAGGATTATGGGTCATTGTGATGATTAGGCCGATATCGAGAGATTGTTTTCCTGGCAGACGATGCCAATCGATCATATAAGCCATTTCTCCAACTTTCATGCACTAGCGTTAAAACTCATGTTAAACATAATTTACGTGGTGCAATGTGTCGGTTCAAAATATCAAAATAATAAAGTACTTCCTCAGTGAGAAGTTCGCCGATGTAGCAAAAAGAGAATATATTAAACACGAACGTTATGAGAAGAGTCACATAAGTGATTATAGCTATGGTTTGTTTGGCCGCCTTTCGAAATTCCTACGACAGTTACGATCAATGCTACATAAACATTTAGTCTATAAAAGAAATAGTAACATTTTTTTTCCGAACAAGTTTTTACCATCATAGACAAGTATCCCAAACAGCAAAGCCCGAAAGTGCAACCTCCAACTTCGATAAGGCAAATTCCCCGCAGGATGTTTTCTGCTGAAGAGACGAATCTGCAGAAATCGTTAATGCAGACGATATAATGGTTCTCGGTACTTCCAGTATTTTCAGAGACATTCTTATCGTCCCACCACTTAATTCGCACTCGCCTCAGAACCCTTACATGATGACTTATGATGTCAGCGATTCTGCCATTGAAACTGTCGTAAGGCGACATGTCTCCGCCCCCGTCAACAAGTTCACCGAGCTTCCCGATCAGAATTTTGAGCTGTCCGCAAGCATGCATCCCAATTACGACCGTCAGGCTATAACAGGCGATTGCGATCGAGTGCATCATCATCGTAGCAACCGCTTGGCTCGAGTATATGAATTCGTAGATCGGCGTCGTGCTGAAGACCGGAGAGCCGAAGTGACTGGGCAGTGCGAATGTTCTCGCACGTGGCATCGCGGTAAAATTCGTACCGTGGCCACTATCGGAGGCGAGGTTTTGCAATACGATCGGCATGATAGCTTGAAAAATCGCACCGGCGTAAGTAAAAGTCACACAAATTTTGGTTACCAGGTGTCCGAATCGAGCGTGCTCCAGCATAATGTCTTTGCTCCTAGAGCTTTTGACTTTCAGCCAATCGAACTCTATGTGTCTCATGCAGTTATGAATATTTTTACGATGACACTGCAGAAAAGTGTACTTCGTCACGCACATACCGACGAAGAAGCATCTGACGATGAGCTTCAGTCTCTCGATCGGTCTTTTCTCGTCATAGATTATGTAAAGAAGGACGGGTATCGATCTTATGCACATACCAAGCCAACACAGTGTAACAGCAATATTGCGGACGATGAGACGCCAGGAAAACACGCCGGCGTCGATGTACAGCCAGACACCAAGAACTTTCAAAAATTTACGGCATATGTGAATCGCGAACGCAGCGTCTTTCGATACGCTCGTCGTTTCATTATCGTCCACATTTAAAGTGATCATATTGTCTGTCGTAATCGGCTCTCGCCGATGAACGGTTTTCCGTAATGCTTCGGTACTCATCGATATTAGATTTATATCGATCTATATATACATATACATATACATATATATATATATGTATATGTATGTATGTATGGGTTTTATCATGAACGTGCAACCCTCCTGAAAGCTATTTACTCACTGCGCTCTTTCCTGATCCAGGTTCGAAGAGAACTGACGTGAGAACAAACGTGCACCAGGCATTGCGCTTGCGTATATTCCGGAAAACAGGAAATTATACCCTTGCGCAACGACCGACTTGATGATAGATAATTTATACCTTTACTCCCGATCCGGATAAAAGTTACGGGGAAAATCTGCGGAGTGCTATTTCAGATATTTCTAACTAATATTGCTGGAAACTTCTTGACTCGTATCTCTTCCCGAGATGCGAACTGCTCATGCGCAGCGCAGGGTTGTACGGAACCGGGACGCGAGATTCGCGACCGTTTCTTTGACGGGTTTCCGTCGATATCTTTCCGATAGATACCGGCATCCAAAATGTTTAAGTCCACGGGTGTTTGTTTTCTCTTTCCAATAAACACGGCAGCAAACCGAGGGCAATAATTATTTTGCGGGTAATAAAAAATGAACGTTAATCTTAATTACATGTATATTTGGTTTGGAAACGCTCGTTCGATATAACCATTATAGATGTGGGTCTGAACAAAAACGCCATTTGTGACACTGCAGTGACGCTAGAATAATAATTAACGAAACAATCTGCTTTCGAAAACCATAGAACTCTTTCACGCTTAACGAAGAACTTTACAAAACAAGGGTTCGCAAGAGATTCAGGTAAGTCACCGCGGTTTGAACGACCTAAAAATTATTATGAGATGATTTATCGATCGTTCTTCGACGTACCTCAGCGATTGAGAAGTTAGCATTCAAACTTTTTTACCGCACTCACCTGACAGAAGGTGCCGTGCGACAGCTCTACCAAAGTTCCGGCCGTGATGGTAGTCGGTCGATAAGCCGTCGTGATCGTCATGATCAGATCGAGAGCCTTTCTCCGCGGTAAACGATACCAATCGATCATGTACGTTGTTTCACCAACTTTTCTGCACTGCAAAAGCCAAACGTTGTTTGATCATGGACAGAAAAAACAGCGCTGATTTTTCAGAAAAAAAGTTGACCTCGTCGGTGAGAAGATCGCCGATGTGACACCACATAAACACATTGAAGGTGAAAGACACCAATAGAATCGTGTAAGTCAGTACAGCGATCGCGTCACTCTGCTCCCATTCCTGAGAATTCACAACTGTACAGGATAATTCGATTAAATCCGTCGTTTGAGCTTTGCCGTCGAGAATTGTCTGCAAAATTCGTACCAGAAGAAAGTAATGACCCAGAAGGCAGAGATCCAAGGTCGAGCCTATAATTTCGACGAGGCAGATCGTGCGGAAAACTTTCTCGGTGCTGGCAATGAATCTGCGAATCGTCGTTTGGAAAAACCACAATCAGTTGTTATCAGCACGACCGCACCCAGATAGCATTTTGCTAACAATCCGCTAACAAATGGACAGTGTATGTTCCCATGAGACAGCGGCGAAATCGTCGCATGTGCACCCGCATTTGGCTATGTTTTTGCCAGCGTTCAATGTTGAAAATTCTGAGGAGCATACGTCAGCAAGTCTTGCTGGTGCTTCGCGATTCTCGACGAAGATTGATTTGCTTAAGGCACGATTATTTCACGTGAAATCTTGGGAACTCTCAGGCATACAAACTACTAAATCAGAGATTATCATGTTGGGTAATTCGTTATCAACCCATTACCGAACCCTTTCATCACATGAAAAAATAATCTTCCATCATCGTTAGCAATAAGGCATATCGAGGAAATGTGTAATCAGGGGTCGACTTCTCATGAGGAGGAATGTGGATCTCTTTCTCGACTCTTAAGAATAAGAACTCGAATTATAGCAACCGTTGTCAGATTTTCGCTGCGAATATATTGTAATCGAATGCTAGTCATTATTATTGTAGAATTGTTGGCAAGCAAATGGCAAACCTTGGTCGCAAGAAATTGCTTTTTTTACCCGTAGTATAATCGGCTGTCTCGGAGACTGTATATTTTATAGAACATTTAATTTCGTACCGCAAAACCCGCACATGATGTCGAATGACTCGAACGATTCTCGAGTCGAGGCTATCAGTGTCCTTTCCATCGCCATCGACAACACTGTTGAGTCTGGACATGAGAATCTCGAGTTGTCCACAGGCGTGCATGACGAAAACCACCCCCAGACTGCAAGCAGCCGTGGTTACCGAGTCTATCACGAATGCGGAACAGCAATGTATAGAAAAAACCAACTCGTAAACTGATTTCTCTTGAGGATCGAAGAATATGTAATAGCTGGGATAAGGAAGAGTTCGAATAGTGACATTCAGCTCGGCTATCGTCACGCTGTCCCGCAACATTGGCATAACACATACGTAAAAAAAACCACCCCCGTACGTAAAGAGAGAGCATAAGACCGAGCCGTAACGGCCGAACATAGCGTTCTCCAGCATTATTTTTCGATGACCGGAACTCCCGACAGAGCGCCAATCGGCGTCGAGATGCGAGATGCATCTGCCGATCTCTCGCCTGCCCGTTATCAGAGAAGAGTACTTCAAAATCGCCATAAGGCAAAAGCCCAGCGCACCAATGAGCTTCACCCTCGCGCCCGTATTCTTTTCCTCGACGAATGTGTAGAGACTTCCGGGAACGAGTATGAAACCGAGGAGAAACGAACAAACGACGACGAGTATTCTCGCGACGGTCTGCTCGGCGCCTCCGGCATCGTGACTCAACGGCCACGCTCCCAAAGGCTTGAGAAGCCACCGATTCACCCGGATTGCGTAATCCACGTCGGTCTCGTAATGCATATTTACGTTGGATGCGAATGTACCGTTGTCGTTCGTGGCGGGCATTTTTGTCGAATCCTACGAAGCCCTATCAGCACGATGGCGCAATCGGCACTGGCAAGCCGCGTTCCGGTCTCATCGATCTATCTACGACGACTTTACGCCTGCGTGAAGTTACATATTCATCGGTCTGATAATACGGGAGAGAGTTGCCTGGCGATGAAACTTTTTTGTTTGTATTGCAAATTGGAGCTAGATTACAGTCAAAGAGAAATGACACATCAAAGTTCGACTCTCTGTATGCATCTACGACTATACGTTAAAATAGGAAATGTACGAAACGGAAGTTGGCTATTTTGTTCTCTCGGAGTGCATCGATGATAAAGTACCTTTTACGGTATCGCCGAACTGGTTCGCTTCGCACACAGTAGGTAGTAGGAAAATTAGGTTTTATATTCACATTTGTCACCTGCAAACCAAATTTTAGGCTAAATATATTCGTGAGATACGAATGCCACTAGATATCTAATAACGTAATAACACTCTGGTATTTATCAATCGCTACGTCACTACGACATGCTTATATAGTTGCTGCATAATAATCATTACTTTATTTTCGTTTCATCGGTACGTCCACAAAAAAGTTATCCACAGTCAAAAACCGTCGATTGTCCGTTTAAATTGAATCTCATAGTCACTGCCAAGGTAATTTCGATCTTCACGACCGGCTTTGCTTTGTACATAGTGGGTACAAGGAAAATTCAATTCAACGTTAACATCCGCCAGTTGCAACTGAAATTTTTACTCCAATGTATTTTTGAAATATTAATATACGCCTTATTCTGACCGCGTAGAAGTAGTGCTATATTGTATCGGAGACAACCGAGAAGTTCGCACTGCAACAACAAATAGTTGACAGAAAGCTAAAATCACGTACTAACGCTTTCGAAACATCCGAAGGACAATTGAATCGCCTCATCTGCCGTCAAAGTGACATCTAAGAATACGTTGAACACGAATGTTATGATTAGAATCATGTAAGTGATTGTAGTCATGGTTTGTTCAACCGCCTTTCGGAATTCCTACGACAATTACAATCAATGCTTGATGACCAATCAGTTCATCCTAAAAAATCGTACCTTTTTTTTATCTGAACAATTTTTTACTATAATAGATAAGTCTCCCAACCAGCAAATCCCGACGGCGCAACCATCAACTTCGATGAGACATCTTCCCTGGAGGATGGTTTCTGTCGAGGTGACAAACCTGCAGAAATCAATCATACAGCAATATAATGGTCCTGAGTACTTCGCGTACTACCATAGACATTCTTATCATCCTACCACGTAAATAGCACTCACCCCCCACAACCCCGGTAAGGATTCTTATCGTGGGAGCTGGGCAATCTCAAGATTATTTAGGTGCAGAAGCTGCATCGAGACGGTAACAGCGAGTTGGGCAATCTCAAAGAGTAGCGTAGTCGTCGCAGCTGCAGCGAGGTCTCGCTGCTTTGTGGCGATGCGCTATTCAAAGAGTTCTTTGAGTGTCAGCGATGCGCTAAGACTCTCGGAGATTTCGGGAAAAGGTTCTTCAGTTACGGTAACGTAATAAGTTTGCTTCGTTCGGTTGCGCACGGCCTTATATACCCTAGTCGCGCGACGGCAGCGCTTCGCGTTAGAGCGCTGTGTCGCCTCTCGTGGCGGATTTAGCAAGTTGTTCTGTAGTCGATTTTGCACCTCTCCGTGTTACCGACTCAAGGTGAGAATAGGGTACGTTCCGTTACAATGTTTATAGGTTTTATTTTGAACGTACAACCGTCCGCGACAGGTACTTGTTGGACTCAATCGTGATTCACATTCGAAGAGAACTAACTTGAGCACAAACATACAGCAGACATTGCGCTTACGTATATTGTAAAAAAACAGGAAATTATACCTTCGCGCGGAAACTGTCTCGATGGTAGATAATTTATACCTTGAGTTTCGACGGGGGTGAGAGTGCTGCTTCAGATATTTCTAACATTACCGAAAACTTCTTGCCTCGCTTCTTTTTCTGAGTTTCGAGCCATGCATGCGCACTCCAGAGTTGTACGGACTCGGGACGAGCGATTCGCGACTGTCTCTCTGCGAGGTGTTTGTCGTATTCCTTTGCTAGATACTGGCATACAAATTACTTTAGTCCATGGGAGTTTTTTTGTTTGCCCTTTCGAATAAACACCGCAATAAACCAAGGACAGTAATTACTTGGCGGGTAAGACACAATTAAATATATGTATTTTTTTATTATAAATATTTTTGCGAAACACCCGTCCGATAGCAGCATTACAGATTTGGCGATTGAAAAAAAGATGATCCTGAAACTATAATGAAACTAGATTAAGCGTCAACAAAACGATCTGATTCAACAACTATAATAGAACCTCACACGCTTATCGAAGAACCTTACGAAACAAAGGTTCGCAAAAGATTCAGGTAAGTCACCGCGGTGCGAACGACCTAAAAATTATTATAAGGTGATTTATCGATCGTTCTTCGACGGACCTCAGTGATTGAGAAGTTAGAACTGAAACTATTTATCGCACTCACCTGACAGAAGGTGCCCCGCGACAGCTCTACCAAATTTCCGGCCGTGATGGTAGTCGGTCGATAAGCCGTCGTGATCGTCATGATCAGATCGAGAGCCTTTCTCCGCGGTAAACGATACCAATCGATCATGTACGTTGTTTCACCAACTTTTCTGCACTGCAAAAGCCAAACGTTGTTTGATCATGGACAGAAAAAACAGCGCTGATTTTTCAGAAAAAAAGTTTACCTCGTCGGTGAGAAGATCGCCGATGTGACACCACATAAACACATTGAAGGTGAAAGACACCAATAGAATCGTGTAAGTCAGTACAGCGATCGCGTCGCTCTGCTCCCATTCCTGAAAATTCCCAACTGTACAGGATAATTCGATTAAATCCGCCGTTTGAGCTTTGCCGTCGAGCATGGTTAGCAGAATCCATACCAAAAGAAAGTAATGACCCAGAAGGCAGAGATCCAAGGTCGAGCCTATAATTTCGACGAGGCAGGTCGTGCGGAGAACTTTCTCGGTGCTGGCAATGAATCTGCGAATCGTCGTTTGGAAAAACCACAATCAGTTGTTAACATCACGACCGCACCCAGATAGCATTTTCCCTACAAGCCGCCAACAAATGGCCAGCACAGGCATACAAACTACTAAATCATAGATTTAGATCATGTCAGGTAATTCATTATCAATCCATTGCCGAACCCTTTCATCGCATGAAAAAATAATCTTCCATCATTGTTAGCAATAACGCAGATCGAGGAAATGTGTAATCAGGGGTCGACTTCTCACGAGGAGGAATGTGGATCTCTTTCTCGACTCTTAAGAATAAGAACTCGGATTATAGCAACCGTTGTTAGATTTTCGCTGCGAATATGTTGTAATCGAATGCTAGTCACTATTATTGTAGAATTGTTGGCAAGCAAATGGCAAACCTTGGTCGTAAGAAATTGCTTTTTTTACCCGTAGTATAATTGGCTGTCCCGGAGGCTGTATATTTTATAGCACATTTAATTTCGTACCGCAAAACCCGCACATGGTGTCGAATGACTCGAACGATTCTCGAGTCGAGGCTATCAGTGTCCTTTCCATCGCCATCGACGACACTGTTGAGCCTGGACATGAGAATCTCGAGTTGTCCACAGGCGTGCATGACGAAAACCACCCCCAGACTGCAACCAGCCGTGGCTATCGAGTGCATCACGAATGCGCAACAGCAATGTATAGAAAAAACCAACTCGTAAACCGAGTTCTCTTGAGGATCGAAGAACATGTAATAGCTGGGATAGGGGAGAGTTCGAACAGTAATGTTCAGCTCAGCTATCGTCACACTGCCTCGCAAGATTGGCATAACACATGCGTAAAAAAAACCACCCCCGTACGTAAAAAGAGCGCATATGACCGAGCCGTAATGGCCGATCATAGCCTTCTCCAGCATTATTTTTCGATGACCGGAACTCTCGACAGAGCGCCAATCGGCGTCGAGATGCGAGATGCATCTGCCGATCTCTCGCCGGCCCGTTATTAAAGAAGAGTACTTCAAAATCGCCATAAGGCAAAAGCCCAGCGCACCAATGAGCTTCACCCTCGCGTCCGTATTCTTTTCCTTGACGAATGTGTAAAGACTTCCGGGAACGAGTATGAAACCGAGTAGAAACGAACAAACGACTGCGACTATTCTCGCGACGGCCTGCTCGGCGCCTTTGGCATCGCGACTCATCGGCCACACTCCCAAAGATTTGAGAAGCCACCGATTCACCCGGATTGCGTAATCCACGTCGGTCTCGTAATGCATATTTATGTTGGATGCGATCGTACCGTTGTTATTCGTGGCGGGCATTTTTGTCGAATCCTACGGAGCCCTATCAGCCCGATGGCGCAATCGGCACTGGCGGGCCACGTTCCGGTCTCATCGATCTATCTACCACGGCTTTACGCCTGCGCGGAGTTACATATTCATCGGTCTGATAATACGGGAGAGTTGCCTGGCGATCAAACTTTTTTGTTTGTATTGCAAAATTGGAGCTAGATTACAGTCAAAGAGAAATGACACATCAAAGTTCGACTCTCTGTATGCATCTACGACTATACGTTAAAATAGGAAATGTACGGGACGGAAGTTGGCTATTTTGTTCTCTCGGAGTGCATCGATGATAAAGTACCTTTTACGGTATCGCCGAACTGGTTCGCTTCGCACACAGTAGGTAGTAGGAAAATTAACTTTTATATTCACATTTGTCACCTGCAAACTAAATTTTCAGCTAAATATATTCGTGAGATACGAATGCCACTAGATATCTAATAACGTAATAATACTCTGGTACTTACCAATCGCTACGTCACTACGACACGCTTATATAGTGGCTGCATAATAATCATTACTTTTTTTTCGTTTCTTTGGTAAGGCTATAAAAAAGGTATCCACAGTAAAAAAAACCGTCGTTTGTCCGTTCTACTTAAATCTAATAGTCACAGCCAAGGTAATTTCGGTCTTCACGAGCGATTTTGCTTTGCACATAGTAGGTACAAGGAAAATTCATTTCAATGTTAACATCCGCCAGTTGCAACTGAAATTTTGACCCTAATGTATTTTTGAAATATGAATATACGCCTTATTCTGACCGCGTAAAAGTAGTGCTATATTGTATCGGAGACAACCGAGAAGTTCGCAGTGCAACAACAAATAGTTGACAGTAAGCTAAAACCACGTACTGACGCTTTCAAAACATCCGAAGGACAATTGAATCGCCTCATCTGCCGTCAAAGTGACATCTAAGAATATGTTGAACACGAATGTTATGATTAGAGTCACGTAAGTGATTGTACTCATGGTTTGTTCAACCGTCTTTCGGAATTCCTACGACAATTACAATCAATGCTTGATGACCAATTAGTTCATCCTAAAAAAAAGTACCTTTTTCTTATCTGAACAATTTTTCACCATAATAGATAAGTCTCCCAACCAGCAAATCCCGACGGCGCAACCATCAACTTCGATAAGACATCTTCCCTGGAGGATGTTTTCTGTCGAGAAGACAAACCTGCAGAAATGAATCATACAGCAATATAATGGTCCCGAGTACTTCGAGTACTTCCATAGACATTCTTACCATCCTACCACGTAAATGGCACTCACCCCACACAGCACCGTAGTGGAGTCGTCGCAACTGGAGCGAGGTCTCGGTGCTTCGTGGCGACGCGCTATCCAAAGCATTCTTTGAGTGTCAGCGATGCACTAAAACTCTCGGAGATTTCGGGAGAAGGTTCTTCAGGAACGGTAACATTATAAGTTTGCTTCGCTCGGTTGCGCACGGCCGTATATACCCTAGTCATGCGACGGCAGCGCTCCGCGGTAGAGCGCTGTGTCGCCTTTCGTGGCGGATTTGCCAAGTTGTTCTGTAGTCAATTTTGCACCTCTCCGTGTTACCGACTCAAGGTGGGAATAGGGTACGTTCCGTTACAATGTTTATAGGTTTCATTTTAAACGTACAACCGTCCGCGAAAGGTACTTATTGTACTCAATCGTGATTCACCTTCGAAGAGAACTAACTTGGGCACAAACATGCAGCAGACATTGCGCTTGCGTATATTGTAAAAAAACAGGAAATTATACCTTCGCTCGGAAACTGTCTCGATGGTAGATAATTTATACCTTGAGTTTCGACGGGGGTGAGAGTGCTGCTTCAGATATTTCTAATATAACCGAAAACTTCTTGCCTCGCTTCTTTTTCTGAGTTTCGAGCCATCCATGCGCAATCCAGGGTTGTACGGACTCCGGACGAGCGATTCGCGACTGTCTCTCTGCTGGGTGTTTGTCGTATCTCTTTGCTAGATACTGGCATACAAATTGCTTTAGTCCATGGGAGCTCTTTTTGTTTGCCCTTTCGAATAATCACCGCAATAAACCAAGGATAATAATTACTCGGCGGGTAAGACACAATTAAATATATATATTTTTTTATTATAAATTTTTTTGCGAAACACCCTAACGACAGCAGCATTATAGATTTGGCGAATGAAAAAAAAAAGATGATCCTGAAACTATAGTGAAACTAGAATAATCGTTAACAAAACAATCTGATTCGGCAACTATTATAGAACCTCGCACGCTTATCGATGAACTTCACAAAACAAGGGTTCGCAAAAGATTCAGGTAAGTCACCGCGGTGCGAACGACCTAAAAATTGTTATGAGATGATTCATCGATCGTTCTTCGACGTACCTCAGCGATTGAGAAGTTAGCATTGAAACTTTTTTGACGTACTCACCTGACAGAAAGTGCTTCGCGACAGCTCTACCAAACTTCCGGCCGTGATGGTGGTCGGTCGATGAGCAGTCGTGATCGTCAGGATCAGATCGAGAGCTTTTCTCCGCGGTAAACGATACCAATCGATTATGTATGTTGTTTCACCAACTTTTCGGCACTGCGAAAAACCAAGCATTGTTCGATCGTGGATAAAAAAAACAGCGCTGATTTTACCGAAACAAAAGTTTACCTCGTCGGTGAGAAGATCGCCGATGTAACACCACAAAAACACATTAAAGGTGAAAGACACCAATAGAATCGTGTAAGTCAGAATAGCGAATCCGTCGCTCTGCTCCCATTCCTAAAAATTCGTTACTATACAGGATAATTCGGTTTAATCACGCCGTTTGAGCTTTGTCGTCGAGAATTGTTCGCAAAATTCGTACCAGAAGAAAATAATGACCCACAAGGCAGAGATCCAGGGTGGAGCCTAACATTTCGACGAGACAGATCGTACGGAAAACCTTTTCGGTCCTGGCAATGAATCTGCGAATCGTCGTTCGAAAAAGCTACAATCAGTTGTTAGAAGGACGACCAGACCCAAATTTGCCAACAACCCGCCAGCAAATATGTCTGCGTGGGACAGCGGCGAAATTGTCGCATGTGGGTCCACATTTGGTTAATCTTTAGCCCGCGTTCAATGTCGATAATTTTTAGAAGAATATTATCGGAAAGTTGTCAGGAAGGCTTGCTGATATTTCGCGATTCACTAGGAAGACTGATTTGCTTCATCGACGATTATTTTGCGTGTTATCTTGGGCACTTTTACACATACAACCTGCTAAATCACGTATCATATTACGTAATTCGTTACCGAACTTATTCATTGCATGAAAAAATAAGGTTACATTATCGTCAGCTATGAGGCAGAACAAGGAAATGTGTAATCAAGGGTCGTCCGTTACGCGACTCTCAAGAATAACAAATCAACTCACAGCGACCGTGGTCAGATCTTTTCTATCAATATGTTGTAATCTCCTGTTAGACACTATTATTGCAATATTGCTGGCAAGCAAATGGCAAACCTTGGAGGCAACGGATTGCCCTTCTTCGCCCGAGGTACAATTGGTCGTCGAGAAGACTGTATATCTTATAGCACATTCAATTTCATACCGCAAAACCCGCACGTGATGTCGAATGATTCGAACGAGTCTCGAGTCGAGGCTATTAGTTTCCTTCCCATCGCCATCGACGACACTGTTTAGTCTGGACATGAGAATCTCAAGTTGTCCACAGGCGTGCATGACGAAAACCATCCCCAGACCACAGCAGGCCGTGGCTATCGAATCCTGCACGAATGCGCAGCAGCAATGTACAGAAAAAATGATCTCGTAAACCGAGTTCTCTTGAGGATCGAAGAAGACGTAATAACTGGGATAGGCGAGAGTTCGAACGGTGATGTTCAACTCGGCTATCGTCACGCTGCCCCGTAACATTGGCATAACACATGCGTAAAACAAGCCACCCCCGTACATGAAGAGAGCGCAAACGACCGAGCCGTAACGGCCGAACATAGCGTTCTCCAGCATTATTTTCCGATCATCGGAACTCCCGACAGAGCGCCAATCGGCCTCGAGATGCAAGATGCATCTGCTGATCTCCCGCCTGCCCGTTATCAGGGAACAATACTTAATCATCGCGATGACACAAAAGCTCAGCGCGCCGACGAGCTTCACTCTCACGCCTGTGTTCCTTTCCTGGACAAATGTGTAGAGGCTCCCGGGAACGAGTACAAAACCGAGGAGAAACGAACAAACGACGATGACGATTCTCGCGACAGTCCGCTCGACGCCTCCGGCATCGTGACTCAACGGCCATGCTCCCAGAGGCTTCAGGAGCCACCGATTTACCTGGATCGCGTAATCCAGATCGGACTTGTAATGCAGATTTACGTTGGGTGCGATCTTGCCTTTGTTATTCGTGTCAGGCATTTTTGTCGAATTCGATGAAGCTCTATCAGCCCGATGGCACAATCGGCACTGGCGGGCCGGGTTCCGGTCTTATCGATCTATCTACCACGACTTTACGCCTGCGTGGATTTACATATTCATCGATCTGATGATACAGGAAAGAGTTGCTTCGTGATCTAACTTTTTTATTCGAACTACGAAATTGGAGGGAGATTACAGTCCGAAAGAAATGATACAGCAAAGTTCGACTCGCTGTATGTATCTATGAGTACACGTTAAAGTACGAAATCTACGAGAAGGAAGGACTCCCTTTGGCTATCTCGTTCTTTCGGAGTGCATCGACTCTAAAGTACCTTTTACGGTCTCCACGCACAAGTTCGCTTCGCAAATAGTGGGTAAATTTTAATTTTCATATTTAAACTTGCTAATTGCAAACTAAATGTTCAGCTAAATGTATGCTTTAAATATCGATATCACTGTATACTTCATAATTTCATTGTTTTTAACAGTCACTTGTCAAGTCTCACAAACTCTACGGAAATAAAGTAAAATTCCGGTACAGTTTTATTTCCATTTCGGAAGAAATTTTGTTAGTGTTGTAAGTGTCACCGTATACCTCATAACGTAATAACAATCCATTGTCTATACAAACACCACGTCATTATGGCACGTTTGTACGGTTACTGTATAATGATAATTTCTTTCTTCAAACGGTTTTCCGGATATCCCTAACATCTTCACCGAAATTGAAGTAAAATTCCAGTTCAATTCTAAATCGTACTTCAAATGAGTTTTGTAATTTTTATTTTTGCCAATTTCGATAAAATCTAATTTATCGAGGATCGACATTGTCAAAATGTTTCGGATACTCGTGAATGTCTCCCGCTTCCTTGAGAATGATACACAACCGTCACTCGAGGTCATGCACTCGGGAAAATAGGAGTGTGATGAATTTATCCGGACCTGCGTAATAAAAACTGACCCAACGATTACTTGGAACTACTTGCGGAAGGGATGGATTGATATGTTTGTGATCATAAAAAATACAGTTTAAGCTGGTAAGAATTTGCGGTACTCCCTCGCGTAGTCATCATTGCACCTTTCAATACGTTCCGAACTTGGAGTTCAAAGGCTTCCGCCATTGTGAGTCATATATCTTATACGATCAATAATACGTCCCGTAAAGATCATTTTGTTACATAATTGACAAACTCGTTTCATCTCTGTTCAAATACGTCCTTTTTTAATTCGCATGTCATTAACAATTTTGATTCGTATTTTTTTTTGCAGAGCTAGAGTGGATAACAATTCAATAAATAAGAATGTTTCTGAACGATAGCCGTTGTAATGAATGCGCAATTTTTTTACCGCGATTCGCGAATAATTTCACATACTGTTTTAGTGTGATCAATTGAAAAAGCAGCGAAAAAGATTGGCAGGTGTGATAAAATATTAATTTATTGTTGTTAAATACTGAGTTGCATACCATACTTACGTTACTCCATCTCGAGTGCGCCCCATCATCGACAGAATCCTGAATACTGCAACTGTACCGGTACGATATCATTTGAATAAATTTGGACCTTTTGGCATGATTCTCTTCAATGATTCACTTGACACAGCTAGTATTCGAGAGTTTGCAATATGTTTAGATACCTCAAACCCGATCTGATAGTTTATAAGTCGTACTACAACGACAACAGAACCGCTATGTAGCAACAAATGTTTGACAGTAAAGAAAAATCACGATACTCACGCTTGAGGAACATCTGAGGGACGATAGAATCGTCACACTTATTGACAATGTGACATAATAGTGAGCCATTCAGATCATGAATCCCAAATCAAGTCATTGCTTTTTTGGCAGTCGAAACCATTCTAATGCATAAACCGTTTCGCAAACTATCATGCACTGTCATTAAAACAGTGGTAAACTGAATTTTTGAAGTAGGGTAAATCAGTCCATGAATACACACGGCCAACGAATGGACACTTTCCATAATAGCACGTTCATCAAAAACGTCTGTTCCTTGGCTTTTCCGTCTGCTTAACCGTGGATTCAAGAGCCGGTTCACCCCAAAGTTGAATACTTTTTCGGTGATAATTGACCGAACGTAGCAAACGAAGAATACATTCAATAAAAAATTCACCCACAGAGTCGTTTAATTCAATTATTTCTCAAATAAATTTTGTTTTGTCCGAGTTACTCGGAGTAATTTCATAGCATCGACATAGATGTGGGTTTTGAAAATACGAACAATTTTGACACTATAATGAAGGTACAACAATCATTAAGAAAATTATTCGTTTTGACTATGATTATGTAATTTCACACGCTCATCAATGAACTTCACAAAACAACGGTTCGCAAAAGATTCAAGTAAGTCGCCGCGGTGCGAACGACCTGAAAATTATTATGCGGCGATTTATCGATAGTTTTCCGAACTGTTTTCGCGGTTGAAAAGTTGGCGTTTAAAGCTTCTACGGAACTTACCTGACAAAAGGTACCGCGCGACAGCTCGACCAAACTTCCAGCCGTAATGGTGGTCGGTCTATGAGCCATGGCGATCATCAGAATGAGATCGAGAGCCTTTCTCTTCGGCAAACGATACCAATCGATCATGTACGTTGTTTCACCGACTTTTCTGCACTGCAAAGGCCAAACATTGTTCGATCGTGAAAAATTAAGCGCTGATTTTTCCGAAACAAAACTTTACCTCATCGGTGAGAAGGTCGCCGATGTAACAGAACAGAAATATATTGAAGGTAAAAGACGTCAATAGAATCGTGTAAGTCAGTATAGCAACCGCGTCGCTCTGCTCCCATTCCTAAAAATCCATTATTCTTCAGGATAATTCTATTTAATCCTCCGTTTAAGCTTCGCCTTCGACAACTCTATAGAAAATTCGTACCAGAAGAAAGTAATGACCCAAGAGGCATAGATTCAATGTACAGCCTCCAATCTCGACGAGGCAAATCGTACGAAAAACTTTCTCGGTGCAAGAAACAAATCTGCGAATCGTCGTTCGAAAAAGCCACAATTAATTGTCGACGTCACGACCGAGACTTTGTGTGTTTCTTAGGACATTTATCGCCGTACCGCAGAACCCGCACGTGATGTCGAATGACTCGAACGATCCTCGAGTCGAGGCTATCAGTGTCGTTTCCATCGCCATCGACGATACTGTTTAGTCTGGACATGAGAATCTCGAATTGTCCACAGGCGTGCATGACGAAAACGACACCCAAACTGCAGCCGGCTGTGGCTATCGAGTGCATCACGAATGCGCAGCAGCAATGTATAGAGAAAATGATCTCGTAAACCGAGTTCTCTTGAGGATCGAAAAACACGTAATAGCTGGGATAGGCGAGAGTTCGAACGGTGACGTTCAGCTCGGCTATCGCCACGCTGCCCCGCAAAATTGGCATAACACATGCGTAAAACAAACCACCGCCGTACATGAAGAGAGCACAAATGACGGAGCCGTAACGGCCGAACATAGCGTTCTCCAGCATTATTTCCCGATGACGGAAACTCCCGACAGAGCGCCAATCGGCCGTGAGATGCGACATGCATCTGCCGATCTCTCGCCTGCCCGTTATCAGAGAAGAATACTTCAAAATCGCCATTACGCAAAAGCTCAGGGCACCGACGAGCTTCACTCTCCCGCCTGCGTTCCTTTCCTTGACGAATGTGTAGAGGCTCCCGGGAACAAGTATGAAACCGAGGAGAAACGAACAACCGACGACGACTATTCTCGCGACAGCCTGCTCGGTGCCTCCGGCATCGTGGCTCATCGGCCATACTCCCAGAGGCTTCAGGAGCCACCGATTTATCCGGATCGCGTAATCGACGTCGGTCTCGTAATGTACATTCACATTGGATGCGATCGTGCCATTGTCGTTCGTGTCGGACATTCTTATTGAGTCCTTTCAGCTCGAGGGCCCAATCGGCACTGGCCGCCCGCGTTCCGACCTGATCGATCTATCTACGACGACATTACGCCTGCGTCGACTTACGTATTCGTCGGTCTGATGATACGGAAGAGATAGTTACCTGGCGATCCAACTTTTTTTTGTTTCTTCGACGAAACTGGAGGGAGATTACAGCCAGCGGAATATGAAACAGCAAAGTTCGACTCGCTGTATGTATCCATGAGTTTCGATTAAAATAGGAGATCTACGGGACGGAAGAGGCTCCGTTGGTTATTCTGTTCTGTTGGAGTGCATCAATGCCAAAGTACCTTTACTCTCCGTGAAGCGATCCGTTTCGCACACAGTACGTACAACGAGGATCAATGTTTATATACACATGCCAGTGGCAAAATAAATATTCAGCTAAATATATTCTTTAAATACGAATGTCACTATACATCTTATGAAGCAATAAGATTCTGGTATCTACAAATCACTACGTCACTGTGTTAAGTTTATATGGTGTTTGTCTTTAAATAAATCTAATAGTCACTGTGAAAGTATTACGGTCTACGGGAGTGACTTACCTTTGGACATAGTAGGTACAAGGAAAATTCATTTCAAAGTTAACATTCACCAGTTGCGAACGAATTTTTTAGCTGAATGTATAAATATAAATATAAATATCACTATACACGTAATAATAATCTAACAAGTACACAATCGGTACGTCGCTATGGTGCGTTTATACGGCTCTTATATAGTAATCCTTTTTCTTTTTTACGTTTCCATAAAAACCTTAATCCATGGAAAAAGGTATCCGCGGTGAAAAAATTCTCGTTCATCCGCTTCAAACAAATAAAACAATCAACGTATCCTCCGACTTTTTAGTCGATCATCCTGCGCAGCATGTTCAGGTATGCGAAAGATGTTCTGACGATCTGTAAAGTGTCCTGTCATACTCCCGAGCGCTAAAGCGACAATCCTAGACGAGAATTAACAGAAACAATCTGGCATTATCCGTACGGTACTTACGTTTGCGAAACACCTCATCGACAATTGAATAGCACCGCCGGCCGTCAGTGTCACAGGAGCGTGAGCCATCGTGATGATGAGAGTCAGACCGAGAGGTTGTTTTCCGGGCAGTCGATACCAATCGATCATGTAAGTGACTTCGCCCACTTTCGTGCACTGTCGCCAGACACGCAACGACAATATCGAAAATTAAACGACATTGCCACGGTGAAGTCTCTCGAGATACAATGCAAAAAAACCTCAGCAAAGTGAAAATACCTCCTGAGTGAGAAGTTCGCCGATGTAACAGAACGAGAATATGTTGAATATGAATGTCGTATAGAGACTTATGAAAGATATTATCGCAACGGGATTCTTCGGCTCCCTTCGAGCTTCCTGCGACGAGTAATTCGCGGAGTGATGAATCGGTACAATGAAACAATTAATTATTTGCAGAAGAAAGTCCTTTTCCCAACCTCGTCATACAAATAACTATCGTACCACGTGAATCAAATATCCCACGACGCACAATAGAAGAGTGTAGCCCCCGACACTAACCAGACATATACCTCGCAGCATTTTTTCCGCCGACGAGACAAACCTGCGAGAACTGCCGATAGAAACGAGGAAAACAAAAACCACCGAGAATCATTGCTCGTGTATGGAAGATATGCGCACTTCAGAGATCTGCCGTGATGCTCGATAATGTTGGCCATTCTGCGATCGACGCTGTTTGGCATTTGGCTTTCGCTGCCCACGTTGACAAGCTCGTTAAGTTTCGCCATCAAAATCTTGAGTTGTCCGCAGGCATGCACGACTATGACCGTCGTCAGGCTGTAACAGGCGACACCGATCGTGTGTAGAATAAAAGTCGCGATCACTTGATAAGAATATATTAATTCGAAGATAGGACTTTTGTCGACGAAAGTCACCCCGAAGTGGCTGGGCAGGGCAAAACTTCTCTGCGAAATGATCTTCGTTGCGTTGACGTGAACCGCGTTTGAATCGTAGCGTTTTGCGACAAAAGGTAGCATGGCGTACCAAGAGGCCGCGCTGAACGA
The DNA here is from genome assembly GCA_963978505.1 of Listrodromus nycthemerus. Classification (NCBI taxonomy): domain Eukaryota; kingdom Metazoa; phylum Arthropoda; class Insecta; order Hymenoptera; family Ichneumonidae; genus Listrodromus; species Listrodromus nycthemerus. The sequence goes on along the minus strand of OZ021686.1, from coordinate 10,566,277 downwards.
GGCGTAGAAACAAATTTTCGTGACAATGTGTCCGTATCGAGCGTACTGAAGCATGATTTTTTTGTAGTAAGGCGAATCCGTCTCGAGCCAATCGAGCTCGATGTGTTCGATACACGTCTGGATATCCTGTCGATGAGATCGCAGGAGATAATATTTCGTTCCCTCCATTAAAACGAACCAGATGCGAGCCAGATCTCTGATCTTCGCGACGTTGTTCTTCTCATCGATGATGACGTGGAGAAGGACCGGAAGTGATCTTATAGCAATGCCGATGTAACAGATCGTCACCGAAATATTCGCGAGTACTATCCGCCGGGTGAGTACTCTGTCGTTCAACGATGGCCAGACACCGAGAATAGTAAAAAATCGTCGACACATGTGTAACGCGTGAGCCGCGTCGGACGCGGAACTTTTTTGTCCGATATCCTTTATCAAACGGAAGATTCGTTCCTTCGACGCCATTTTGTCTTTCCCGGCGAGGTTGTGCCTCGAAAGGTCACTTTTTACTGGGTGCGAGACTGAACGGTGTTCCATCGATGAAACAACAGAAAATTCGATACGTAGCGTGTGCAACGCATGCGCGCCTGGCTGGTAGTCCAAGAAATAGGAAACGGTTTAAACGCACCCGATTAACCCTGCAAGCCACGGAAGGTTTCCCCCAATTATCTTCGTTGTTGAACTCTGCGAAGCTTTGGTGAACGCTCAAATTACACCGATTTTCCAGTTTTCTTGCTCAGTCGGGAGGATAAATGGTCCCCGTAATCACGGATAAATGGTCAGCTAAATGGAAGTGCGAAAGGCAAGCCTCGTGCAGAGCTCCTCGAGGGTGAAAACAGCGAGTGAATGAAAAACTCCAGGAGAACGGAAAACGGTGTCGCCCTGTGCAAGACCGATACAATTATATCGCCTGTAATTGCAATACTTCTAACATCGCGGCGATTGGAACCCTTCAAAACGAAAAATAACTCTGCGACGAACATCTAGTCGACGCGGTGAACCGATTTATTATTAAATTGTCTCTGTAAAATCTTCCTTCGCGGACTGAATTGGTGATTCATCATCTCACATACTGCATTAAACCAATTTTTAATACGCTTATCTGCTTTTCATTTCTGTTAATAAACAAATATACGACTCAGTGTGATAAACCCGAAATCGCGAGATTCCCTTTACGGCAGTCGATGCCAATCGGTCGTTTCAATAATTTTACCAACACTTTCGATTACGTCAAAAGATGTTGGAGGAATTTATAGTTGATAATATAATCGTCAGAGAGATCGAGCGAAAATGAATTTCCTCCTGCGTCAGGAATTCGGTTGTCCAGCAGAATTTACTTGCGAGGAATTAAGATCTGTCAGCATTGCAGTGCTTCAATTCCGGAGCCACTTCTTGAGTGTATTTTTTGAGTGTACAGTACGTAAAAAAGAATTCCTCTCAAAGTGAACACAGGTTCAACTTCAACGAAATTTTTGGGTGAAAAAATAAATGGTGCAAGACTAAAATCAGCTCATACTCTATAATATTCTGGTCCCTCCGCAATCGTTGCATCACTATGACTCGTCTACACTGTCTCCAGACGATTAACAGTCATTACACCAACGTTCCCTCAGTAATTCCATGCATGTGAAATATCTACCCTGATTGAAAAAACGCTGAAGATTCATCCCAGAATAAATACGGAACTCAACGAATTGTGCGATTATTCAGTCCATCATAGTACGCAGCATGTTCCAGTATCCGAAAGATGTTCTGACAACCTCTCGATTCGTTCATCAAAACTTCGACACGCAAATGTCGCGTCACTTCACCTACTTTTCTACATTGTCGCGAAAGACACGAGAATTTGGGGAAAAAATCTCCAATAAGAGATTCTACTAATAAATTTCCAAACAGATAATGTGAAACATATAAGTGTCGTGAAAATACCTTCTGAGCTAGAAACTTGACTACGTACCAAAACGAAAGTACATTGAAAACAAATGTGGCATGGAGACTCACAAAAGTCATTAACGGAATGGGATATTTGTTCTCAGTACGGGCTTCCTGCAAGAACATTAAACCTCAATATCTCCTAAGGTTGCTGCAGTGGAGCGCTAAGTCTTCCATACCAGATAAACAAAATGCCCCGCGACGTACAATAAGACGGTGTAACCACTGACGTTTACTTGTCGTACACCGCATAGCATTTTTTTTCAGCGGACGAGATAAACCTGCAATAACTGTGAATAGAAACAACGAAAGAAAAAATCACCGGTTCTTCAATATTTAGTTATGCACTGGAGAATAAATAGCTGGCCTAACCAAGGCGCGATGACTTACATTCAAAGGTGTTATACGGCAAGCAAGTAATATAATATTGTTCGAATAGATACATTTTTAATTGCTCGAACCCAATTATCGTTTTCCAAAACAATGCTCCATTTGCGCCAATTAATCAACAGCCTTAATCGTCAGCGCGACTTTAGGTTGATCCAAGCACTTACATTTTTCGGTGCATGTATAATGCCTGCGCCCTTCGAAGACTTGACTTGTGACTCGATCATATCGGCCATCTTTCGATCGACACTGTCGCCCATTTTGTTTTCACCGTCTCCGTCTATAAGTTCGTTCAGTTTTGCCATCAGAATGTTCACTTGTCCACACGGGTGCATAATTATAACGACGCTCAAACTGTAGCAGGCAATTCTGACCGTTTGCAGAATAAAAGTCGCGACTATTTCACTCAGATATATTACTTCGTAAATAGGACTTTTCGTCAAGATGGCGGAACCGAAATGGCTGAATACGGGAAACGGTGTCAGCGATGCAACAGCACTCGTATTGTGCCTTGCATTGCTATTGCGGTCCCTTATGACGAACGGCAGAATGACTGACAGAATGGCAGCAGTGAGCGAGGCGAAGCAACATATTTCGGTGACAATTTTTCGGTATCGAGAGTGTTGCACCATAATTTTTTTGTAGCTCACCGCCTCCGCCTAGAATTCGATATGGTTGATGCATCTGTGCGATGTCCCCGGTTACATCACAAGAAAACGTATTTCATTTCCTTCATGAGAGCGAAGCATAGACGAGTTAGATTTTCGATTTTTGCAGAATAATAGCATTGCACTCAGCACTTGTTTACATTAACAGTGTATCGATCACTCTTTATAACGATTACACCGATTCTGCCAAAAAGTAAGCTAAAAAAATACTATATATATAAACCTTATACCATACTATAATTACAGCTATGAGACTGCCGTGGACTACTTGACGTTTATCAAATATTTTAAAAACCTTTCCCGTGAATGAACATACAATTTTTCATAGTAATGGATGGTTTGACAATTCTATGTCTCGAAAGTGACGTCATATCCGAAATACGTCACAGCCGGGTTGAAAATCTTAGTTTTTGAACCGGAAGTGACGCCATTCCAGAGATACGTCTGTTCCTGTTGGAAAGTTTCATTTTTCGACCGGTCGAAAAGTTACATTTTCAAACCAGACATAACCTATTTCCGGTATGACGTCACTTTCCGTCGAGAAATAAAATCTTCAAACCGGAATTTACGTATACATTAAAAAACCGAAGAACAAAACATTAACATCCAGTCAGACGCGAACTCACGTTATTTTCAAAAAAACAAGTAGGGTTTTTATTTACTCACGCGCTTTTACCGGCGATGACTCCCTTCTCGTCCGGTAGTCTAATTTTTTGACCGGAAGTGGTTACCGTAAATAGGTCACTTCCGGTTCAAAATTTTCTATCGCGGACCGCAAGTGATGCCATACCGAAACGTTACTTCGTTTAAATAAGAGATTCTAAAATGATTTCTGATTGCATGTTAGAATATGTTTTCATTGAACAAATATTGCCTATTCGATACTTCGAGGTAAACTTTGCATCAAGTTAGTCGCGAGCGGTATCTATCCACGGAGGTGAGAGCTCGTAAGTTCTATCGATTCGATATCACCGAGATTGTCAGCGCCAAGACAAGCGAGACGCGAAGAATTGATGTGCAATGAGAAAGAATAGCTAATCATATAACACTTCTAGGTGCTACGATAAGAACCTGAAGTTTATTTTTTTTACGCATCGATTGGCCACTGTTGGTCTCAGTAATCGGCCGACGCCACATCGAGAGGAGTGCCGCTTCCGGGTGCCGCACGTCCCTTCGCCTTAGGACGGGATCTTTCATAGTCCCAAAGCATATTTAGTTTTCTGTCGTTCGCTAGACATTTGATTTCCGGTAAATAGTTTCGGTAACATGGAACTCGTGTCCGAAGGTGAGCTTTGACTAATATCCTAATTAAATTGTGCCAATATGGTTACTAATGGTTACCAACGAACGCACTAATCCTACTAAGTCAATTTTAATGACTCATTACCTGCAAAAAAATATCATAAGTGATAAGTTATCCGGCTCATAAAATGTGTATTAATTTAATTGTACTGAGAGCTAAGTACCTCGTATATATTATCATACTTGCTCATCAAATAGTCACATTGTAAAAACCGGGTGAATATGGTAATAATAAAGCACCTTTAAGTCATCATGAGACGCTCATTACCTCGTTCATTTCGGGAAGTCGATACGTTGAATCAGTTAAAACAAATTCATCGCATCGGGTATCTGACGATGGTCTTCAGAAGCTGAATTCTTTTTTCAGGAGAACGATGGAAAGTTCAGAAAGGCACGACTACGATGTTCCTAGCGGAAGTCGTGGGTACGGGAGTGCTCCTGTTTGTTGGTTGCATGGGTGGCGTCGGCACGATGAGTCGTTTTCCCCCCTCGACCTTGCAATCTTCATTAACCTTCGGAATGACAGTCAATCTTGTTATCATGGCAAGTTCTGCAACTCTCACTGAATCTTTTATCTATCAATAAAAACTATTATTTATTAATAAAAAATATTATCTGTTGAAAAATATTATTGATAAAACAGATTATTTATTGACAAAATTAGTATTTATTAGTGAAACATTTTTAAAGTGTCGAATCAATTTACCAATGCTGCAGATGCTCGGTCACGTGAGTGGCGCGCATTTGAATCCCGCAGTAACGATCGGAGCAGTTATATGGGGTCTAAAGAGCATTCCCACGGGTGTCGTTTACATATTTGGCCAATTCATCGGGGCGAGTGTTGGATACGGTCTACTGAAGGTTAATTTTTTTCGATAAGTCAATCTCTGTCCTAAATCTCCCATCGTAGATCGCGATAACATTGGCATCGTTATTCGACGTTAAATTTTAGATGGTCACACCGATTGACTATTTCAACGATGGCAATCCAAACTCTACCATACCGCTGTGCGTCACAGCAATCCATCCGGAAGTCACCTCGATTCAAGCCATTCTCATCGAAGCCCTTTGCACAGGAGTCATATTGTGCACAGCCTGTGCGACTTGGGACCCAAGATGCTCACACACCACAGATTCCACTGCTTTGCGATTCGGTTTCTCCGTCGTTGCGATAGGATGCGCAGCTGTAAATAAGAATTCTCGTTAAAAGATACACCCAAAATTTTCAGTCAGCGTTTCGACACTGTTATGTTTTTATAGTAAACGTAAATTGATTTGTTGCAGGGCCCTTACACGGGATGCAGCTTGAATCCAGCGAGGACTTTCGGTCCAGCATTGTGGAATAACATGTGGAAAGATCACTGGGTAAGCTTTGACCGCGCAATCTTTAATTTTGTTCAAGTCATATTCAGTATATTTTTATGATTAAAAAAATGTATAACTAATTTTTTTTTAATGATCTCAAACTTGGTAAAGCAATAATTTTTGTTAATTGGCCGCAATTTTCGATGCAAGCGCAAGTTTTTTATCATTATCTTTAATTTGATTGAATCGACAGACATTAATGATTCTAGAGTTGAATCTTTCGATAATCTTCAGTTTTAAGAAATCGCAACAGCCATACTTCATTCCTCGTACTACTTTTATCGGCTATCTTTGAGATTACTCGAGTGCATGTTGCCCAGGAAAATTTCATCGGTGCAGGGAACGACACGAGCACAAAGCAATGATTCACTGCCAATTCATCGGTTTCCATCGAATTATTATTCTCGATCGTCACGAAGAATTCTGGAGATATAATTCCGATTTTATTTGATAATTTTTCTTCTTGCTCTCCCTATCGACTCGTCCAATCGACCGATTCCGCTGTATAGGCGATACCAGTGGTACAGTAGTCGCGATTAACTGATAATTGTTTAGACGATTATCGGCGATCACCACGGATTTCTCTATGTCTCTTATCGGCACTGATTCGAGGTCGCGTGATAGTTGCATAATACAATCGATCCTGCGTAATCTGAAGTGATCACTTTTGTATTCTTTATGTTCCAGGTGTACTACGTCGGACCTGTTATGGGAGCTCTTCTGGGAACTTACACGTACCAGATTCTCTTCGCTCTTCCAAACGAACCCGTCCGAGTTAAGCATTCACCGTGCCCCATGGAGCTCAAGTCCATGGAATCGGGAGAGCTTATCAATAACAAGAGGGAAGGCGTGTGAATCTTCCCGACCGACAATGACCACCCAATGCCCCGTTCAAATTTTACATTCTAAGACATTATTTATTATAACTGTTGTCTGCTCGATCATCGTCATGTACCACACTCTATGTGGTTGATGTTCTACAATAAAGATAAAAAATTCTGAAAAATTAAGATGACAACGCTAACCAATGATTGAAAAACCTTTAACGCCGATCTGCGATCTGCCTCGGGGAGTCCGATGAATGGGTCGCAATGAGGGGAAGGGGGGGGGGGCGTAATTATACAGAGGGAATTTTTGCATCATGCAGTGACCCCTTCGTCGGTCGCCACCCTTTCCGGTCCTTGCGCTCGAATTCCAAACTCTACGACGATTTATTCATGAGGGGCAGATCGAAAGCCGAGCGAGTAAGTTTGGCAGGCTTTCAATGGAAAACGGGTATCTCGTCATCGTTCAGTCTGCTGGGGGGTCGAGTGACATCCCTTCCGCCTGTGACCAGCCGCTCGTCGGACAACGAAGGGAGAAGCTCTTACCTTCTTGAGACGAGTTTCTGAAGAGGTCGTATCACCGGTTTCCTGTTCCTCTTCTGCAACTATGGTCCAGGTACTGTTATTGTTCGTGATTCTCTTTCTTTTCTTCGACACTCGAATATAATACACCCATTGAACGACAATGACGATTTCTCATTTGGAGTTCACGTTTTGCCGTCTATCCATTCCACTGCGCAGGTCGATCATGAATCAAAGATTACTGATGGAGGAATAAACTGTAAAGAAGAAACTCCGATAAATTTATGGCGAAGAATTGTACACGATTTTCAATGATTTTTTTCAAATATAATTTTTCACCTCATTTTACCATCAGTTAAATCCTGGATCGTTGTCCTGGAACACCCTTGGGCGGAGCACGATAAAGTTGCAGCTGGCGAGCCACGACGGACACTGGCGGCGCTGGCAGCTGGTAACTGTTACCACCGCGCGTGAACCAACAGACTGAATACCCAGTTATCGACAAGGAAGGTTCCAGCCTAAATTCCCGGGCTCGAAACGGGTTTTCGCCGGGGGCCCTCCAGAGAACGTTACGAGTCGTCGGTAATATGAGAAGGCTCCGATACGCACTACGGTTCGACCTTGACCTTGAGCAAGAGGATCGAGGGGAAGTGAAAATAAGAGGAATGGTAGGAACGTCTGTTGCCCCTCCTTGTGAATTACGCAGTATGCTTCGAGCGTCCAACGGTCCCTCGATATAACCCTAACAAGGACAATGCCGGATGGGGCAACCGGCGTATCCTCTCTTTTTCTGTTTTTTTTTTGCTTTGTAATCTCTTTACTGCATCTTTTCGATTCGACGATTAGCTCGAAGAAAGATATGCAGGAACAGTATTGCCTTTTTTACCAATTATCTGAGACACGAAAATGTTCTGTATTTTATTTTTATTTTCAATTTTAACTTCAATCCCACATTCGATTTCAATTTTTATCAATGTTGCCAATGATGTTCAATAATAATGCACAACTGCAGTTATGAGTGTGCAATTACAAATTTTAAATATGGCGTATGCTTCGCGAGATATTGCTTACTGGAAGTATCTATATGGAGTATGGAACCTCATAACGAGTCAGTTACAGCTGACTAGATAATCGATAGACGCCGGCTGAAGCCCGGGCATTCACAGAACGCTTTCGGAACTCTTGATGCAATGTATCTCGATCATGGAGCATTTTTTCTGTACATATTCCTCATTTCTCTGGGAGTTTTCAGTACATCGAATATAGGGATCGTGTTTAAATTACCCATTGTTATAAGTGAAAATGTGGCTAGATAGCTCAACTAACGTAGTTTTTTTAAACAGCATTAGTGTAATGTAGATACATATTGTATCTGACAATGCTACCTAGCATATAACACAGGAAGCTTAAATAAGCCATAACTCAATTGACAGCGAGTTAAAAAAAATGTATAAAACGTGACACTCGTCAACAAACCTTTAACCTGGTACGCAACAGTTGTGCACCTTTAAGGCTCCCGTGATAATTACTAAAGACGTGGCCATATAAATTAGTTAACGCGGTTTTTCGAAACTGCACCTAACATAGTGTAAATGCAGTAAAATTGTAAACCTATCTAGGCATACCAAAGGCATAATTTGATTTTCAAGTAATATTTTTGAGCATCGAGACTAACGTTTGCCAACGAAGTTTTTATCCTCGTACAGTTATGCTACTTTTAGGTTCAAATGATCATTGACAAAGACGTGGCCACGTAAGTCGACTAATGTATGTTCTTCAAACTGTATCCAGTGTGGTACACATGCAGTGTAAATAATATTGTAAGCCAGCATGTAGTAAAGTAGGTTCAATTAGGGCTAGGATTTATTTTCATTGATATTTTTGGTTATCAAGACTAACGTTTCAGTGACAAAATTTGAAACGTTGTAAGATACGCTGTATTGGACGCATATATTCGCATGTCTCGCACGTCTGACTCGCAATTCGTGTCATGGCTACAAAAGATAAACAAAATTGAGCTTGAACTCGGATCTCAGTATGGTCTTGATCCAGTCACTGCACTTTTGAGTCTCGTTTTCCCTGACCACAGGAACCTATATAAAATAACATGTAGAATAAAGTATTTCCCAAAGAATCATAAATGTTCAACTGACAGTGGACAGACTCTTCCTTTTCTTATAGACATCGGTCACCGTAGCAACTACGTTCTATTTAAAAGCAGAGATGCGACGCCATTCATCGATCCGCTGCTGCGCCTGCGCAGATGCAACGTTCCGGAAGCCGGTAGCAACGCTTCCCAACTGCAGTTTGTATGCGTTACGAATATTATGTAATCTAGTCGTTGATGCAAAAAAATTAATTTGTGATGGTAGAGTGGTTCTGAATGTTATCGCGAAATTAGAGAAAGTCTCGCCTTCTATTTCTTGTGAGATTATGACAATCATTCGGATAACGCTCATCGTATACGTAAGATTTTTACTTATTTTGTTACTTTTTTCAACGCATAATACGTATTGGTTGAAAGATCGTCGCGAAACATTTTTCTCCGTGTGTTTTGAAAAATATTTCTTTTATTACGTAACAACGAATTATGAGATATAGTTGGGCGGTACCGGCCTTGCCGGCTCGACGGTGTCACGTGGCCTCGCAATAATGGACCGCAATTCAAAGAAAAACAAAGGATCATTCTTTTTCAATATGGTAGTGTCTGATTTAGACAATCCGTTTATCAAGAAACTTCCCAGATCCATTAATTCCCTGAAAATACTAAAATCCACAAATCCGAAATTGGCTTTTTTTATAATCACAAAATTATTTGATAATAAGTATCGACTATACAGTATCCGCGTACTGGACCGAAACGCACAAAGCGTGAAACAATTATCTTTTTTCGGGTATTCTCACCAAACAAATATCCTGGTGTTGGCCGTGCTCTGGTCCGGCTCTACAAAAACATTCGTTCCTTCTCCTCTTGTCGCTTAGCTACGCCAATCATGTCTTACCTGATTTGTTTTCGTATTTGAAAAAAAAACTAAACGAAAAAAATAACACGCCGCATGTCAGAGCCGATAAAAACACGAAATGCGTCGCAGCATCGGTTTGTTAACGACGCACGCGATCTCCCCCAAAAAGTTGTTTATGAACGGCACAGCCTGCTCGGAGTATTATGAGAACCGTCACAGCACACACACACAGAAACTGGGTGGAATATTACTAGGCCAGCTCAGCGCGTTCGTTTCTCCCGGTATGCGCTAACCGACGCCGCCGGTTAGTGCGCAGTTCATTCTATCCGGTTTATATATATATATATATCTACGAACATTCTATATAATATTATGTGAAGAGAGTACGGCGCTAAGCTGCGGGAGCTGCAACGTCGCAGTGTTGGAAGGAAAAAGCGAGGATGCCGGTTATACGTGCAAGAGACCGTTATAGGTGGTGGGACGTCAACAAAGCGAGCGAAGCAAAACGAACGAATGGAACATGCGCCGGGGTCGAGCGGGGAAGCTGGGAAGGCTCCTACCTCGGTGGAACGTGGTGGGGCCCGCCGAACGTGCCAGAAATCCCGTCCGCACGACGATCAATACTCCGAAGATATTTCAATAACACAATAATTTAAACCGCATCGACGTTGTTAAAATATCAAATAAATTTTCACCGTATTAATCGCGTCGCGACGACCATCTTGTATGATTTTCGTCTGTAAATTCGCAGTGTGAAAGAAGTTCGAGGCTTGTGCGTAGTTTGTTGTCAAGGGCTTTGCAGGGCACCGCGGAACGTTCTGGAAGCCCAGGCAGCCGGCGTCTCGCCGGCTATATAAGCCGGCCAAGCCGGGGACTCCTCGCATTCGTAAACAAAATTTCGCTGCGTTCGGATCTACGGAACATCCGAAGAGCCCCATACACCACCATCATCACCGAAACCCAATACTAATAATTCATCGCTTCGGTCATTAGACTGCTTCGTTGGGTTGATGTGATCAACGTCTGTTACACTAAAAATGTACACGGAAATCGAATCTCGCAAGATGTAAAAGAAATCATCAGAGCGTGCGGAGCGCTTCATTTAACCGTAAGTAAAAAAATACGTTTTTGCACGATAAATTACTTAATGTTGTAGTTCGATCAGCGAAATTATCAAACATCAGCGTCGACAGGGATTCTGGAGTTTAGGGATTTATCCGATCTGTGCATGTATCCTAAGGGATGAACCGTAAAAATTGTTGATCAATGCCGTTTTATTATTGAAAATTTTTACAAAAACGAAGCTTTTAGTCAACGATACTCCTGTGCCTTCTTTATTTAAAAAATACTTATCGTCATCTCTTCGTTCGGTGAATGTTGTAAGAAATAACCCAAAAAAAATATTCGCAAAAGTAATCGGTCCACTGGAAATTCAAGACTCCTCGGTCGTTATTACGTGTTCCTTGGGCGTCTCTTCGACTTTCGTTGCCGAGGGTACGCCGGTTTTTACGATGTCGATAATCCTCTCGGTTGCGGCCGCGTTCAAATTCTGATTGAAAAGAAAAAAGGAGATTCATCTTCATGATTAAAAAAACGATTGATCTATCGATTGCTCGATTTTCACGAGTTTCGAAATTAATGAAAACGTGGTTTGTCTCTGTTTTTCAGAGCGCCCTACGGGGCTCATGGTGCTTGAGGAATCCGTAATGAGAATCATTAAGTCCGGTGTGATAGATTACACCAAATCCATTGCCACCAATCTATTTGCCTCGCTATAGACCATTGAAGAGAACCGTACAAGCTCCAGGTGAGTATCCACTTAATTCGGTTACATATTTCTTCCCGAAAAAAAGGAAAATGATGATTCAAGAAATTCAGTTCAAAAACAAAAATGCATCATTGACAATGAGTCGTTGAACCACCCTGGGGCAAAAAAAATTCTGTTACCGATATGTGATCTCAATGGATTCCGCATGTCCATCTGACTGATATCCCAAAGTTGCAAGGCATCCAAAATAGCGATTCATGATACTAGTGCAATGATGCAGCAAAAGTTTTTTCCACGCGTGTAATAAAGAATTTTATTTAACTCTGTCAAAAAATGGGGCTTACGCAAGTGCGAAGTGTGTGTAGAACTGCCATCGTCCCATCGAGAACAATTCAGTTGATCTTTAAACATAGAATATCTCATAGTAACAATCCAGATGAACATATTTTATCCGTTTAGATCACCTCATACCAGCTCTCTTTTTTTATCTGGACAGAGAGTCGTGTCAGATTTTGTTCATCTAAATTTTTAACGAGTCACTATCCGCCGTTTCTATGTTCAAAATGTAGGGTCAGTTCGTCATAATCGAGATGTAGCATCGACGCCATTCTCTCCGAGGTGCGGCAGTGCAGGGAGAGTTCAAAGTGACATTATAAGTCGAAAGACTGGAAGGGCCAGAGGAAGAGAGAGCGGAGGCCGACGGCTAAGGACCGAAAATCAAGATTAAAAAACTAAGATCTTTGAGATAGAGAGGGGAAGGAGGTGGAAGCGGCGCAGCCGGTGGAGCCTCCGTTGGTGCGGAAGGATTCCGCGGGTCCTCCAGGCGGGAGGAAGGGATCGACCTTGCACGATTGTTTCCTCACCTTCTGTGGAGCCGTGATCGTAAGAACACCGTCAGACGAGAGGCTCGAAGTCACTCCCGACGCATCGTGAGAAGCCGGCAGGACGTATCTTCTGACGAAGTGTCTGCTTATGAATCCGTGCTCGTCCCGCTTCTCCTCGTGCTTCGCTTCCACGGTGACGTTGTTCCCGGACATCTTCACCGTTATCTCTTCAGGTGAGAATTGCTGAACGTCCAATATAACCTGGCGAACGAGAACGGAGAAACAATGAAACAAACAAAAAAAGAAATATAGACACAGAAAGAAACATCTTCAATAGTAATAGAGCCTCTGGTGCATACACGTAAAAAATTTAACAAAAAAATCTCAGTTTTCTGAAAACATGATCGAAATCTAAAGTATAGAGTAAAGATAGCTTTGGTGTGAAGAATTAAAAAACAATCGAACAAGTAAACCAAAAGTCGAAGAAAAACATAACAGCGTAACGGGCGGAGACGCTCTGTTCGATCGGGGATCCGATTGCCCGTCAATTGCCATCGGATCAGCGATCGTAAAAAAAGTTAAGACTTTACAATCGCTAAGCACAATTGTTTGCCTGACAAAAAGATTAAAAAATTCGTTTGATAGAAGACACATTTGGAATACAAACTACAGGGTAGAGATAGCTTTGGTCTGAAGAATTTATTTTATAAAAAAGTAAAAACAAAGAAAAAAGCGTAACGAGCGGAGGCTCTCCGTTCGATCGGGGATTCGATTCCCTCTCATTTGCAATCGATCGAGCGATCGTGAAGAAACAGAAAGACTACCATCGTCCGACACAGTTGTCCGTTAAAAAAAAATCTCTCATGATAGAAAAAACTACGATTGGAGTGTGAAGTACATAGTATAGATAGAGTTTGATTTTAAGAATTAAAAGAAAAGTGAAAAAAAAAAAAAACAAATAACAGCGTAAAGGGCTGAGGCCCTCCGTTCGATCAGGGATCAAAAATTCCCTCAAACTCACCATTGACTAAGCGATCGTGAAGAAACAAAAAGAGTTGTACAATCGCTAGACATACATATAAACTTCACGGGCTTTTGAGTCGAGACTAAGATACATTTCTCATCGCTCAATAACGTGATCTATTCTATACACGCGTACACAGATAAGCAGTAAGGACAGACACGATCGAAGGAATTACATAGAGAATAACCAAAGTTTACAAGTAATCTGAAGAAAAAAAAAGGTTTTCGTCGGAACGAATAGAAACAGCGTAATGGGCGAAGGACTTCGTGCCTTCCGTTCACAAATCTCATGATCGATTTTGATCCATAAATAAATAATCTTTTTTTATTTCGATAAGAGGCGATTGATTTTTTTCATGCGCTTAACCGACTAGTCTTGACAGAAGTATCGAGGACATGAGTAAGCAGATTCTTCAATAAATTTGATCATTGAAGACAATCACTAGTATATCGAAGAATCTTTTTTTTCTCTATCCGAAATAGTTTTTCCATCGTCGGCGCAGCTGATTGCTCGTCTACTTCAGTATTTCATGTGATCAAAAAAAGTTTCATATTTCGTCACTAAGGTTCGAGAGCAAAGCGAAAAGATGTAGCTACCGGATGCACCTACTTGTGTGATAATGCTCTTTGTCGAAAGGCGTGCGCCCATACAAGTAGGTGGTTGCGATGTTGCTACTGTAGAACTCGAAGCGTGGAGCATCGATACTAACAACGATGAATCAATATCATTGTGTCTCAACAGTGGTTTCGTTAGAGCGGGGACGACCGATTGGGGAAGCCCACGACTATCAGGGAAAACAAAAATCGAGCTTTGAATACAGTTATTTACATCTGCTGCGGCGAATGAAAAAATAAAATCATCTTATCGCGTTAATAAACAAGAGTCTGAGATACCGAGAGGAGAAAAAAAACGTGAATCGAATACGGATAATTTGCACATTTAATTGTAAATAAGAGACAACAAAAAAAAACAAACAAAAAAACGGTTAAGAAAAGATACGCTGGGGAACCTTCGTGTGCGTTTTTTTAGCCTCGAGGTTGTTCGAGCATTTATTTTTGTAAAGAAAGAGTACAATTAAGAAGAAGTTTATAAAAAAACAAAATCGACAGGCCCATAAAAAGCGGCCGTTTTTAGGTCTTAGCCCGCACGCGACCCCCCCTATCGGGGTCACGTGGGGCCAGGGTACCGCGGCGCTTTTGATTGACTTATCGACGATATTTCGTAGATCGACATCGTTTGCATAATATATTCAAGAAAAATTAACAAAAAAGAAACATTTCGATCGTTTCGAGAAGACTGAGCTAGACCTTCGTGCACCGACGAAGAATAGTAAAAAAAAAATACTAAATAAAGAATTAAAGAAATCGAACACCTATCGAGTCTTAACCTTTGAGATTCGTAATGATGATGAGAAGAGCGTGAATGAAATGCGAATCAGAAGCGCTAGAGACAAATAAAAAAATATATCGTTTTGACTGTGATCCGTAGAGATTCTTCACCTTCGTCCATAACACTGTTTTAAACGATTCGAACAAAAATATGAGTTTAAAAAACCCCAAGGAAAACAGAAAAGCGCATCGATCACTGGGTTGAATGACGAGAGGGTGTTACGGTAGAAATCAGTGGCATATTAAAAAACACATACACACACATACACACCAAGGCCATTGACACATTTTGAGTCACACAGCGAGTTTGGCCCCCTCCCTCTGAGGGGGCATGGCCAATCACAAAAATAGCGCATTCGACCAGCTGCGTTTATTGTAAAATATCATCTGAACGCTCGAAGCCTACTCTCGGGACACAGTGAAGCCATTTGAAAACTCGACGTGGCACGAGAATTTGCTCTTGAGACCTCGAACTATGCCACGCGAAAATAGAACACCTCAGCTTAGAAGCATTCAATCGCGGGGCTTTCGGTGTTCCGAATTGTAATAATTTGTTTGCGCATTATTTTTAAGTTTTGACAATTTGATTTTCGAAATTTATTTCCGTCCGATTATTGCGCCGAACCTGAAAAAAATACGTACGAAAGAGCAGAAGAGGGAAAAAAGCAGCAGTCAGGTTGGTGTAGAAAAGACCCTTCGGGGTTTTTTCTCGCCATCCCCTGGCTAAAAGTCTTCTTGGACAACCTACATACGTTGCCTTTATTTTCATTTCACGTTAATTTTTTATTCACGAATGCCCATTTATTTTTTGGTGAGCGTTAACACGATTATCATTAAATTTTTTTATTCGAGCCTCCAAATGCTACTTCCATAGAGCATAACGTATGTTCAACTTCCGTGTACCTGGGTGTTATACTTTTATATGCGAAGATAAAAGTACGAAGATTTTTTGCATAGATAATAGTCTGATTACTGTATCACATTAAATTTCAAAACATCTATCGACGGAATTATAACGAGTTGTAATGCATTTTAAACAAGCGTAAACACACATAGGGCAAGACCTCAATTTCAGAGGGTACTCCCTCTGAGATTTTTTTTTTATTCGATTATTTTTTTTATACAACCGTTAAAATCCGGAATTAGATCCACACATTTATTTATGGAACAGTTCTTATTATTACTATTATACTTTGATCGACCCGTTAAAATCCAGCATTCGTCCCCTATGGGAATTGAAAAAGTACCCAAAAATAAAAAGGGGGAGGGGGATAATTAAGAAACCACGAGTTACTAAGTTACGGCTATCTAGTATTTAAGAGTATATAACGCGTTAGAAAGTATAAGTTATAAGTATAGAGTTATAAGACGTTTTATCCAGTTACTGAGCGCATCGATCGATCTAGACGTGGATCGATAATTCAATAACAGCTTTTGAATAAAAAAAAAGGGCTGAGTTTTGCAAAGGACAGTCGACTGCAAAACATCTGAGAACAATACATCCTTTGCACTGTTGACGTCCACTGTCAACGTGGGGGGTTCTAGGGCACAACAAAAAGCTCTGTCCCATAAAAAAATAAAATTATCAAATTTTCTGAATCGACAATACTTCGAAATTTTTTAAAATTGAAAGTGACTCGAAAACATTAGAAGTCTAGTTTCTTTCGTTCGCTTGTGTCGTGGAAGTTCACGCGGTACGTTCCGAACGTACCGCGTACTTCCACGACACGAACTTTTCGTTTAACTCCTTGAAATTTTTTTCCTAATTTCTTTGGTACTCTCTATTAATTCCGTTTGTACTTATATGCAGACAGCTGTGTAGATCGTTTTTCTTTTTATACGCGGTTAAGGACCGGCCGTCCCAAGTCTACAGTGTTTCTACATAGTCTACAAAGTCGCAAGACACGTATATTAATTTTTAATTGTTCAATTATTATTTTCATTTCTCACTGGTTCGAACATCTCGACCGATTTGTCTTTCTGTTAATTGCATTAAAATTTAATATCGTTTTATTTTATTTTATGTGTTTATAGTTTTCTTAGGGAACAAATCTAACAATTATTAAGTCTGCTCGAAATATTACACTTGGCACTTTGGTATCTTTTACTCTCGATATAGCGTCTGCTTTTCCCCCAATCTTCTTTTTAACGACTCTACCTCATTAATTCGATCAATTAAGATTACTTATTATTGCTGCTTCAGTAATTGAGATTTGAATCGGCAACTAGAACGATCTTGGGATTTTCCACACAATCGTGCAACCGCGCAACGAGAGTGTAGAAAGCCGAAGGTCGTTCCACAGTTCAGCTGGCCAACAAACAATGTTTACGCACTCGATAAAAATAAATAAACAAAAGAGAAAATAAATAAAACGCATCGGAAAACTACTAACCTGTGGATAACTGAGTGTCAATTCATAACCTTCGAAAATTCTTAAGGACCAGAAAAAATAAAGGAAAGAGACGTTCTAACATCAAAAACTAACATCGACCTCAAAAAAATAAAAAGAGTCGATCGTTCAGGCCTAAAATCACACTTTTTCTTCACGATTCTGATGAGCTTTACGTTATAGCGAGAGTAAAAGAGAAAGTAGCGCTAAATTAACCGAGGTTCCTAAGTAACCGGGGCGAATCTTGACTCTGACATTATGCAAATATATTTGCAATGTCAGAGACAAGATTCGTCCTGGGCAATAACGATAATGCAATTAATCAATTGTCTCGAAACAATAACAGTGGAAAAACGAAGAATGAATAATAAAGCACGTAGCAAGTAAGTCCAAACCGGTCGACGAGAGAAAATAAAAAGTCAAAAAATAAGAGCATAGGAAAAACAACAGCTTTGTTGACTTTCGACGTGTGGAGAAATCGAGAACGCGTTGGCCTTGGCCAGTAGAAAAAAACAATTAATTGAATAACTGACATTTTGTCGTCCGCGATGAAAGCAGGACGGGATCGCAGACGACGGTATCAATTCACGAAATGACACGAGATAAAAAAAAGAAAAAAAAACCATTAAAATAACAACTTGAAACATATAATAAACACGCACCTTATTAAGCTACGTTTCGTACTTTATTGTCTTGTCATCTGGCATTAAAAGTGCCATTTAAGCCTCGTGTACCTTTCGGACAATTGCAAAAAATTAAAAATGACAAAAAAGTAGCATCAAATCGAGAGCATGAGACTCGAGCATCCGTCTCGTCTTAGTGAATTATGTAAAAAAAAAAAAAAGAAAGATACAAACAAAAAATACTCCGAAATCTGAAAGATTAACAATATCGAAGGTAGTTGACTATATATGTTTCTCGCATAATTCGCCCCTATGAGGCATGTCTCGGTGGTAGAACAACGCGTTTTCTTGGGCCGTTTTCTTTGGCCCTTGATGGCCTCGAGCGTTCTCCCTGGTATTAATGGGAGAAGCTCCTTATTGATGTATCTAACGCCTTGCAGGGTCAGTTGCGCCTCTCTCCTCGCCATAAGAGCTGACTCCTCGGGAGTCCAGCGTGCTTTTTCCAGCGTGACATTCTGTCGTGCATCATACCAGTCCTTATGGGATCTCTGGTGGTGCACTCCTCGGCCCGTCTTTTTGGCGAATTCCCGCCCACAGCCCGGGAACTCGCACACAAAAGGACCCTCAGGGTCGAGCCTGCGCTCATTCAAAACTGGTGCGGCGTCGCCAGTGGGCGCGCCGCCTTGATGACCACCGAACAAGGGTGCGTCATCCATCCGAGGCATATTCTTGAAATTGGACCAGCTTAACTACGCCCAAGGGGCTGGTAACCCCAAGAGCTGAGATTCACAGAGGCGACTCTCGGTTTCGTTCCACATTAAGAGCAACTACTCGTGGCGGGACCCGGTAAGAGGGGGTCGCTTGCTAGCCATGTCCCTTAAGAGAGTCATAGTTACTCCCGCCTATGAGGCATGTCTCGGTGGTAGAACAACGCGTTGATTAAGTGGGATGAAAGAAAAAACAAGTAAATAAAAAAAAAGACAAGTGGAGTTGCTAATCGAAAAGATGACGCGTTTATAATCAATCGTTTGTAAATTATTATTTGAAAAAATAAAATAAAGATAAGTAAGTACAGTAGCAACACGATAATCAACTTCTACACCAATTATCGTCGTCGTGGCATAATCATTTATAGTTATGATTCGCTGGCATATTGATGATATGTTTAAATTGTAACTATACGATAGTTATCCCGACGATGTCGTGGCATTAATATATAGTGTTTATATGGTACTGTTTATCGATAATCTCTCGGTACGATTAATTAACGAGTGCATTCGAATACTCGGTTGCTTATACGTTCACCAATAATACCCCAATGTACATGCTTCGATAATACTACGAATGGGAGATGAAATAAAACGAACGAGTCAGAGTCGTCGCTACCAGATTGTACAATATCATCAACCCAGCTAAATTCTGACTAGCTAGCGCAATGGTCCTGATCGCGAAAAGAAAGCGTGCAGAGTAATTCGCGAATGATGCTCCGAGGAAAGCGTTGAAATCTAAGAAAAAAAAAAGCGCAGTAAACTGACCTCAAATCTATCCTTGTCGCAACTGATAGTACTGGCACCTCCGGAATTTTGTCTGACGATGTTTCTCCAAGGGCGATAGTACGAAGTGTTGCCAAATATCGGTCGTGGCCTGGAAGCGATGCCGAAGGACGAGAGTCCTGACAGTAGATCGTCCCGATTGAGGCCACTTCCGAAGTGCTGATCCATCAGACGCGACATTGGACGATCGAAGTCATCCCACCAGTCGTGAAACATCAATGGCACAATCGACATCTCCCTAAAAAAACAATCGACGTAATGATGAGTCCAAAATTGAAAAGTTCTCGATCTTCGTCTAGTAAGAGATAAGTTAGAAAATCGGAAGAGAAAATCGTAAAAAAAAATGTTTAATTAAAGAAAATAAATTTAAAAAATAACAAAAAGGTGTAATGTTAAAGATGAACGAGCGTGAGATTAATAAAAGAAATCTGAGCGGTTCGAATATCGACTCAACTTCTATTCGAACACCCTTAGCTGATTAGAGATTAACGCTATGCGACGTGTGCGCTTAGTGTTAGGTCCGAGAAGAAATGCGTCACAACGCTGAACGATCGTATAGGGGATCAAACAAATAAGAAAATCAAAATTTTAAGGCTAATGATTATCTGTCCATTCGACTGTAGTCCGAGGAGATCATAAAGATCGTAAAATATGAAGCAGAGTATTGAGAGAAGGAGGTATCTATTATTATAGACCAACCGTGAGAAAATAGAATGGACACTGAACATCGCTAATTTCGTTATTAGGAGCTTAGAATAACTCGAAAGACTACGAATAATTGTGTTATAGATCGAAACTAGTCTCGCCCGTGGATAGCAAAAAAAAAATGACACTAGAATCGAGACTCGACAGTAAAATTTGATTCGCAATAACTCGTATACAGCATTAATGACAAGGAAAAAAAAAATCACAAACACATATAATGCGAGGCTCAACTTTTGACGACTATTGCTATACATATATATCACATAATATGATAGACAACAATGATAAAAATCTTTCCGCACAATAATT
Source organism: Listrodromus nycthemerus (assembly GCA_963978505.1). Classification (NCBI taxonomy): domain Eukaryota; kingdom Metazoa; phylum Arthropoda; class Insecta; order Hymenoptera; family Ichneumonidae; genus Listrodromus; species Listrodromus nycthemerus. The sequence continues at coordinate 10,545,733 of OZ021686.1, read as the reverse complement.
AAATATCGTAAAATGATTAATTTTATTAAGCGTTTAGTGGATAGTGGGGTGGGCACAAATTTAAGAAGAACGGGCCCTTGATAATCTCAAGCTTGCTGGTACAGACTGTATCCTGACTGGTCGAAATCCGATTAGTAAATGAAAAAAAACAATTGAAAAATGAACTACGGAAGACCTTTTGGTGAGTTCAATTATCGGGCCATTCCCCGTTACTAATACGAACAATGTTGAAGGATAATAATTGCGAGAGACTTCCGCGTCCGTCAAAGTCGACCGAGGCGACAGCGCGAAAAATTACAGATTTCTATCAATAAGTACATCGAAAAAAAATATCAAGAAGTTTGTCGGGGTCGAAAACGCATTATATTTGAAGGACGCGACGAGATTTGAAGCATTGTCACGATTTTGATCAACAAAAACAAAATCCCCAAGTTGAATGAAATAAGTCTAGATTTTTACTATTAAAGTAAAGATCATTTCTAAAGTCACGATATTAACCATAATATACATAAAAAGAAAGAATTCACCTAAAGACCCGTGCGTCAATTTGGCCGAGGCTACGATCGGGGCCGGGTCAGTTTTCCCTAAGTCGGATCAGGGCCAAGTTCGGAAGCCCGATCGGGATTTGCTAGGAAATATCACGTTTTAAAAATTTGGACCGGACTAGATTACCAAATGTGCGCCATATCGGGCAACCATATATGGCCGATTTTGTGTGGTGTCGCATACCCTATCGAATGCATGACATTTCCGCAATTAAGCCTTACAATCACCTTATCGGGGCCAGAATGTATTTTCTCGGATAGATTCCTTAAAATATGGGAAAATCAATCAAAAGTCGACCAAAAAATATTTAAATGTGAATTTGCGACGTTTTCCTGTAACTTAACATAATAATAGTGAAATACATTTCATACCTCTTTCTTTGAATAATATTTGGTAGTATAATATTTGGTTTATTAAATGGTTATACCATTAAATATTCAATGATATTAACGAATAATATTTGATATATTTGATGAAGTTAAACTATTACGAAAAGGCAAATATCAATGTAAGTGTGAACTTATGTGTTCGTGTTGGCTGTCAACGAACGCAACTTGCATCCCCCGTTTCAATCTTTGGAGTTGTTGATGCATGCAGCTAGACTGCAAGACTAACTTTTCTCCGTGACGTATTCTCTCACATGCAGTCTATTTACGAAATCTGAAAGCCAAAAAAAACGAACATTTAGAACAGTTAAATTGATGAATTATAACAATGAAAAAGATAACAGTTATAATACTCACCAAAAAGAGATTCGTGAAATGTCGTTGCGTTTATTTTTTGGCCCCTAACTTTCGAGTCTTTTACAACCGTGATTTACGTCATGAAAGACTCTGAACATTAAGGCTCATACGCTTTCGCTTCATCGGGGCTTGACTTGGCTGCTATATAGTTATACCGACTTTTTGAAGCAGGGGTTACCCGATCGAAGCTCGACTTGGGCCTCAACTGGTTGTCTCAACAGCGCCATATCTTCGATACTAAAGCTCCCATACTTCCGCCTCATTTGGGCCTGACTTGGTTTTTTAAAGCAGGGTTTACCCGATCGAAACCCAACCCAGCCCTCAACAGGTTCGATTATGTCAGCCTTATTTTCAATAAATTTGGCGACCATAACATTTCCCTGTCAGGACCTAACCTGGTGGCGATATGGCAATTCGTATTAGGGAATCTACACTTAATCCCGTTAAGGCCCGGATTTTATCTAGGTCGGTCCAACATTTTGACGCACGGGGAACCACAAAACCTTCTTAAAGTTCCATGCATCAAGTAAATCATTTTACGAGATAGCGATTATCAATAAGTAAGATCGGTTAGTGTGTAGAAATTGTGTCTTGATAATATTGCATACGAATGTGACTATAAGAACACGAATTTCTCGTTCACATCGGATGAAAAATATATATAGATATATATAAATATACAAATAAACATTAACAACAAAAACTCGCAGCGTAAAATCACAGACTCGGGATTCAAAAAAATGTCAACCACAGACAGGAGGGATGAACAGGGAACGAAATACATCCATCTCGTATATAATCTTACTAATCACTAACGATTATCAATAACGAAGTAGCGTTAAGTTAGTTGAAGCGGTAGGGTTAACGGTCGAGAAGAAAAAAAAACGGACTCTTCGTTTACGTGCGTCGATATACACAGAAAACACACAATAGGTCGTATAAAGTGCCCAAAAAAAATTGATAAAAAATGAAAAAGAAAGAAGCCAACGTACTGAATGAAACTCGTGAGATGAAAAATGAACCGCACTGAGATTAACTTGAAATTCCGTGGTCAACTGCGAGCCGATCGTAAGGCAGCGAGCTTTAAATAGTGAGCCTCGCTGGATCCCGATCGTTCGAACGCCCACGGGATCGCAAAGGGGATCCACAGCGGGGAATGACGCCCCCGTAAAGCGCGAAGCTCTCTTTCTAACGCCTATTACACTTCGTCTAATAATAGCCGGAACAAGCATCACCGATTCGCACTCGACTCCTTACCATTCTGGCGCCTCGTCGTTGAGTCGCGAATTTTTCGGGCCTGAGTAAATGCGGAATCTGCTCGCATGCGGATACTTTGGCGAGTGCATACACGGATGTCCGTAAATTATGGAAAAGTTTGCTGCGTCATAGCATTGCACGTACGGTCCAAAAACAGCAGCAAATAAATGAAAAATATTAAAGAAAAAAAAATAACATCGCAATCACGTTCGACGACTCTGAAATTTACAGAATGAAAAATTCCAAGAGATTGCTTTTTCATTTAGGCGTTTAACGTTGACAAAATAAAATACAAACAAAAGTTAAAAGAAAATAATGGCCACGTGAGTAATCCTCCGTGATCTATAGATACTTACTTTTGTACCCTGTCATCATGAAAAGCATCTCCGCGTCAGGCGCTCTTCTCCCATTTTCCTAGTAGCTGTTACACTCGTTTGTGTCACTGTGGAAAAATTATCAGTATCGATGTTAACTTTACTGGGTTTTGAGTGGTAGCGAAAATAAAAAAAATGTAGAAAAGAGAAAAACAAGAAAAACAGGGATCTAGAGATCCCGAGAAAAAAAAATCTATATACTTTGATCGATTATTTAATATCTTACTATCTTCAATGGCTCCTATCGGTGTTTATTTTTATTTTTTTTTCCCAGTACGCGTACTCTACTCCACGTCTTCGCGTGCTGTATTCTACTATACTACTAGGCTATTATTCTTATGATTATTATCATTATTGTAAACTTGAACTTCTTACCAGCGTGAAGTATAATGTATTCGTCAATGGATAAAAAAAAAAAAAAAATTACGAGATTTTTGACCATCTGAAAATGTGTCTCGATCAGTCGAATATTTTTGAAAATGCTCGCGTCGAAGTGGAGCACAACATTCTAAGATGATACACACACTCGTGGGTTGAATTTTAGAAAATCATGATCTAAACAATCAATCTAAAAAAGAAAGGAAACATTTATAAACTGTTGAATGACGACTCTGGCATGAACGTACGCATTCTAATGAAGTTACGTGCAATGAACATACTCTTCAAGTAGTTCTACAGTACCACGAATTTTCCATTCTTAGATCGTCGTGATAGAATTTTTTTTAAATCATATTCAAATTGAATAAAATTCAGAACGATTGTTTACAAAAAGATCACCGTATTTCAAGATACACAAACACACTTCGAGCAAGCAGTTTGCCGATGAATTTTTTAAATTGTCAAATGTGGTCAAAAACGTTTGACGATGAACGTGCGGTGTAAAAAGAAGACATACATCCGATTTTTCTAACAATCGATCGATGAATCTCGTAATGCCTTGGGGGTAATTGATGTGCGATGATGTGGGAGACGGAAAAAATATCTATCGCGGCATTACAATAGCAGTAAGAGTAATGTTTTTAGTGTTAAAGGAAAGATAGATTTGTCAGTGCTTGATTGGTTACGCTTTGGCACGTCCGTCCGCGTGTCAATGTGTACTTTAATAGTGCTGCCTACTTCTTCGAGTATGCTAGCGCAACATCTAACTGTTACTATTGCTAAGAGCACGAAATTACTCGCACTTAAAGTGGACAAGTCGCGTTGAATACAGCTCTGGTTCACCCATCTGAAAATAAATAAATAATAGCAACATAGGAAAGAAAATTCTGTTGCTATCACGGACAGATTGGCACACGTCTTGCCGGTTTCTGGATAAAACGACTAATAATTTTACTATTAATGTATTTTACACTATTCACATAACAATACCGATGCGAAAATATCTAAACGCTATAATATACTGTGTTGTAAACGATCGTGCGTATTATTTGTACTTGGATACGTATTTTACTTAATCATATCATCATATGTAATTTAGTAACGTGAGTGACCAGTTTACTAACTGAAAAGCGTCGATCAATTTCTTACCCTTATCTCGGACGCAAATCCGAGATCGGCGGTTTAGGGAAAGATCGGTAACTGAGAAACTTCCGTCTGGATCGTTTATACTTTCGATAAGATATTCGTAACTGGACTCGTGTGTGTGTTCAGACGCTTGTTACTTGTCATAAGATGCATTACTATGTCGTATGGGATTTGTGTGACACTCATCTGTTAGATCGAGACCGAATAAATATTTTGTCAAACTGAACCTCTTTCGACTATTCGTCAATTGGGACATTATTGAGAAAAACACACTTATTTTAGAAAATGCGCAGAATTATTTGTCACTGATTGTTAAGATCGTTGCCGGTTTACATTTGGCTGTGTCATCGATCGCCAAATTATCGGGAATGTACCATCCTTTAATGTTTTCGTCGGAAGAGAGTGAACACCTCTCTCGTTCAACACTGTAATTGTGCATCGTCCGGTACTACTGTAAACAGCATTGTGATGGATTAATTTACATTGGTCGAAGGAAAAAAATAAATAAACAAAGATTCTGTCACAATATCAAAATTGTCTACTTTTTGGGCCGAACCTGCACGATAATCCTTCATCGGATCTCTCGTCTACCGATAAATCGCAATGATCGTCGCTTTGTTACTTTTAAATGAAATCTGTATTCGTAGAGTTAATAATTTACAGGCTTCGGATGAACAACAACGCGACCAGCATTATCACATTATTATGGTGTATTTCTTGTCAAGTATCGAACTATCACTAGCGTTCTCTCAGTCTACCAAGCGGGACGGTGAAAAAAATGCTGCTTCTCTCTTAGTCTTCTTCATGGTATGTGGGGTACCTTCAGTTCCGGTTGAGCCAGCAACCTCTCGATATCACTTAGAGTCGAAATGCCTTGTTCCTAAAAGAAAAAGAGAATAATGCACTTTCTTTCGAAAGAAAGTAAATTGTGTACATATAGACATATATATAGATTAGGTGTACAACTTTGGTTCCGCCGGTTTTTTTTCGGTAATTCGAGGTTTTATTGTGAGAAACTGATTATACATTTATGATTCAAAATATTGTCCATCGCTGGCCACTAGTTTCTAGGCGGAAGCAAAGTTGTACACCTAATATATATATATAAACGCACTTGATATTCCTTCCATTTTTCGTAATTTTGTCTCATATGCGTGACCATTTCCGGCATATCGATGAAAGCTGCGAAAAGAAGGAGATTTAGAAACTCGGATGGTAAAACAGCGAGTGGACTCGGACACGAAGAAAAGAAAATCCCCTCACCGTCCCACGCTTCTATCATATCGTTGATTATGTAATCGACAAAGCCTATTTGCGATTTGGGTATGGAACAGCTCATCCTATCGAACATTGGCATAAGAACGGGCATCCTCTTCTTCTTCTCCTCGTCGGTCTTAAAATAACAAATCGCGTATATGACAAACATAGCATAATATCTGGCAATGAATTATATTTATCCCGGAAACTTCGTTCGGTGCTCAAAGATAGAACGTTCCATTGGATTACCTGACTGAAATACTCTTCGGCTATGCGTCTGGCCCACTCGATGCAGCATCGCAGTGGCCTCGTTGGATTCGATACGTCGGCGCACTTAATCATCATTATTTTCACGAGAGTCACATTCTCAGGCTGCATCAGTACCGCGACGTCCAAAGCATCGGGAAAATACTGAAAGAAAGTATTATTTTATCATTTTTATTCAAACAAAGCAGTGCCAAATAAGTTTGTTCGATGCGCTGAGAATGAGACACGTATTGTTAAATTAGCATCGCGAATCACCGGAAATGAATCACTTACCTCAGTTTGAGCATCACCCACACGGCTACTACAAACGTTGACAAACTTTGCCAAATGCTCGAAGTGCTTTGTCATTTCGGTAGCTAGAATCATGTCGATGACGTTCTGTCTCATGATTTTGTATGTATCCCTCTCGAGATTCTTGAATATGTTGACACTGTCGTCGGCGAGCGTGAGCTTGAACGTCAGGGCGGCGTGATGGGACTCCAGTACCGACAGATCGTTGTAGAGGATCGCAAGTTTATTATCGGCGTTACAGAGAAACTGGCTAACAAATATTTTAAAAAGTTGAAATAATGAGGAACATTTTTTTGCTAAATAACTTCTATGAAATGTGTACAAGTAAATTCTATAAAATGTATCGACATAAATTTTATCAAATGTATGCAAAGAAATTCTATAAAATTTATCAAAATGAATTTCGTTTTCGGACTCACCTCGACTTTCCGGGATGATCTATGTCGTGCGCGGCTGCAGCGATAAGTGCAGCGACCTCGTCCAACGGATCGAGCATCATCTTCAACCTCTCCGACTGCATGAATTTAGCTGTAGCTTGAAGGACGTCGGCCGCGTGCGTCGAATTGTGATAACTGTTGTTCAGGTGATAATTGTACTCGATAACGGTGAGCCAGTTATGCATTGTTTTCTCGTCGCAGCCAAGTCTCGCGGGAACGTTATATTGGCACATTAGATTTGTTCCCAGGTGAACGAGCGGTCTGAAGAAATACCAAATGACGAATGTAATAATCGATCATAACTCCCCTTCTTGATTTTTTTTTCGATTGCCGCGACTTTACCTTCTGCCTGTGACCACTTCGAGTCCAAAAATATCAAAATCCCACTCGAGGCTTCGATCCAGCAAATCCTCGATTGCATTCGGTGCCTGAGGATTCTTTAAATGCAGCCTGGCCGCTGAAGGTATGTTGAGCATTCTAAGTGCAGAACTCTTTGTCGAATCGTTCGATGATCTTCTCGAATCCCTTATGTATCGTGAACTTTTCTATTGGCAGAAATAAATAAAAGGATTAGAAGAAAATATTGAAAAACTAAATTAAAAGATGCCTTAAAGAGTGCGATCGATGTCCAATCGGCAATAGGCCTTTGCATTGTAAATGAAAATAAGTAAGTATGATAGGTATAAATAACGATTACACCTTATGTATTATCGATGATCTCACTACTGCTGCTACTATTAAAATAAAAAATAGAATCCTCAGAAAAATGTAATAGTGTGTAATTCCCTGAAAGAGGAAAGTGCATATTTTCGCCAAGTGTGAACCTTGATAGCCGAGGGAAGTGAGCGCAGAAATTCACACGAGGTGAAAATGCAGTTTGTCCGTTGATGAATAATCACAGTTCTTGTATCTCGAAATAGAGCTTACAAAGGGAGGAATCAAATTGTATTGCGCATGCGCATAAGTTAATTATGATCATTGGTCAATGGCAGATTATTTTCTGCTCGTATCGCACGCAGGAGATACCATTATTTTGGCAAAGACGAGAAATAAGATTATTACGGTTAAGAGTGCTTCGATGAGGTCCGAAGCAACGGGATCGTTATAGATCTTCGTGTCTTCTCTCAAGTACGGTCGGTAAAGCTCGGTGCATTTCAGTGTCTCGATCGCCTGAAAAATTTCAAAGCTTCTCAACAAAAGTCTTTCAATTAATGAAAAATAATTTAAAAAAAAAATCTATCCGATCCGTGTCGAACGATCGATTCACCTTGTCGATCTGCATCGCCATTTCGGGGTGCGTCCCGGTGATTTCCGTCATCGCATTCGTCAGCAGAGTCATTACTTTCGTGATCGGCGCTTCGAGCGGTAAACTATTTAATTTTTGCAGACTCGATCGTCTCTGAGCTAAAAACGCACACGAGTCCGTTGCGAGTACCATGATAAGAAAGAACATTAAAAAAAATTAGTAGGAGTGTGCGAAAGAACCGATAAGATAAAAAAAAATGAAAAAGAAGGTCTTTACTTCCGATATCGCTGCCGATCGATTTAACGTCGAACGATCCACGACGCAGGGAGTGCAGGCTTCCTCTGGGATGCTGTCCTCCCAGGGTGACTCCAGCCACCCCCATGTTTTCCAGGAGGTACATAGTATCGTGGACGTAGACGTAATGCGATGGTTTCCTGCGAATAAATACAAACAATGTTTCTTCTACTCATTTTTACTCGTGAAAATCTGTAATTTTTGTCTTTTACTTGTAATTTTTTTTTTAGTTATCCACGTTTTGAAAACGAACATTTAAAAAATAATTCTTTCAAATTTAAAAAATGGCAACTCATTTATCGACCACGATCGACATGGAAGACCTACTGGAAGAACTTACTTGCCAGTCGCGCAGAACGGCACTATCCGGCAATTTATCGTAATAGTGTCGTTGAACTTTCTCCTGCAATTCATGTTACCCTCGAATTCCCTTCCTCTCTGTAGCTGCTGGTCCATGAGAACGAAATTTTCGCAAGTTATTATCTCCGAGAGATTCTTACCGAGCATCTCCTCGTACATGTATCCGAGCAACCTTTCACTGGCCTTATTCACGAACTGTAACACGTGATGAGAAGATATAAAAAAGCATGATAAAGAAAAAAAAAAACGTGAAGAGAAGAAAAAAACAGCGCTTTCGTAAGGTCGTTTTTTGATCGAGACAACGATCATTGGACTCTCGACGCTTTCGCCTTACCAGATCGCAGCTACTGTATTTTGTATGCCTAACTTTTACTCACGCGCACGACGTGCTGATCGTCCGTTACGTGGACCATGTCTCGACACCTGTCGACTGCAACGTATAGCGCGTGGGCCGCTGCCAATTGCATTCGCGGTTCTATTTCGCTGGCGTAGATGCCTACCAGTTGATTGCTCAGCATAACGTCGTGAGAACACTCCATCATAGCCTACCGTAGACACGAAGAAAGTATACAAACTTATTCTCGCCGTTTGTTGATCCTTAAAGTATTCCTCACAATCTTCACTTTGCACAAGTTTTAGAGAAATGAAAGGTGATTGCAAACTGTCTAGCATACGAAAGGTGCGGAGAAGACCAATTTTCATATTAATAATTACAAAATGTAATTAACGAATTGATAAAAAATAAAATGACGTTAAAATTCAAATGATTCGGTCACTTTGAATTTTTCGTTTATATAGGAAATATGTGTAGAAAGCTCTAAAATTTAATGTCAATTTGAAATCCGAAAAATATTCCTACCTATTCAGATATATGAATGCGTTATATTCATTTCAAAAAGTCAACTTTCCGGGCAAATAAATAATAAAATAATTTTATTTTTCATCACGTTACTAATTATTTTTTGGGAATTATGATTATGGTGAATTAATCTTTCCGGCACTTTCGATATGTTTGATTTTTTTCAGTTTTGTAAACCATGGGAAAAGTGCTTACAATGTTTTTAACTCACCCGGCTAAAGCCTGTGTTCAATAGATCCAACGTAACTATTTCGTCATTGTCACTCTGAGTGAAGAACCTGATCGGAAGAGATTAATTAACGTTAATCGATAATCGATCGAGATTCTATAGATTTAATTATCAAGATATCAGGGTGCTCTTACGATTTTTTAACTAGAGCTAAAATAACGCTGCTGTGATGACAATTCGTGTTCCTTATGGCTCGGCAAACAGCATCGCCCTCGGGGCCTCGCTGTCCTCTCCGATCGATTATGACGAGATCGTGACACCGGCTCTGAAAGAGTTCGGCAGCTTTTTCCGAATTTTTTGCTATGGAAACGCTCCATCCCAACTTCCTGGCGACCGAGGCGAGAACCTCGACTTGCTGATCGTCGCGTGGAAACACTAACAGGACCTGACAACGATCATCACTTTAAATTTACCCTGAAGATCACATCAATTTTCAACTCTGATAAGTCCGTCACGTTACCCTCGCCAATGCATTAAATACAAGCCTAACTTTAATGGAAATCATTAGTTATTTTTTCTCAATACGTCAGGATTTTAAAAGATTTTTCAATTCACTTTGAATTTTGTGACTTTGCACACACGTCACGGAATTAAAAAAAAAATTCAAAGTGGATTTAAAAATCTTGATGACTTGATGAAATTTAATCACGAGCCAATATCTTCAGGGTGATCATCTTAATCGGTCTATTATTAATTAGCATTTAAAAAAAAATCCAATACCTTGACAACGCGTGAGGCCGCAGTTATTGACAGGGTGGAATTAAAATCTTGAGGGCCCTTCTGCAATTGATTAAAAACAAATGATTTCATGATTTTTCGACAATAAAGCTGAAGATGTACCGCAGCTGTCTTATGTTACTTGTTATCAGCTAGGAAGTCTCAGAAGAAAAAGTCATACAGGAGCACGACCGCCCATCCACTAAGAAGGTACGAATAAAGATTTTAAAAATAAATTAAAAAAAACTTGTTTTCGGCTACCTTGCTCGTTTCGGGTCGTGATCCATTAGCCAAAGGAAGCGACGGTCTAGTAATGACCTGCATCTTGTTTCGGCTAACGAACCATTTGCGTCCGAAGAAATAGCCGCAGAATATCGAGGAAAATCGCGAGGCCCAATTGTCGGAACGCGACGCGTTTTCGGATGGTTGCCCATTGTCACTTCCGGTGGCGCCGGAAATATAGAGTGTCCGATGAGTGAGTCGTCTCGTATCGCTCGTTACCTCCGACACCATCGAAAAGGCACTTTATTTATTCCACCACGAAATTATTCACCCTCTTATCTTTCTCATATTTTCAACTGAGTTATCTTTATCACTTTTAGGGTTTTGTATTTCTTTGAAATATTTTTTCTAAGTAAAAAAAATTGGCAAATTTTGACCTCGTGACACTGTTAGTGTATTGCAGAGTGTCAACACGGTGTTGGAACGGAAGCAATACTGATCGACGATCCAATGAGGTATCGAGATTATAGAGGCGACACAATCGTCTCGAAGGGTATAAACTACGCTTATCCGATCGATAAGAGATCTCTGGGTCGACGTGCAAAGAGAGCTTCCTACACACGTACATCTATGCACTAATCTGACAAAACAGTCATGGATACCTATTCAGAAGTACCTGGTTTATTTATCGAAGAAACAAGGATTTTTTTCCCCTTTTTTTCTTTTAATATTTACTAAAAAAAAGCCATGTTATCCGAGTAATATCGCAAGACATAGAAAAGGAGTATCGTTGCGGCATTGGTACGGTCTAGGATGTGCTACTTGCATGACGATAAAAATGATGATCCAGTGACCTGAATCTCGATCGATCAATCGGTACTACTCATACTACTTGCTGACGAGACACGCCACTTAAATCTATACCAGGTACTCGCTTCTTTCGACGTCTGGAAATTTAATAAAAATGGCATGTGTGCCAATTATTTATTAAATCATTCATCAAATTATTTTTCATAGGAAAAACAAGCAACTCTCTTGTTTATCGGTCGGTCTTCATTTTTTTTAGATGCATCGACATAGTATTTGAAAAAACAACACAACGCTTGTTTTCATTATTGAAATTTGACAATTGTGTCACGAATTATATTTATGTGATAAATTCATGCTTCGCGACATGAATTACTTTTTTCGTAGGAAAACATACAACTCTCTTATTTATCAAGCATCTCCATTTTTTTATGCACCAACATAGAATTTAAGAAAAAGCTATGCCTATTTGTACCGTTTACATTGGCTGAAAAGGTGAAGGGAACTTTGACAATGAAGCTACGAATATTTTTTGTTTAGCCCAATTCATGCTTCGCAATCTGACCAGTCCTAATTTTTTTTGATGAATTAATATCGCTTGAACAAAAAACAATTTGCATTGTTTGTGCGCTTTGCATCGGTCGGTAAAGCGCGAGCAGATAAAGGGACTGCATCATCCATCGAGCGTCCTGCCGGAGGCTTTAAGTGGCGATCCACTGACCTCGATTTTGTTCTAAACCTGGAAATAAAAGGGCTACATCTTCCCCCAGAAGTGCCTTCTGAGCATCCCTACCAGTCGGCCGGCGTTTGCGCAGATTCGCATCAACTCCAGCCAAAGAGCTTCGAGCTTTTCCCTCCACATTCATTTTTCTTCGCCCTTGCCCCCTCCGCCCTCCTGATCGCATGCACGGTCTCTTGATCGTACAAATAAAAAGCAAAAATAAAATCATGCCTTGATGGTAAAAAACGCAACTTTTGTTTTCAACTTAGCAGAGCTTCCTCATGAGAGGGTGAAAATAATAAAAATCCAGAGATGCGGTTTATAACGGAAGAAGGGTTGAGCCAGCTGTCGTTTTCCCATCCGAGGTTCTCTCGGTCTATAGAAGGAACTCTAAAGCTCGTGCAAAGCCACGGAAGGGGTTATTGCACCGCGGCTTCGATGCATTTTTAATCCCTCCGCGTAATTTCCCATCGAAGTTGCTTCGAACCGCGCGCTTCAATTTTTCTTATAGTCGATCGTGTACGTGGCGCGGACAGCTGGACGGGGAGGGGGTGCCGGTTGGTAAGGGGTTGCTCGAACGTACGGAAGGGTGAATAAATAACGAGAAACTTCAAAAGTGCATCGAGGTAGATCTCTGTCTCGTGCGCAAGCAATTTCGTTCTCGGTGTCTCTGCCATCGGTTTTATTAATTCACGTAGCGCATGCGCACCAATCGCTCGCTCGCGCTCGGTTTCCGGCTCACCGTCTGCCTCCGCAATTATCGTACCGTCGATTCGAAAAAAAACTCACCGGCGATTGTGTTTTTTCTTTTTCGTGTTGTTTGTAACAACTTTCGACAATACGTCGGGATTGCCGATAAATTTTTGATAAAGTCGAGGCAGTCTTGAGAAAGGGAATGAACGCGCATGTCCGCTCGGCATCGAGAAGGGGTTCGCGACTTCTCGGCATTTTTCCGTTCGTCAGTTCAACGCTGCCCCGTCGAGGAAGAACAACGCTCTTGCAAAGAAAACATAGAATTGCCTATAGTTTGTTTGTTTGTTTTTTTTTCATCTTTTTTTTCAATCTTCTTCGTTACCTCAAGCTCTATACACCAGGTTTGATAAAGTCCTTTTCGATAACGACTCGGGTGATAATATCGATAAGAGATAGAGAGTACTGGGAGATTTCGATGACGTCGTAAATATTGGCGAGTCAGCACGGAAGTCGTTGTTGCACGTGCGCTAAACAGAAGCGATCTTCGCTATGTAGCTTCGTTCCGGAAACTTCATCGTTCGTCGACGATTCGAGCAACCGATTTTTTTTTCTCGTCGATTTATCGTTCTCAAGGCATGACGAAGAATCACGTTGGATTCTCTGTACATGCTCGACGAACGATACGATGAAAATGTCACCGTTGCTCGTACGTCGATAATTAATGAGTCGCTCGGAATATACGGAAACTCTGCTTTACACTCGATTGACGGCTGATTTGTTGATAGTTCCACAACGATCACAGCCGTCAACGCTGTCTCTTCGTTTTGTTTCTTTATTTTTTGTGTTCCGGCATGCATGGAGCGATAATCGACGTGATGAGAGATTCAGTGATTTTATCTTATTGTCCGTTCATTTTTTATTTAAAAAATAGGTAGGGAATATTCTTGTTGGTTTATTCTGATTTCCCTTGTACATCGAAAATGTCGTGTGACTAAAACAAGAAAGGCTCATTTGTTGCGACGGGTCCTTGAGGTTTCAGACATGTGATAATTCTACGATATCTGCTGAAAAAATCTCATTAAACCCCTGATTTTTGTGTCGCTTAGGGCGTTTATCCGAACCCTGATATTATGTTCCAGTCTTTACCCAGATCCTGATTATTCTAAGGTGTTTTTAGGGCCTCCCTTAGATCCCCTAATATTAAACCCCTGTTAGGGTCTTCACCCGGACTCTGATTATCCTAAAGCCTGCTTCCAGACCTTGATATTCAGTACCATTCGGAATCTTCACCTAGACCCTCATTATTCTATGTTATATTCCAGGCCTTCTCGCTATTTCTGATATTAGGTCCCACTCACTGCTTCTATACAGACTACGATCATTCTACGTCGTACTTAGGACCGCCTCCCAGATCCCGATTAATGTAAGTCTGTTTAGGTACTCCCAGATCCTGATATGGAGTCTCAGTTAGGTGCTTCGCCCAGACCTTGAAATTAGCTTCCACTTGAGACCCTCACCTTATCTCTGATTATTTGATGTTGTATTTAGGTCTTTCTCTCTTACCGTCATGTTAGGTTCCACTTACTGCCTTCATCCTAGCTATTATCATTCTTAGTCGTACTTAGGACCGCCTCCCAGACCCCGAGTGACGTAAGTTCCGTTTAGGTTCTCCCAAATCCTGATATGGAGTCCCAGATGGGGCTCTGCGCAGACCTCAAAATTAGGTTCCACTTGAGACTTCCACCTAATCCCTGACTATTTGATGTAATATTCAGGTCTTTCTCTCTCATCCTCATGTTAGGTAGGTTCCGCTCACTGGGTTCATCCATAGGATTATGATTCTTAGTCGTACTTAGGACCGCCTCCCAGACCATGAGTAACCTAAGTTCTGTTTAGGTCCTCCCAAATCCTGATGTGGAGTCCCAAATGGGGGCTCTGCGCAGACCTTAACATTAGGTTGCACCTAAGACCTTCACCCATTCCCTGACTATTTGATCTTATATTCAGGTCTTCCTCTCTCATCCTCATATTAGGTTCTACTCACTGGGTTCATCCATACCATTGCCATCCCAAGTCATATATAGGACCACCTCCCAGACCACGATATCGAGTCTCAGTTAGCGACTTCGACTAGACCTTAAAATTAAGTTCCACTTGAAACCTTCACCAAATCCCTGATTATTTAATGTTATATTTATGGTTTTCTCTCTTATCCTGAAGTTAGGTTCTATTTACTGCGTTCCCCCATGCCATTATCATTCTAAGTCGTATATAGGACCTCCTACCAGACCCCGATATCAAGTCCCAGTTAAGAAGTTCGCCCAAACCTTGGAATTAAGTTTCACTGAACACCTGCACCTCAACCCTGATTATTCGATGTTTTATTCAGGATTTTGTCTCTTACCCTAATATAAGGTTCCACTTACTGCCTTTATCCATACCATTATCATTCTAAGTCGTATATAGGACCGCGCCCCAGACCACGATATCGAGTCTCAGTTAGCGACTTCGACTAGACCTTAAAATTAAGTTCCACTTGAAACCTTCACCAAATCCCTGATTATTTAATGTTATATTTATGGTTTTCTCTCTTATCCTGAAGTTAGGTTCTATTTACTGCGTTCCCCCATGCCATTATCATTCTAAGTCGTATATAGGACCTCCTACCAGACCCCGATATCAAGTCCCAGTTAAGAAGTTCGCCCAAACCTTGGAATTAAGTTTCACTCAACACCTTCACCTCAACCCTGATTATTCGATGTTTTATTCAGGATTTTGTCTCTTACCCTAATATAA
This sequence comes from Listrodromus nycthemerus, assembly GCA_963978505.1. Taxonomy (NCBI): domain Eukaryota; kingdom Metazoa; phylum Arthropoda; class Insecta; order Hymenoptera; family Ichneumonidae; genus Listrodromus; species Listrodromus nycthemerus. Next base: position 10,530,093 of record OZ021686.1, on the reverse strand, counting down.
GGTTCCACTTACTGCCTTTATCCATACCATTATCATTCTAAGTCGTATATAGGACCGCGCCCCAGACCACGATATCGAGTCTCAGTTAGCGACTTCTACTAGAGCTTAAAATTAAGTTCCACTTGAAACCTTCACCAAATCCCTGATCATTTAATGTTATATTTATGGTTTTCTCTCTTATCCTGAAGTTAGGTTCTATTTACTGCGTTCCCTTATGCCATTATCATTCTAAGTCGTATATAGGACCTCCTACCAGACCCCGATATCAAGTCCCAGTTAAGAAGTTCGCCCAAACCTTGGAATTAAGTTTCACTCAACACCTTCACCTCGACCCTGATTATTCGACGTTTTATTCAGGATTTTGTCTCTCATCCTAATATAAGGTTCCAGTCACTGCATTAATCCATACCATTATCATTCTAAGTCGTATATAGGACCACCTACCAGACCCCGACATGAAGTCCCAGTTAAGAAGTTCGCCCAAACCTTGGAATTAAGTTTCACTGAACACCTGCACCTCGACCCTGATTATTCGATGTTTTATTCAGGATTTTGTCTCTCACCCTAATATAAGTTTCCACTTACTGCCTTTATCCATACCATTATCATTCTAGGTCGTATATAGGACCGTGTCCCAGACCACGATATCGAGTCTCAGTTAGCGACTTCGCCTAGACCTTAAAATTAAGTTGCCATTGAAACCTTCACCAAATCCCTGATTATTTAATGTTATACTTAGGCTTTTCTCTCTTATCTTGAAGTTAGGTTCTACTTACTTCCTTCATCCATACCATTATCATTCCGAGTCGTATATAGGACCACCTACCAGAGCCCGATATGAAGTCCCAGTTAGGGACTTCGCCCAGACCTCGAAATTGAGTTTCACTTAACACCTTTACCTCGACTCTGATTATTCGGTGTTATATTCAGGGCTTGCTCTCTCAGCTTGATATAACTTCCTACTTACTACCTTCCTTCAGACCACGATTGTTCTAAGATTTATTTAGGTCTTCCTACTGAACCCCTATTGCTGTAAGTCTCAAAACTGGAGAGAGGTACAGTCGAGTATGAAAGTACTTCCACACTCCTTATCTATAGCTCACTTGCGAATGTGACTCAGATAACGATGTGCAAGATCAAGGCAACGAGATCCGCTATCGATACGTCACGATACTTTATCGAGCGTCATAAGTAACGCTAATAAATAAACAAGGAAAATAAAAGATAAAATCAAGCCACGAACTACGAGCAAAAAAAAAAAAATTTACTCACGGCGGTCGAGCATTCCATGTCTTCGTCAGCCGTGAACATGAGACCGCCGACCAGAGATTTTTCTTTCCAAAAATCGAGCTCCTGCATCCCCGAACCGTCTCCAATTTCGCCTGTAAAATAACATTTACCATTATCGTCAAAGCTACAATATAGGATCTCGAGCTCGATCGTCCAAGTCAACCCTTTAGAAAGTTACGACTCGTCCCGGCCACGCGAACACCAACGTGGGATGGGCACGATCGGTTTAATTGAATCTTAATTGCCAATACGTGACCTCATTTTCCAATTGTCGTTCCCTACATTAATTAATTACGAATGCAAATTGCTGAGATTTCCAATGTCGTTTAAATTTATTGATCCTAATTAATGTGATCTAGCAAGACGACGGTGCGTTAGACGATGTTGAAAAAAAATTGAGCGTAAGTTACTCCACGGGATAAGAAGTAGGACACGAAAGAACGAATAAATAATTGATCTTGTCCCGCGAACTATTGTACGAGTATTGTGTGCATGGGGTCCGATAAATACTGCTTGTCCGTTCAACGTCGACCTTTTCTCCTTAACCGAGAAACGTTAAACTTTCTACCTAGTATCTTTAAGGCATTATTAAGGAGTCAGAGACGAAGGAGGAAACGTGCGAGAGGGCTTTTGCCATAATAGCCGCAGGCTGCCCACCATACATTTGCACCGCCTCGGGCGGAACTTTCTTGCGGCCCGGCTCGTTTATTCTGAGTCTCTTGAAACTCCACTGTCGCTTTTGCCACAGTTGTCTGCGCGTCGATTCCGAAGGCCAGGTCGAAAAATCTCGCTCATGCACGTGACGCGTTACTGTTACCAGGAGAGTGTCTCCGAATTTCTACTCTCCGCAAAGGTCACAATTAAACCTCGAATTTAGTACGGCAAACATTTTACACGAGTCACAAAAAAAAAAATGTTAACTATCGAACTCAGATCGAGAGTACAATTATGATGAAAGTTTGCGGAGATCTCTACAGGGTAAGGGTGGTCAATACAGATCACCTTGATTATTACGCAAATCAATTGTAATGGAAAACAATTTTTTTTTTTACTGAAATCACGTATTATTTTGATGCATTTATTTATTTACTCTTGGTATATTCGCATAGAGAGATTACTCGCGAGATTACTCGCCGAGTTTCCACTGTCCCCAAAGGTCACAAACTTCGAATTGACTGCAGCAAAAATTTTGCACGATTCACGAAAAAAATAATTTTCAAACGTTAAATTTAGATTGAGAATACAAATACAATATCAGAAAAATGTACCGCGTTCTCTATAACGTAAGAGTATGGACCATCTCTATTAGTACGTAAAACAATTATACATGGAACCGGTCAATTTTTTTTAATGTATTAAAATGATATATTATATTCATTTATTATTCACTGCATTGGCACAGGACCTTAAAAAACTTGATTAAAAAAAAAAACCCAACCGGTGAGCCTTACCGTTGCCGACACACTTTGCAACTATACCTCTCCCCAAGTTATTAAACTCGAAGGAGTTTTGATAGAGTAGGATGAGAAGGTGGTGGAAACGTGTAGAGGTATTTACGATCAGCTGCATTAGAGTGGATATCAGCGGGGCAGCGTGACGAGCCGGCGCTAATAAAATACAACGTGTCATGTACAGATACAAGCGGACGTTATTGCGGACACCGGATATTAATATTCATGACGCAAACCGTTGCCAGGCAATGGCCGAGGGCAGTCAAAGTCTTTCCGATAAATTTCGATAGGGCTTCGGAGCCGGCGTGCTTCCGCTCGTCTGCTCGCCCGACCATTTCTCGTCAATGTTCCGACAACGAACATTGCCGTCACCGGCTCGGTATACGCGGAATAAAAAAACAATTTAATTCTGTAGACGAAATACCATTTTGGGTGACCTCCTGAGAGCCATCCACGTCGTCCTGTTCCTCTTCAGGCCGATAAAACTCGCCCTGGGGCGATGTCATGTGGACCACTCACGTGCTCACAATCATCTAACAAATCCGTAGCCGCCGTACCGAAAAACCGCATTAATTTTTACACGACTGACCAATCGAATTCTCGCGTCATCTTAATTTTTTTTTTTAACGTGTATACAATTCTCATTGATTTCCAATTTAATTTTTATTTTAAATTTGTTTTTGCATTAAATGTTGTGTTTTTTTTAATTAGAAGTTGCTTTTATATTAAATGTTTTTATGTTCAAATATACTTCGAAGGTAAAAAAACATGCTGATTCAGATCGCACTGAAAGACAAAAGAGCGTTCGCTCGGAGGAGTCGGTTCCTCGACGAATAATGATCAGGTAGGACTTATCCTTCGATCGGCGTCGACACGTGATAAATCCTCTGAACGAATTTACGATACAGCCTTAATCCGTTCGATTAATTCCCTGTTAAATTTCTCATTTTTTATTTATTTATCGTCGTCGAATCAAAGGAGCATTGTAGCGATCGTTCGTCTTTATCCCTGATGTGACAAACCGAATAGCTTCCTGAAAGTTATTGCAATGTTAAAAAAAAAATGTACTGAACGCGAGAAAATTTTTTAAAAATGCGTTGTGGATCGATCGTCGAGAACGAAACGTCATGCGTTCGTTATCAGCGGCTCCTCGGAGATATACAGAGAATTCTGGTGATAAGAAATTCAACTCCACGAGAAACGATGCTGCTTCGGTCAGCACCGTCAGTGATCGCTCGCAGTTGCTTCCAAGCCGTCACGGCTAACACCGGACGTCCGTTCTCGAGTCTCTTCTCAATTGATTTATCGTCGTTCCGAGCCTGCTCCGAAGTATTTTTATTTATTTTTCTACAAACTGTATTGCGGTGATGATTTTTTTTTTTTTTTTTCCAAACTATATTTTACACAGTTCAACGATCCGAAAATTACTCCACGCTCGATCGGAATGCGACGAAAGTCACGCACTAGCGCATTCGATTGTTCGCCGAAACAATCGCTCGTAATAAATAGCGAATTTATTATCGGCAATCTCGCCGATCTATAACTGTGCCTCGCGCGACAATCTACGAGTCCATAAATCTGTCGCCTCCACGTACACGAATGCACGAATATCATGCGTAACTATGTTGTGCAGATACACATTTATAAATACACAATGTATGTATAAACATTCGTTGAAACGAAATAAAATATACTCGTTGAAAATGAGATTTCGGCGAATGAAAAAACCGCAACGCTGAAAGCGCTCATACGCGAAGGTGCTCGGTTTCACTCGGACTTTCGACCCTTTCACCAGATTCACTGGCAATCTGATTTTTTTTTTTTCCCACACGATAAAATTTTCCGATTAAGCGAATACCAAAGTCACGTTATGTTTTCACCTTATTAGTGGGAAACGAAAATATCACTACTCCACTTAGCTGTATTGGGAACTACACTTTGAATTTTTTTGTCCCATATAATGAAATGTCAAGATCAAGTCTATTTTGATTTTTGAACGCGCTTTTGCCGCACCGTTGTCGGTAGCGTCGTAGAAATATAATTTTTTTGTTTAAGGAAAAAAAAATTAATTTAACGTCCTGCGTCAGCGATTTCGAGGCCCGCGACTACGGCTCTGACTGAGACTCCTCGTTGCGCGGATATCGGGGGGCCAGGACGGGTCATCGTCAGCGGTTTTATAGCGACTGAGCCGAATCGCCGCTGCGAGTATATTCGCCGGGGCTCTCCATACGGAGTGCCCAGAAGGAGTGAATGGCAGCCGGAATATAGCGAGATATAGCGAGCGGGTTTGTTCGGTGAACACGCTTCGTCGTAAGGCCAGAATTTTTGGTCTCCACGAACGGCGGACTCGCTATAACTGGGCTACGGATTTAATCGTAAAAAAAAAAAAAAAAATTCACGAAACTATACCGTCGAGTTTGCATGCGAATATTACCATATTCGCAAATTTCTCCCCACCATCCTGAATGCTATTCCGGACGGGAAAATTCACTTGTATCTTGAAAAATAAAATGATACATTAAAAAAAAAAAGAATATGAATTATGTACGCGAGGACTAGACGAGTCGCATATTGTCATGCGAATGTAATCTACGTGGATTTAATGATCTCGCTCATCGTCCTCATTCATTAGCTTCGTTTAGATAAAGAGCGCCTTCGAGATTAATTTGATTAATGTCAGATAGGTGCTCCGGTTTAATTCCGCACGGGTCGACGTAGGGTCGAGCGATCCAGCGATATGCAAAAATTTCCTCACTGTCCGAATCCTATATCACGAATTTCAAAATTATCAAATAATTAATCGACACTCGAATATTCATTAATCGAACAGTTGTCGATATGTCGATCACCCAGCCGGATCTGATATGGTTCGTGATGATTCAGGAAATATATAGTGACTTTACTTTACATAACTTATACTATTGTGATAATATTTGTTAGTGAATAATTATCGTATCGCATTAAGACAAAAATGTCGGTCACGTCTCGGGCCAAATATAAGAAAGTTAGAGTCTAAAAAAGAAAATGTCCGATGGCCCGTTCACAATAATGTAGATGCATTTACAAATATGCAAATGTGTTAATCGAAAATCATTATTTTTTACTCAACGTCTCATCGACTTCTATGATTATTAGCGACGGAAAAGTATGAACGTCTAATATCTTTGAAAGTCGTTAAATCATCGTATGCATTTCAAATAAACATTTTTTTATAAATTCCACGTGTTACGAATACAACAAGTGCGCACTCGTTGATCGGTCAAGAGACCGGCGCGGCGATTAGAAAGGTGATGTTCGAAGGCGCGAGGATAGTTCGAAAATTTCTGTAGGTCGATGTGCCTAATATCGCTATATATACGCGTATCACATAAGAGAGAGTCGATCGCTCCGAGCGTTCCGATTGGCTATGAAAAATTCGTCAAAAATCCATAGATCGAACGACGATCGATAGAACAATTTAATTGTAATATTACCAATAAACAAAGATCGTTAACGAGTCATGGCGAATTTTCATATTCGTCGAATGGCCTTTACGATCTGTTATGATCACGCTTCGTCAAAGATCGATCGATCGAGCGACCATAGATACGAGGATAATTTGATTACGAAATTAACAATAAATAAAGATCGTTAATGAGTTATAAGGATTGTTTTTAATCTTCGAATGGTCTTTACCATCTGCGAAAATCGACTCGTCATAGATCACCGATTCCCAAGGTGATCGATAGGACAGTATCGTTTTTTTTGCAACTCAATTGCACCACATAAAATGATTGTTCGTATAAAATAAGCGATCGTTAACGTTTCGTAGGAATTTCAATATTCCTTGAATCGTTGACGATTTAAAGTAGACTGAATAATAGTATCAGAACGATAAACTGACCGAACGTACGTACGAAATTAAAGTCCTCGGGCAAATATGGATCCTCGAAATTTCGAAGGTCGAACGCGCTCGCATCGCTCAATGGTCCTTTAAGTTCCTCCGAAATGTCTGTAAAGAATCGCTGCAGGTGTCAATGGCGATTTCCAACATCACTAACCGTCAATCCGTCATTGACAGCAGACTCGATATCGCACGTGGCAACCGATTACGAGAAAGGAATTAATTATTTAGGGTAAATTCTCATGACATAACTCACCGCTGGTGACGAGCGACTCGTCGGCTCTTCCGCTTTCGAGCCTCTTGGCGTTTCTCATGCAAGCGAGTATCGCGCTCGGCGAGCAGCCCATTTTTTTTTTTTGTTTTTTTTTTTTCAGTAAGTCTCTCGTCACCCAAAAGTCACACTGGAAGCGTCCCGCAAGCGCTTTTTCCCGACGGATCTGTTCTTCGACTGTCTATATATTTTCCGTGAAATTGTATTTCACGCGCCTGCACTCACTCGCCGATCGCGCGTGGGTTTGGTTTCCGTAGAGCCGCAAACATCTTGCCGCGCATCCGGTAAAGCCTTTCCGACAGGGCGACTCTCCCGATTCTCGAACGTCGAACATTTCCCATTTCCCACCGGCCAATCACATTTTTCGTTTATCTCACGAGTATTTTAATTTTTGTACTCTCGTATGAATATTCATTCGTATACCACAAATTTTCAATATATCCGCAAACTCGCGATGTTTTTTTTCCGCACGGCGACTATCCCAACTTTCCAGGTGTAAGATCGCCCACAGCAACGATCCTTATCGTAACGATCGTTTAACATTCGCATATTGTGTACGACGGTTGGAAGTGCGTGTAACTCGTCAAATATTTATAACTCGTTGTTTAATCGGAGAATCACTGCAACACCGGAGCAACGACGTTGCGCCGAGCGCGTTTTATGCGCTAGTGAATCGCATACAGAGATTACTCTTGTATTCTCATCCGGCGCGTTCCACGTGTGCGGAGACGTGACTGCTGGCGACAAGGATCGCGAAGAAAAACAAAAAAATGTTCCGATAACATTCGACGGTAATTCGTGGATTTCGGATGTTCCGCGGTTGATTTATCCATCGCTTCTTTGGGATCTTCGCGCATGCGCTGAAGATCGGTGGGCGCGCACCGCGATCGAGAGACTCGAGAATCGCCGATGATCTTCCCGCGTCAGACCGCGTGCCGACGGCCTCCACTTCGACTCAAGTCGACGATATGATCCTGAGGAGGTGGAGGTCGCGACTAAAGAGCCGCAATGCTCACCAACCGCTCGAGCCGGCCTGTACGTATTGCGATGAGCGCGTTGTCGCACATATGATAATCGCTTCGTACGCCGGATCGAGACTCGGAAACAAATTTGCACGCACGCTCGTCCTCCGCCTGTGTGCGCTATCGTACGTCGAAGGCGTACCAATAACCCCGAATAAATTATTCGGCTCGACAATGATTCTTTTTTAAGTCCTCAATCATTTTCAAAAATGAGTGTTTCTAAGGTGAAAAAAAAATAAACGGTACGAAAAGAATGACTAGTCTTTTAACAAAAATAATGTTATTATTAAGAGCGACGATTGCGTAATGAGAGACTATTTTTTAAGAAAAGTGATTTCCGGATCAAGCTGCGGAAACAAATTAGCACGCGTTGGTCCTCCGCGAGTGTGTTCCATCATACGTCGAAGGAATATCAATGACGCCGGATCAATTATTCATCTCGGCGTTGATTTTTTTTTTTTAAGTCCTAACGCAATTTCTTAGAGTATTTTTTTAAGGTGGTAAATAACGAGTGGTATGGAAAGAGCGATTGATATTATTTCTTAGGAAAAGTTGTTCTTTTCGCTAGGAAATTGATCGGTCGATCGATCGTATAGTGCATTTGGCTTTCGAAACGAGAACCTTCAGCAGGTAAAACGAAATGAAAATTGACCCATGGCCAGGACACCGTGGCGACAGTTGCAGCCGATGAACATTCAGCGAGATCTCCTTGGGAATCTCATTAGACTCGTATGTGCAATACCGTTTGCTGCACCGGCTGAATCGACAATCGGCAAGTTAACGTGAAAATGCTAAGTAGGTAAAAATAAGAGGCAACCTACGGTATGCGCAATGAAAGGATAATCCGATTCTTCGTTCGCCTCTTGTTGGGGAAACGAGATACGAAAAATAATTGTCCAGCTTCGGATCACGTACTCGCGAAAAATTGTTTATTTCGCTGACGCTCCGCCAATGAATATTCATTTGACACAAATAGATATTTGTAGTCGAAAAAAAAAAAATGGGGGGTTTTTTTGGCGCAGCTCGCTACGTCGAGAATTATCAGCCGTACGTCTGTGCAGTTGTGTCGCGAAATGACGCGGCGGTTACTACGAATAGGACTATGCTCGTATCCCCGGATGTCTCAAAAGTTTGCGTGACGCAAGTTATCTCGGGGAAGCGGCTCCTTATCGCTGTGTATGTTTGTCGCTGTGTTTGCTCAACGATTTTTTTTTCCACACGTACGACTAGTGACTTTACACGCTCGAGGCAAATATAGAAGCGCAATAGAGGCAGCAGAGTATGTTAAACCACGTACGGTCCTAGATACGTGACCGCAGATCGTTCGACTGCACCCACTTGGCCACTAACTCCTCGCCTGTTGCTCCGCCTTATTTATCATTTATCGTCCGGTCGACTATAGGCTCTCGTCGGCACGGCGATGTGGACACAGAGACGAAAAAGAAAACCAATAATAATCGGTCCCTTCGTGTCTCGAAATGCAGAAAAACTCCAATTACCATAGAACTGATTGTACAATTTTTATAGAATAAACGCGTAGAAAATTCGAAATTTCTGTCTGCGCTGCTAGGTTTGCTTCCGGTTGGTGAGAACCATCCTACAAAAATGAAAAGAACGTAATTTCCCAATAATAATGAATGCTCCTTTGGCTCATAATTGAAGAAAAACTCCAATTTCCCTAAAAGAGATCGTACATTTTTGTGGATCCAAGTTGTAGGAAATTTGAAATTCTCATCAGGGCTGCTAGATTAATCGCCATGTAGTGCCCGCGAGATGGAAAAAAAGGAGAAAAAACAATCTCCATTTATAATCAATCACTCTATGTCTCACAATGCGGGAAACCTTAAATTTTCGTAAAACTGATCATACTCATAAGAAACATTAATGCAGAAAAATTCAAATTTTTATGGGACTTATTGCACATTTTCATGAAATAAAGGTTGTAGAAAGTTTAAATTTTCATCATTGCTACTTAGTCTCTTTCCTGGTAGTGATAGCGAGATAGCAAAAAGATCCCTCACGAGGTACCGGCTGGAGGGCGAGAAATTCTCCGTTGTCCGGTGATTTTTCCATCACCATCGGCATCTCCATGTCGTCGACTTCAGCTTTTTCGTCGTCGTCCGGCAAAGCCTCGTCCAGTTTCATTGTGTGATCGATCCTTTCCGGCTGAAATTATGAACGTTACCTTGTCAGAAAAAAATAAAAGAGACATGTTAGGCTTGGACTGACTATGAGATGAGCCATTGCAGCGAGAGGACCGGAAGTCAAGGGTGGTACGTTGAAGGGCGGCCTCAGATAGCCGTCTTGGAGATTCTGAACCAGATGGTGAAGAAATTCGTTTCTCAGTTGCATCTCCGCAACTGTTTTGTTCGCCCCGGTTAAATAACGCAGCCAATCAATGGCGCATTGACGTTCTGCCGGCACATGTAAATGTTAGGTCTGATTTTTATTGATTTTTTACTGGTTACGACTCCTGAAAGACATGTTTTTTTTTACCTAACCTTTTATTTCTTTGAAATCTCTCATGAGCCGCTTCGCCAGAAAAAGATTGTAATTGCAGTCACTATTCAACGTGGCTTTCTCGTCCTCCATCGCAGTAATTGCAGTGACAGAAACTAGGAAATTAAGGAATACTCGAATCTATAGAAAAAAAAAAACAGAATATAAAAAGCTCTTGTAAAAAAAAAGAAGGCCTTTTTTGATCTGCTCGCAAAACTGGATGAATTAGCGAACGCGGCCCACGAAAAGGGGACGTTTTTTTTATTTATTTTTTCGTCAAGTGCATTTTTATATTTTCATTGGTATTATTGGTATAAAAATAATTTGATAAAAAATATGGGAGAAATAAAGAGGTTCAAGCGTTCTAATAAATTCGGTAAGATCTATGAGATTCTCTGTTGTCAGAAATGTGTCAGTCCATTGGCTCCGATTCGAGCGCATTTGACAGAGGACAAGTTGAAATTTTGCTGCGATCGAGTCAATCTCGAAGATTGGTCGCCGATCCTCAATAGTCTGGCAGCGGATCGTACCCTCCTCGAGATCGAAGTTTCCAGTCGGCATCGACCGAAGAGAGTCGACGAGACTGTCGATACTGAAGAGAAGCTCGATGAGTATCGGTAACGCCTGATACATGCGTTTAAAAAAAATTGTCTTTCAAAAGTTCGCCAAGCTTATTTTTTTCAAAAACAATCTCGGGTGAGGCGGAAAAGCGTTGCCCGTGCTCATTACATAGGAAAATGCCAATTGCGATAAGTCATAAAAAATATATATGTATATATAGAGGCGCGAGTAGGTCAAGATGAAACAGTAGGACAAAACGGGGCGTTACAAAATTATTAGAAAATCGAGTTTTGATAAACATTTTTTAAAATGAAATTGCCTAATAATTTTTAGATGTCCCATCGACGAATCTTAAATATCCGTCCCATATTGCCCCGCCATCCGCTAAATGTTCCCTAGTAGGAGTTTTAGCGCGTTACATCGACAAGGTTTGAAAGAAACCTGGCTGAGCTTTGACGAGGTCCGTGTAACGCTCTCAAATTTCTACAGGCAATAAAAGTTACAAGCATCGCTTGCCAATACTCTCGTTAGTTCGCAGGTCTTCGTCGACCTCTTCTCGAACTCTTCATCGATCAGTCCTTGAGAATTTCCTTTCGACAATAGGCGATCCCGAAGAACGACCTGCAGAGCACCGATCGTCTACACGAATTTTCTTCTCAGATGCATCGTCGATGCCGTCGCAGTTTGCGCAAGAAACTCCAGGGTCTTAACGTCCTTGAGCCTCGATGGAATCCCCTTGGCCGATTCCCGATATCTCGACATTCTCTGCGCCGGATTGACCGGCAATCGGACTCTAAATAGCATCTCGCTGACTAGATGCAGAATCGGAGACGGAGGTGAGCATCAATTTTTCATGTCGTCGCAACATCCGAGCCCGATCATGACCCTAAAGATATCTGCACATCAAATCATTTGTACGACATCAAATTTCATCGTCGGGGAGTCTCGGTCAATGCACGGCTTTAAGGCAGAAAATAAAAAATTACTCACCCCAAGAATTTTACTTGCGAACTTTTCGGAGCGAAATTTGAATTATGCACTGCCTTATAACTTCATGAAATTTAGGGGCGAGCGGGGTAGAGTAGGTTAGTGGGGCAAAACGGGACAATGTGTAAGAATGCAATTTTCCAATAACTGCGGTAAAACGTGTTTCTAAATGCGGAGGTGCCGTTGGAAAAGAATGAAACAACCAAGAATTATTGGAAAATCGATTTTTACCCTACCATACAATTTAGCCCCGCTCTGCCCAAGGTAATAGATATCTTCACTGTAATGTGCGGTTGAAAGTCCGCTAATGATATTTTCTTCGTCTCTGCAGGTTGCGACGTTCTTCTGCAAGCAATTTCGGACGTTGCCGATCTTCGGCTCCTAAATCTCACGGACTGCTCGCTCACGTTCGTCAGTGCAGAATTCATCGCTTCCTTCTTGAGGAAGAAACGCGCAAAATTGCTGGAGAACGTCTGGCGTCAATCGGCAGTCGGGCGCCCAGGAGGAGCGGAAGCTGGGCGATCGAGCGCAGGACTGGAGACGCTCGTGATAGACGAAAATCGGCGGTTCGGCGACGTCGCGCTGGCCGAGCTGACGCGAGTCCTAAAGGACGATTTCTGGCTGAAGAAACTCAGCCTGCGCCGTTGCGGTCTCACGAAAATCGGCGGAGAATCGGTAGTCGATCTACTAGAGACAAACAGCGTTTTGGTGGGCTTGAATCTCGAGAAGAACGACGTACCGGTGGAGATCTTTCGAGCTGTGAGGATGCTGCTGAAGAAGCGCCTGGAGAACGGCGAGAGAACGCCACTGAGGACAAGACTCATCGATCGGAGAAAGGATCTCGGTCGAAAAAGCAGGAAGTCCAAGGACAAGCGGGTGGTGAAAAGACGGAAGATGAGGCTCGCCATCTCCAAGGGAATAGCACCGAGGCGCTCGGAGAGCGTGAAGGCTGTTAGAAACGAACCAAACTGGAAACAACTGAACGAACGCCTGACGACAGCGATCGACGGCAATCGTGATCTTATGCTCTCACTCGCGAACCAGAGGCAATTGCTCGTGAAGGAAAAACACTCGAGAATCACCGCCGAGCGCTCTTATCAGCTGCTGAGGCCGATCATCGAGAAGTTGCGTCACGGCGCGAGCAGACACAAGGGCTCCAGAATTTTGCTCGAGAGCCAGCTGTGCTCCTATCTCCGGCAGATTTTTCGAGGCTTGGAAAGCATCTCCGAGAAAAGTCACTCCGACGAACATCCGGACCAAGCCTTTGGGAGTACGGCTGGGAAAAATTTAGTCGATGGTTTGTTCGGGGTCGAAGAGAAGAAGAAAACCATCGGTGGTGCTCAGAAGAGACCGTATTGCCCACCAAGACAAAAATTGTAAACACCTGTGAAGTTACCTTCTCGAGGAAAATAAACAAAAGTACACATGATATTTATATGAAATAAATAATAATTCGTTGAGTTTTCATTCATTCGAACGAAGTTCATATTCGTTTGACACTATTTTCGAGAGCATCTCCGAGAAAAGTCGTTCCTGCGAGCAGCTGGACGGAGCTTTGAGTGAAATTTAGTTGATAATACGTTTGAGGTCCGACGAAAGGAAAAGAACTGTAGGCGGGTCTTAGAAGGGACCACATTGGTCACCGAGACTAAAATTGTAAACATCGTTTAGACTATCTTACCAACGGATATGAGAAAATTTATCGGAAACAATGGATAAGTGATATTTACGTAAAATAAATAAGTCGTTGAATTCCCATTCAATCGGTCGGAGTTCACTTTCGTTCACACCCGTGTACTGACTTCACGGAGGTGACCACCCTAACGCATCGCTACAGCCCGAATGGGGTAAACGTTATTTCTATGGAAACCCTCGTTACAACAAACCGTCCAGTACCAACCGGATATGAACTCGACATAACTGTATACAGTTTCGGACCATTAAAAAAAAGTTACAGCCTCGAGATTATTATTGTTGAAGATCGGATAAAGAAACTAAGGAATAGTGAATAATGCGCTCTTCTGAACGAACGGAATGTATCAAATCATTGATTAAACTTAAACAACAGCAGGAGGTTATTGAGAGAGGGCTCGATAATTTTTTGGACAGTGCCAAGCTGGGGCCCGATGTATTGAGGGACTTAAGAAACGAGGAACGCTCTCTTGCATCGGACAGGTACTCTACAAAACACAATAACATTTTTTTTTATTCAACGAAATTAAATTAAAATATTTGATGAATTAACATTAAAAAAATTAATAACATAAACCTCTGTATATGCTAGAAAACAATTGGCAAGCTCCGTTCGAATGTCAGCGGAAGAAATTGTGAACGATATGAGAGCAATAAGATCGGTTGTAGGGGCTTTGCAAGAAGGTCGAAATATAGGTAAGTTAGTACCGTAACTGGCACGCATTGAGTAATTCGATTTGTACGATACTATTCGTTAATCTTTGAATCATCCTCGGACAGACATAGATAGCTTCAGGGCGAAGCTCGTTGCAGTTGCAGAAAAAATTAGAGAGTTCAAGAAGGATTTGACGTTAGAAAAATTGTCGAACGATCAGATAGTATTGGATCGTGATGTGCGAGACTTTTTCTTGACCATGTACAAATACGGGATCAGAAACTGCGCCGGAAGTACGAGAATCGCCTGGAGTGAATCATCGAGGAATAAAAACAGCGGTTCCACGGATCGCGACAATTACAACGGATCACGAGACTTTGATGCACTGGTAGCCAAAACAGGTAGAGATAAAAAAAATCTGTTATTCAACGAATCGTCAAAACGCGTGTGCAAATTCGATTATGCTTGCTTTAAAAAAAAAAAGAATATATTTTTTGTTTCATTTTAGTCGTATTATTCATTCATCTTGTTCAAATTTTTGTTTTTTTTTTTCCTTATCTCACTGACTTCAGTGCAATACTTTCTGCAACCGCTCATGAAAACCGATATGTCCGTGTATCATGGGAAAAAATAACACCCAAGTATTTAATCCCAGGTCACACCCAAAATTGGAGCGAGGAGGATCACTCGTTCTTCTTAAAAATTCGGAAAACAGCTCGCGGTGTCCCAGCCATGGTAGCTGCTATAAGAAAAAAGTTTCCAGATATGTCATCCGAGCGTATAGTAAATCATGAAGCTTGGTACAAAGTTTATCTTGAATTACGAGAAAAACATCGAAAAACTATAAGAGATTGGCGGGAGAAACAAGAGGCTCGGAAGAGATCGAAATTGGGAAGCGCTGAAAATGAAATAGGTCGACCTAATTCAGACGAAAAAATGTCCAGTTTCGACGAGGTTGCCATAGAAACGAAACCGGCTGTTTCGAGGAGCGTCGCAAGATCAGCGGCAAAGAAAGATCCTTGCGCGTGTGACAAAAGAGAGTCATTGCATCGGTGGCGAGCGAAAAAGGAAAAAGCCCGATCCGTCGAAGCGGAGAAGACAAAATTGGAGATCGAGTCCCGAGAGGCTCTGAAAGAAAGCCGCCGATTGTCGAGAGCCAGAGAGATCAAGTCCGCAATCGAGGCCTACAGAGAAAAGAAAATTGAAAATATGAGTTCGAGTGCCACGGCAAGTGTTGCGGAATCGGACCGACTTGCCGCCAAATCCCACGCAGCCAAATTGATAGAGAGCTTCCGGTAGTATAATCGTTGATACTCATTTTTCGATATTAACAAACGTCTCTATTTATAAAAATTTCGCTCCCAATCTATTTTCATCAATTTCAATTTGAAATAAAAAAAAAACCAAATTTATGAATTGTAACATGAAATCTGAAAAATCGGATTTATCAATTTTTATCGATTATACTGTAAAAGAAAACTTTGTTACTTTACTTTACGTAAATGAATTTCCAAGCCGGCGAGACGAAGAGCTCTTGAGCAAAAAGAGAGCCCTGTTGGCATCGAAGAAGTCACATTCCAGCTCATCCATTCGGCCAAGGGTGGACGCACGATCTGAAAAAGGATCGACTTTACTGAAGCCCACGAAAGTGTGGATGGAGAAATGCAGAGCCGAGGAACCACTTGCAGAGCCGCGTCAAAAAATTTTCTACGTCAAGGATATTCCCAAACTGTGAGTGGACCCGCCGAATGCACTATCCTGCGACAAGCTCTAATCTCATATGTAAAACATGTTTTATTTCCTTTATAGCGCGACGCGCGATTGGAGGGATCGGGAATCGATGTAACCGCCCGTCCCGATTCTACTTGATTCGCGTGAAACTGTAATTTTTAAGTGGTAATAAAAATATAATTTTTAATTATTATATAATTATCGATAAATCACTGTTACTCGAATTATTACCAATGGTTCAATAGGTTTTATAACGATTAAAAATAATTAATTGTGCAATAAAAAACGCACGAGCTATGCTTGACCGTGTAAAAGAAATGATTTGGACTACAAATTACAAGTCAAACGAGTAATGATTTAATGACAATCGTTGTCGAATTAATCGTTATATCAGTGTCTTCCCGCTTCAAGATCTCAAATTGTTAGTTCGTCAAGGTCCTCCGCTCAGGAAGTCGAGCGACTCGCTTTGGCAGATAGGCAACTGCAATGTTACTCGTTTAATATCGAAGTACAAATCGACATCGCGGTTTCTCCTCGTCGCCAACGCCCCGAGAGCCTCGGCGACGAAATGTGGTTTCGTATCGATCATAGTCTTGAATCCGACTGTTTCCATCACCTCGACAGTGTTTATATTGATGAATTCTATCGTCCGAGTTTTAAGGTGATAGAAGCTGTAAAGATCAGCGAGTACCAATATGGCCGATGCATTTTCTACTGTGAGACTGGGGCAGAGAGCCGCAGCGCACATGACCTTGAGCCTCTCCAGTGCGTATTTGTCGGCCGCAGCGAGCAGTTGAACGGTTATTTTTTCCATTCCCATCGCTTTACCCGTGTAGATGAATTACAGCATCTCATGCAGCACTTTGTCCTCCATGTCCTATATGACGACGCGATTTTCCTTCAGCTCGGCCAGCTCGTGCTCGAATATTGCCGAGAAAACGGGACTTCGCCCGGCGAGTATGGCCTTGTGTGCACGAAATTCCCGTCCGCACGCCGTTAGCGTCACGTCGCTCAATTTCTCGCTCTCGAAGAGAGTACCAAGATCCTCGATGACCCGACACTCGGGAATCGGAAACTGCATCGTCGTTAAGTTTCTTTTCCCCGATACATTCACAACGTCACTGACCATACTGACGTCGCATAGTATCGTGAGATTGTCGTTCGGCAACAACTCGTTCTCTTTGTCCAACAAAAAGTCTCTGTTTACAAATTTCGTGTAACCGCGCGTCTCGCTCAATTTTCCTGGCAGGAATGTGTGAGGTCGTCGGATTTTCTGTCAATTTGTTTCCTCTCGTGTCAGATTAAGAATAGAGAACTTGAACTTTGCCGTTACCTCGGAGAATAGCGAGAGATAGTCTTTTCTCTCCGCGTGAACGCCATTCGAATACAGCTCCAACCGCCAGCTGAATTCGTCGCTGGTGTCCGCGTTGAAAATCGGCGCCTGGAGTATCCGACCCACTTCCTCCCAGCAAAAAGTGAAATTGCTTATCGTCCACATGTAACCAAACTCCAGGACCTTCAGGTGTGTATGACTCCATTTGTTGACCCCGGGACAGTTGTCCTCGGGACTAAGGCTTGGCGTAGGGCTCAGTGCCATGTCTCCGACGCATTGAGGCCCAAGATCCGACGGAGAAACCCTTCGAAGTGTCAGAGGCTACTGTACGAGGAAATACCTTGAAAAAAATGTATTTATACACTTGATCGTTTCGGACCATTCATCGATCGGACAATACAAGAGTGAGTGTCTGAACACGTATGAATACAGACCAACTCTCGGCAGAATGTAGAAGGCTTCTCGCTGATCAGAGATCCTGGGAATTGATATCGATTATGCGAAGTTACAAGTTTATGGCTCGTCTGTAAACAGTTTCGACGTACGATCGAGAAATGGCAATGTGATCGTCACTTGCCTAGCTTTGGAGCTCAAGGTGTGACTTGCTTAGTTACCGCTTTCGGCAGGGACACGACTTCTCAGAATGCTGGAAAAGAATGCAGTCGATGCATTTGGAGTAAAGAATATATTATTATATATAGAAAACCGGTAATTTTTTATTTTTCCTTACATTAATATCGTTTTTTGTGTGGTAGTAGTTGTACGATGCAACAAAAGTCACAGCAAGTTCTAAATTTATTGTTATTATTATATTTTGACGTTAACAAAAATATTAGTAAAACATAAACATGGAGATATTCGATGCGATCTAACCTTCGGTATATAATGTTCATATTTGAATTGTCACAACGGAGACAATTTGTAAACATCTTAACAAACCCGACCCGATTTGTTTATCCGACGCTCTTTGACTTTAACCCGATGCCTTGAGGAAAGACGATGGTAAGAACGCGTGTTCGGACGTAGCCGACAGTTCCCTCGTGTCAATCTGTCCACCGGGGCCGTTCTCGAACCTGTATATAGTCTGGTCACAGTCACGAACGACGGTTTCCTCGATTTTTGACAATACCGACTTACAGATGTACACACAATGTCCGGGCTTCCAGTAAGGCTGAAAGAACCGAATTTTAATTTTTCACGCATCAAGTTATCAAATTTAAAACAGAGCTGGCCAAACGACCGAAGAATATGACTAGTAAAAAGTGCAAAATATCACATTTATTTGAACTATCGAACACATGTGATTTGAACTTGAAGTACTGCTCAAATACTTTTTACAATTTTATTCGCAACGTTAAAAATTACCTAAACTTGCAAAATAAAGTGCAAAGCGGTTTGCACATGGGTTCCTCATTGTAAAAAATCATGTTTTTGAGGATACTTTTGAGCTATTCTTGAGTGTTCTTATTATTGAAAAAAAAATCCATACGAAAATATCAACTAATTACACTACTGAGAAAAAAGTTCTTCTCTGATACCCTCACTTTTTTGTATATATTCTATAAAATAAATTTTTTTTAATTGTCCTTATTAAAATTATACAAAAAAGTTTAGACGGATAATCATATATTCACTCAGTCAACTTGTCATGTTACTACTCATTAACTGTGTGTTATGCAAGCGTGTACTCAAAAACTACTTCCATTTAGTACAAACAATCGTAAAGAAAGTACTTGTACGCTTCAAGTACTGCTCAGCTCATTTGAAACATTGTATCGTACCTTGCCCATTTCAATGAGCTCCTGAACGTTGTACAAGGTTAATTTGTGAACTACTCCGGCGTCGTCCCTAAACCCGCACAATGTATATTTGGTATTCGTGAGATAACAATCTATCCACCATTGCAGTGCCTTCATCTTCTTGAAGTTGACATTTTGTGCTGCAAACTCAATGATTCGGTTAGTCCTGACCTGGATGAAGTTGAGTTGATCGAAGGGCAGGGGTTTTGTCAATGGTTTGTTTGACAGCAAACCCTTCATTCTGGAACAATACATTACTGAATGACCACCAATATTGCGTTGATACACACAACGGAACTCTTCTGCCGTATTTACTGGCTTGGTAGGTTCGGGAAGCTCATCAGCAGATTCTGAAACGAGCCATGAAATCTATATGATGAGCTTGAAGACACATAAAAACTTGGTATCCAACTCTCATACTTGATAATACATATTGTTCAAACTTATGTCCCCAAGAGCTAAATTTCTCCTGACAGGGATATGAAGAAGCAACCTTCTTAAAACTCTCATCAGTGTCCAGATAAATTGTTCCCTTCCATCTGGCAGCGTATACAATCCGAGAGTCTTTCTCGTCACGTACAGGGTCCAGCAATTTCTTAAACGTTCCATGCGTGCTTACGAACTTTGGTTGTATCCTGGTTATGGAAAAGATTATGTATAGTTGTTTATTTTCAGAGAAACAGTACTGAAGTCATGTTAATTATGTTCCTATCTTAACTTACCATCGGCCGGTCTCACGCCGTGCTGCGATCCTCTTGTGATAGCGTTTGATCCACTCCAACAACGTGCTGAGCGCTACGTCCAGAAATGGAGGGTTGTTCTGAACTGTCACATCTATGCTAGTGTCCAGTTTCATATTGACACCTCGACTCAGGTTCTCGTATACCTTCATCTCCGCAGGTGGGTTGTAATACTTCAGTTGCGATGCATTGGGTAAAAATTTACTTCCAGCATCAACACTGTAATATCCAATAAGTTTCGATTCGCGAACCGGATGATTCGCACATTGGACAGGACCGAACAAACTTTCGACAAAAGGAGTTCGCCCTTTTGTTTTTTTGGTGTCGACCTTTTTCCGAGTAAGATCAGCCGATTCGCTAATGGAGAAAGTTCATGCAGCGTTTCATATATTAAAAGCCGAAAGTACTGCGTATTAAAGACTGCCTACCACGTCGCAGATCCGGAAAACTGCTGCATTCTTATGAGATGAGTTTGCAACTACCAGCAACGAATATAGACGTAGATAGCAGCGTAGAGCCTATGCTTCGGTCAACGAATTACGTCGTATAAAAAAAGTATAAATGTCTTCTTTTCCTTCTTTCTAATTTGTCGGCATCCACAATGACGAATACTTCCTGGCTACAAAGCCGGGGCCGGCCAATGCATAGAACTTTTGGTAGAATCGATAACATATATAACACCGTATGCCGAGACTCCACACCCCGCTCTCTTCAGGGCCAAACCGACAAGTTATACCAGGCACAGCAGAAAGCTGTGTCCATGCGTGCTGTGCCACCAATCGTAGCAACGCAGTACCACTAAAACCAGTAGTACCAAAATTTGAAATTAATTTTAAGCTCACAACTCAAGATCAAACGTGGATGGTAAGTTACTTTCAACAAATATTTTTAATTCATATTTATATATTTATGAAATGCTCAATTATAATTAATGGCATTTTTATTTAGCACGAACACGAAAGGAATTGTTTAAAAATATATAAACAAAAGATATTTCTTTCGACATGCGTCGATCATTTTATTTAATTTCTTGTGGTTTTTCGCGTTAAGGTTACTGGAGCAGCTCCAGCGGGAACTATTTGAGCAAGTCCGAGACTCCGAGCACAATTTCGTGGAAATTCCGACATCACCGTGTTCCAACAAGCGCGTCGCACGGTGCGGCACTGTGCGACACCGCGCCAGTGTAGCCAGAACGTGCGATTTTTTTACCCCCTCTCTAGCGCCTCTCATGTAAATACAGTGTGTCGGCGAGTCGGAAAGCCGAGCAGAGTCGACGGAAACCGAGAACGACCGACGAGCTGAGGGGAATAAAGCCCCGTCCGCGCGAGGCGGTGGGGTAACGCACACATCAGTTACCCTCCGTCTGTGTGAAACTCTCGGAATCCGACCGTCACCGAATTGTACGGTGGGGAAAAATAATGCAGCCAATAGTATTATAATTAAAAATATGTAAAGATATCATTTATTTCATTTGGTTCATTTATTTTTTAAATTTTATTTATGTATTGTTTATTTTCCAAGTTCTTTTGCGAATGCAGGATGCGATAGTCCTACAAACTGGTGAGCAAATCAACTTGCCGCATGACAATTGTTGTTAAGACATGTCAACCAATGATAATCGATAACGACTATTCAACCTTTTACCGTGACCGACCGATGAGCGGACATGATTGTGTAACTTTTTACAAAAATTCACGTGCGCGACCAGAGACTACTCGCAATGCGAGGCGAACTCATGAAGATTATTATCAAATCGTTTCAAATAGCCAACTAGCAATTTTAGTAATTATTAAAATGGTTGATGATAGTCTGGTAATTGCTGTTTCCGGTTTAATCTTACGTAAAACGGGACTTGTCTGCTGTTGGTTGGAAACAATCCCAAGCCTTTTCCCATGTGTGTAGACCAGTATGGTAGGAATTAATATCGCAGTGATTAATTCATACAAAAACTATATTTCGTTGTTGATCGGGGAAGCAATTGGTTATCATTAGGACATATCGATGCGAACACTGTGTGATAAGTAGCGAACAATGCAACAGCGTATCCAGTCCATCCACAAATACATGCTATTGCTTCTATGCCTCATGCGATGTAAGGCGATTCACAGTTTACTTCAGTTTGCTATTGTGTCCCACATCCGGTTCCTTATCCAGTTTCTTCCATGAACAATGAAGGCACAAATGCGTACTCGGAAGTGGGTGATACTTCCGTCGTGACAATGTCCTCAAACGGTACTCTCTCGAACTTGTAGATTATTTTATCACAGTTGAGAACAACGGTCTTCGATACGTGGCTCAAGAATGCCTGACAGAAGTTTATGCAAGTAGTTGAATTCCAGTGGGTCTAAAAGCACAATTGATATCATACAAAAAAATATTTTTCTCAAACTTGGGAACCACAAGGTTGACTCTGGAACGTAGATAAACAATCACCTTGGACATATCGACGATTTCCGGTAGACTGTAATTTATAAGATCGCGAACGATTCCCTCGTCGTCTCTGAAGCCGCATAGTATGCTCTCTACACCGACAAGAAAGCTCTGAGACCACCACTTCAGTAGTTTGAACTTACGAAAATTCCGATCCTGTCCTGTGTGCTCTATGACTCTGTTCGTCTTCAGTTCGACGAATTTCAGTTCCCTAAGCGGTAGCGGTTCTACGAGCTTTGTCTCGGACTTGACGCCGTCCATTTCGGCACCGTACAAGACCGTGTGATCGCCAAAACGTCGTCTGAACATGCAGCAAAACTCCTCAGCCTCATTCACTGGCTGCAGAGGGTCAGGAGGGACATCAGGACTATCTTGAATATTGAATTTCTCTTTTTAGATCGACACTGAGATAATATCATGTTAGAAAAGTTGCAATACCTGATAAAATGTATTTTTCAAATTTGAAGCCCCAAGACATAAATTTTAACATATCCTTGGACATGTTGGCGTTTCTCCTTTTCTCCTCTGGCGTTTTGAAGGCACACAGATATATAGTTCCTTTCCACTTTGCTGCGTATATTATCCAAGCATCTCTAGGTGAGTACGGAGTGCAGAACAAGACAGTCAGTAGTCCTCGAAAGCAGACGAAGTCTGGTAGTATCCTAGAAAAATGTTGCAAGGGGATGAATAAATCATTTTACATGATTAATATTATTAATATCAATATTAGATGATTTTAACAAACCAAATTAAATAAAAAATAAGAAAATGATGGAAATTTCAATTACTAAAATAAGAACACTAAAAGATTTACATAAAAAAAAAAGAACATCAAAACTTATTGTAGGAGTACATGGTACGGCATCAGTTCTCCATATACCATTTTTTCGTGTCGACAGGAGCTTGGATCGAGGCGAAATTGAGTTTAATCCATCTCAGTAAATTGTCTATTCTCTCGTCGTCTGCAGAGGACAATTTTCTGCAAACAGATTCTATACCTTCATCCAGATTGAAGTTAACTGTTGTCGTCTCCGGAGAAATATAGTAGGATAAATTTGACGAGTTCGGCAGGTAAGTTCGATTCCCGTCGAGACTGAAGTAACCAACGATTTCCGGATCGGTGATATCGTCAGTTTCTTTCTTAGATCGCCAAGATCCATGCTTAACCTCAAAAACACTGGTTTTGGAGCGGCCGGGCAATTGCCCGTGCGGTCGACGCCACGAGGGCAAACTCATGTTTTATCGATAAAACTTCACGATAAAAAGTAATGTAACTATTTTATTTGTCGACGTTGTTAACATTCAACACAAAGTATCAAACTGTAAACTGTACATGTCAAGTTTGTTTGCAAATGACACAATCGCACTGTGCACCAATCACACCGCGAACACAACGGAGCCTTCTCGTTGGTTCACGGAGTGATTCACTGCCGCACGCCGCACTGCGTTCTGTTATAATTTTCGGTGTCGCAGCTCGTGCTTTCATGGAGAATTCGTGAAGGGATAAAAAAAAAGTAAACAACGATTGCACAGCGAAATGACGACACGTGAAATACTGACGCTTCAATTTGGACATTACTCCAATTACATTGGAACTCACTGGTGGAATCTGCAGGTACGTGCAAATAACAAACAAACTATCGGTTGCTGCGTTTAACCTATGCGAATCGCGAGGCATAAACACGTTGTCACGCTCGATCCTCATCATATTTTCAACGCTTAAATTGCGTGATTAGTAGCCAACGACCTTTGACCATTTCAGGAAAGCAATTTTTCGTACGATCCTGCTAATCCTTCGGAAGTAAACAATGATGTTCTGTACCGCGAGGGCGAGACAGCGAGGGTAAGTTTTTATATTTTTGCTCTACCGCGTTTTGTACTTTTATTCATATGAATTTATACTAATTTATGTTATGTTATGAAAACCTGTATAGCTACCCATCTTCTACTCGCAGAGCAGATGTTTATATTTTGCCAAAGCTAGTGTTTTCAACCTTGTTCCGCAAAGCCGGAGATGATACCGTTTCCTATATTGATCATTTATAGAATTATCATTACGTGTTAAAAGCAAAGTAATTAACATAGTTGGTAATAAAAACTGTAATGTACCTTTCTCATGGCTGGCAACATTGAAGGTAGCAAAAGTGTTATCGAAAACTGTTGAAATGTATTTGTTGTAAATGTTTTTGAGGGCACTTTTCTTTTTACCATTGACGTTGATATCCTCGATAACAGTTTATTAGTTTTTAATATCAACAGAGCATGTGGCAGATGAGGGGAGCGTTTAATAGACTCCTAAACAGACATTTTCCTGGAGTAGATTAGATAACAATTTTATTTTAGTTCATACCTTGTAGATTAATATAATGTGTTCAAATTCTTTATGAAAAATTCAAATGGTATATTATATTGTTAATGATTAAAAACCATGCAGTCTCTTTTCAGAAAGAAGTCACGTACACCCCCCGACTGTTAGTCGTGGACCTTAAGGGCACTCTGGGTTATTTGAACGAGCAAGGTACCCTGTACGGTGATCCGCACTGCCAGGACGATCCTCCGCCTCTCTGGAACGAACGTAATGTGGAACTAACGGCCGAACCGGAAACTCCCAAAGCTCCGTTCGTTCGGAGCCTCGAGGAGCCAGCCGATGTTTCCGAGTACGAGGGAATAGATTTGGAAAAAGAAATCCACAGCTGGGTGGACTACCTGGTTCCCAGATTTCACCCTCGGACGATAAACATCGTCCGCGAGTACAAGCATGCCTGCGCCGATCAGCCGTTCGACGTATTTACCTACGGACAAAATTTATGGAGTAGCGAACAATTCGAAGATGATTTTTCCGACAGGATAAGAGCCTACGTCGAGGAGTGCGATTTTATGCAAGGTTTTCAGGTACTGTTGGATTCGGCGGACGGCTTCGGAGGTCTGGGCTCGGCATGCGTTCAGCATCTACGCGACGAGTACGGGAAGAGTGTCATAGCTTTTCCGACCATAACCGGTGAGAACAGCGAGCCCACGGCTGCCGACTTGATAAAGGTAGTGAACACAGCTCTGTGCTGGCAGCAACTGGGTGAGAACTCGTCACTGTTCAGTCCGCTGTGTTGCGGGTATAGCGGCTGGCCGCTTGCTGGAGAACCTCGTCGCTTCGACAATCTTAATTATAATTCGGAACTGAAGTATCACAGCAGCGCCGTACTGGCGACTGCACTGGATACCCTGACTCTGAGGTACAGACTGAAAGAGTATCGCATGTCGGCGCTCTCCGACTTATGCGCGGATCTCAACAAACTCGGAAGAAAGGCTGCGGCCACGAGTCTAAGTCTTCCGTTTCCAATGGCTGTTAAACGGGACCTTATCGATATACTGGATGACTTCGAGGGTCCGCTGTGGACGAGCCTGACACCCAACTGCAAAATTCCCGAGGAAAAACAGATGCAGAGTTTGGCTCTTCGAGGAATCTCCGAGGACAGACTGAAGAGGCCAATTGCCGATGCAAAAAAACAAATGTCCAAACCCGCGTACAGATGCTCGAGTGTTCACGAGATGATGACGATGTACCTGGCTTACACTTGTCATGCCTCGGCAACTTATCTCGCGAATGCTAGAGCACCCTTGAAGATCGTCGATCCGTATCCGAAGATATTCAAAAACAACGTTCATGGTAACGGAGACATTGCTGGCTGGCCAGTGGGCGAGGGTACGTTAAAAATTCGATTATGCATGTTTTTCTGTACCATTAACTCAGCAGTAAAATTGATTCGTTGTTTTGTTCTCTCCCGTTTGTTAACAGATGTGAAATCGGTTCCTGTCCTGGCCGGACTCCACAGCGGCAACACTTTGTCGGAGATGTTCGAATCGCTGCACGAGCAAGCGTCGAGAGTCAAGAATATCAAAAGGTTTCACGCCTTCGGCGACGCTGGCTTGGAACAGGACGATTACACCGAGTGCCTTAATCACTTACTCGACAGCAAGGAATCGTTCGAAGATCATTACTGTTGATTAAATTCATTAGGCACGTTGAAACAGCTTTACGATATATTATACGATTGCAACTCAGTCGTCGGTATCATTATTTGGGAGCACAATGCAAAACTCCAAGCCAAATGTTTGTAATTTTTTCTCTAAACAAATATTTGTATATCATACTTTCTACAATTCGTTTTTTCAACTGACGGCACCGCTGAGTCGATTGAAGCCGTAGCGTATATCACGAAATTACTGCTGATCTTCCGAGTCGCCTAACATTAATTAAGAGCATTGTGAAAGTTTATCCCAAAAAATCGACAATGAATCTGTTCAATGGATAGTATCAAAGAATACATTCGTTCAATACCATTTTTTCATCATTTTGATGTGTTGAGAGCGTCAGGATAGACTCTCGGACAGCTTAAAAAATAATTTTCCGCAAACTACTTTCGAACCGTTCATTTGTATTAACGCTTTGAATACATCTTCTCAGACGAAAGATTGTGTCTCATTGGATATATGTGTCGCTGTAGTTAGTCATGCGATTCGCGCCGGAAACAACTTGCAATCATACGCGGATAGTGTGCGCGAGCGAATGACGCGTGTAATCGGTAATGTGCGTGTTTCGAATCTCATCGAGAGATGTACGAACTTGGGCGCGGGGCAGGTGCGGCTAGCCATCCCACCTTGGAAACATCGAATGGGAGGCATTTTCGGGATTCGATTTCACTAATTGAAACGAAAAAAAGTGAAAAAATAAAATAAAAATAAAAATAGCGAGTCACGTGAAACACGATTAATTTGGGTAAAAGGCTTGTATGTATGTATTATTACCTTTCGCAATACTATCGGGAACGTTTTCTGTACCCACGCGGACTTCCACTAACACGGCTCGGTAAATAACATGAGCCTTGTCTGCAATCGTCATATTAATTCGGTAAAGTGAATCGGCATCCAACGTCCGTAGAAATGGGAGCGCCTAGCTGGCGCACCTCACGGTTATTAGAAACTATTTCGTATCGAACATTGGGGCGGTAGGTCGTGAGCTTTTTCTTTAACCAATTTTTCAGTATCCCTCGTATTTCGAATTCGTTCGGACTTGCATGAGCAGTATTTGCCTCGAGCTAACAGAATGGGCAATAAAGTAGCGACTTTTAGCGAAGAACAATTGGAGGATTATCAGGACTGCACGTTTTTCACTCGCAAGGAAATACTGAGGTAATATTTAATAAATTTAATTAACGAAGTTTTTGTTCCTAATTTTATACACGCCGTGTCTTCGACTTTTAAGATTTATGCTGATCCTTATCGTTCATAGGATCTTCAAACGTTTCCGTGAGATGGGAGATCCCGGAATGGTTCCCCAGACCATGACGCCACAGGAAGCTTCGAACCTTCGATTACCTTCGTCCTGTTTGGCTCGAATTCCCGAGCTCAAGGTATGTTAAAAACGATCAATGGTTCAACGACGAAAATGGTTACAACTCCTTGAATTAAAAAAAAGCGCGTTATTGATGAACCAATGTATTTAAAACTTTATACTTGTAAAAAAAGGATACCTAAACGGGTTTTTCAAAGGGTGAAAGATCAATGTTTCAATGGGTCAAATCGAGTAATATAGGACTTTCTAATAATTTCAGGAAAATCCATTTATGGAACGGATATGCGAGGTTTTCATGAATTCGGAAGCTGATCGAGACATCGACGACGGTATTTGTTTCGAGGAGTTTCTTGAGATGATGTCTGTATTTTCAGAGCAAGCACCAAGGGACCTGAAGGTGTTCTATGCCTTTAAAATTTACGGTACGCAATCGTGAGTACGATAATAACGGAGACGAAGAGCCATGGCTTAATGTTCACAGCCATATGGGGCGTCTCGATGGCCTCTCGTTAGCGTAGGAGTCCAAGTTCCTCCGACTGACAAAGAACTTTAATGACAAAACGTATTACATTAGTTAACCATTCCCCTCGGTGAGTCATTGATTATTTCACATTTTCGGAGCGACTTCTATTGAATGCGACTTCCGGTCGATCGTTCGAGTAACATGTACGATTATCGGATTCCCACATAGCACAAAAATATTTTTTAAATATTAAAAATATTTTACCAATATAAAAAACATTTGTGAAATGTTTTTGAAACAATTTGAAAATATTTTTTGTCCATTCATAAAGTTGACATTCAGGTGGTTTCGAAATATCGTTTAAACATGTCAGCAGTATATCAAAGATTTCATTCCGGGTCCAATGTGTATATCGCCATCCTTACAAGCATAGGAAAAATCCTAGAAATATTTCAGTGCAATGTAAAATAAAAAATATTAACATTTTTATGACGATATTTCAATAAAATTTTTTGATGTATTGAAAGATAAAATATATTCCAACGCTTTATTAGAACATTTTAATAGAATACTAAAAAATATTATATTCATATATTTTTTAAACATTCCGTAGGATATCAAAGATCGAAAATAATTTCTAAATCCCTCCGAAATATTGCGTTCTATGTAGGTTGTCTATTGTCTCACTATCCTTTTACAGACTTCGACGAGGACGGTTTGTTGGGAACAGCCGATCTCGAGAGGACCTGCCGTCAGCTGGTGCAGGGCGGCCTCGCAGCCGATGAAGTCGCCACTATCTGCAGGAAAGTTCTCGAGGAAAGCGACATCGACGGGGACGGTGCACTTTCCTATCTGGAGTTCGAGCACGTAGTCACCAGAGCATCAGACTTCCTCTCCACGTTTCACATACGAATATAGAGAGCGAGAAAAAAAAACAACATTCGTAAGGTACGAAATTATTTTACCTGTCTTCGATAAGCTCCACTTTACGTACCCCATGATATCCCTACGAATATTGAATTATTTATCCACAAAATCATATTGTTTCTTTGTTTCAGTGCACAACATTATTCAACTTTACGAAGTCCTTTAAACGACTTGACGAGCTTTATTCAACCACCGTTGACCCCAGGCAACGTAGTTCCGCACTTCCTCCCCACGTATCACATGGTATTAAGCGAACATGAAAAAACTGCATGCTTGAGCATATGCAGTTATCTTATCCATTGTCGATAATTTTCATTTTTCCATACGGCACGATATGAGTACGAATATTAAATTATTTGTCCGTAACGCATTATTTTCCCTTCTTTTCAGTGCACAACATTATTCGATCTCCCGAATTCTCCGAGACGCCTCGACGAGCCTACTTGAACCTCCGTTGACCTCGAGCAACGTAGTCAATTTTTTTTTTTCGCGAACGAGGTCACGGTGAAATTCGACGAACGGGTATATATAGAGGCTGTGTGTATTTGACCTAAGAGTGTATGTGTGTATATATATATGGTACCGGTAAAAAAAGGAGAAATGTTATATGAATACAACAGGGTTTGTGTCAGTCAGCGCTGGAGGTAAAACGTAACGTCTCGGGTACTGCATCTATACAGCTCGTCGGGCCCATAGAAGAGGACGAAGAAGTCAGCGACGATGTTGTACGACGAGGTTCCGCGATCCATCCGACTGGTTTTCTTCGTTCCTCTCATGGCTTCGCTATCATTCTCGCTCGGAAAGCCTCGTAAAAGACGCTAATTTATCGTTCGTGCTTGGGTAAATTGGAATGGGGGAACGAACGATTTACATAAATAATATCTCCTGTACGTACGTCAGTGAGCGAGAAATCCGGCATACGGAGATGTTAAACCCCGCGCGCGGTCGCGCGACACCGTCCAGGATAGAGTTCCGCACCGCTGCGCCAGAAGCTGTGCGGGAGAGAAAAGATCTCAGTGCTCGCTCGAAGGAGTCATGGATAAATTCGCAGGAGCGGAGATTAAATCCTCGAATATACCGGAAAATAAATCCCGACAAGCGTAACTCTAATTTACTTACAGACATGCGTTACAAGCGCGACTGAAATCAGAAGCGTTATGGTAATTGGCCGATCGTGAAAATCGCCGGTTGAAGACTCCGAGTCGCGCCAATAACCGCACCGTTTAATCGAAACACCTATTGTAAATAATGGACGGAGGACTCTTTGTAAATTCACAGGCGGTGTCCAGGACATCACGTGCTCGTGGTATTGGCTCGTTCGCGATTAACTCCTCGGGAAGCGACGGAGGCAAGCGTTGCAGTCGTGACGATCCCAGGACCTCTGGCTGATCTTCTTCCGCGTTTCGAGCACGCCAACATCGAACCAGCCAGTTTACCATACATTACATCTCGAACTTGGCGAGCGATTTTCTTTGCACAACCAGACCAACGGAAGGTTGGATCCTGCCATCTCATGCATATTATTATTGCTTCGGCCGGAAGCAGTAATAATTTTTCTCCAACTGCCAGAGCTTTACCCCAAACCTCTTAATAATCAACCGCAGCAAATAACTCCGATATCTCGATTAAGAATCTTTCGTCGACATATCGAGACCCAGCGATCCGTGAGCATTTCGCTGACGATCTTGCCATTGCTTCACTGAATTTGAGAAACAAAAACTGTCGACATTGGAGATATATCATTCGACTCACAGCTGTCCTAATTTGTCTCCACCTTTCGGAGCTTCGCTCCAAAGCGTCGAATTATCACGCAGCAACTGCGTCTAATATATGTATTTCTCATTAAAAAAACTTGCTACGCGATATCAAAGCTTCGTGAGCCACAATCGTTTCGGCCACGATCTAGCCGGTGCTTCAGTGAAGTTGAGTGAAAAAAAACCTACGAAATTGGAGATACGATACAGGGTCGGTCGTCCGAGGTGTGTGCCAGGGAGGGGAAGGCAGTTACAGTCGGTCCGGCGGTAACTACCCGAGCGATTCTCTCGGTGGCTCCGGAGTCTCGGCCCTCTTCTCGGTACCAAGGCCATCCGGTCACTTCTCTCGGCTACGGAGAGTTCCCCTCGGGCCTGTTCCTCCTGCCGTCCCGTGTGGGCCCACTCTCGCCTCTCCCGCATCCTCGCATGCTCCATCGTTCGCCTTGCCGGCTTGCTGACCCCCATGGCAGCCGTGGCTTCGTACCGGCTCGTCTCCACATTTCTTCTTACCTCCGCTACGTCTGATTCGACCTCGCTATTCCAGCTTCTCTCGTTCTATCGCTTCATCATTCGATCGTCGACCATAGTCATCCGACCCCGCTTCATCACCACCGTAAACTCTCAACCGCTTTTTCTCAGAGTCTAGTCTTCAGGAAGTCCACGTCCAGGACATCTCTTACTCGGAGACGTTACACCAGCACCGCCGGTGGAAAGTCTCCGAGTAAGATGTTGCCTGGCAACTAAACTTCCCGTCTGCTCGTGAGATAGTAATTCCACGCTACGTCCGCCAAGCATCGCACACGTTCGACAAATTTACAAGAAGATTACAAACTTCATCCTCGAATCTTCGCGCTCATCCTTCAAATAAAAATTACAAGTCTCGCTGCGAAAGTGCGACGAAGCGACAGCGAAGCTATGGATCAAACAGCAGCGGGAAGTCCAAGAGGGTGAAGCAAAGCCTGCGACGACGACGAGAGACGGAACGAATTCATCACCCGTCCCGGTAAAGGTTCTCGAGCAATTTTCGATGCGAAGAAGACACCCGGTTGGCATCGTCGAAGAAAGGAAGAAACGAGGACGCCGGTCGAGGGAAGAAATACGAAGAGCGAGTGGGAAGGCGGTAGGGCCGACGGTCGGAGCGCGACCGAGAAGACTGCAGGAGGTCGGATTTTCAAACCGAGTTTAACGGTCGAGCGTGGGCGAAGAGATGAGGAGTACGAGGCGTACGGCCTACCGCTGAAGTATCTCTCGAAGCTTCTTCGCAGCGACCCAAGAGATACGGAGAGAAAGCCCGGGTAGCTACGTTCGCGGTACAGTATAATGACCGGCAGAGACCATGCAGGTACGAGCCGGGCATCGAGCAGGACAGAAAACATCTCTTGCTAAGAGCCCGAACGCCACAAGGGGGCGCTTTGCTCGACCGTCGCTCTCGCCCGGCACGTTTCGCGTGAGAGGATTGCTGTTTGTCCGGCCCACTCTCGAGGCCCATTTGGCACACACCGAGGAACAATGGTCCCGCACACGTACGATACACACAGAGACACACGCCGAGATATCTCCACGGGCTTATAATGTAAAGCTCGAGAATACCGCTCGACCGAAGAATATAGAATCAACTGAGTCCAAATTTGCAGAGATGACTCTGAAGAGTCGACAATCGGTCAGCAGTTGTCCTTTCCGTGTTTCTTCACTCGACCGAGGACTTCAATATTTGTCCTCGTGTGCCGGCCTTTCGCGGCCGGAATCGGAGAACAATCTAGGCGATTCCTCCACGACTCTTCGACCCGGTGTCAAGACAAAAGACAAAAGTGTTGAAAAGAAGAAACTTTCCAGCATCCGAAATGGAAGGAGCGATGGACCAGCCGAAGCTAGCTTCGAAGAATAAGTTCTTTGCAAAGTAAAGTTCGACGTGGAAAGTTACTTCCAGAAAGACACTGATCGAGGAGACTCAGACACTTCTTTGCCAGCCGTTTGCAACCGACATCGATGAACTCTTCGATCTGGTAACATATACAAAAGTATAGAAAAAAAAACCTTGTAGCATGCAAAATGGACCAAGTGAGCTCAGTCTCTTCTCGGCAAATTGAAGTTCGACGAAAGTTACTTCTAGAATGGCTCTGTTCAGGGACACTTTAATAATTTTTTTTTTTCAGTTCGCAGGTTCTCCTGCGCTATCGGGAGCTCACGAAACCGAGATGGCCGGAGAGTCGAAATAATAACGAAGAGGCTGCGCAGCCGT
The DNA here is from genome assembly GCA_963978505.1 of Listrodromus nycthemerus. Taxonomy (NCBI): domain Eukaryota; kingdom Metazoa; phylum Arthropoda; class Insecta; order Hymenoptera; family Ichneumonidae; genus Listrodromus; species Listrodromus nycthemerus. Next base: position 10,497,019 of record OZ021686.1, on the reverse strand, counting down.
CGGTGTATATCGTGCGGTCGAGTGGTCATCGCTGTACGGCTGAGGCAGATACATCGGTGGGACGACGAGGAAAAGAGAGTAAGAGAGCAGAAAAAAAAGTAGAAAATAAAGAGGAACAAGTAACAGAGAAGAGTATACGGTGAGCGTCTGCAGAGTCGAAGGGGGGACAGAAAGGGTTCCGAGGAGTCGGTTGGCCAACGGAATGCGGCTTGACCGGCCACTCGGCAGCATCCCCCGCCTTCTCTCGCTCGCCGACGTGGACCCATCGGAGACTGTGCCCAACCGCCGTTGGGCCTAATGGGCCTCCATTGGGATGCTCGAATATTCTTTCCACTATCTCACCGGACATCTATTCTCCCGTCTCCCTCTCATTCTCCACTCCGCACCGGCCTCGGAGAAGCGAGAACGAGATCCATCCGTGAACCGGCGAACGAGCAACCATTTTTAACACACACCGGCGTGAGCTTCACCGTACGCCTCCACCGTGTACACCAACGGCAAAAGCCAGCAGCGGCATCACGCTTGTTCCAAGAGCTCAACGGGGCCTACCACGGATACCCCGGACCGCAGAACAAACTGTAGTCTTCGCACACCCCAATACCTGTAACTTCGATTTAAGGGTTTTTCTTTTATTTTTATTTTTTTTAAGAAACTTAAGTAGGCTTAAGCTACAATATCTTTGTCGGTTGATTCGAAATTAGGTTTTTTCTTAATACTCAAGTAGATTTAATCAGGGAAATCTTTGCTGAAAGGTTCAAAGCTACGTCCTTTTTTTTGGAAATTTAAGTTCGTTTGATGTGCAAAAGCTTTGCCACTTGATTCGAATTTATAGTTTCCTTTAATTCAAATAGATTCAATCCACAAAATCTTTGTGGAGTTATTTGAATTTACACACTTTGTTTCACATATTCGAGTAGCCGAATTGTTTCCGGAGGATTGAAATTGACACGCGTTTGTTTTTTACAAGTTCGAGTAGACTTTATTTGCAAATTCTTTGCAGGCTGGGTCGAATTCACGCGAATTCTTTTCGAGGATTTTATTGACTCGCTAGGTACGTGTTGCTTCTCCCGCGGTGGAAACGTAACGAGAGCTGAAAAAAAATGTTTATTTACTCGACGATGAGAAATGAGAAAAAGTAATCAGGGAGAGGACGAACGAGTGGTCCAGCCTCTTTCTCCTGTGGGAATGTGATCTCGACGCTGAGTCCGGTACCTCAGCTTTTCAGCGTACGTCATTCTCTACCTCTCGTGCAGACGGCGGGGTATCCACCTCCGCTTCCCTGTAACCGCATACTTCGTCCAGGTTTCTCTCCCCTCGCATCGTACCGCCCCCTCGAAACGGAGATAAGAAGCGAATGAAGAATATTCTTCCCGGCTTATATCGTGCACTGAATGAATTAGGACGAGAGCGAAGTGTGCTGAAAAGATCCTCGAACGGCTTCCGCAATATCAAAATGATGATAACAAAAATCACATAACATTTCCTCTTCAGAGAAAATTTAAAAAAATGTACCACAGATCTGAATTGTCTCTGTATCGTAACATGCGAATCATTAATTTTCTCGTCGTAAAACGGATAATTTTTGTCGCTCTCGAAGGTCGATATATCATCCGGAGTCTTGTGATTTTGTAAAAAGGATCTCTTCATATTTCCTCTTCGAAGATAATTTAAAAAAATATATATTACAAAATCCGAATTGACTCCGCAGTGTATCCTGCTGATGATCTTTTGACTTTCGCCGCGACAGGAGAGACATGATTTTTTTTTCCTTTCCAAGGTCGATATATCATCTGCAGCCTCGCGAATCTGACCCTTGTAACTCGGCTATCTACTTGCTTCTTTTATTTCTTCAGCATCCTTGGTCTCTTCGCCTCTCGGAGTTCTCTCGAGGAACGGACCGACTTACCTTCGAGTACGAGGTATTGTAAGCGACTTCGAGACACTATATATATATGTGTGTGTATATATGTCTGCGCTCTCGGTGTACAATGTACATTCGCGTATCGCCTTCCAACGGCAGCGCCAGCAGCGGCAGTCAGTGAGAAAGAAGTATAAGGAGTCTTTAATCGCATGCGCGATCCTGCGGGCTCCCTTATGTAGTTTATTATATCTCTTGAAGCGTATTCTCTGCCTTTGCGCGGTGCTCTCGCGTCCCTCGCGAGAGACGATCTTGACTCTACTCTCGCCCTTTCCATCGAGATCCACCTACCGCGCCGTATAAAATAAAAATAAAAAAAAAACCCTTCAACGAGAAATCCGTCTCGGCAAACTTTTACTCTCCTGACAACGGTGGAGACGTTCAAGCAAACCCTGCTCCAATTCGCCGAAAGAGTAACCCAAATAACTATTATTTTTACCTACGGAGAGAAAGAATTATAATAACAAAAAAGGAAAACTGTTTTTCGTGGTTTTCGAACGAATTCGCCACAGCGAATAGCCTTTGAGGAGCTCGCGCGCCTCTCGATTTCCTTCGAACAGTTCTTCATGTGTAAATTTATTCCGCGAACGTTTACCGCCGAAGCAAAAGTTGCGGTACGTACGCGGAATCGGTAAGAACCGTGCGAACTCGAAACGATTTTTTTCGTGAACTTCTCTCGTTCCCTCGTTCATAGAATATTACATACGTGTGCTGCCGGAGCCTCCGTGCATCAAAAACGAAATCAATCACTGAGTCGATTATAGATCAGGATTCAAAAGTACCCGTGTAAATAAAAATTGCAGAGGGGTCTCACCGAAGGCGGAAGCTATCGTTCGTGCGCCAAAAGATTCCGTAATGCGTGGCCGAGAAGAACTCTTTCCGACATATTTCATTCTCATCATAGAAGAGAAGAATTTTTAAAGATACATAAAACAGCGTCGTAAAAATAAAAAAAAGAATCCTTTTTCATGGCTTTGTCGAAATAGTGATAACGAATCGAAATTTTTACTCGTTAAGTGTCTTTAAATAATAAACATTCTTACTCATTAGATGGTGTTGATGAATGAATATTCTTACTTGTTACATAATGTTGATGAATTAATATTCTTTTTCGCGAAGTAGAGTTAATCAATGAATATTTGTTATGTTTCGGCTATACCGATTCAAATCTTCCGGACAATGGTGTGAGATATCCGCTAAATCATGGTTGCCATTAAATTATCCGACTGGAATTCCCTGACTTTTCTCGTAAAGTATCATATATAATTATTGTTAATATATTAAACCATGTTCACAATATCAACCGTTCCCAACGAAACTAATATTAGTACATAACTGAAACAAAAAATGCAAGCGTCGTGCATCAGTTTAAAAAAACTGGGTGAAAAAAATCCCATGACTTTTCCTAACTTTTCCAGCTCTCAACAAATCGCCTGACTCTCCTCGGTCTTCCGGGCTTCCCAGGTTCACGGCAACGACGTTCCTATATATACGGTCTAGTCCTTGAATAAATAAGAAATAACAAAAATTGTGAATCCATACTTTTCCGCAATTAGTCCTTTAAGGCCTAAATTATTTCCCTGCTGGTCGCCAATTTCCCGTTTATTTTACACCACGGCCGATGTGAAAAATGCGCAAAACATACAAAAAAAACACGAAAAAAGAAAAGAGCAATAAAAACAAGAAATCGTTTGCCATCGACAGTCTCAAATTATTCTCGGTCATGCAAATGGCGACGACGCTGCTCAGAGAAACGAAAAAATAGGTTAACTTACAGACTGATACAGATACGCGGGCGCAGAGGTTCGCCGATGTTTGTCTCGATGTCGCGAAAAGTGTGTTTCGATTTTAGAACGAATGAGATATCTCTCGCGAAGGATTATCGGCTGGCAAGAGTAAAGCGGGCACCGGTTGCCAAATGGAAAACCGGCGGTGAGGAGAGGTCCGGTATCTCGTTCTCCGTCCCACCGTAACGCGCGGAGATGTAAGAGGGTCCGCGAGCAGCCTCCTCCATCTGCATAACCGGTATACACGACCGAGTCGGCTAAAGTCCCGCGAATATCATCCCGGGAGAGTCGCCGCTTCGCGAGGTATCGCGTTATAACGAGAAACGAGATAGAACTTTAGGAACGCGTCAGACGAGCGCGATCGGTTCCGCGACGAAGCTGACCGGTCGTGCGTAGCGACCTCGGCGACTGAATCGGCAGACACTGTGCAGCAACGATCACCTTCACCGAAAAGCGGTGGTTTCGTATGGGTAGGATATAGGCGGCAGCGCGAGCGCCATCACGAACTGAATCTTAAGGTGGTTCCCGCTTCATAGCAATGGTAACTTTTCCACGTACCCAAAAATTTTCACTTGAAATTTCATACGATGTATACGAAGTTTTTATGAATATAGAGTACATTGAATATCATTGTAACGTACGCAAGAATATTGCGTTACCAGTACATGAAACACGATGTTCTTTGTATAATATTTGTGATAATAACATCATTTTCATATACGAATGTCTTAATTTCAATACCATCACCGATTATTTGAATATATAGGTTTCGGATTTGCTATTAAATGATAAAAGTTCAAATGAAATGTATATGAATTCTAATTTCAGATACTGAGGTTTTATGTTTCTTATAACTTTGTATAGCAAATCTGTTGTAAATTCGAAATTTTTTTTACTATTTGGGACGTGGAGAAGTTACCATTGTCGAGCCTCCTGTTGGAGCAACGTAGGCGGCAGGGTGAGCGCAATCACGGACTGAAGCTTAAGGTGGTTCCCGCTTCATCGTAATAACGGTAACTTCTCCATGTCCCAAATTTTTCCAAAAATGTATTCTGCATATAAAGTATATGAAACTTTATTGACACGTACGTAAGAATATTTCGTTACCTATATATTCAAAACAATTTGTTCGTATAATATTTGTAATAATAACATAACTTTCAATACTATCGTCGGTAAGTATATATTGGTATTGAATTAGAAATTCAATTATAAACATTTAAATACAACGCATATGAATTCTAATTTCATTAACAGAGATTGTATATTTTGAATAACGTTCAATATTAAACCTGTTGTGCTGCGACAAAAATCGGATCCGAATCTTCTGCGCTCATCTTATTGGCCCGGATGGAAAATTATTTTTATTTTCATCATCGACTCTGCACCGTTCGTGAACCACCTTAGAATTACGCTCTACGTGTTCTTCTTCTCCTTCTTGTTCTCGAACGTTCGCGAGTCGCAGACATCGCATAGTCGCGTGAAACGCCGTGGAACGAGCGAAGAAGCGTAGGCGCTGCTTCTGGGCAGACTCGACGACCGGTGACATCATCGTCCCTGCCTCGAGAATGACTCCAGGCAAAAGCGTTGGCTCCGAGACGTCGCCGGGAACTCCGAGAAACGATCAAACGTGATCTCGAATACGCGGACAACATGTAAAACCGTAGAGGCGCGATTGCCGCCGGTTTGATTCTACACGTCAAACTCGAAGCGAGCGTCATCGACTGTAATCGACCTCGCATTCGTTTCTCGCATAGTCGCACTGTCGCAACAAAACCGGCTTCTCAAGTCGACGTGATTGTTCGGATAATCATCGAAGCGCTATTACGGACGGCGGGGGCATCGGGTAAAATTGCTTTCGGCTTAAATATAACCGCGCGATGACAACGGCTAAATTACAATCCGATCTCTCTTTCGAGCCGTGTGTAGAGCAATTTTTTTCATCAATATTACTATTATTTTATCGGAATGTGAGGTAACTTTCTCGATGATAAATTATCGATCGGTTCATAATCGAATCTATTATAGTTACCGAAGGTCGATTGTCCGCTTCGGTTTTTGGATGTTAAGTTTGAGCTGTCTTGTGCTCCTTTCTGGTGTCCAAATGGACGCGGGACGCTCGTTACTTATCAAGTCGCGTGGAGACTTCGATGCCGGGATAGCCGAACCGCAATGTCGGAGCTCTTTCGCGCTGCCGGGCACATCTCTCGATGCTCTCTCTCCGGTGATCGGGCGTTGCGGCCATCTTTGTATTCGAGGATGTATCAGACTCGCCATCGAGAGAATATCTTGCTCCGACACCGTTTGGAAATTATGTGTATGTAAGGTATGTTTAAGACATATTCGAACAAAAAAATAGCGCGTGTATATTTTTTTGGAAACTTACCGGAACATTATATTTCAGGATAGGTTGGACATAGCAAGGGGCAGGAGAGGGGAAATATGGACCGCAACCTGTATCACAGATTTACCTGAACCGGGTGGGCCAGATTCACCCGTCCTACTCTTTCAAAAACGTAAATTGCTTCACATAACGACAGATGTTGTTTAAATCGGGATATTTTTTTTAATCGAACGATCAGGTACGTTCTTGAATAAAGATGTATTCAATTCGCTTCGAAATCTATCCAATGCAATTCAGAATTGCCCAATGCAAGTGGATTTTTTTTCCTTTCAGTTGCCAATGGTAGATATAATTATTTGCGCGGAAGACATTTGGTTCATTTTGGAGTTAGAATAACGCTTATCGGTGTACATTTGGCTCAAAATCAAACCCTGAATCTTGGAGAAGACTTAAAAATTCACTGAAAAAATTTCAATGAATTTATAAAAATTTGCTTTCGGGTTGCCAAAAAAAACGTATTGCTATTTCAAGTCTACTTCGAATTTTCAAAATTGAATCTGAAATTGAAGCGGTAGCATGATATTTTCAATCTTCACGTTGTTGTTTCTGTACGTAGAATAGTAAGCAAATTTTCTTTCTCGGAAAAAATTCTTTGATCGCCTCCGTTTATTTGGTTTAAGTAAAATATTTGATGGAGTAACATAAATGTTTATTCAAATAAAATATGTATTCTATTTAAACGAAATACAAGGAGGTAGGTAGGTCGCACTCATCGTTCGACGAAACGATGCTTTAATTTTACCAGCCGAATAACAACTTTGAACGTATGCGACCGACCGGATTAATCCAGTTACTTCTTTTTCTCAAGTGCACCTCGAACTATAATGCATTCGGAGAAAAATAACGTGTGAAATAAATAAAGATATAATCGAAATTTGATGCGAGTAACTTCTTACGAGGGGGTTCGGTCTTGAATTTTTTTAAATTTTATTAAAGTATATTATTATCTCAAGGATATTGTGTCCTTTCAGAGCGATCCGAGGAAAACTCACGCAGTTATGATTTTTTAACCATTCGAGGATTTCAGCTACGTCGCTCGGATTTCGTATACCTGCGAGACAGCGGCGAAGGGTCGCAACCTGGCCGCTATTTTGTCATTGGTCGTGACAAATATGTACCTATGTATACCTCTATATACCTATAATTACCTATACATACCGATCCGTACCCTTTTAATTATTCGAAGTACCTTAATCAGTCTAGAACAAGCCGTTGTACCGAGCAGTTCTGGGTGTACGCTACTAAGTTTCGTTTCAGTTTTCGTACGATTTTTGTAATGCTGGGTCGTTAGTTTGTGAAAAATGCCGAGGAAAGTTAGTAGGGGCGACGGAAAAAAGAAGTGCTTCACGATTGAGCAGAAGAACGATAATTGTCCCTTCGCACGAGCGCTAGAAAGACACTGTTAAGGCTATAAGTACTCTGAAGACAAAAATAAGCGTAAATATGTGTGTGTAAAAGGATCTTCAAAAAAATTATAGAATTTTGAATTTTCTCATGTTTTTAACTCTTGCTACGTTAGTAAAGTGTGCAGAATGTGGATGAAAAATATCATACAAACTTGCAAGCAGAAAGGTCTCGGCTTCAAGATAAAAGTTACTTGCGAAAAATGTTAACGTCATTACGTTCCGTCGAGTGAAAGAGTCGAATCTCGTATCTATGGAATCTATTATAGATTTGCTTTTACAATGCATGTGCTAGGTTTAAGCTTAGCTGGATGCGAAATTTTGCAGCCTGATGGATTTAACCAGTTGGTTTATGGCGGAATCATGCTACACCTCGTAGACAAATAAAATGCGTGAAATTATTTTAAAAAGCTTTACACATGCCTTTCTTGCCTCCGCCGTAGAAGAAGAAAAAGAGGCAACGAGCGAAAAAAATTATACTGAAGAACGAAAGATATCAGCAGGGGGTTCATGGAAAAAACGAGGGTTCTCTCCGCTGTATAAGGGTTCTTCGTTGATTGGATACCACACCGGGAAAGTTGTTGATACTCTTGTGAAAAGTAGTTATTGTCACCGTTGCGCTGTTTGAAAGAGCGAGTTAGGCAACACGGAATATGAAGAGGTTTGAGGAATATACAAATAGTGGAGAATCCAAGACTAATCACGTCGGACCACCATTTAAGTATATGGTGAAAAACAGAAGAAAAGATCGATTTTTTCGTGTCCAAAATTTTTGAGCGATTTACCCAACATAATTCACGAGGTAACGCTGTTGAATTTTTTTTCAATTGGTTGTAATACTTTTTACAGTAACAAATATGTGAGATGTAGGCAAAAATCGCTTTTTTTACTTCAGTCGGTCACCAAAATTCGAAAAAAGTCGATAGCGTTACCTGGGAAAATATCTCCACTAACCAAATGTTTTTTTTTGTTTTTTCGTTTCAGATGATCCGTTCACGAGTTACGATGGTCACCGCGTTTAAAAATTTCTTTTGTTCATCTTCAGAGATTTGCTGCCAACGGCTCAATTGTTAATATTTTCCGCTGAAATTTTCACGAAATATTCTAAAAATATCAGTCAACAGTATTGTAATATTTTTATTTAATAGTTATCATCCGTATCTCGTAGAAAAATTCGAGAAAAAGTGTCATTTTTCGGTCGAAGAGACCGAACCCCCCCTTAAGCGAAGGTAATTCAAGAACCTGTCGGCGATCTTCGAGGGCGTGAGGTAAAAATGCGCCTTTCCGGCGCACGGCCGATATGAAAAAGGTCTTCGGATGCTTTTCCAGACAGATTAGAAGTTAAGATTTCCGAGGTAGATGTAGTAACGTTGGAAAATGAGTTTCCCTCGTCTGTTAGGCGTTTCATATATCATTAACACCCCTCGCGACCGCTCGAGCATTCTGGACGTAACATCCGCTTGGAGGGATTTATCCAACCCGCCTCAAAATTCCAAAAGCCATCGACATAAATTTTCGAGGGTGGCGAAGCCCATCAGGAACCTTTTAATCTCCAACTAGCCGACGATGAGACGACGGAGACAAAAACGTAACTGCTTCTCGTACAATCGTATTGCCCTTTAACCGCTAAGTCCTAATTTTGCGAATGTTAATAGGGAGCGATATTTTCTTCTCTTTTTTTTTTTTAACGAAGTGGACCAATTCATCGTTCAAGGAAAATTGTGGAGCTTGCATGAGAGCCCTGCTCGGTGCTCGGAATGCGAGAAAGAAAAATAGAGGAAGAAACTAGAGGGGAAAAAAAGGTTTGGGGCTATTGCTGTGACCGCCTGCACCGACTCTCTCCCAAGCTCTATAGGTATACCAACTGCTGCTGCATATAAGGCTTCGAAATATCCCACCTGACCACTCCGAGAGACCTGCCTTAGCCCTCCCAACATTGTTGGCCTTCTGCCTGTTGTAAATCCTACCGGACTCCGCATCGTGAACATGACCGTACTCCATACGGCTTAAATTTTCTACTTAAATTTTACGAGTCTGGAATACCACGAAACCAATAACTGCTAATGAAAGATCTGACAAAAAAAAATCTTTTACGGATCGGAAGGAAACATCAATTGAGTAAGAAAAATGTCGCAGGACGATTTCATCCAATTGATCGAGATAGAAACGCGAACGACTGTTCTCGTTTCGATTGTCGTGACGAGAAATTTAATGACCCTGAAGATATCTGCAAGAGACTGAAGTTAAGCAAGTTACAACCACTGCGTTTTCAGACGCATGCTTGCTCGGGGAAGTTCATAGAGAATTCAATTCTAGAAGTGAAGAATTTCCTTTTTTTTAAGACCTAGGTTGACAGAAACTTGCTAACGATTAAATTCAATATCATGCAAATATTATAGACATCTTCGATTATGAGACAATAATAATAATAATGAATATAAGTAATATGGAAAAAAATGATAAATCATTTTCCGGAAACTGCATGAACATGAAAATGCCCCGCTCAGTTTTTCGCTTAAATTTTAGTCCGGAGTAAATAATTGACTGTCTCGAAAAAAATTATTTTTGGCACTTCGAAAGGATACTTATCAATGGAATAAGTAAAAGTTAGCGGAACTATATTATCCATTCGATCGAGAAATACGAGCAACAATTGATAATATCGATAATAATAATAAGAATATCGCGCATAGATAAAATTCTGTAAAAATGGTACACGATTTTTTTTCTTCAACGATGAAAGAAAATCATATCAAACATGTTGCCACGACTTTATTCTTTGTTAATCGCTGTTGTATTTTTACCGTTGTCGTATTTCAATACCCAATTTACCGTTCGCAATTTAATTTCGGCGCCTGCAGTTACTATTGCCATTATTTTGCATACATTTTTGCAAATCTCTTTTCAACGTTTAAGCCGGATAATAGAAAATTAATTAATTACCGACTCTCTTCACTAAGAAATCGATGTTTCACGGCTAAGCACGAGTCGTCACGCGCTGGATCGCTACCTTGGGCCCTCGTTGACGCTCGCCCTTCGACTTCCGGCGGATGTGCATCGGCCTTGCTTCGTCGCTTGTGAGACTCGGAATTCGCAGAGGCCTTCCAGACAGATCTTTCAATCGGTTTTACACAACCGACTTTAGGCCATTGCTTTATGGAATTTCTCGTTCGTAATAATCGAACTTATAGCGCAGACAGTTGGAAGTTAAAAAATATGTATAACAAATGGCTGGTGCACAGTGAGAAAAAGTTTGAACTTTTCAGAACAACTCATTGTCGACGAACGTGTACTGTTTTTTAATTAATTTTCCGATCGTACCATGCGGCCCCAGTTGTACGAAAAAAAAGTACAGATTAAAATTGTCAAGGAAAAGGGAAATCGAAGGAGAGATTTGTACATGGAACTTGAACTAGAAAATCCATCACTTATTCAGTGGAATAGATTTTCAACAATTATTTTCCGAGGCTTATTAAATAATTTTTTAAATGTACACCTGGAGAGTCAAACAGGATATAAAGTGGAAATGAAGAAGATCAATACCGGGATTGTAGCTCGTGGAGTTATATAGCCGAAGGTTGAACGTAATTCTCTACGAGAACGTATTCGCGAGAAACCCTCATTGAGGCTGAAAGTACCGGGGAGATTTTTGGCAGTTGTGTATAACGAAGAAGACCCGTGGGGCGCCGAATTTTTCGGGACCGTTGCCGGGCGGGTGGTACGGAAATCATTTCGCTGGAATTCACCGAAGTTTTCGAGGGCCCGATTAGTTCGATACACCAAACCGTAATCCATTGATTTATTGGGTTTATTTGAAACCAATGTGTATTACGAATACGATTTTGCTTACCTCGAGATTCAATCACGAAGAGACGAAATACGGATTATCTCTTCATTGCACGACTCATGTTTTATACATAATTAGGTGAAATCTATTGAGAAAAAATCTATACTCAAACGTACTTCACACAACTCGAGATCATGGAATGCGGCAGGAAGGGAAATTAAGATTTTGAATATTCAAATTATAGCTTGTACAATAATACAGCAATTCAAGTTAATATATCGAATAGAATTTAACATCTCTGGATTCAGACTGTGTACAAAGTGAAAATGGACATGGGAAATACATAACAGCTTGTCCAGTCGTGCGACAATTCAAACAAACATAATGAATAAAATGACGCGTATCGTCGGAGTCAGACCGTGTTCAAATTGAAAATGAAGAGTCGAAACCCAGGTATTGTAGGCCATGCAGTAATATAGGCGGAGGCCGAGGGTGGTTCTCTCCAAGGAGGCATTCGCGAGAAACCCCTGTGTAGGCTAAAAGCAGCGGGGAGATTTTCGGCAGTTATGGTACAACGAAGAAGCCCCGAAGAACCGTGGGGCTCCGGATTTTTCGGGACCGTTGCCGGGCGAGTGCCATAGAAATCGTTTCGCACCTGCCTCGCGGGCCCGCGGTAATAAGAAAAACCCTCTTCTTCTTCTTCGTCTTCTTCCACTTCCCCTTCTTACACGTACGAGAACCCCCAAAGCCCCGTCAGTCGCCAAAGTGAGTTTATGGTCGTCTCGCCCTCTCCACGGCGGTACCGACACGGCCACGGATTTCGGCGGTTGGGTCGGGCGAGTTCTCCGACTCTCTGTCATTCCGTCTCCTCCTCTTCACCCTCGTTCTCCCGGCCTTACAGACTTTCTTACGGGGTTGCTCGACTCTGGGTCCATCCGCCGGCGTTGAACAACTCGCGCACCTCGACAGACGAACTGCAGCGACGCAGGTGTCCCAATTGCTCGAAGGATTACTCCCCGCCTCCAAGGAGAGTGAGTAAAAATTATCGATAATAAAAAAACATCTATCGCCACTTGAAGTAATTTTTTTTTTCAATTTCAATCGCTATAAAACGATTTAATAAATTCTTGCGTCCTCAACAGCAGCCAATGGACGCAGCGGCCGTTTTTCGGGAGCTCAAAAATGGATTAACAGTATTTCCGCAGGTAGTCGGTGAGATGCCATTGCCGATTCGTTTTTGGAATTCGAGAACAACACAATAGTTTTTGGGCCGGGGGTCAGAGGCCGAGCGCCTCGGGACGTGAGTCACACAATGAGTTCCTCTCCCGTACACGCGGAGAGTCTGACCTTCGGATATAGTTCCGTGTGTTCGCATGGTTGCCAAACGCAACCGCGTGTGTGCGTATCTGTATATACGTCCATTTATATACAGGTACGTATGGGTTATTATTACAGCGTAGGGTTACCGCTTCACTCGTCGTTCCTAATACGCATGCGCAATTTCATTCACGCACCCGTCACGTACGGTCTTGTCTCCTTCTTACGCCTATAAACTCTAAAGTATATAACTATACATATATATATGCTTATACGAAATAGAAGTTACACGCAAATATAATGTAACTAACGCGAGTTAACAACAATATCGCATTCCTTGACAAAAGCAAAGAATTCAAAGGAGAGCGTAGACCGTGCGGTTTCGACCTTCAATCCCCAAACGAAAGTCGCGTCTAGCAATAGCGCATGCGCACGTATATATATATATATATATATATATATATATATATATATATATATATATATATATATATATATGCCGCAGTTCGGGCCTCTAAACTGGGCGAACCATTTATCGGTTGGACTCAAGCCTCGGCGTTGTCGGCGGAAAAGAATTCCCGCGATTATTTTTCGTCGACCCGCCGAAATTCGATGGGCTTCGCACGAACGTTAACGAACGCATGTGCCGAAGGGACGAGGAGGGAGATCGTAAAATCGGCGGCGCAACCCGAGAGAACCGGAGAAGCGAGAAACGGGGGGAGGCCGAAGAAATGAAACGAGAAAGACGCTTGGGACCGGCGCGTCGAACACGAGTCCTCTCTGCGCCAATATGTATATATATATATATATATATACACTGAGTCTGAGTAAAGTCAGAGGGGCGTATCTCACACGCTCAGACGAAGGACTTACGCCCTCACAATTTTAGTTACCCTATACATATATATATATAAACATATATACGTACCTAAAAAAAACCACATGTATATACATATATATATGAAAATTATAAGAGCGTAACTCGCACGATTGGACACAGGACTTACATCCTTACGATTTTCGTCATCCTATACATTCGTATACATAAATACCTACCTGGAAAAAAATATATATGTGACTATAGGAGCTTCGTTATGTAGTGCACGACGATTATCCGTCCCTTTCTCGCCCTCACGAGCGAGAGTTTGGGTCATTGGATGGTGGTTGGAGTACGTTGGCTCGTTCGGCGTATGGGAATCGGTTACGGGGCTCCCCCCAGAACCGCCGCGGCCGCGACTATAGTCCCCTGGAATGCGTCCGTTTTTTTTTCCCTCTTTTACCCTCTGTCCATCCACATTGTCCCCCCCCCCCCCTCCCCCACTACGCTGCGTCTCCCAGTACCTGCACGCCCCTCTTTGAGAATCTCTCCCTTTGCTCACAATCTTTTCGCTTTCTCTGTGCATCGCGAGCTCGATCTTGCTCTCCCTCGTTTTATACCTGGGCCGCGGAGACTCTCGCAGCCTCCGCAGGTAATCCGGCTTCGTCCCGATGCGTCCGGTCGAGCAGCCTCGCGCCAATCCAGCCGGTTCGCTCTCGCTCCTTCTCACTTTTCTCTCCACTCGTTCGGTGGAGAGAGCGGACCGAAGAACCGGACGACGACGAGAGAGACGGTGGAAACGGAGAGTCGAGAGAAAAATACGAGGGGGTGAAGCCGAGGAGACGGCGTTGTCGATCTCTCGGTGAAGAGAGCCTCCGGGCGGACGGTACCAAAAGTGGGGAAAGACGAACGAGGGGGGACCGAGCGGAGTCGCGAGAGAACTTGAAAAAGGGTGTGTGTGCACGCGCGGCCATTTATAGGTATGGGATTTATAGGTGTATGGGAGAGCGATCGGGAAACCAGGAATTAAGGAGACGCACAGACACGGGTCTGTGACATTGTTACGGGCGGAAACAAGGGCGCGGTGGTTCGATTTGAGAAAAATAAATTATAATTCGGTCTTTGAGAATTTTTGAGGGTAACGTGTGGAACGACTTCGCCTGGATACTGGCGACGTTGCGGCGTATCCGAAGGCGCATCGAGTTCGAATGAAGAAACCCGAAGAAATCAACTTCGGTTATCGAAGATATCAAGTTCAATTATAGAATGAACAAATTTCGATTGTAGAAGCAATCAACTTCGATTGTCGGAGAACTGAACTTTGATTGTAAAAGAACTTAACTTCGATTATCCAAGAAAATAATTTCCGTCGTGTAACGAAAGCAACCTGGAATCATAGAATTTAAAAAAATCGCAGCAATAATCCAGTCGTCACAGTACCGATGAACCACAACCACACAGCGCATCAAAGACTAAGAGCTCCGCAAAAGAATAAATCGACTTCGAATGAATAAGCGATTACTCGGCTGGATTGTTACTTCATTGAAAACAGTAACACCAGCACGGATGAAGGCTCCAACTGCAACTAAAACTAAATGCCCGTAAAACTAAATCAATCTCGATCGAACAAAAGTGTACGCTGTCCGATCGTTTCTTCGCTCGATGCCGTAATTAATCGCAGCATTGACGGAGCCTCCACTGTACCGGCGCTCATACTATAGCCAGTCGCAAACTCGCGCCGCTGACGTACCGAAGATCGGCTTTTACTGTACCTGCAATCATACATATATCCACTCGAAGGGGGGAAAGGTGATCCCCCTTGGAGTCTACCGATGGTGCGGAGAATACGGGGGGGGGGGGGAGAGAACTCGTGCGGGAGGCGAGCAAACCTCACGACGCCGAAGAATGAGAGGAAGAAGAGGAAGGCGAAGAACGAGGTAGAAGGGAAAGCTTCGGGGAGTGAGAGAAGCTTCGGAGGCCGCGCTGACGTCACGAGCGTTGGATTCGAACAGGCCAATCGGAGCCGATCCCGGTCGATGAGGGCCCTTGGTGGGAGAGCACGGGGGACACGCGAAAGGTGTGCGTGACCCCGGTCTCGGACCAGCCGAGGCGCGGGGCCAGTTTCTCAGTGAGTGCGGTAGTGATCTCATCTCCGAGCGCGCGCGCCGGGCCCAGGTGTAAAACTTGTGCTCTCCGCTCACAATTTTTTGCCGTCGTTACGTCCATCGACGTCCGTCTACGATTTTTCCACCGAAGTGGAGATCCCCATCGCGTTACATTCATCGAACGACGCAGAATACTTCGTACTACCGATCGTTGGCTCACAAGGCAGGTACGTTGCTGTACGATCGAGTCTTTTTATTCGTCGCTTCACCAAGCTTCCTCGTTCCTAACGGAGACGAGTTTTTTGTTTTTACTTCTTTTTTTTTTTCGTAAAGAAAAATGGGGACGCGTAAAGATGAAACTGGAAGCACACGGCGTCTCTCAAAGTTCCAAGTATTCACGGTACATAGAAAAGAGACAAACTTTTTTGTTTTTTTTTTTTTTAAATCAAATTGGACGATTCATCCGAAGCTACGATTTTTCATTCTATCGCTCAATTTTACTTTAAATTGATAATTCTACATTAATAATACAATTTGTCGATGCTAAGGTATTCACAGCTAGTCCACGTTCTTCCTCCAATGTATACACATATATATATATATATATATATATATATATATATATCTACACGCACGGTTACTTCCCTTGTAGAAGGTGCCGGAGCAGAGTCGATATAAAAATTAAGTTCCCACGTACCGACCGGAAAAGCCTCGCGCGTTCCTCCGCGTATAATATATACATACGTGTATGCGTACAATTCTAGCCGGTACGTTGCATACCGTGTCGTACTTTCCAGCAGCAGATCGTCGTCGCCACGCTTCGGTGTCCATCTTACCATTTTTAGCGTGCGAATTTCCACGGGCCCTCATAGCAACAGGTTGTGTGTTGCGAGGTTCTTGGGGTACCCGTCGGCCTGGCCGGATAGGACGGACTCTCACGCGGGGGGGCCACCGAAGAGACGAAGGGGTGGGGGGGCGACTTCGACTGTTCTCCCGCCCGGCGCTCACCACGTATCGTGGATGAACGCGCCGACGAGCGCGCATGGAAATTTGCCTTCAACGGCCACGTTCCGTGAGTGGAATTTTCGTACGTTACGACCGCACACAGAGAGACGGGCGAACCGGAGTTGCCGTGGCATTAACCGAGCCCGATCACTTTTTCCTCGTCGCTCATACGTATGTACATAAAACGATGAAGAAAAAATTTATAATTGCCCGCTTGTCGATTTTCTCGACAGTTTCCACAGCATTGAAAGTCGATTGTTATCACATTTTTTTTTTTTTTTTTTGCAAAGTTATAACGTGGATTTTTTAATTCGCGTTCTGCGAAGCTTAGAAAAAAAAAGGCACGGAATCGCCCGAACCGCACGTGTCTCGGGCGGCAATCGCGAAAGCCGGGCGCGTCGCCTCTGCGATGTTCAGCACGGGTGATAATTTCGAATCTCTTCTCGGCAGTCCGTGTCTCGCATTCCCGCTGTGCTAATGTACGTCTTTTGTTCGCTCTGGCGAGTCGCGCGAAAAAAAAAAAAAAACAGAAAAAAAAAGTCATCGGCTCGGTTGTAACCTTGGCTAGCGTGAGGGGGAAACGGAAAGAAAACAAAGTAGAAACGGGTCGGGAAAGGAGAGAATCGATCCTGAGAATATTCCGAGGAACGGCCACGACGCGACACGACCAAAATCGTAAAGGTGTTATGTCGATACGCTGGTACGAAGAAGTTAAGACCTTACGGCTCTGATCGCCCCAAGTTTCGTGACGAGAACATCGTAAATAGGAATTTTGAAACGTGTACGCCGAGTAAACGATACATTTTGTGTATTTTTCTGTATTTATAGAGCTCAAGGCCACCACGCGTAGCGTGTCGATTCCGGGACGTGAGAAATATATTTTTCAAACAAACAAAAAAAAAACATATGTTATCATCGGTTAAATAAAGCGGTGTGGGTAAGGCGGTTCTCTCCCTCTCTCCCTTCTCGTACAAGTCGGTCTTGGAAGTAAGAATTTTGCGGTCGAGTCTCGGAGGAGCTACTCTAGCTCTACGCTTCGCTACAGCATGGTCCGGCTTGAGTGACGAGCGAGAGAAACGTTCAAGTTTGTGCGCGGTATTATCTCGATTCTGCGGAGCCGAGCAAACGGGGGATTCTTATCATTTTTATCGCAATTTAAACTTAATACCGGCTAACCGTTATCGTCGAACACATTGTATTACTGCCGGCTCGCTTCTATTAACTGCCTATCTCGACAGTCTCGGGGAACCAAGAAATAGTAACAAAAAGTGCGCGAGAGAACCAACGAAACGCTGGCACGGTAACTATAAGAGAAAATTAATTTTTAAAAAGTTATGTGAAGGAAAAAAGAAACTGAGTTTCCCAGCTTGGTAGAGCAATGTGTTGAATAGCTGATAAACCGAAAGGTCAATACGACACGTATCGTACAAAGACCCTGGAAAAAAAAAAACTGCTGTTCACCGAGCGAGCCAGAACGACCGAGTCACGTGTATTGTATCGCGTGGTATTCTAATTTGTTCCGTAAACCGGCCAATTATCAAATTCGTATCGACGGCTACGATCGGTGAAGAAAAAAAATGTTCGACCAACGTGTGCTATCGGGAGAAGTTAAATATATATATATATATATATATATATATATATATACGTGTGGTTTGTCCAGTTTAATATACTTTCCGATAGCAAAATTCCAGTTCCAAGCGGGAATGATTTTTCCTTAACGATTCTCTTGCCATAAAAAAAGATAGCAGTATTCCGAGTAGATCGAAACTTATCATTTATGTAGTACGTCAAATTTTTATATAGAAGAGAAAAAAATTCTTTTTGAAAAGTTCGTCGTGAAAAAAATTGGGAGAAAAATAAGTTTAGTTTGAGCGTACATCGGTAATGACGCGTCGACGCACTGCACACTAATTGCGCCGTCTTCTAACCTTTCCTCGTGAGAACAAACCCATCGGTGTCGGAGTAACGGGGAATGTTAAGAGCAAATACGAGTAGTTCAAGGTACTAATACCCCCTGTCCGGTTTACAATCGTACGGCTCGGAAAGCCACTCTGCATGAGGTAATCAACTCTCCCCGACTTATCGTCGACGCTAAGATAGACACGAGATCGCTCGCGTACTCGGATTTATAACGCGTGGTCAATAAACTCTCAGATTCGATGGAATAAGCTTCGATCATAATAACTCCAGTCGGTTATTATTGACTCACGAAAAATAATAGTATTGAGAGCGACGCGGCAAGTTACTTCAAAAAATTTACAATAATAATAATCATGAGTAGGTAAAACTTTTTTTTCTCGAAACCAAAGCCTCGATTGGGAAAATGGTGAAATGTGTTCAAAATCAAGATGATAATCCCTCGTCCATTGTCATCGATTCGTGAGAAATCGTATAGTACATTATTTAAAAAATTAATAGAAATTAATAATAATAATAATAATAATAATGTGTAAAGCAAAGGTAATGTTTTGTGCTGTGCTAAATACGAGATTATAATCCCCTGTCCCTTATTATCGATTCGTGAGAAATCGTATTACAGTTGACTCAGTAAATTATTTTTAAAAAAATAATAGTAATAAAGAATAGGTGAAAACACAATATTTTCCCGGAACTAAAGGCTCGCCATGGCGGATGATGAACTATGCTGAGAATCGAGATGATTCACTTATTATGATTCACGGTTCGATTCCGTGTAAATTTCGTTGTCGGCGTAGGCCGCATAAACGGTAAATCGGGACATTCGTCCGGGATAATTCCCGACTGGTTTCTCCCGGGACCGAACTCTCGTCGCTCTCGCCGTGAGTTTCTTTCGCAGATTAAAAAGTTGCCCCCGGGGGCCGAAGAGAGTGTTGGCCGACACGTTCTCTCGCAGACGCGTTCGTAAATTAATATGATTTTGCGGCGAAGTTAAAAGGCTTTCGCAACCGAGCGAATAATCCGTATGATTCAGTGACAATAAGATTACGCGATTGTACGAATTAATAGAGAAATAAATAATAGAAAGGACGACTTTACACCTCGCCGTCGAAATGGAAATGGACAGCGGGACAAAGAAACAGCATGGAGCGTAACGACGCGAGACGAGAGCGAAGACTCCACCACGCGGAATCGTCCGGGACTTTCGAGTCGCCTCGAGAGGCCACGTGGTTCGTTCAAACCGCGAATCCGTTGCTCCGCGTTGCGCGTCCCGTTGCCAACGTGACCCGCTTGCGAACCTTCCACGAAAATCCCCCTCGATCGCTGAATACCTCGATACCTTCGACAATTTTACGATCGTCGAGAATTCAACGAAAAATTTTAGCTCACGATCGTGTGCAGATAAAATGGGAAAGGACCTTTGGGGCTTTGGCGATCGAAAAATCAAAATCCTCAAATTAAAGTCATGTGGTGCAATAACCATCTACCGGTGCCTAATTAGTAACAAAACTGTACTCGATGCCGTCTCGAGACTGCGAACCATCGACAAGAAAAAACTTCCTCCTCGTCGGCCGATTTTAAAAGAAAAGACAATTATCTTTTTTCTCCACTTGCTGCGGCTTTCGGAACGGCATTCAGTACAGTATTTGCTACCCAATATTTCACACAGCTTCAAAACAAAAATCTATTCGTATTGCAAAAAGTATTTTTGCAATCCCTTCACAAATAAAGAAAGTAACTCTTTAAACACTGAAAAAAAATTTTTAAATAAGTTTTGATTATTTGTAACAAATTTTAACTCCTTAATTCTTTTTTATCCTGCGGCAATAAAAATGAAAAGCCATTTCGCAGTATCGATGATGTTGTCGTGTGAGATAAATATCAGTTTAGAATTTAGCCTCGTGAAACTTTTGTGGGATAGCCTCGCGTCGTCGAGTAGGTACGATGGGAGGGAAGGGAGGAGGGCGGGCACAGTGAGAGCTGTTTGAAAATAAAATCGAATCCGGACACGCGTACGATATGGGTAAGATCATAACTTTCTCCGAATGGACGTTGCCTCGTTGCGAAACGCTGTACGAGGCTGCGTGAGGCCGATGTCCGTGGCGGGGAACCGCGACCCAGTAAACCGTTGGGCTGTCGTGTTTCAGAAATGCCGTACGTCTCTACACAAGTCCACGTACGACTCGACTGTGCGACAAAGAACGCGCCGTAACAAT
This sequence comes from Listrodromus nycthemerus, assembly GCA_963978505.1. Lineage (NCBI taxonomy): Eukaryota > Metazoa > Arthropoda > Insecta > Hymenoptera > Ichneumonidae > Listrodromus > Listrodromus nycthemerus. Next base: position 10,476,340 of record OZ021686.1, on the reverse strand, counting down.
ACTTGGAAGTAAAAGTATTGGGGAGACCGTAAGTTTAAACCCGTTCGCGTACGTACAATTTATTTCATATTTTTTTTTTTATTTCGAAGGACTTCCCGTCGAAGTAATGCTGAGAATCAACAATCGAGCCGTGAAGCTATATTATAAGTTCGATTCCATGAGAAGAATCAACGAGCGTGTAAATCGTTACTCAGAAAAATCGACTCGAAGATTATGCAACGGCGATCGTTATTATCGTGCGCGGTGCAAATATTTAACGCGTATACTTATACATGCATACATAAATATATACCTATATATATCTCGTTTTTCCCCGATCGGTGATAGGTTTGAATTTTGTTTTTTTTTTTTTTAAATTAATATTTCGCGTATATATCGCAATATCTATAATATCAAGTTAACTGGGATATAACGAGAGCGGCGCGCACCCGTTTTTTAACCTCTGGCCGTAATTATTTGCGGCGACGAGGGCCAATCGGATCAGAAACCCGTCGAGCGGAGGGAGAACTCAACGGTTTGCATGGGTTCAGTGTGTGCGTCAACACGCGCTCGACTTTCACTCAGAAATGTCAACGGTTGTGTCTTACTTTTCGTGCGCACACCCGGGTGCGCATATCAATCAATTTATGGGTACGGTGCCGCTCGTCGAGTCTCTCGCCGTCTCACGACAAAGGAGACCGTTGTGCGTTAAAGTTTCGAATTCTTCGTGTTCCAGGTGCGCGGCCACGTGGACGAGAAAAAGCCAGCGGAGAAACAACCTCGAGGAACGGATTCGCCGTGAAAGAGAGACGAAGCGAGAATCGATTATCTCGTTCTCGTCGAGGGATCGGAAGAGGGAACATCGAGATGTCGCGAGCGACGTTCAGCCGGCGGGCAATGCCGGAATCTTCTGAGCATTCGTGAAACGCTCGCGCACGCAGAACTCGTATCGAGGAAATCTGAAACGATGTAAAAAAAAAAACCCAATGTACACGGAAAAGAAGAGGATCTTGGCGCGGACATTTTCTTTGGTTATCTAGCTGTATGAGTATTATTCGACATCATAAAGCTAGGTTACCGGAGTTAAGCTCCTCGCCATATCAACTTCAACGACCTTCGTTCGCCGTCGAATCCCGACACACATAAAGGCCGAACGGTGAAAACAAATTTTCTGGAGACTTCACGCAGAGCCCGCTACAGCGCTAGTCCGTATGTCCTGTAACGGGTTTTCGTTGCTCTTTTCGTAGAGACAAAGAGTTTTCAAAATTTTAAATATATACTTAATCATGCCGTGACAAGATACATATAAAAAGAACAATTCAGTTTTCAACCTCGTGTACATATTTGTAGAAATATATGTATATGTATTGTTGCAGATGCAGAGTTTTCAAAGAATTTAAAACACATTTAATCAGATTGTGGCGAGATATGAATAACGAGATCAATTAAGAGTTCCCGTCTTTTTTTATTACTGTTGTTCAACCTCGTGGCCCCGGAATACATGACTTTTTTTTCAAGACGAGTCATCGTGCGTGACGACAGACGTTCCCACAATAAAGAAGAGTCCCACTTTGGCAGTTACCAGCACGACCGTGCACGGTATTGTTGAACAGGGGGCTTCCCCTACTCGCCCCGTCGCGTGTACGGTAAAATGGCGGGAGATTAGACGCGTGAACCCGAACGCACGATACTCCTTTTTATAACGTGTTTGCGAACAGCTGTACATGAGTTATAAAGTCAACGATGAAGTGTGTACAACCGATGAGTTAACAGGAACGACTTTGTATCACTTTGGATTACGCTCTACCAGAAAGGTAGCTGTTTATGTTTCTGGGTATATAATTTGTAAAAATGATATAGCCGAGATCTCGTTGAAGAATTTCCACGTCTACATCATTGACTGGGAATTCCGCGCTATGTTCGTGCCAACGTAATTACCCGAGTCTCTATTACTAAGCGTCTAAATATGATAAATCTTTCCAAAAGAAAAAAATAAAATGACTGTTATTCGATTGATTGTATGCGAGGCTGATCAAGTATTATACTTATATAAAATAAAGATATTTAGGGCGATTGAATTATTTATTCCCTTCCCCCAAGCGTAATACTAATGTAGGAGTTATAAAAAAATTCAATGAGAAATGGAATTTAAAGCTTTTACTTTGACCATCCTATTAATCTATTCATACCGTCCTATTAATCAATTTGGAAAGAGTGTGAAAAATCCTAATTGAATGATAGCATTAACGTTTATTGTTGTGTAGACGTTACTGCGAACAAGCTATACATCAATTGCGTATTGTCAATGTAATGATACAAGTTTCTCCTGACAATAGTGGAGTATTAATAAACAGTCTACGGAACGTTGAGAAAAATAAACGAAATAAACTTATATCTGACGAGAGTCAAAGATATATAATCAAATAAATAAAGGTATTCTCTTCCCGTGAGCGATATATCGATAAGAAAACAATTGTTCAATATTTAAATACAACTAAAATTCGAAATTGAAGCATAATTCTAAAAACTTTTGTCCTTATAGTAGAGTCGAAGAGGTTCGAGATAATTGTAATTAAATTATATTATTCCACACTAATCGTGACATGTTGACTGCAACGTGATTTGTCATATAGACATTACTGCAAGTAATGTATAGGCAAATCGGAAATTGTTTTTGTACGGGAAAACATTTCTCCCGGCAATCGTATTCGAGCGCAGTGGGATCGTAAATATATAGGTTATTTAAGGGTCTGCCGACTATAATAAGTAAGCATGCACGTGTTCGGGGCGCTGCAAGCGGTAAAGAAGTAATTGCTAATACCGTGTTCGGTAACAAATCGCCTATAACATTTTCTGTGGGACTCTTAATACTTCAGGCAATTAAAATTAGGTTGCCAACGTCTTTACTATAGAAGATTGAAAAAGCCGATATGGTACCGACCAAGCGCGGGACGTTGAGATACGACTGTTTTATATCGCATTGAGGTGATGTAAAATCCCGCCGCCGGGAATAAATCTGTAGTGACGGCTGTTTTGAGACCGTAGTTTCTCAGGACAACAAATTGTCTTAACCTGAGGAACCGGCAGTTATAGAGAAAGACAATTTTGTTTTTCCTCCGCAGTCCCAAAACGATATTCAGTACAGTTCTTGTTAACTTTTCTTACGGATTTTGGCATTCATGATGGAAAGAAAGATATCATCGAAAACGAAAATTATGTACCCTTTTGTCGAGATTTTTGTTTTGTCATACATTATTTTACCAACTGTGCCCGGGATAAACTTGGAGGGAGGTATTTCATATGGTTTTAACTTGTAAGGCGAGTGGGGTGTATTAAACGAGTGAAGTTTATCTCGCACTCAAAAATATCTAGAAGACCGACGGACGTTCGACAAAAGCTTCAAATATCATTGTGAATGGCGCCACTTTATTGTTACTCGCGTTTCAATGTCGGTAATGTAGAAATCGCGCATAAATGAATCTACCGACGATAGTCTCTGGTTAATGTATTATTTGTAGGAAAATATGCATAGTAACATTAGTTGCACAACCTCGAATCTTTAATGCGTTTTTATTTAACGCTTGCAGTACGATTAATGGTAAAATGATGGAAGAATAATTGTCCACCGTATTCCGAGAGGATTAAAATTTGCTTTGAGGAAGCTTACCGGCAACCCGTTGCGGAAATTTAATCGATCCCCAGATGTGTCTGCTTTCATGGTCGCGGCGATTCACAGTGTCGACCTAGATGCATCATTCGACGGTCGCCATCTAAGCAGATCAATACGTGATGCTAGTATGTGATTGCAGATACATAACTTTTGCGATAATGACGAATGTTAATAAGACGTCGGTAATCAAACGCTCCAAGCGATGCGTGTCGTACGAATTTTTTAGCATTGCCGGACGCCGATCCCACGCCCCGACACACATGCATTTCTACGAGTAGACACTATCGCATTATATAGCAATAATTAGATACATCATCGTTTACAGTATGATAGACATCGTTTGAATCACAATCATGCACCTACGAATCTAATCGTCGATAGCAAAATTTAGAACAAAGATAATTTATCCCATGATTCATAGATAGCCTAGCAATTCATTGTATCGATCCAGCAAAAACAGTAAAGAATTTGTTTCATCGCGATGTACGCAACTAATCGTAGAATAGAATTTTGCATATATTACCTCGTCCATGATATCGTATATAAAAATGTAATTTCAATGGTATTTTTTTCCAAGTCCATGCTACGAAGCATTCCCGAGCGTCGCCCGGAGGTTTCTAGAAGCACGCTGCCTAACAAATGGCGGAAGTACAAAACTGCACCGTTCGGAACTGTACAACGATTCTGTTGACGCGATAAATGAAATATCAATCGACACCGCTAAGTGTGGCGACTCTGGATTTAAAAGAATCCTGATAGTTTCCTCGGATAAACAAATACATGCCGATTAAGAGTTATGCGACTGTTAACAATTGCGAATTTGACCGGATGTGACACACGAGCGAACTGAGGAAAGTTCTCGAAGCTTCTAGAATGTTCTACGTTCGCTGAGGATATATAAGAGAGTCGAACCCCCCGGCGCGGCACAAAGCAACCAATACTGTGAAACTGCGGGTCGTGCCGCTGCTACATAACCCACAAACGTTCTTTATTTCGAATTTCTTCGAGATATACGATTACGAAACGTAAGTTTATAAGTGTTTATTAATAACTAAATATTTTTTTCGTTGATTGGCTCTTTTATCGCGACCTGTCCTTTCGTCCTGCACGGAATTGCAGCGGCTTTTTGCGTGACGCGATGTGACTTTTTCTCCGGTAATATCTCTGATACGTCGTGGCCGCGAATCCTTCTTGAAGCTTCTGCGTGTCGGTTCTTTTTTGCAACTCGGATAACTTTTTTAAATCGTGTAGCCTGTGAATAATTTTTCGTACTACCCGTTAAATCAGAATACCTAAGAATTTTTTTGCGATTACGTTCACCGCCTTTCGTGCGTTTGACCGACCGGGTGCGTTCTTTAATGCAAGTATTAGTCCGATCTGATAAATTCGGAAATATTCGAAACTTATCCAAATATATAAGCAACTGAAATAGGCGTTCTTAGATATATATATATATATATATATATATTCATGTTTGAATGTATTCCGGTCCAGGCTCTGTTCAGGCTTTAGTTTTTAGTTAGGCTTACAGATTCAGGTGAATCTGCTCTGATAAACCTTCTTTTGTAGGTGAAACGCATTACATGTACTGCGAAAAAGAATCAGAAGTATCACTGGTAATTTAAAAAAAAAACCCACTCACAGTAAACTATCATGAATTGAAGAACGCATAACCGGATGGATCTCCATTAACGAAAGCACCCTTTGAACTTTTTTTTTCTTAGATCAATTGTTTCTTCAAACTTTAATCACTGGGAATATCTGTAACTGTAACGGACAATGAAGAAGAAGAAAGCAGGGCTAATAGATCGACATATATTACCATCCGCACTAGGAATTCTTGTCTAACCTGCCTGATCTTTCAGAATCTAGATTTTCTTGAAAATGTTCTTGTAAGCATTTATTTTTTATTGAAACAATAAATGTATCACAAAAACAGTTTGATGCGAGGACTGCTCATTGAAAAAAAATCTGCTCGCAGTGGGTGGACAGGAAAGTTGTTGTAGGAAGAAAAATAAATATTTCTGTGAATTGTCACAATTAATCCAGATTCAAACTGTGACAACAAATCGAAATTTCTTATACATGGAAAACAAAAGTTGCTAACATTTTACCGTTATTTTTACAGATGCCTGAACTGATGGAGACTGGTACGGGGGAGGTGGAGACCTTTGCCTTCCAGGCAGAGATCGCCCAGTTGATGTCCTTGATCATCAACACCTTCTACTCCAACAAAGAGATTTTCCTGAGGGAACTGATTTCCAACTCCAGCGATGCCCTGGACAAGATTCGCTACGAATCGCTGACGGACCCCTCGAAGCTGGACAGCGGAAAGGAGCTCCACATAAAGATCATTCCGAACAAGGCCGACGAAACTCTGACGATCATCGACACTGGTATCGGCATGACCAAGGCCGACCTCGTCAACAATCTCGGAACCATCGCAAAATCGGGCACCAAGGCTTTCATGGAGGCTCTCCAAGCTGGTGCTGATATTTCTATGATCGGTCAATTCGGTGTTGGTTTCTACTCGGCTTACCTGATCGCGGACAAGGTCACTGTCACCTCCAAGCACAACGACGACGAGCAGTACGTCTGGGAATCTAGCGCCGGTGGTTCGTTCACGGTGCGAACTGACAACACCGAGCCTTTGGGTCGCGGTACAAAAATCGTTCTTCACATCAAGGAAGACCAGGCCGACTATCTGGAGGAGGACAAGATCAAGGAGATCGTCAAGAAACACTCGCAATTCATCGGTTATCCGATAAAGCTCGTTGTTCAGAAGGAGCGTGAGAAGGAACTAAGCGAGGACGAGGCCGAGACTGAAGCTGACGACAAGAAGGACGACGACGACGGAAAGCCGAAGATCGACGATATCTGCGAGGACGAAGAGCCTGAGGAGAAGGACAAGAAAAAGAAGAAAAAAACTGTCAAGGAGAAGTACACCGAGGACGAGGAGCTTAACAAGACTAAGCCTATCTGGACAAGAAACCCGGACGAAATCACCCAGGAGGAGTACGGCGAGTTCTACAAATCTCTGACCAACGACTGGGAGGATCATTTGGCCGTCAAGCACTTCTCCGTCGAGGGACAGCTCGAGTTCCGCGCTCTCCTCTTCGTACCCCGCCGCATGCCCTTCGATCTCTTCGAAAACAAGAAGCGCAAGAACAACATCAAGCTCTACGTCAGGCGCGTCTTCATCATGGACAACTGCGAGGAACTCATTCCCGAGTACCTCAACTTCATGAAGGGCGTCGTCGACAGTGAGGATTTGCCACTCAACATCTCTCGTGAGATGCTTCAGCAAAACAAGATCCTCAAGGTCATCCGTAAGAATCTCGTTAAGAAGTGCATGGAGCTCTTCGAGGAGCTCACCGAGAACAAGGAGAACTACAAGAAGTTCTATGAGCAATTCAGCAAGAACATCAAGCTCGGCGTTCACGAGGATGGCACGAATCGAAGCAAACTCGCTGACCTTCTGCGTTATCACACTTCCGCTTCCGGCGATGAGGCGTGCTCGTTCAAGGAGTACGTCGGTCGCATGAAGGAGAATCAGAAGCACATCTACTACATCACCGGCGAGAGCAGGGAACAGGTCGCTAACAGTTCCTTTGTCGAGCGCGTTAAGAAACGTGGATTCGAGGTCGTTTACCTGACCGAGCCGATCGACGAGTACGTCGTTCAGCAAATGAAGGAGTTCAACGGCAAACAGCTCGTCTCCGTGACAAAGGAGGGTCTGGAGCTTCCCGAGGACGAGGCTGAAAAGAAAAAGAGAGAGGAGGACAAGACCAAGTTCGAAGAACTATGCAAAACTATGAAGACCATCCTCGACAACAAAGTGGAGAAGGTAGTCGTGTCCAACCGTCTCGTGGATTCGCCATGCTGTATCGTTACGTCGCAGTACGGATGGACCGCCAACATGGAGAGAATAATGAAGGCTCAGGCACTTCGCGACACGTCGACGATGGGCTACATGGCGGCGAAGAAACATCTCGAGATTAATCCCGATCATCCGGTCATCGAAACCCTCAGACAAAAGGCCGACGCCGACAAGAACGACAAGGCTGTTAAAGATCTCGTTGTGCTGCTCTTCGAGACTTCTCTTCTCTCCTCCGGCTTCACGCTCGATGAGCCACAGGTTCACGCAGCGAGAATCTACAGAATGATCAAGCTGGGTCTTGGAATCGACGAGGAGGATCCCCTTCCGGACGAGCCGAAAACCGTCGACGACGTCATACCGCCTCTGGAAGGCGACAGCGAGGACGCCTCGCGAATGGAGGAGGTTGATTAAAGTCCATCAAAGCACTATGATCGAATGTACAATAACTTATTAAGTTAACAATCTACGTTTAGTCATTGAATGAGACTGTTTCGAGTGGGATCACGTTTTATGTGGTACCCTAGGGTTAAAAACCATCGTCGACCGCGCATCCCTCTCTATCTTGTATCATACATGATTCATTATCGCGCTATCATTCCTAAAAAAAATTGATAAATACCACGAAGCAACACCAAATGGATAACTTCTTTCATGTTAAGTTAGGTTTTATTACAGCGTTATGGTAATTAAATGAAAAAAGATGTTGTAACACGATGCTGCCCTCTATATTCACCCTGAACACGTTTTATTTAATTAAAAAACCTTGTAAAATTCATAGTTTAACTAGGTATGAAATAAATTGTCGGATTAGTGATCTAAAATTGAGTTAGTTCTCCTTCATTTTATCTCAGTCGTCTGGTAATCGAAACACTGACAAAAGGCCGTCAAGGATCTCTCAATGCTGCTCCTCTGCCGGCAGCACTCTTGACGAGCCTGAGGTTTACGCGGCGAGAATGCAAGATGATCCAACTGGGTCTTATCGTAGACGAGGAAGGTTCCATTGTCTTCGACAATGGAACCTTCGCAATTTAAGACAATCACCTTTCTTCCTTTACAAATTTTTATTGTACATTACCGTTCACAAAACTGAAAGTTTGCAACGTAATAATAATATATCCTGTACAATCTTGAGTAATCAGATCCCCTCATATTCCATATAATACAAATCGAATACTCTTGCAGAGAGGAATTTACTTTCTTAATAGTAGTTCGAAGCAGCTCTCGAAGGTAGCCAGCGACGGTGGAATCGCTTCCAATTGATTCAACAACGCAACAGCGTATGGCACGTGCTTTTGCTCGATCAGTTTGTCGATCAGAAGTCTAAGGTTCGGCTCGAATTCGGATAAGCTGTGGTTGAGGAAAATCTGTTCCAGGATCTTGTTGTAAACCGGATGATGAGGTGGGAACGAAGACGTCAAGTTCTTGAAAAACAACTCCTCCAGTATCGGCAATTCCAAGTTGGTCATCTGAAAAGTTGCACAAAAAAATTACTTCTTGTCAGTATACTATCCTTATAAACGTACCTTGTGCGTTTTAATAATGTTTATTGCTTCTTCGTGCAGCGACGCCTCATTGGTGCATAATCGCAGATAAATGTTCTCTGAGAGATTGCGTGGACTCTCGGTTTTCAAATATTCCATGAGCACCTGTAAGTATAATTGAATTAATTTGTTATCCCTTACGCCTTTACTCTTCAACCCCTCCATCTTCGGGGATGGCTCGCTGGGCAATGACCTTGAGTTCATATGATTCAGCTAGAATCCATGCCCAGCGAGTACTTTCATTACGCGGTATAAAAATCGTCAATTCTCAAATAATATTTATGTCGTTTTTGAGATGAATAATCTCCGAAGATTAATGTTCGCGATATAATATGGCGTGCTGTTGTTGGACAATTATTAGAAGACTTTTATTTCGGTTTATGAAAACTCCTATATCTTGAAAAAGAATGATTATCTAGAAATTCGGAAAAGTATTCTGTGGAGAGTACCGTTTACGAAATTATATTTGTTTAACATAATATTTTAACCGCATACATATAGCGTCTTATTATTGTTCGAAATCGACATTTCGAACAAGAATCCAACAAGGTTGCGGAGTTTTCTGTGTATTCACGGTCGGCGCATGGCCCCCGTGTGTGAACGGCTTAATTGATTCTTGATCAATATCATACTGACCTCTTCGGAAATCATTTTCCCTCGTAGAAGGTCCTTGTACTCATCGACGGTGGCTGCCTCAAAATTCGTCGTGTTATCGGGCGTTATCGCAGTCTTCATAATCGAGAGCATCCTTACAATAGGATGTTTATCTACCGTGGTGAATTCGGCTTCAGTAAATTTTGGCCACTGGAGTAATACCCTTTTGACCCTCAGATATTCTTCCTTCGTTGCTATGTTGGATAACAATTCTCCGAAGATTCGAAATCGTTCGTGCTCCGCACAATTTGTACCGAGAACTAATTCTTCGAGGTTCTTTTCTTGGTTGACTGGTTCGTCAACGGGAATGGGATTGACTTCCTCGACGATAAACTCTTCCTCGCTGTGATCGGAAAAATCTCCCCAATTGTCGTCCCAGCCGGCTTCCTGTTCTACTTGGCTACCCGGCTCAATCTTAAAGCTTTCTTTTTCGTACAAATGAGCGGCTATCACAGTGGGATCGCTTCGCGTTCCGCTATCGACGTAACTTTCGTCATCTTCTTCAAAATCTTTCACCTCCGTTTCGACAATAGAATCATTCGGACTTACATCGGCGTCTTCCTTTTCGCCGATTTTATTGCCTTCAGCTTCCGTCAAATATCTTCCCCAGCTCAGTAATGCTTTCTGAAGGTCACTCTCCTCCGATTCATTCGCTCGGGCCAGCATAGCTCGGATCAAATCTATCGGATCGTACAAAAATGCTTTTTCTACCTCGGAATGTGTTTTTCTACAAAATTCCAATGCGTAGTAATAAGTGGCAATCTGATTGTACAATTTGTCGTTCGGCAAATCCCGAAAGACTTCTTGAGCGTTTATGACACTGTCGTCCGGCAGACTAAGCAAGTACGATAATCCCAGCGTGCAGTCTTCGGGCATCACGTGCTTCGCGGATTGAAGGAAGAAGTGGCTTATATCACTAACTTCCAAACCATAGCAGGCAGTTTCGCTTAAAGTGGCGACTCTCAACAGAGTTTGACAAAGTTTAAGCCTAGTGTTGCGGGCCTCCGGCATCGAGTACTTCGTGTACTTTGGATTTATACTGCTGACCCTGCATCTGTCGTGCAACGATTCGTAGAAGCTGGGAAAGCTCTGGAGATAGGATCGTGAGCCGTGCCGCGAATTGTCATCTTCAAGCTCGATCGAGCCATCCGAGTCCGCATTGGCGTTCATGTTCAAGGCTGCTTTCCAGAAACTTTTGTTGGTCACGTTCTTCAAGATACCGAGAGTCGATTGCATGACGATCTGCGCCGAATTCTTAACGATACCGGACGAAGTCTCCAATATTTTTGGTACGAACTCCTTGGTCTCGACTTGAGGGGTCGTCATGGCATCGGTAAACTCGTCGTCGCTGTCGCCGGCGTCCTCAAAATCCTCGACATCGTGCGCTACCATCCATTGCTCCAGACTCTTGTTGAGTATCTGAATTTCCAGAAGATGCATCTGCGTCAGAGTTTTCTCGAGGACTTCGGTAGGTCCGTAACACATCGAGAATCGAAGACATTTCTTACGAAATTGGAGATCCTGAAAGCTGTCGCAGAATCCCAGCTGCTGCGTTAACTTCCAGGCGGGATGATAGTTCGTGTCCATGAGTTGTTGGCAGGTCGAGGCGCAAACATCGTAATCTCCAATCTCGTAAGCTTTGTGCGCCATGAGCTGGAGGACTTTGCCCTCGCGAATTCGCTTGTTCTTTCCTTCGATGCGTAGATAGTTTGCAAGAGTCAGCAATCGCTGTTGCCTCTTGTACGCGTCTTGGCGACTGCTCAAACAATTTTCTATGAGCTTCAGTCTGTCCTGACAGGATCTGACCTGGAGCGGCAATATGTTGATATTGAACTCGTTGAGTATCTGCAGTGCGTTTATTAACTCGAATTCTTCTCTAATCGTTGGATGATCGTCGGTTATGAGGTGAAGACACGCTTTCGAAAGTTCCATGTTGGGATCGATCAGGCTCTTCGAGCTATTGAAATACCGCCTGCTGGCTTCCAGGATCAAATCGACTGCTCTGGCGTAGGTAACTTTGAGTAGTGACTGATCGTTCTTCTTTGTCTCTATGAGATTAGCGCAATTTTGTATGTTGATCTTGACGCCCGATGCCAGACGCGCCGAGACGCAAATTTCGAAGCATATCTCGATATCGACGCAGCAGAATGCCAATTCGTGAATTTCCAGCATGTCGTTCAACAATTCCACCCATGTGTTCTCGACCGGCGGCGGTGTTATTCCAATCAGACTTTTAGCCATCTCATCGAGGATAATCCTTACTTCGCTCGGTTGCGATTTGTTGTCGTGAATAAAAAAAAGAGTTGTTCTGACGTCGTATTTGTTTACGATTTTAAGGCACTCGAGCTCACGTTCCATATCTTCGATGGCTGTGGAAGGACCTAGCAACGCTCTGCTGGACAGTGGTTTGGGTATCGAATCAAATATATCTTTGGCTCTCTCGTACATGTTCGAGTCGACACAGGAATACACGCAATCCAGTGCCAGCTCGACCACGTCCTCTATCATATCCAAAACCTCTGGGTCCTGCACTTGCTTCAAAGATTCGAAGAACTTTGCTGGCAGTGTCAGGTCGTTTTCGCTCAATGTTACGAGGTAGTCGCTCAACAAGCGTTTATCCAGCTTACCGCCCAGATACCTCCGCTTCCTGCTCGCGAAAGGTATTACGTAGTTTCGAATATTTGCAACGAAATTCTTCTCGTTCGAGGTACTCATGAGCAATTTAACTTTTTCCAAGTCGCTCAGCTTCTCCAATTGTGCCAGAGACGTGTCCTCGAGATATACTTTGTACACAAGGTCGTCGAGAGTCTCGAGCTCTATCAACAAGGTCTCCAAGCCACTGATGTTGTGAGACTTGCCGATTCGTATTAGTTCCAGGGCGTTGTCGACTATACAGCTATCTCGTTCAATTTGGTACGCTCGTGTCTTGTACCATTTCCGCAAGAGCTCTTGCGTTAACTCACTATTCCTGTAAACGAGTGACCCATTTTTTATTATATTTATTTTAGTTTTTATCTCTATTTATTGTAGCTAGAGCATGAAACGGCACACATTAGCGGTAAGTACAGATACCAGTGGAATGAATTAGGTAAAGTTAGTAAAAAAGAATTTAAAAAGTCCTTGGATATTCAGTACTGAAATAAAGTGGGAAGGATTATTGTATGTGTAATGTACCTCATAAAATCTTTTGAATAACTTAGTACTGACCGGTAAGGAGTCAACGATGGATCGGCATCATAAAGAAATTGTGAACTATCATCGTTCTCCATGTCGATAACAGCCTTAAATTCGGTTTTTTCCGACCAATCCTTCGGTCGCAGCTCACGCTGAAAGAGCAAGAATAGTTGCCCGTCCGCGTCGCACTCGGGCAACAACTTCTCATAGTTTGCGGGATTCAGCGTTTCAGGAAACCAATTTATAATGGCGAGCCAATGTGGCATTAGCTGGTGTCCGTGATACGTAAACATGATGCCGACCCCATCGCAATTGCCGTCTTTTGCAAATCTGTGGGAGATACGTGTAGCCATACAATCTACGTTGACACCATACGCGAAACAGTATGAATCCCGCTTACCTAACGGCGTTCTCTACGACGGTCAACTGCCGAAACTCCTCGTAGAATTCTTTTTTGTATTGCTGCGTGTCCTCAAGGGTCGTCTCGTAAGTTTGCAATTTGTCCAGATGGTTAAGCAATCGCCGTCTATACTTTATGAGATCCTTTTGGGCCTCTGACAAGTGGCGCAGATCGATTTTATCAATTATTTTATTGATTCTCTGAACCTGCAAAACCGGCTGAGAATACACAAAATTTCTTTCAGTTCGACAGCAGTTTAGAAATCGTAGATTTCTCTAACCTGGCGCAAATTAAGATTAACCTGATCGAGACTCTCCCAATCGTCGTCCATCTCATCTGCTACGAACTTTCCATCGTCCTTTTCGCCGATTGCCATCAGAGTCTCCAAATTCGCACCTTTCAAACCGAAATTCAATAATTCCCTCGCTGCTTCGAGTGTTTCCGGTACTCTCATCACGCACTCGTTCAATACCCAAGATCTTTTGCTGACTTTGCTCAGGTGCTCTTGAATGTCGTTGTACGAAAACTGAGATTTCCGCCACTGCGTCTGATACACGAGGTCCGTGTCCAGGTTGTAGGTATTCGCGAGTGTCAGAGCCTCTTCGTACTCCTGCAAGGGGCAATGAAATGAAAAATGAACTTCCGAAACCGCGACGGCTTCCAGAAACGCAAGAACGTGAAGCTATTGAGAGGTCACCTCTATGTCAATTTTCCTTGAATACAATTCTTCGGGCGTTGTACTCTTTAATCCCAAAATTCTATAAGTGCGCTGCAATATCTTTGACTTCTTTCTCTTCGGTTGAAACTTCTCTATATCCGTGATTGAGTATAGAGCACTTTGTAGCAGATTGGTCGTGTAATTTACGATCGTAACCGGTTCCAGTTCATCATCGTCCCGTTCACTGTCCGAAGATGCCTCTGGGAAAAAAATCTTGTTATCAACGAACCGCTTTGTACGCGAAATTAGCTAAAAACGATTGTTTTTTACCTGAGATATGTCCCTCGTTGCTACACTCTCTGTTGCGTTTCTTGCTTGTTATGAATGTTTCGCAGTCAAGACAGAGAAATCCACAGCCCGGCACCAATTCCGAGATCTGCGGCTGCCCGGACAAAAATTCGGGACTCACGCCCAGTAGGTTTCTCAGGTCTTTGGTAGAGCAAACAGAAATTGAGCCCGAATACCTGGCTACGATGATCGCCTGCCGAAACCACGTTAATTAACGAACGGTGAAACATAAATATACAAATTTAACAGTGAATAAATATTACGTTTTCCGACCACCAGCCTATATCCATAGGATGGAACTCCGTCAAGCCAGGTGGGAATTTTTTGAATTTCGATACCCTCAGAGGATTTCGAGCGTTGTGATCCGGCTGTTCATTCAATTTCCATTTCCTGAGTGGTCTCAAGTTCGGCAAGCTCCACAACGATATTGAGCCGTCGGTGTGTAGGCAGACGACGTTGTCGCAACATGGGGAGACGCTTATGCGAAATATAACCGGTTCCGGTGGGGCGCGGAATTTAGGAACGAAATTCCACAGCGAAAATGCCGACGGGCTCGACAAATTATTCTCGAAAGTGACAGATAGTTTGTAGTAAGGATAATCGTTCAGCGGTCTCCAAGAAGTCAATCCCGTGTCAGATGCGGGAGACTGAAAACAATATAATAAAAAGGTTTTAAATATTCATACATGCAATTATCGTTTCTTATTATCGTATCGTCAATGTTTACGGAAATTACGTTTAAATTCTGCGTGATACTGTTTCCGGTGATGAGGTAGAGATTGTGTTTGTGGTCGTAGGCGAAGGCGTTTACACCGTTTCTATAAAAGTTCCCAAATGAAAATTCATAATTTGCGGTGTAACCGTGCGTCCCCGCAAGACGATAGGACTTCAGCAAGCCGCTATAAGTAACGAGAATAAACTCGTGAGTCCATTTTTCATTCTCGCCGCTGGGTTTGCTGAACATCATAGAAGCTATTGCGTCTCCTGCCTCCAGGATGTCTGGATTGTGGGACACTGTCTTTGGGCTTATGTTGTACACATTGTTTCCCAGTGAACTATAGAAGGAGAGATAACCGTCACTGGATGCAAGCACCAAGATCGTGGCATCCGGACTCCAGGCAATTTTTCTCCATTGTGGAAATGCATCTTTTGGTACTGCAAAAATATATTCATACGTTATTTATCCAAACTTCTCAGGTAATGAAAACAAGTATTAGAAATCTTTCTGACAGACGATACTACATGATAGATCATATTTAAAACACTCGCAATATTCTTAACATTGTTGCAGGCGGTTGGACAATTTCTGTTATGGCCTAAAATTTGAAAAACACGTTGCTATAAATTTTTCCATAAACATATATTAAATATTTTATGAACAGTAATAATGATACATGACAGTATATAAAAGCGGTTGAATATACAGTACATTAGAACTTTACGAAAATTTTGCAGGTTTTAAAAAACACAATGCACAAGTCATTGCATAAAAACTCATTGAATGGAATTTCATTCAATATTTTTCACAGTGATTATTTCCATACTAATATCTTTTATTGGTATTCTGTAACTCATTAATTTATGGTCATGGTTTTTTTGGTCACCTCTTACTACCCTGCCCTACATTCGCACTGTATACTACTTTGGTTGGCTGAGTTTCTTGTAAACTGGTACGCGCGCTTAAGCCTTTTACTTTTTACTAAATAAATCGAATTAGAAAATTTACTAAAACGCAATAAAGAACAATTCACCTGACGCCTTTCCCACGACGGAGGAGTACTCGTCTT
The DNA here is from genome assembly GCA_963978505.1 of Listrodromus nycthemerus. Lineage (NCBI taxonomy): Eukaryota > Metazoa > Arthropoda > Insecta > Hymenoptera > Ichneumonidae > Listrodromus > Listrodromus nycthemerus. The sequence goes on along the minus strand of OZ021686.1, from coordinate 10,460,249 downwards.
TGGACTTCCTAATCTCGATGGCATTCTCTTGCAGGATCGCTAGCAAACGTCCGTTGTCCCCGACAGCGAATTTCCACGGCAATGTGAGACTGATCTGTTGCGATATACTCTCGGGTAACGAATATCTGTTGTTAAGATATCGCAGAGCATTTTTTATAGTCCCTGTCGTCGGAAGGATAGCGGTGTCGTTCTTGCATTTCTGAAACAACGATGACTGTAACGACGATGCGCTATCGACTCGGAGTTCGCTGACAGCTGACAGCGGCGAGTGTTTGTAGTTCTATCGATTTTTAATAAAAATAAAGAACAAAACAAAAGTTAATCACCACCAATTCAGGATCTTGTTTTCTGACGAAATATTCCAGTAATTCGTAGAGAATGGAGCCGTCATCGGGTTCGTTAGAGTTGTCATCAATCTTATTGTTGGTGATCATTGTGTAAAGGTTAACCTAGCGAACAACGTTCGCGAGCAAGCTCGGAAGCCTCACTGGCAGTTCGAGAACTCGCAGGCCACGCGACCGGTGGCGGAAAAAAAAATTAACTCTATCCTGGGATCGAGTATCGAATTCGTATCGTCTCTCTGTAGTCCACCATAACCAAAATTTTGAATAGTTTTTTTTTAAGAGGTGTAGGAGTGCTTGCGGCTGTCAACGCAAAACCCGAAGAAAATTCTCTCGTTCCCGACATCATTGCAGTGTCTAGTTAACAATATCCGGAACGATGTCAGACGGAGAGGACGATTTCATGTGCGAAGAGGAAGAGGATTACGGTCTCGTAAGTATTTACTTTATTCTCGTCCGTCTGTAAATTCCACTGCTTGCCTTCGTCGGCGAGCTTTTAGGTTAGGTTTTGAACGCAATGAAAAAAGTACACACAAATGTACGAAAGTAGTGCGAGCTTTGGGGGACCGATGTTAGACGACCGACTTATTTGCGTCAAAGATTCGATGCCTCGCCGTAACGTCTTTGTCCGCTAAAAAAACTGCGTGCCCCTCGATCGAATTTCCCTCGGGAGACTTGTTTCTGTTCGAGTGAAATTTTTGCACGAATAACATCGCTTATCGTCAGTCTGACTGTGTCATTTCGTTGATTGTAAATATTAATTTTTCTTGTCACTACGTCAAGCCGTTAAAAACATTTGCCGTTACGTTTGCATTTTTTCAGGAGTATTCGGAGGACTCCAACTCGGAGCCGGACGTGGATCTAGAGAACCAATACTACAACAGCAAAGCTCTAAAGGAGGATGATCCTAAGGCCGCTCTGCAGAGCTTCCAGAAGGTTCTTGATCTGGAAGCTGGCGACAAGGGAGAATGGGGTTTCAAGGCTCTTAAACAGATGATTAAAATCAACTTCAAATTGGTGCGTTCAGATAAACTTTATTCATTCTGCACATTAGTTCAGTGGTTGTACCTGTCTCCAAACCCAAGCATCGACAGATCAAAAGGTTGATTCCCTGGGCTGTTGTTTTGTCAAAAGATAAAAATATGGGATATAGCTCTAGCAGACATATGTGAACGTGGCTTCAAGTCTACCACGAATCTGAGACAGACTGTATCAGCATGTGTTTTAGCTAGTTTAGCTTCAGGCGTAAGACTAAAAAGTAAAAAGAGAAAAAAGTAAGAAAACCTGTTTTGTATCAAATAAGACAATCTTTGACTCAAAGGTATTACTATTTTGCACACATAAGTTACTATGTGCACAAGATAAGTAGCTCTGAAAAGTGGACAATACGGATGGTTTTTTTGTCTCTGAATAAATTTTAATGCATACATTCATTCGGTATGAAAAAGAGTGTATTTTCTTTCAGTCCAACTACAGAGAGATGATGACTAGGTACAAGCAACTGTTGACGTACATCAAGAGCGCAGTGACGAGAAATCACTCTGAAAAGTCTATAAACTCTATACTGGACTACATCAGTACGTCGAAAAATGTGAGCCCGCCTAACACCATCTCTTCTAAACTCATTATTCACGACTCGCATTTCATGTTCCGCTAAACAGTTCGGCTTTCAGATGGAGTTACTGCAGGATTTTTACGAGACCACGCTTGACGCTCTCAAAGACGCAAAAAACGATAGATTGTGGTTCAAGACCAATACTAAATTAGGAAAACTTTACTTTGATCGTTCGGACTTTAACAAGTTAGCTAAGATACTAAAGCAGCTGCACCAGAGTTGTCAAGTAGGTGTCGTTAGTAGAAAAAAACATTAGTTAAAGAAAGAAAAAAAAAAACCCGCGATGACAATCATTGGATCGGAATTTTAATCATGCTATTCATTTGTCCAGACCGACGACGGGGAGGACGACCTGAAAAAAGGCACTCAGCTGTTAGAAATCTACGCCCTGGAGATACAGATGTACACGGCCCAAAAGAACAACAAGAAATTGAAAACTCTTTACGAACAAAGTTTGCACATAAAGAGTGCAATACCCCATCCGCTGATCATGGGAGTGATAAGAGGTACGAGATATGGATGCTGCGATCGCTAGCTTCGATCGATACAGGTTATATACCTGTATATATTTACATGAGACAAAAGTTCATCGAATTACAAGGTCTGAGTTTTGCATTGCACACTCTTCGCCAGGAAAAGTTCACTTGGAGAATAAAATTCAACGAGTGAACAATCTTTTTTATTCCTGACGGGGTCCATAGGCATAGACTGGAGATGAAATTTAATCCCATGCAGATATGTTCAGGGTCCCTTCGCATATTGCAAAAACTTATTTATGTATTATCTATCATTCGTTAGAGTGCGGAGGTAAGATGCACCTCAGGGAAGGCGAGTTCGAGCGTGCTCACACGGATTTTTTCGAAGCCTTCAAGAACTACGACGAATCGGGTTCTCCGAGGCGAACCACTTGTCTGAAATACCTCGTTCTAGCTAACATGTGAGTAGTCGTTATTTTTCAACGTTCTATCACGTTTTCAATTTTCGATACATGTTCGATGTTCCGACGTTTCTCCATTTTCAGGTTGATGAAATCGGGCATTAATCCATTCGACTCACAAGAAGCAAAACCTTACAAAAACGACCCGGAAATTCTAGCAATGACGAATTTGGTTGTCAGTTATCAGAACAATGATATCAATCAGTTCGAGTTGATATTGAAACAAAACAGAAACAATATAATGGATGATCCTTTCATCAGAGAGCACATTGAAGACCTTCTGCGCAATATACGAACTCAGGTACGCTTTTACATAATAAGTAGATTAAAAAAAACGTTCCTTCCGTGTTTAACGGAATTCTAATTCACAGGTTCTAATCAAACTAATCAAGCCTTACACGAGAATCCACATACCCTTCATAAGCAAAGAATTGAATATCGATGCTTCGGAGGTGGAGAGTTTACTCGTGTCGTGTATCCTGGACAGTACTATTCGCGGACGCATAGATCAGGTATGTAACGAGTTTCTATTTGTGCGAAGTCGATTAACGACAGCCTCGAAGATTTAGCAGAATATCAAGGAACAAGAATAAATCTTTGTTTCAATACACGCGTAGGTCAATCAGGTTTTGGAATTGGACAAGAAATCTGTTTGCGCTGCCCGTTACAACGCCTTAGACAAATGGACAAGTCAATTGCAATCTTTGCATCTAGCGGTAGTGAATAAAATGTCGTAAGCAATACGAAGTCTTAATGCAAATAAACAAAAAAACAAACCGAAAAAACAACAACAAAAACAAACAAAAAAATACGATCTAATATGACTGTGTATAGTATGTTACGAATGCCCGATTGTCACCGAAAACATGTGAGATAATGGAATCCAGTGTGATATTTTATAGGTAAAAGAAAAGGAAAAAGAAAAGAAAACGCGGTCGGAGTTGATTATTCAACGTTTTCTCCTGAACCGAATCATTGGCCTTGTCCCTTTGAGAACTCCTTTTCAAGATTTCTTCCATTAAAACTGCACACAATGTTTGCCGTCGTTCGATTATTCCTGTAATCAATGACTGCTTGACCTACCAGCCATGCGCGGTCCTTTCTAATTGCCGTCCTTTGTGTAATTTCGACTCAGTTGGGTTAAAAGGGCAATTTCGCGAGCTTGTCCTCGTTAACGAGCAGTCGAGCCTCAATATGGGCGTGTACGTATGCGTATGTTGGACACTTGACGGCCGTAAAAAATAGCGCGAACGAAAGCCTATTGCCCAAGCTGTATTTTGCATGTGATATGATTATATATATTGATTTCCATTAGCCACTGAACGTACCTTGATTAATATTCACCCATTAATTATGCATTTCTAATATTTGATTAGTATTCTATACCAGGTTATAAGCACTGCGACAAAGCGAGTCAGGAGTGTCCTTTCGAATTGACAACACGCACCGCACAGCAGTGAATATCCGCAATTTAGCAAGGAAAGTGTTGAACAGCTTAAGTCAACAGTGCAGTCGAGCGCGTGTTCAGCTTCCACGCTCGAGGCATGTCTATCAACATCCGGACCTTCGCCGTTCTCGTAACTGACACGCCGGTGTGCATACTCACGTTCGCCACTGGCATTGCATGAGCGGTCGGATTCTCTTCGAGCTCAACTCTAACCACTGCCGCACGATGTTCTCCGTATACCGAAAATTTTAATGGTCTGTCAACTATCAGCCGACAGATAAAAAAATTGCAAATCGATATAGTCTCGAAAGCATGAAAGATGAAACAAAAGTATTTCGGAATTACATCCGAATAGAACACGGCAGAGTCGAACGATCTGCGCTTCATTGCCTTCTGAAATACGTCGACTTCGTCGCGATTTTATCCAGCGGATAGTAGGAAAACGAGACCTTTTTCCATGGACAACCGAGGTCTGTGGCAACGCTGAGTTTCTTTACTCGTCGTAACGGCTGAAGGGAAGTTCGAGCACGATGGTCTCGTGGGGTCTCCGACGTTAAGGGATGGAATTCTGCGAGATAGAGTCGTTTCTAGCTGTGTTTCAAGCATTGTTATTCAGGTTGCGTTCGCGCCTATGTAAATGTTGGCTAACCCCCACCCTACACACGTACATATACACTCATATACGGAGGGAAGTGGAGAGCGAGTGAGGAACAGAGGGAGAGTCGAGGGAGAATATGGGAAGGTCCTGGTCGAGGCCCGTATCCCCAGGCGCGCCGCAACGCGCGTTGCGCACGTTTCTCTCCAAGTATAATCCGGTGAGTTCGGTACCTCCGGTATGGCGTGTGCCAGCATCGAAGAAGCGGAAACTCATCGGAGGCATGGACCGCTGAGAAGGAAACGAATATGTAGGGCTCACCGGGGACCTTCCCAAAGCAGCCTTACCCAAGTTTCACTGGCAGTGGCCACTAAATCTCTTTATTGCTGATATAAATCAATTCTTCATGTATTGTTAAGAATGTTTTATCCATGCACATGGAAAATTTATGCGGAGGATACCGGATGGTCGCGGTTTTTGAAATCGGGAGAATCGAAACAAGTAGGAGGGATAAGTTGTTATGAGAGAAAAAAAATGTGAAAATTATGACATACTTTTGAAGGCACGGGAGAAGATTCAATATGCTCAGAAGAGACGAAATATTGGTAAGCTTAGACGGGAGGGACATTAAAAAATAAATGGTCTCGGTGATCACCGATGTAGAGCTAGACTTCGGACTGTCATACATTGCCTACTTGTTGTTCAATAAACCTACCGAGGATTTTGTATCAGAATAACGTTTATTAAAACACATTGTATGTTGCATAAGCTTGGAGCATTGCCGTCTCGAAGCTATGGTAGTAAAAATTGATAGATGTAAATGGTGTTTTTCCCGGAGAATGCGACAGTGGAAGGGAATAGAAAACATTAGACGGTTTAAAGTTGAGATGAGGTATAATACGCCAAGTTCGATTTTCAGTTTCAGATTTAGGGACGAATGCTTGAATACTTCTGCATTCGACGACGACGAAAGTAAAGAAACCATATAGTGTAAGATCTCTTTCTCGTGTCGATAAAGCTTACATACCGCTGACATTTATTGTGAAATAATTTTACAAGTTTTTGAAATTTTTTATTTCTTTGTTTATTTGGATAAGAACGAGTTAAGCCCAGTGATAAGTAGTACTGCTGATGAGTTAAATCGGTTTTCAACCTCCAATAAAAATACTAGATTAGCTATCAATCTGTGGGATTCTAATATTGGCAGGTAATCGCGATCCATTAAATGGATCGGTGAACCACAATTAAATCCCGCTGATAGCTTGTGTACTCAAGAAAATTTTCACCAATATCCCGAGGTTGTATCTTTGAGATTTGTCCCAATGTCAAGGTGTAACTCTTCAATTGGACTGCGAAACAATAATTTTTTTTCTGTAATAACTAGTTCTCATACTCTTGGAGACACATGGTTTCTGTGGTTAGGGAAAGACCCGACAATTCAGGGGAAAAAACTTAGTCCGGGAATCCGGAAAAGATCGGGGAATTTTTTAATTGGTCAGGCAAAATGTGAATTGTCATCAAACTTATCAATTGAAAGTACATGGAAGAAAGCCTTGAAGGAAAGGTAATAAAACGTTTTGAATAATAAACATAAACAAGCATTAATACAATAATTAGGCATTTAAAAAAATGGAAGTTCTTAAAAGTCCAGTCAAAGCAATATTTCAATTGGTGAGTGAAAAGTCAGGGAATTTTTTCTGAAAAAAAAAAAACAGCTATGGCTATACAGATGTACATGTCTGTGCATATTACGATCGTGAGATGCAACGATAGACTCGAGTTTCTATTCGGTGAAAGACTCCGAATAGAATAAGGTAGCGTTTGCACAAGGTGTAAAAAAAAAGGGACATTTCGCGACAGTCGCGTTCATTACTTTGACACGGAATTTCCCGAGGGCGTTTGTAGAGACTGCGTCTCCAGATAACATTACGTCGCATTTTCCGATAGTTATTTTCTTCGCTTTAATTTCGCTTCCTGTCCAAAGTCAGTGAGCAGGTAATAACAGAAGGGAAAGCGTGTTTTCTGTAAACAGCTTGCGCACGGATATAAAGTATACCGGAGACAAACGGCAAAGGATAAGGACAAGCAGAGACTAGGCGATAAATATTGATTTACGCTTTAATCAAACTCCTCCGGTGTTCTCCCCGAACAACTCCCTGCTAGCTTAGGCACATCGGCTTCGATTCACCAGCGCGGAGTGGTGCGAAAAGACTTAAAAAAACGGGGGGGCTTCGAATGCCGGGAAGTAAGTGGGTGTAAAAGAACGCGCTACAGGCAATTGTCCTAATCGCGATATATGTGGCAATATGCATTCTCCTCGTTGAACGAGGGCCGGATAGGATTCCTGGGAAAAAATAACTTCCTTTATGGCTTTCGAGGGGGAGCCCGACCGCGGAGGAACAACCCCGGTCTGCGCGCTGAGCGAGCTTGGCAAAATGACGGAATTTTCTTTCGGTATAAGAGAAGAGAGGCGCGTAAGAGAGAAAAAAAAGGACAAGCCAGAGGGGCAGTAGGGAGCATAAGCACCGCGCAGAAGAAGCAAGAGGCACGCGTTAACGCTAGTAAGAACGTCGGCCTTAAGTGAGTTACCGAGGCGCTTCTTTCCCTCTTCTTATTCTTGTTTTTCTTATTTTTCGTAGACCTCTTATTTACTGTTATTTCCGGTACAGACATTTTTGCGACCATAGGTCCCGTCAAGGTGCCGCCACACGGCCGAAGCTTTCCACCCCTGCTATACTTACAAAAGTTGAAGTGCCAAGAGTTCGTCTACCTTCGTACTCTACTGTGGATGTAACGCGTCGAGAAAAACGTACCGACGAAACGACCTTGAGAGAGTATTGTTGTACTTAACCGGGCTATTTTGCCTCGGAGTGCTCGGAGTCGCGAAGGGTAGATTAAAAAGGAAAGAGCCGTGTTATGGAACGAACGGGACCGAGAAAATCCAACGTAGCGCTGTAATTGCGATAGGATGTTAAGCCTATGGAATATCGTCTGGCTGTTGGAAACTTTTTACTATCCATTGTTTGTTATCTCAAGCGTCAAATAGTAGTTTATCTTAGCGGGTAAATTGTATCAGGAGATGAGAAGGTAAGCAAAAAAAAAGAAGCTGCAGTTGTAGCTGTAAAGTTTTTGTACGTCGACGGGAGCTTTTTGACTCGAAGTTAGGGAAAGTTACGGGAGTTCGTCTATTGATGCAGGCGATAGCTTCGGTATCGTCGAGGTGGTTTCACGATTTTTGCCACATCGTTCGTAGGGGATAGCGGGGCCGAATGGCACGATGAGGCAAAATGAGATAACTAGCGTGGGCCAAAAAGCATTAAAAAATCCGTATTAATTTTTGGGACAAAATGTGGTATGCCGAAATTATTTCAGGTTCGAGTTTTGCCCTCACTCATTTTGCCCCGCTGAAGACGTGGCGCTGTTCTTTTACTATAAGTACACGTCTAAGGACGAACCCGGCCAAGAAGATAGCTGAGTCAGGGGCGAGATGGCCCTCTAAGAAAATAATATAGCTGCAATCCTGCCGAAAACATAATCTATTGGGTTTTATCTGACAATTACATTTTTATCCGAAACAAACATACAGCTGGGTTGAGACGAGCTACCCTTAAGATTCATTTTTTTAACCCCATCCTGTACTATCTATACATTTCGAGTTTCCCTACTTTTAACTATCGGTAATGTTTATGCGACACTCATATGGCATCGCAGCCTTCGACTTGTGTTTTTTCGGGTGGCTCATTATGCCTTGCGCCGGTCCGATTGTTCACTGGCCCATCTCGCCCCGGTCTCCCTGACAATGCAACGCGATAGTTGAAACTCGTTCCTATCCATTGCTCGTTATCTCGAGCGCGGGGAAGTAGAGTGTCGTATCGTGGAAACTGTCCAAGTAAGCAGGAAAAAAAGAAGTTACAGTCGTACCCATGAAGTTCTCGGATCTCACGAGAACTTGTCGATCGACACCGGTGAGAGATGTGCCGAAGCTCGCAGTTGTTCGAAGTTATTCGACGAGAACACCGGGGTGGCTTCAAGATTTTTTTCGCATTGTTCTTACATTCGTTCACCGTAACCGGAAGACAAGCGACGACGTGGCCTTGGTCTTTCACCGCAAGTACGCCTTGGGACGAACCCCGCCAATAAAATACACTGCAACACGATAATTGCAATCGTCTGCCTGTCGGGCACTCGTTCCTATCTTTCGTTTGTTATCTCGAGCGTTAAGAAATAGGGCATCGAATCGTGGAAACTGTACGAGGAAACAGGAACTAAAGAAGTTAGAGTTGTAGCCACGTAGTTGTCGCACCTTTACGGGAGTTTTTGTTACGAAGACTCACGAGAACTCGTCGATTAACTCAGGTGAGAGCTTCGGCAACTGGCCGAGGTCGTTTCACAATTGTTCCCGTATTCTTCGTACAGTTGCTCGTCTGTTGGTCTGATCGGGAAGTCGCCATACCTACTAGCGATCCATTCGTCGTCACCGGAAGACAAGCGACGGCGGGGCGTTGGTCCTTCGATTTATACAATATCTCATACATCCGTATGAAAGTGTACGGAGAGCCGGCTCGCTGAGTGGTGAACGGACGGGCCGTTCCTTCCTCGGCTCTGGCACACCAGAAATAAAGCGCATCAGTCAGTTTTTAGCGACGACACCATATATCATAAATGGTAGTGAAACGTTGCGAGGGGGACGAGACGCCAGCTGGACCATCCATCTTGGACGGCTTAACTCGTAGACCTTCCGCGAAGGGGTAGCTACCCAGAGACCCCGGGGATGATACTCCCGTACCTAATAACGATGTCCCGTCACGCCGAGTTTCCTACGTTGTTCGAGGGCTCCTTCGAAAACACAATTTTATCGAGCGCCGAATTTTATTATTCTCGGTAGCACATAGGGTAAAAATCGTTCATACGGCTCGGTCTGCAGATATCTGCAATTAATTTACATGCTAACAAAGTGGGCCATATTTACCGGATTTATGCTAAAGAAATAATATAACGCCGGAAGAAATCCCATCGTGGTAGGATCGCGAGTAAAATGTTTCTTCATTTGTGCATCAAAGTACGTATTGATTCATAAGAAAAAATGGTTATACCTTGAAAGTACGTGTTTGTATAATCAATTTTTTGGTTCTACATTTGGAGCCTGCGTTTCATGCAATTTCAATAAATTAATGGGATATTCGTTACATGCCGGTTTATGTACGGTCTGATAAATACTAGGGGTTTAACGAGAATGTAATGTACACAACGAAATCCCATCGTGGTAAGATCGCGAGTAAAATGTTTCTTCATTTGTGCATCAATGTACGTATTGATTCATAAGAAAAAATGGTTGTACCTTGAAATTACGTGTTTGAATAATCAATTTTTTTGTTTTACATTTGGAGCCTGCGTTTCATACAATTTCAATAAATTAATGGGATATTCGTTACATGCCGGTTTATGTACGGTCTGATAAATACTAGAGGTTTAACGAGAATGTAATGTACACAACGAAAAGCCAGTTACACATGACAAAAGTGCTTAATGTAGCTGTGGCTGTACATGTGTAATTGATTTACATGCTATGGGCAGTGCTTGGAATGCTCCACTTTTACCATACCAAGAATGCCAATCAGCCTGGTACGTTCCATTTGTTACTCGAAGAATTTCCATTCGGTTAGAACCACGAGTGAAAATGTCTTATTTCGTGCATCAAACTACCTATTGTTTCGTTTGAAGGGAAAAAAAACTTGTTGCATTTCGAAATTACGCGTTTATCGCAGCTTTTTTCTGTTTTACATTCCTACGTTGGCCGGCGTTTTGTACATTTTAATGAAATAAAAGGAAATTCGTTACATGCTGGTTTATTTACGGTCTGGTAAATAGTTGAGAAATAACAAGAGTGTAACGCAGGCAACGAAAATCTAGCCATTTCGTTGCTCGGGTGTAGGAACGAAAATTGCGGAGTAAGGGGTTGTGTGGGGTTGCGAGGGAGGAGGATAGGTTTAGAGAGTGGGAAGGCTTATTTGAGTCGTCGTATAACACAGCAACGTGATATAATAATAGAGCCGAAGGGGTACTGGTTAAATCCTCGGGAATATACCCTCTCCTACAGCCCGCTTTCCGCCAAGCCATATTTACATTTTATTATATATATTTGTCGAGTTCTCACTGGCCGCGACCCTCGTCCTTCCGCACGTCGACGCGCCGCCGTCCACCCGTCGCCTTCTTCCGAACAAGTGCGAGCGAGTACCACTCTCTTTCTCGCTGTAAGCTCCTGCATTCTCGTGTTTTCCCACACAAATATTTCGCTCGCCCGCTCGCCCGAACCATTGTCTTGACAGTCGTGTATTATCCCGGGTGATGTATGCGCCTCGGTAAATAAGGGATGAGGAAATTAGGATAATCCCTAGCCAGGTCGAGGGTCTCTTCTCGTTTTTCCTCTATTTTTTATTTTTATTTTTTCAATCATCACCTCTAAGTATATTTATTAGGGTCTTTCTCAAAAAGAACATTTTTAAAAAATGTTCGCCTCAACCTGTTAAAGTTCGGATTTTCATCTTAAATTGAATCAAACGAAAGGCGGTTTCTAGCTTAAAATTTTAAGAGTTGCTGCATTCGACGTGTGTACTCATAAAATTCAACAACTTTTTCCTTTTTAGATTTAAGCGACAAATATGACGTCTGCTATGATTTTTTCGCCGTTCGCGAGTTTTATTTCACATTCAAATCTATATTTTTGGAGAATGGAAAGAATTGTTTCTAACGAATTCACCCTACTCGGCATTTTTTGAGATTTCTGTATACGAATTTAAAAATCGAAATCTGTTGTGTTCGGTGTCCAAAATGACAAAAAGTTATGCTTCCACACCGTAGAATTATACATTGTAATAAATAAAAAATTCCATCGAAATGTCGCTGACAATTAAGTTTAAGAGGTGCTGTATTTTTTCAGCTGAACGTTGAATGCGACCGCTCAGGATTTTTCGCTTGATACTGTCTTCCCCGAAATTTAATTTCAACAGGAAATCGATATCTGTACGTTAAAAAAATGGGACGAAAATTAATAAACGACTTTTTTTTAACATCCTAATATTTACCCGTTGTCGTTCCGTGAGTAAAGTTAGCTTCAGGCTGGTCTCGGTTTTCCATGTCCGTGATCGTGACGGTCGGATGGATCGGAAAATCCGAATGTGGACGCGGAATCAATTCGTTGCCTTACCATACGGATCGAGGATAAAATTGTTAAAACGAGAGGATGACTGAAGCGGCGAGGAAGGAAGTACCGCAGAACTTCGCTCGAACGAATCTCCGGCCTGGACCCGAAATTGAAGATCGAACCGGTAGGGGTGAACGGTGGTGGGTTGATGGATTCGCGAGTCCAGTGATAATGCACTTACATGGACAGACCGCAGAATACCGCGTCGATCAGCCAGACGGGAAAATGGTCGGAGTCCTCGAGTCACGAATAATCACAGTGGTCACCGGTGTGTTCTCGATCAGACTTCACCAGGCACGATTTAATTCGTGGCTCTCGAACAAACGATCGTCGTAACCGACGGTAACTGGGAAAGAGATGAGAAATCAGGCGAGGCGAGAGAGCGAAACGAGGGATATACGAGTCGAGTCGGATCGAGATGGTCCGAGATACGATTCGACGGGATTTCGGAAAGGAAAGATTTCACGGGGTTGCGCCTGGTAGGGAAGACTCAATTTAGCGTGGCCGCCATCGCGGACGAGTCCTCCGCAGGTAAATATCAGTCCGGTCGAGGGAGGTTGACGATCTACGGAGAGTCGATTGAAATCCGATTCGGTTGTCCACGAGTTCGTCTATATGTGTGTGTTATACACGTATGCGTTTAGAGGGGAGAACGGAATTCGTAGGTGGACACATCCTCAACGAGAGCCGGGCATAGCCAGACTGATCGCGATATTCGGTCGATAACCTTCCGGTTAGGATAAACCGTACGGCCGGACACGGGGGGATTTCCTCGGGTATATAGTACGTGATTTCAACGATGTTTGCTTTGGTGGGGTTTGTACACTCGGAGATTATTACCAAATTACACGGGATTATCCGGAACGATTGAGCTGAGCCGTGAGGCGGGGGAATCGGATAATCAAAGTGGTACCGGGGGCCACGTGGGAATACGTTTGTGACGGGAAATTCGTTATGTCGCCGGGCATTTGTTGCCAATTAAGAATTGGAATCGGCACCGCCGTTGAAGATCGTTTAACCATTGCACCATTTAACGTTTTCAGTCTGGTAGCAGTTCTGAAGCATCGGATCAGGCCGGACGAGGCCCAGGGTCTAAAATGTTATGTTTGAAAATTTGTATCAGGGCAGAACGAGTTGCGAATATAGAATAGAAAGTTTCTGGCTGGAAATTCGAAACGAGATAGGACGTTGATGAAAATAAAATTTCTTCCTTCTGACTTTTGTATTCGCATGACTGTGTTGGGGAGTTGGAAACCTCGCTGTGTTGCGGTTGTAAATCATTGAGCGTCACGCTATTGAACCTCTTCAACCTGGTATGAATTTTGAAACGTTGCATCCGGTCGGACTTGCGAACATAGAATGGAAAGGCTTCCAATTCGGAACAAGGCAGGTGTCGACAAAGACTCAATGAGATTTCTCCGTTCCCACTTGTCTTTCCGCGTCGACCAAGTCTCACTGTAATCCGGTTAATGATCGTTGAGCATTGCTCCATTGAACGCGGATCTTCAACCTGGTAGCAATTTCAAAGGGTTACGTCGGACTCGGTCAAAGCCTGTTCAAGGGTGCAATGTAACGCTTGAACATTTTTATCAGGGCAGAGAGATTTTCTTACGTAGAACAGAAAGTTTCCGGCTTAAAATTCGAAACAAGATAGGACGTTGATGAAGAGTCAATAAAATGTCTTCCTTCCCATTTCTCTACTCGCGTCGGCTATGTCGCGAGGTTGAAAAGTCCGGTATCGTCGCTTCCTCTCACGGCGTGCGACCCCGAGAGGAAGCTTCGAAAGGAACGTTAGATAGCAACCCTACAGCCCGCTGCTGTAGGCAACGGTTGGTTAGAAGAGAGCGAGAGTAGAGGCTATAAAGAACGCTTGAAAGTTTAAAAAGGGTGTTTTCCAAGTCTCCGGAGAGGCTTGCGGGCTACAGTTCGGGATCACTGTCCGGCCCGAATCTCGTATTTCACAGGAGGCGAGGGCGAAGTAAGGAGAATCGAAGGAGAGAGCTTGGTGTACGTACAGGTCCGATCGAACGACGTAGTACTCTCGTTCCGAACTTGGAATGTATCCGAGGATTCGATCGTTTCGCCATTTCCTCGGGACAAGCGAGAGAAAAGTTGGTCGAACTTGTGCGCCCTACAATCGGCAGTCCTCAATACGCTCAGTCTCTTCTGCTCCCCAATGATTTATTACGCCAGAGACGTAAAACTTGCCGCACCACAATTGCATTTATTATACAAATCTCCGAACGTTGAAAGACTTTTATTAATTCACGGATTTTTTCAACTTTTGCGCAGCGAAAATGGTTTGTACTTTTAACAAACATTAGACGTATCGTTTTTGAGTCAATTTTGTAATTGGTTAATTACACGTTTATATATATTTTTAAAAATTATTTTTTTTTGCTTTCACGTCGTTTGTTTAGAGGTAATTTGGGAATAGTTTTACTTTTGGAACATTATGCGTTCCGCCCCTCACATAATTCCTGTATAATCACAAACGACCTTAAGGTCGTTACTTAAGGTCGTCCTTGCGAATAGTGTTCACTTCGCAGAACTTCCAGAGAAATAGGAGGGAATTGCACATACTTTCAGATAGTAAAAATTGGAAGAAATCAAAGATACTAAAGTATGAAAATATTGATTTAAAATAATAATAATTCCAAAACATGAATGCAAAATGTCCCATAAGAATTTAACATTTATAAAGTCGAAATGATTCCTTAATTGTTCTGAATGCGTATGAATTTTTTGCAGACTTTTAAATACATCTTGAATTTTGTATACGGAAAAAATGTGTCGAAAATCGTCAAATTCGGTGTATCCAAAAATGGCAAAAAAATTTTTACGCATACAGCAAGTAGTACGAACCATTTGCACAAAAAAAACGTTAGCTTCACCGAACAATTTTATTTTCTATCAGTTAATTCCTTAATTATTATTATGCAAAAATTAATATTCTCAGCACCTTTAATATGGTAGATTTTTTTTAGAATTACCATTAGCAAGAACTACTCTAAACGGACAAACCTTTATCAGTGTGTCCGGCACGAAGCACAGAAGCAACGATAAAAATATAAAACCGAGCAACAGAGCGTGATTGCCGATCGTGGTAGCCGTCAATTAATTTCGGGATCGATTCGTGTGCGCCGCTGTAGTCGCGGTTTCCCGCAACGAGTCCTTCCACTACAGAGTTATCTCTTTCGCTCTCTCGACCGATGACCGTCCAGCTCGACTGCAGCCCCCAACGTAGAGGATATAAGTCGCGGCAAGCGTACATGACTGGCATACCGAGGGATGAGTCACGCAAGCGAAGAGGCTCCTGCTCGTTGCATTCGCTCGCTCACGAGCCCATCCGCCCCCGGCGCTACTTAATATTGCAACGTATTACTCGCCAGTAGCAGGCGAGCGCCCTCTCGTACGCTGCACAGTGGGTGGATGTACGAGCGGACATGAAATCATACACTCGCTGCAACGCGCCCGGGCCGTGTCCGCTTTACATTTTATCCGACTCCTGGCACGAAATCTCCCGGTTTTATATTCCTCCTCCCTCGCAAGAAAAAAAAAAAAAAACCCGAACACAATCCCCGAAAAAAAGCAAAAAAAATGCAAAATTTGTCCCCCGAGAACGAAGTTTTCTCATCCCCCGGTGTTTAATTGTTAATTTTTATTACCGACAATCGCCGTCCCGCTAGCGACGTTGCCCTTGTCGTTGGTACTGTATCCGAAAAAAAAAAAATCCTCACCCGTCCTGGCCGCTACCCTGAGGTTAGCCCATTTGGCGAGCAGTTCCCGGAGAGTTTGCGGCGAGTGGTTAATTGGCTAGCGGTCTGTCGGGGGTTGTTCGGCCGGGCCGTTGGACGTGTTAGTCCTGAGTAATGCGAGAGAGTGTCTCCGGGATGGGGGGGAAGGCTGGTCCGCCGCATGGGTTTAGTATCGGAAAGGGGATCGTTGGATGTATGGGCGACGGGGTAGGGACGATGGTCGCGGAAGCCAACGCGTTTCGTTTTGGCGAGCTTACGGGCGAGTTTGGGAGCGATCTGTATGCAGCACCTATATGGGTATACGGGAAGATGTTAGGGTCGCAGAGCAGGGTGGGGGAACGCACGAGGGATGGCAAAAGAGAGCCAGAAGGAGAGAAGGCAACCGGGGGGAATACACGTCGAGGAAGCTCGGATCCCCCACCTGGCCGGAGCCATACTTATTGAATATTAAACGGGTATGGAAACACCCTCGGGTACAAATGAAGTAGAGGGTCGTCGTGCAGCCGCGGTTACAGTGCCTCCTTTGCTCTTTCTGACGCCCATGATCCACTCTCCCCCATCGGTAACTCTTACATATACGCGAAGCTCGGGCACTATATTCGAAGATCGGTTATTTCGTGCCGTAGATTATCCCGCCGGGGCGAAAGGATAACCGAACGTAGTCGAGGTTTAGGCAGACGTATTTGAATGCCGAACTCTCCCCGATGATCCTCGACGGTGAGCGAGCTTGACGGGGGTCGAACTGAATGGGAGAACGACGACAGTAGATAAGCCCGTGACCATAAATATCGAATATCTTCGGTTCGGTATTTTTGGGCGATTGATAAATAAAACATGTAAATTGTTGTATATTTTATGATCCATGTTTTATATGTTTTGTGCGACCCTCATATTTTTTTCTGTTCCGATCGCCCTCCGGGCAAAACGATAGTTGTGCGTTTCACTGCAACGAACCACTTTGGTGTCTTCGAGAAGTGTTTGTCGAAACGACAAAATGTTACGTATTCGAATTTGGCAAATTGATTCTTCCTATAGCGGTCTTGGTTCGTGGTAAAAAAAATGTAAGCTGAGATGTAAACGCAGAAGAATTAACTATATCTCGACAAACACACTAATAGTTCGCGAGTCATATAGATTGGCTAATGAGAAACAAGAATCTTTTCTTCGATTGGCTGCTAAATTTCTTCATTGGGTTGTTTCCCCAATACAAGAATATAAAATATTTATATAAGCGGTATTATTGTTAGTTGCATAATATTTACTTCGTTCGTTATTATTTTTTTTTGTTCTTTGAAGTAGTTTTTTTAATACATGACATGTTTTTACGCATCTTCAGACGCCAACCAAAAGTGTATTTCCAAATTTCGGACTGTAAAATGTACTTTGAAGGTAAAATTTAAATTCGTTTTCCGGGGACCGATTTTCCAAAGAGGAAAAAGGATACATTGACTTCAAGTATATTGTCCGCCGGGTGAGTCTTATTTATTGAATATCGAACAGGTGTGAAGTACCTTCCGGTACAAATAAAGTAGATTATTGTTGTGCTGTCCCAGTTTACCCTTACCGACGCGAACGATCCGCTTTTCCTAATGAGTACCTCTTACATATCCGTGGGATTCCGGCATGATATTTGAAGATCTTTTATTTCCTGTCACAGATTATCTTGCGAGGCGAAAGGATGAACAAATTCCTGTTCGGTATTCACGATTCCTGGATCTGCTGTGTATATATTCGAATAGATGGCGAATTCTTTTTGGAGATGTTCTGCGGTAAACGGCATTGACGGGGGTGGAATTCAATGGGACGAAAGCAACAGTAGATAAGTCCATCACTATACAGACTAGGGTTCTAGTGGGGAAAAAAAATCGGATATCTCGTATTCGGCGTTTTTGTGCAATTGATAGATAAAATATGTAAACTAAATATCTTCCTTGACAGGAATTTTAATATTTTTCGCACATCGCTCACACGTTTTCTTTTGTATGACACGAATAATTTTCACGTAAATCCAGATACCAGCTAAAAATCGCATTTCGCAGCTCCTGATGGTTTCATTGAATTTTACGGTACAATTCAATTATAGATTCATTTAGTGTACGACATAAACTCTTTTACTTACACGAAAAAATAAAAATAAATCAACGAACCATTTCAAATCAATCGGCAACAATAAAAGTTTTAATCAATTTCTCGCTATAGGTTTCTCCATCAGGGAATGTGATACATTTAATTGAAGCATATTGTTCACTGCGAGAAGTTTCGAGGATGTCGAGTCTGGCTGCGAAGTGCCGGAAGACTTGACTTCGCTGTTAATTGGAGTGTGCAGTTATGCGACTTGGAAGTTGTACTAATCGACGGCATTGAGACGGGACATGCGTTTGCTTTTTCCGCTTTATCCCAGACGATTTTCTCCAGCTCGTTCCTCTCCTTCTATCGTTTTTCTCAGTCAAGCCTCAGCAACGGAAAAGCTGCCTTCGAATCGATACACCTGTCTTGTGTAGCTTGGAGAAAGCGAGAGATCGCGTAAACGGGAAAAAGCGCCGAGGGGCAACGAGTGAGAGAGATAAACGCGCCATGCCGACCACTCAGAACGAATTGCAGACTCCGAATGTCCATTTTCAATGATTCCGAGTGATCGAGCGCTTCGGGGAAATCGACCTTCCTCAAAAGATATACACCCCGACGTTACTCTGCCGAGTTAAGGGAATAAAAAAAATAAGCGAAGGTGAGCTTACTTTATTCGAGTCTCGTAATCCCTGGGCGGCCTCCAATTATCTTCCTACCCAGCCCAAAGTAATTCTGATCAGGCTATCGAGACTTCCGTGTGTTCTTATCAATGACGAACCCTGTACGGCAGAAATTTTGGAGCGTTATATTGGGCCCTTAAAGAGCCCGATGTAACGCTTCAAGGTTTCTGCTGCTGTAAAATGGTTCAGATACTCCAACAAAATTAGCTTTGACAACGACCTCGTTCCCGTAGGAAAATAATTAGTAAAATCAGCAGCAAAAAAAAGGGTGATACGTAGAACCAATTGGTTTTGCTATTACGATAAAACTTTCTTATTACTGCGGGGATTTAATTTTTTTCGAGGACAAACGACGCTTACTTCATTTTGATGGCTGCGTAATCGCTTGTAACCGACGACTTATAGATACGTACCTACTTTCATTTGCAGATTAAGTCGCTGCATTTGGATTTCATTATATTATTATATTGGAAAAAATGTCTGTACTTGCTATTGCTAATTTTCGAAATTAGCTGTATATGGACGTATTCTGCTGCGAAACGTATTCCATACCATCGTTTTATTCATCAACGACGAATCCTTCCCTCGCAGATGTTTTTTATTCGTCGGGTAGCAGTTCATTATTAGATAAATACTTTGACATAACTGTATATTCAGGATTCGAGATTTTCCTTTTTTTTTTTGTAATGTACGGCGAATTTTAGCCATCAAGGAATCGGACAAAACAAAAAATCGGTCCTATGCGCGACTGGACGTCGCAGGGCACGAAAAAAAGATATAGCTAATTTTGTTCTTACCTAAATTGAGGTTTGAAAACCAAGAAGATTAACGATCGTGTCGCTCATTGTAGATAATGTATTGCGCGAACTGATTAAAGATCAAGAACTCGAAATAATCCATACTGACAAGAATGAATGAAATCCTTTTTTAATCCGGAATTATTTCCTATTATTTAGCAACATCCTTGAATATTTCGTGTATCAATCTTTAAAGCTCTCACAAAATCCTTATCCGGACCTTGTCAGGCTTCACGAAATAATTTTCTAAAAACTCGCACCAGGACGGGAGCGAAATCTTTATCTTTTGTCATGCGAGCCTTAAAAATTGCAAATGTATGATTGCCCCTATGATCTTTTCTGGATCGTCGTCGATCGACTTTCCGACAATCTCCCGAGTCATCTCGTCCCGATTACCTCGTCTTCACCTTTCGCCAATTTTTTTTTTTTTTTTTCGCCAGCTTAACAGTCCCAAGTCGGGACGAAGCGGGATGAAAAATAGTGCCGCGAGGACGGGAGCTGGAGGAGAGGGAGTGGGATCGAATAAAATGGAATGAAATAAAAAGTAGAATCGATCGGTCGTACCATCGGGCGGAAAGCGAGTCGATCCTCTTTGGCTCCCACCATCGTTCGCCTTGGGACAGACCAAAGAGACTCACTCTTCTCCGTCCTGTTCTCTACTTCGTCCCTCCGTTCTATTCGTACGATCGCTGGCTGCCGTCGCTCGCTTTTCACCGTTCGTCTCTCGGCGACCGGCCGCGAGCGGGTGGGAAGGTCCTACCGGGCTACTATGTATGTCACGTCTGGGTTCTGGATTACATTTATACCCGCCTATACCGTCGTACGGGGGGTGAGCCCAGGGGGCCGATGCGCCAATACGTGCCTATAATCTTCCAGTCTACCCTTCGCCTCGTTCTCTTTCACTCGTGCTTTCGTCACTCCCGGATCTCCCATCCTGCCGGTAGTCGCAGACGCTTTGACCAACGTGCAACCACTTCGAGCCAAGCGCCGAACAGCATCGTCGGTTCACACCTGTCTACGGACCCAGTCCATCTTCTTGTGTGCAAACACGCGCCCGAAGAATTCATATCAGCGGTAACTATTGACTGCGCAGTTTCAGGGCGCTCGTTCGATTGTCGTCTTTCGTGTCCTTTTGATCGGGGTGATGGTACTTTTTGGAAGAAACGGTGAATATAAAATTTCAATAAGCTTTATTTTATTGGAATTTGTACGTCGATCGTGAGCTATATTAGCGATAATATTGATCGCGTGGTTCTTCCGTGGCCTGATCGGAGTAATGGTTATGAAATTTATTTGCCATTTATTTCTATCGGAATTGATGGTATATGGAACATTTAAATAAGCTTCATTTTTTCGGCATTTCTAATATAATGACAAGTGACTGCCTATGCGTTTGCTTGACAAATTTTGCATGTCTCAGAGCGGAAGTAATTTGTTGCTATGTGACGAAGATGGTTTGGCGTTTGCGAAGTTGAAATATGGTCCAAACTTCGTTCATGGACGAAACGTCGTTCGGGAATGAAGCCTCCCGAAGGAGCGCTGAAGTGACTGAGTGAAGCGATAGACGATAGAAGCGCGGCTGGAAATGGTTGGAATACGTTATGATTCTAGATGGAGTAATGAGACAACTACTGCCCCGAAGATGCAGCGGTAATGGAAGAACGCGAACATGGAATTCTCCACAGTATACAAGTAATAAAAAAAAGGTGAGGCATTTTAAAATAATAGTTTGGTGTGTCGACAAGGTCCTGTTAGGTTTCTCCGGACCTCATCGGGAACCAATTTAAATTTGAAATTGTCATAAACAAAACGGAAATGATCTTGCAAGGTATGTCGCATAAAAAAGTCTTTTAAAAATAAAAAAAATGGGAGTATTAAAGATATCTCGTATTGGACTGAATAATCCCAAATTGTAATACGTATGAATCTTATATTCGTTGCATATACGAGATTTAAGAATGAAGTTTATATACTCTCGAGTATTGGAGTATTGAGTATGAAATTAGTATATTCAAAAATATTCAAAGAGCAAGTATCAGCTGGATTTTTTACACTAATAAGTTCCATACTTAGTACTCGTATGCTACAACGTATTTCAGATTCATACTTGATACTTCTCAGCGATGCATTGGAGAAGTATAATTTGAGTATTATTCAGTGCAATTCGACACACTTGTAATATTTTGATTTTTAATATTTCCTTGATACTTTTTTCGTGTGTGTGATTTAAATGTAAATGTAAATTACTAATGCAACATTGTTTTTTCCATGTTTTTACTAAAAATGAATGCTTCTTAATCCAATAACTTTTGCGCTTTCGCATGTAGAATATAAGTCTGCGTCGGCGGTGCGAAGAGCACGACGCTCCCTCTCCATCCTCCTCGTTATCCGCAAAAATGCTTGCGGAGTGTTTGTCGTTCCATTCGCAGCTGCGGAACTTGTCTTCCCGAGGAAACTCGAAAAGATAAGTTTGCCTACGCGGCGACATGCACGCGGATATAAGAGAACGAGGTCGGCAAGCTGCGGAGCATTCTCGGTCGCGCTGGAGTAGATACGTCCCGGAAGTAAAACTTTTTGGATTATGTGGAGTGGCGAGCCTGCCGGATTCGCGCTGAATCGCGAAACGCAGCGTAGCCCATTCCGCCGGATACACAATCGCGAATCGTCCTGTCGCCATCTCTTCCATATCGTCGGAAAAATTCCGCAGTATATTTATTGGAAAAAAAAAAAAAAAAAAGAAGTCGTTCGGGTTCCCGAGTGACTTCCTGAGATAAGAGAGATTTTCTCTTTATTTTGCATTTGTTGTAATCGGATGTAAATTCAGTGCAACCATAACTAAGTGACATTTCGAGGAAACGATGCAATTCGAGCTGTTGCTGCGCTAAAATTCCGGCACTAAGTCCGGAGCTCGTCTCGCTCTGCTGCGCATAGCGCTTTGCCCCAGAGAGAATGGTCATTGTATTCTCTTTTTTGAGCGTTATACGTTGCTCTTTCGACGCTACCGACGCGGGAGCCCGAAGAGCCAGCTCCGTCCTATTTTACCATCACCTGGGAAGCCTCTCACGCCTTTGCGCTGCGTTGCGCCGGTGCCAGCCAGACCGACGATAAGCTGATAATTGAGCTTTCGAATAATTCCCCGACTGCAGTAAAAACGCCTTCGCTCCCGATTTTAGCCCTTCTTCCGCGATTGTATCGCGTACTCGTCGGATCGCAAAATATTTCCCATCGGCCGATCGTTCGTTACGAAGATCCCAATTCCTTCGTGAGGTCTCTTCTATTATCCCATAATTTAGATTATTCCATCGATCCTCGGACGATTTATGCGGGGCCGGCCGGGCGCGGCCGGCTTGTTCTTTCATCGGTAGATTAGTTAATTTTGCAATACCGTGTACGTACGAAATGTTCGGGTACGCGGCAGTCCCCGGATCCCCGACGTAATTAGCTACACAATAGGAAACAGCTGGCGGCTATCGGTGGCCGCGCTTCCGCTCCTCCGTTCGCTCCCGTCGTTGTTACGTCCAACCAATCTCTCCGGCGGCAGACAATCGGCGCCCCTTCGAGGGACCCCTTTGAATTTTAACGTCCTCAAACCGCAGAATCCATCGTCGCGTTATCTAAAAAAATAATAAAAGAAAAAATATTGGATACATCGTAGTCGCGACCTGGAGTAAAGACAATTGGTCGTTTCGTCGTCATAAAATTTTTGTCAAATGTTTTACAACTTTGTTTGCAATTTTTTCTTGCCCATAGAGCGAGGATTAACGCTCGCCGGAATTTCTCTGCCGCGTCTTTTATTACATACTGAGATGGCTATCAACAGGTATTTGCCATCAATCTTCAGTGGCGGACAATTGGGATCCCTTCGAGGAAGTCCTTTAAAGTCCTTTGATCGTCCACGAATCGTAGAATCGTCGCGTTACATAAAAATCATTATTAAAAAACCATCTTCGACACATCTCACTCAATACTAGCAATAAGCACCGACTCGCCGCCTACCTGTTCGACAAATCGTGAATCAACCGTTAGTTTCCTTGCGGACCAAGTGCATACTTTATTCACAAATATTAAAAACATTTTCTTCCTTGTTTTTTTTTTTTGTATGCACAAACACCGATCATCAGCGTTATAGTACTCGTTATACTATAGCAATTTCCATAATTTTCCCCGGTAGCGCAAATTGCCCCATGAACTATGCACCCTATTGTGACGAAGTGCGTCCGCGCCGGTCTGGATCGCCCTCGAACGAGCACTCATTCCCTCAATCTTTAACGATCGTCCGCATCGAAACTTCATCGCCGAGCCGGTCCAGCCAGGCGCGCACAACACGGCCCTAGTACAGCGCTAACATCAGGTGTATAATAATACATACATTAGCCCCGAGCGGGCCCAACACCATGCGTTATACGCCGGGTACTACGACGATGTTTTTATTATAGGCACGGGAGTTTCGGGTCTATAATCGTGGTCGGCCCGCGCGCGTCCTTAAAGGGTGGCTCGTACGCTTTCGCGCCCGAGCGTTCGGGAGGGGTAAACGAGTCCGGCTACTAAGTGGTTTCGTGCATACAAGCTTCGGTTATCCGAGGGGAGCCGAAAGCAGGGAAGCAAGTAGTTCCAACGTGCCGGCGCCTCCGGTACCGAAGTCGGTACCGCAACTGGTTTATACGATGGGGCTTCATGAATGTTCGCCAGAACGGTAGGTTTTGCGGCAACTCGCGCCGCAGCGTTTGAGGCCGCGGCGCCGTATACGGTGCATTTAGCTATTCCCGAAATTGGTGACTACCAGCATCGCCTATCTTCTGCCCTTCTCTTCCTCTATCTTCGTTGCTCACCCGGCTAATGCCTCATGCCCTCTGTACACGGCTCTCCACGTAGCGGTCTATCCATAGGCAAGGTACACCAGTTAAGTATGGATGGTGATAGCGGCTCCGTGTGATGTCGAACCGCAAGAGACTCCCTCGTCCACAGCCGGCCAAACTATCCCCCTAACACTACTGAACAGTGCACAGTGTGCCGATCTCGGCAACAAGCCTCGTACCATCGGCTAAGCTCTGCATCAAAGAGAATTCCCACCTTGTGACACAAGCCTTGATAGCGATGAGACTAGAGCCACTTGCTGCACCCCCGTCGCACGCCCCCTTTGCTGTCTGCACTGTGCGCCGGAGAGGGACGTGTTGACGACATGGGAGCGCGAGCGGAGGAAGCTAGGCAAGGAGATCCGCAAACGCGGTACTGGAGCAAACTACGTGCGCGTCGGTGTTTGTCCATGTTGGCATAGTTAAAGTATCATTGCATTGTGTGTACTTGACCCGATGGCCTTCCTCTCTCCGACGGGTTTCCACCCGGGGATACCGGTGTACGGCAACGGAAGCTCACGCTCGGAGCGTCGCAAATAGCTTTTGACGATCGCTCAACTCGGTAAACGGAACGATGAAGTACTCGAATCGGAGATGTGTATGTATGTATATATTGCCAATTAGAAGTCAAACAAATCCACGGCAACGTTCTCTGTCTTGTGCAACTGTGTGCATGGTTATAGGTTGCGTAATCGGGTTTCTTCGACGAAAGGCCGAGAATACCCATGTGAAAAATAAGCCTACATGGAGTGTGTCGAAGTCGGGGGATGATTTTTAATATAATTATTTAAGTTGCATTAGACTTTTCCGTTATCTTCGGTGCGATAATTATTCTCGCAGCTTCAACGATAGGAGGGCTAAACTGAGGAGAAAGTTCTAACCAATATACAGAAAAATAGTGATCCAAGGGTACCCCCCCTTTCCGTTTTTCGACAAAAATGCGTTTTTTGGAAAAAAGTGAATATTTCGCCCAAAAAATTTTTTTAGAATTTTTTCGTCCATGAAATTGGTTGGTAAGTGTGTCACTCGAAGCGAATGGAGAAGATTCCAGGTCGATATCTCGGAATTTTTTGAAGAAAAGTGTCGTTTCACAAAATTTAAATCCAACATATACAAATGCACAGTTTTCTAAAATATATACACGAAGTTGAGATCGCCCTAGAAGAATCGGGTTTTATCGATAGGAATTCGCGGATATCCATGTGGAAATAAAGAATGCGTTGGATTCATTTTATTAAAGTTAAAGTTATTTGATTATTGTTATGTTATTATTGATATCGCATTATATTAGAATATAGTTTCGATATAAACTTGATTAGGTTGAATCCATAATAGTTAAAGAAAATTGCTGCCAAATAGAATGATGTGTGGTCGTAATTTTTCGTATCTCAAAAGTTTTCACTTCGAAGTAAAACATTAAGCGTTTCTGCGGAGTACTGGGACACGGGGGACCACTGGCTCGAAAACATCCCTGTCAGCCTTGCCGAGTGATATACACCAGCGAGCCAGGGATCCTGGGCGAGACGTAAAACTTTTATGGAGCGAAGGATTACACTGCACGGATACGTGGTCGAAGGTGAGCTTTCCCCTTGACGTTTATCCGTGTTTCCGGCCCGTGTATGCGTATCAGAAGGTAGGGGGATGAAAGAAGAAAAGTGAGTCTGAGCGCGAATGGGGAGACAAGTAGGGCGGAGAGTATCGGCGCGCTGATAGGAATAATTGATCCGGAAGGGTCTCCGATTTCCGCTGCTTTCCGAGCTCCACCCAAACTTCGAGGGTAAATACTTGCCGAAAGTAAAAACGATTTCTAGCATCACATAGAGCAGTTAAAATTGTCCTCTCATTACGTTCGGAGCTGCCTGAGTTTGAGCGAGGAATGAGAGATAATTGCAAACGCTTTTCAGTTGGATAAAAAAATGCTGATAACATTATTTGGATGGGATAATTATTTCAATGTGTTATTATGAAATTATTGAAATAACAATCCATGCAGCAAATTACACAGCTACCTATTTTTTTTTTTATAAAAATGACTTGTTACATTTTTTGTCTAGTTATGAATTTTGTGTAATGTTTAAGTAATTGCCTTTTGTTCGTATTAAAATTTTTTCAAAACCACAGTTTCCAAACGTAATATAAAGTTTTGGAAAAAATTCATACGTATTCAGGAAATGACTAAATCATTTTTTCGATAAAAACCATTAGGTTGCTGGGTATTGATAACATTTTGGGATAATTGCAGTGCAAATATCAATCTTATCAACACTATCCAATTGCTCGATTTTGTTGCAATTTTTATTTCATCGTGAAGTGTTTGTAATCTCATTTCTCTATGGAATTGGGTCGCGTCAGACGCAACGAAAGGCGCGCGAAACAAGCGGTACTAGCACAAATCCCTTTTATCCCTAATTATTGAGTAGTTAAAGGATAAAAATCACATAAAAATTAAAAAGAGCGTGTTGTAGCAATTAGCGAGTGCTTCAACGATGGGGATCGCTTACCCCTTTGACGTCTACCGTTAGGCGGCCGTGGTAGAGGCAACTCGATACCGCCAAGCAAATGGCCGACTAATTATAAAATACACGAATATATTGGATTTTTCCGTCGAGCTCCTAGGTTTTTACTAAAATAATTGTTTCTTGTGAACACAATTTTCAGAATAAGCCGAGCGAGCGCCCCGAAGTCGTTTAACTTCGAAAAGTATTCGGATTACCAGTGCGTACGCACACGGACGGTCGATGTTTCATCGGCATTCTCACGTTCTCGCGGCTCGGCAAGAGAAACTGTTCGCGCAACCGCGCTGCTATTAAATACGATTTGCTACAGAGGGTAAAATTATTTTCGACACAGGAACGCCAAACTATTTGATGATTCAATATGCTCCCGTCGACGCAACCGCGAATCCTGCAGCGATTGTGCGGCGTGGAAATAATTTTACTCGTTGCTGGGCTTTAATTCGAGTCTCTCGCGTTTGCCGTGCGAGCTTTTATGGTCTGTATTGGCTGGTCGTGTGCGCCATAACGCATACGGTATTGCGGCTGGAGTGCACCGAACGCGGTCTCGAGCTCCGCCGAGTCGCGGAATGTGAATTGCTTAATTACCAAATTCAGAGTGCGCACAGGCAGGTAACCACTTTGCTCGTTCGAGCTTTCGCTTAATCGCGGGAAGGGGATAGCGGTAGCGAACTCTCGAGAAACGCTTTTGCCCGTGTGGACGACTTTCCCGAGTTGGGAAGTTGCTCCGATATAATTGCAGCCGACGGACAGCCGGACAAATAATAGCAATGAAGAGCCTGTGTACACGGTTCTCCAGTCAATTATACAAAATCCGTGGACAATTCCCTCCATAAGGCATTATAATAATCAATGATAAGCGATTTATGGTCGAACAGCATGTGAATTATATCGAGAGCGAACAGTCCATACAGAGCTTTGCGAGTAAAGCGGAATTCGTTGATATATATCAACATTTCGATCGTTCGCTAACTAGGAATGAGAGCAATTACGTACGGTTATACGTTTTTGATCATTGCTAATTCGTATTTTTTTAAATTATTCATTTATTTCTATTTTTTGGTCGTATTGAAAACGTCAGCAGTTGATTATTATCAGGGCAGTGAACGCACCCCCCCCCCCCCCTCCACTCACTTCACCGATATGAAATTACATGTAACATCGCGGAGAGCAATACGCTTCGAGTATCGACATTGGTTTCCGGATACACGCTCGGTGTGCGCTTTAATGCGATAAATAATTCATCGGAGGGTGAGTTTTCAGGGTTTATGATTAAATTTGGAGCGATATCAGTCGATGGTTGTCCCCAACCACCTCCGGGGCGCAATGCGTTTGACTGTACATTATTCCCATGGCATACCGGCTACGAAAATACTTTGCACTCGACGAGTGCGTCGGGATTAATGCCCGGACTGCGGTGTGTCACGTAATTAAATTCCGGAACGTAGAAAACAGAAATGTTAGTAACATTTTTGAATACTAATGTAATTGCCTTGGCCGACTCTGTGTGGCATTTAGTTATTGGAAGTCACATTATCGAAACGTGTGCGGTTGCATGCGTGCACTCGTGATGAACGGTGAACGTCGATCGGTGCTCTGACCGCGGAGCAACGACGAGATCGCGAAGGTGAAATTAATGTTTCATGTGACCTTAATACTATAACGAGCTCCGGAGTTCGCTGTCCGTCGCCTCCGCAGCTTAATAATTGATCGCTCAATAATTTGGGACTTGTGTAAAAATATTTTTATCGTACCTACTGGCGTTCGGACTCGATAAAATCAGTTACGGTCCGACCGTCGTTACAGGCTCTGTGATCGACGATTTGTAGGTTTAGCCGAATAATTAGATGTTGATAAAAACGTAGGTGTTGTAAAAAAATGTAGTAAAAAGATATTCACGCTTCTTCATGGAGAATACTGTTTTCGTAGAAAAAAACGGATGATAGTCCGAAAAATCGCGAAATGCATTTTTCAGGTGGTGTCGAGGTGGATGTGTCGTGTAACTCTGACAGACTTGCATCGTTTATAAAACGACGACAACTCGGACAGGGCTTGAGGAAGCCAGTTGAAATTTAGGCACAGTGTCGTGTAATTTTTATGGAAATTCAGAACCTGTTCGAGACTTGGCGCGATTTGTATATTTTTATTAAATCATGGTGAGACATAAATAAATATTGTTGTAAAAATGTGAAATGGACGATTTTTTCGTCATTTGTAAATTTTTCGGTAAATTTTAATGACTTACAGTTTAAGGAGTCCTCGAAATCTTTCTATGTGGCGAAAACAGTTTTATTGTAATTTGCATATAGCTCACTTCATGAGGAAGCCAAAGTTCGTCAACTTAGACCTTCTTACAAAACTATGTGCAAGCTTGTAATAAATATACAAGCCAAAGTATTTTATTTCTTTCCAGCCATTGCACCACTGCCTGCACAGTAACTGATGTTTCGCAACCGCAGGGGTGTCCGGAGAAGCGGAGCTCTCCGATCGTGGAGCTATCGATTGCTTGAGAATTTCCGGCTCAGCTGGCCGCTCGTCGTGGCCCAATCTCATCATCGGTGACCCTAATAGAGTTCGGGCGTCACGAGCGAACGAGTAAGAACGGGATAGGAAATGGGCTCGTTGGCATCGATAAGTCAAAAGTTTTCCGTTCGATCGATCGTTTTGCCACCAAAGGAATCCACGTTAAAATATGCTTTCAGATTGGATTATTGAAGGTACCAGGGTTGTTGCCCGAGTGCACCGACTATCCACGTAAGTATACGCAGCGTGAACCGAATAGTTTATTGATCCCGGCAGTTAAATAATCGCCGAATGTCGGCCATATGCCACTTTGCCTGTATGGATGTATCCGATAACTGTTTGTGCACCGTACTCCGGCGTTGCATAATCCAAAATTATCGAGGCTCAGTTCGATAATTTGCACCAATAGTCTCCGCTTCGGGCTCATTCACGCCACATAACATTTCCAGACTTTCATCGCCACAGGCATCTCATTTCCGTAGAACTTTCCGAAATTACTGACGGCTAAACGACTCTTCGGCCCTCCGAAATCGTTATTTTCAAGTTTTTCTTTCGTTTATCGGCGAAAGAGAGAAAAAAAAATTACACGAAACAACCGAATGCGCAACCGGGAATGAGGATCGCATGCATGGGTCACGAGAGCGTCGGAGTGATGCGGTGTGTCCAATGGCTGACCAAAAACGGGCTGTACTACTGGTATCGCGAACATGACCATGAAAATATCTGCATCTGCAAAAATTTACTTTGGCAACTTATAGGTCCTAAATTATCGGTTCAAGAGAAAAACTGTAAGGACTTTGTGTTTCTTCTTTGGTTCTTTATCCACGCATTTTCTCGATTTTTTTATTTTTATTTTCAGCTAATTTTTACGAATTTAATATTTTGGCACGCAAGTACGGGTTAAACAATAAACGAAGAGAAAAAATCTTCAGAACTTTTATTTTCTACTTTCAATTCTACACCATTTTATTGAAATGTTTTTTTTAACCTTGGGCTAGTTTTCCTGAATTTGATATTTATTGTATTCATGAAAACTGGCCGAAAAGTATTTTTTTTAATTTTCCTCTAGTTTCCATGACTTCAATATTTATTAAATTCATGATATCTAGCCAAAAGCTTTTTTCCTATTTTTTTTTCAAATTCGTTGGTCTAGAATTGAAAGTAGACTATAAAAAATCTGAAGATTTTTTCTTTTCGTTTTATATTTAACCCGTGGTAGAGAGCCAAAATATAAAAATCGTAAAAACTAGCTGAAAAATTGACAGAAATATCCGAGGAAATGCGTTGGTGAAGAACCAAAAAACGAACAAAAAAGTCCTTAGACTTTTTTTTTTCTTGAACCGATAATTCAGATTGCGAATGCGAATTTTCGCAGACGCCGATATTTCCATGGTCACACGTGCAGCTGTTGAAATCTCGGTACCAACCCGTTATTGTTATTATTTTTTTCCAGCTCTATTGTACGTCGCATATTCATAGTATCCGGCGAGCGAGCGAGCCGCTCGCCCTTGCGCTATATGGCGGCAAGTAAAAAAAAAGAAGCTTTCTCCACAAAATTAACTACCCGATATAACCAGAATGTATACAGGGGCTCGCTGGAAAGATATATCGACGGATGGGTCGTGAATCGTCGGTGCGACAATATTGTCACAACGTCATAACGTGTAATCGTATATCGGGCAAATATTGTCAGAGAATTTTGTTTCGCGAGGGGGAGGACGTAAACTACTGTGGGGTATCGCGATCCCGGTGAATCGTGATCTGTAATAATATATTCCTCACGCTTTAACGGGCTAAAGGGATTTGCACTTACGTTCTGATATCGTTGTTATCGTACGCGAGGAACGTTACGGAATTTTTCAAAATTTCCATTCGACGTGGTGTAATTTCCGAACCGCGGGTTTTGTAGCACGTGGAATGGATTTCGAATCGCTGAAATTCCATTGTGTATGCTAAAATTCCGTATTTACCATTTCCATAGCATATAGGATTGAAGATATAGGAAATCGGAAATTTCAGTCCATATGCTATATTTTAGAAGACCAGATTTTGATAACGTGTGAAATGAATTTCGGGATTTAGAAATTTCGTACGATACGTTATATTTTTGGAACCGCGGTTTTCGTGGCATTTAGAATGAATTTAAAAATGCCGAAATTTGATTCGCTACAATTTTAGCAGGACGGGCTTCGCACTCGTAGCGTACACGGATTGGAAATGACCTCAGAGGGGTAAATGTTACATCCGGCTTGAAGATTCCAATTTTCGAACGGACGAGATGTTATAACGGAGATACGTCACTTTCGGTCGAAAAATAAGATTTTTGAACCTGGCGAAAAATGTCAGTCGGTGTGCCGGCTGCAGAGTTTTATATCCGTTTGCCCTTTGGAGCCCGCTAATCGTGTGACAGTAGCACTGTAAATTCCAGGTCTCAGCTTTAATTTTTGTTTATTTTCTATTTTCTTGACCTTAAAAAAAATCTGAATCACGGAATAGAGGAACGTAAATATAAGTGCGTATGTAATACACCGCAAATATATCCGAAATACAACTCGAATGTAAATACTGGCCGAAATGGATCAATTGAAAAACGCACGAGGAGTTGCTCGGAAAATTGCCGCCAAAAACGGCTGTGCAGCTTAATTTTCTGCAAAACAATTTTACAAATAGGATTGATTTTCATTCATTTTATCGGTGGACGTTTGAAATCGCACTGACATCTCGAAGTTTCCTCCTCTTCGGGACAAATGTGTGTCGAGACTATTCGTCACGTTCGTAGGTTTCTTTTTTTCCCAAATGCACTTCACGAGTGACGAGGCGTTTGATGAAAGAATATTAGCATGTTATCCTTTGCCTTCGGAGGCTCGCGGGTGTGCGCCTCTATCGACGAGTATATACGACGATAAAGTACGAGATAGATTGAACGTATACAAATAACCGCGCGGGAAGCGATCGAGCTCTTCTCCGAGGGAATGCTTTTCGAGACTTTTCAAAGAGCCGCTCAGCGTAGGCCGGGCCTATGTACGAACTACCCGCGCATTCTATACAGTACGGTAAATCCACCCTGCCAACCTTATGAATATATTATAGTGCCTGTCCTTTGACCGTATTCTCGCGCGTTCCTCTGATATGCACGCGCATCGATAGAGCCTCCGCGCTTTCCTTCGCTAGATATTTATTCGATGTTTGTCCCACCTATCGACATTCGAATCTTCTCTCAGTGATATTTCACTTTGCGCATGCGTGCGACTCGGTGGATTTTCAAAAGCATCCTTTTGGTCAAATATAACGAAAAAAAAATTAACGGTTTCGCTCTAGTGGATTGTCGATTTTTTTTTTTTTTCCATAAACCCGATGAACGAAAAAAATCGTGAACACATTTATATTTTTAATATAAATAAAAAGCCGTCAACGGGTTTTTTTTCGCAATGGTCAATCTCTCCAGGAGACGAAATTCGTAATTCCTTTGAGCTACTCCGCGCAAATGGTCGACGACAGACCGGGCGAAACGGGATGACGGCAACGAACGAAAGAAGCTACCGTACATTATCATTTATATGAAATCCTTTGGGCGGTGAACCTTATGCATAGTCATCGTCCATGGTGGTACACGCGATCCTCGTCCGCGCACACGCTCACCTTCGGTTTTCATTTTATTTACCCGAGTGACGATGGTCACCGGTCGAAAGAGGAAGAGACTTTAAAAGAAAAAAAAAGATTACGCACCGACTAGCACGAATATTGCAGGGAATTTATTGCCAATACTTTTACCGTAATTCAACGAGAATAACAAAAAAAATATCGCCTCTTCAAAATTCCCAAAAATTGGCATTTTACCCAACAGAGCGGACAAAGATTTTTTGCGCTCTCATTGTTACCCTCGTTGCTCTTTTCGCGCCACGATTATCATTTTTTTTCACGACTCGTTTATAAGCAACGGATACGAGCGTTACTACGAATACCAGACGACTCGATAATTTCGAGACCTTTCCTCGTTGTCCTATCAGAGGCGAGAAAGACATCAGCCTCGGTATAATGCGAAACTGCGGCGGCTACGCCGATACGCCGAGGGGTGGAGCAGTAAGTACACTCGTCACGGAAATCCGTTCCAAGCCAAGACCGGGTAATGTCGTTGAGGTGAAAACAGGTACACGGATGGGAGAGGAGACTGGGACACAATGGGACAGAGGGGCAAAACGGAACCGTGAGGTAAACATTCAAATTTACAATAATTTTCCGATGCCTCATTTTGTCCCAACGATACATCCGGATTTTCAATCCAGTTTTTGCCCGCGAACGGAGTTGTTCATAGATGCGCGAGTTTAAAAATTTTTTATCTTTCTTAATGTTTTGCTCTGGATCTTTGAACGGTCGAAGATAACAAGGCAGACATTTCGCGAGAAATCCAGCGAGATGCCAAAAAATCCAGGTATTTATCAATATAACACCATTCAAATGTTATTGCAAAATTACGTTTTCTCTCATTATCCCGTTTTGCCCCGTTGTGCTATTTTGCCTCACTATCCTCTACGGCTCGTTCGAAGTAATACAGTCATACGGGACGACTTTGCGATAGATATAAGTGGTTTCCGCTCGCCTGTGATCTGCCAGTACCGTCCACAGAAAGGTGCAGCTTGTGTGTTACGTTGCATCATTCATGATCTTTCGCAGTTTCCCCGACGTGTGTAACACTCGCAGCAGGTAACATGTACAGGCGCAGGACGAATCCCACTAGCTCAATGTACAGCTGCACGTAGTTATAGGGTAATACTCACTTGTCCTCAAAATCGTAGCCCGGATGTGCAACGCGCTGCGCTCATACTTATGCGGAGTTATGCTCGCGAAGCTCTGGTCTGACCCGAGAGGAATGCGTAACTTGCCGCTATGTATTGCATATGGAACGTTACGCTTATCCGGAATAGGGGATGTAACGAGGTAAGCAGCCGGAAATAAGTCCACTGGGACGGAATTAGAGGAAAAGTAAAAGCATTGCGATGCAGATGACATTATCCTGGACCACTTTCCGCGAATGACAAAGTTTACCGGTCCATGTTACGGGATATTTTTGCAGCTGGATAGCCTGTGCAATTTAATACTTCAAAAGGAATGCTGATTGCCGCCGACGGATTAATTACATAATAGTTTGACAGAGGCGCGACGTTGTCTGTCATGCGGTCGGTAACATAACATTTTCGGAATTTAATGTGAATTTTATAATTCATACGTGAAACCTATATATTAAATTTCATGGAGAATGCGATGCACAATTATCATATGATATACAGCATTAAAAACTCTCGAAATGATAGACTTTTAATCATCTACTTTTATATTATACTATAAAATGAGTTTCATTCTGTGTATTTATTTTTCTTCTCTCTTCTGTGCTTATGCATCTGTTTTGCTAGTCATGCGGACTGTGATATAAGAGTGTAGGAATTTAATATGCCGATACTTCCATTTTATACATGAAACTGATATATTAAATTTCATGGAGAATGGAATTCCACGGATGAATAATTGTCGTATATTGTATTAAACAGTTCTCAAAATAATTGACTTTTAATAATTTATTTGAATTTTTACTGTCAAATGATTTTAACTCACTGTAATTACCTTTACGTTTATGCACCTGTTCTGCCAACCTGTATCGATTGGTCCTTGCGGAATTCAAATTAACTCTGGAAATGTTAGTACCAATATAAAAAACCATGAATTTTTTATGAGAATAGTACATAAAATTTAATGTATCGATTCTTGCATAAAAACTGCTATCTCGGTACGTTAAATTCACAATTTTTTTGTTGCGGTGCAACGAGTAAAAATGTCAAGGGCGCGGGACGGAAGTACGTAACACGATAGATCGATAAATATGTAGAAACTAAAAACCGGTATCTTGCTTTCTTCATTTTAATTTCGCATTCTTGTTTTTCATTAACCCAAGAGAACCTGTCGGATACGATAGGCGCGGAGTTACGAAAAATGGTTTTTTTTTACGATACTTTCCGGAGCGCAGGCACGAAAGGAGTGCGTGCCGGATGGAAATAAAGTGTCGGCCGTTTCGCGATGTTCCGTGAATATTCCATATCCAGGAAGGTACGAATGTACATTATTCGGGTATATGAATGCATATAAACGAGAACACAAGAATAACGGATTGAGGGACGTTGCGAAATAAATTGGCGTTCGATGCTGGGGCTTCGGCTCGATCCGACGTATGATATAGGTGTAACGCGAAATTATTCAAATTTTTTTAAGAGACAGAGAGACGCGAATATCCCATGGGAGTGGTACGCCAAGTCACTTTATTCGGGATGTATAAGGGAGATATACTCAATTTCTCTATACCACTGTCTCTCACTGGGAAGTTCTCTCCAGGCAGCCGGCGAACGTCGACGTGTATGTCTGGGCCCATTTCTATTTGCAGGAGCAGACTTCGAAAGTCAAAGAGTCAAAGAACTCGAGCGAGACGAACGAAAGAAGAAATAAAGAAAGGCGAGCGGGGAACGGGCAACCTGTCGCGATCAAGCGAGTTTCTCGGAAAAAGTTCTTTGGAATGTATGTAAAGACAGTTTTACATGTAGTTGTACGTCGCCGTGCCACCCGTGTGTGTACACTTATTTGCCGCCTCGAGAACGATGTCTTTCTGACGTCCTCGTGCGAGAAGTCAAGCGAAAAAAAAGTTATTTATATATATTTCCATATTAAAGGGCGCAATATTTATTTTACGCGAAGTGGACGTGCGGCCCGGCTTGTCAAATTTTTTGTTGCGATCAATGTTTTTACTGATACATTAAATAGGGGGGTGGTTACGATGCGGACTTTTGAAACCCGGAAGCAATTCACACTCGATATGGAAAACAGTTCTTAAAATTTGCAAGGATTTCCTTAAATAGAGACATGAGCAGTACTCATATGTGTCGGAAATCATTTGACTGAGAAATCATTTGAAATGTTTTTGAAGTTGCGTTATTTATATTGTCTACAATTTACTTGTCATTGTTAACTTACCTCAATTTACTTGAAACTTTTTTCTTGCAATTTCGTTGTGATTCAATTTCGACGACGGCACTGTTGGGAACAACGGAAATAAATTGAATCATTATTTATACGCGTTTATTTTTAATTGACAATATAACCGAAGTAACGAATAAAACTCGTGTTTTGTTTTTCTTTGCTTGTTCTTGCTTCATTAATTTTTTTCAGTATCTTTACAAACCGAAATTTATGTTATTCATAGATATGTCTACTTACATAGTGAACGCAGCGACATTGAGATACTACATAGCGGCTTGTTTCAATATCACACACATTAAAAGCGATTGATATTTTCACGACGGAACGATGCTTCGATCGCCGGCGGATCTGCAATGATGAAG
Source organism: Listrodromus nycthemerus (assembly GCA_963978505.1). Lineage (NCBI taxonomy): Eukaryota > Metazoa > Arthropoda > Insecta > Hymenoptera > Ichneumonidae > Listrodromus > Listrodromus nycthemerus. The sequence goes on along the minus strand of OZ021686.1, from coordinate 10,423,543 downwards.
TCTCGTTTTTTTCTTCACGTTCTCGCTGCTGTGTTCTGTTTTATCACAACAAAAATTATATTTAAAAAAATTACGATTGTTTACACGACAAATTTCTAGTTTTGTCCACTTTCCTCGTTTGTTACATAAATTTGATCGAGTCGCATGGTAAATCGTGGACGTCAGCGTAAAATTGAATTACTTTAGTTAAGATTAATGGTCAGTGCAACGACGATCGTTATGGCGAGACGTTGTCTGTTCGTGTTTTTACAATAATTTAGCCACTTTAATTAATCGTAAAAATGTCAATCATTTGAAATGCAATAACCTATACCTGCGAAATTGCGGATTGTACAATAAAGAAGTGTAAAATACTGATTCGTTTAATTTTTTTTTCCTTGTTCGCAATTTGAAATTGTTAGCGAAGACTGTTAAACAAAACGCAATGAAGAAAAATAATATTCAACGACGTGTATCTTACTTTTTTTTGTTAGCGCTTCCTTAAGTTATAAACTTATGTACACGAACGTGATGCAATGTTACGGATCACCGAACTAGCCGATAGATTTTGATTCACGTAAATTTTTCAATGTATGTATTTTTCAAGTCAATCGATCCGTGATTCTATCGACTAATCGAGTGTCGATCAGCAGATCGAATGTTAGGTCGATCGATCTCCGAGGCTCGACGGAGGTGGCGAATTTTTAACAGCTAACGGATCTGTCTGTGCCTCCTTCGTACGAATTTCGGCCCGGTATTTAATTAATTCGATCGCGCATAAAGCTCCCTCACACATGCGTGATTGTGATTGTCGCGAAACGCGATGTGCCGATTAACCGGCGGCGGGTTTCTCGACCGGCTGACTGTTCCAACGAGATGTGAAGCTCGGCGGGCCAAATACGTTCGAATAACTTTTGACAATCCCCGGCTTTGCCAGCAACATCGCTCGCTACGCAATTGTTCGTTATCGAGCTGGGAGTTCTCGGACGATTAATAATTCTGTTGAATGCGGTTAATCGCCTGTTCTTCTAACGGAATAGAGCGACGCGTCGTATTGAAGCTCACACACTCACACTCTATTTCTCGACGTATATTTATCGGACAGTGGCTATTGCGTCAGTGACGTATTATTATAATTATATTATATATTTTATGCCGAAAAAACGCGGATATTTCACGGATATCGTTATATTTGGCACTTCTCATACACCCATGACATTCATACGTTACGATTACAAATTATGTTATTTACATCGCTATACATATATATATGTATATATATATAAACTGCTTGGAATCAAAAGGATGTACATCAAAAATGAAACCTGGTTAAATTATGTGTTTACGCCCTTTTTATTCTAACCGGTCGATATACCCATGGATATATATATATATATATATATATATATATATATACATATACATATATGTGTATTAATTATAAATTTGACTCAAATATTGTTTATTTTTATTTACTTATTTTTTTCCACAACAATTGAATGACTTATCAACACTAACGAGAAAGGTTTCCCTTAATTTCTTATTTTCGTTCGTCTGACAGAGATTTTCTTCGTACCTCACACATCTCTCACTTGCGGCTTTTAATGTCAATATTGTGTACAATTTATTCCCTTAACATCCCGTTTAAACACTCTGAACTTAATCGAGTTAGCCAACACCTTGTGTGTATCATCAAACGATGCTATTGTAATTAACACATAGATAATGTTTTATACACGTAACCGAAACGAAGTTTATACATTGAACTATTTACAATTTTCTTATAATTATTATCTCGTCGAAGTCGTCAATATCATAACGTATACGGGGGGTTTTTTTTTCTCTTAAACTCGTGTTCGGTAAATATCGAGGATAACAGTCTCGTTATTTTTGATGAACTTACCGCATACAATTTACCTACACGATTGGGCCGCTTAGAAACCTCCGTCTGATATTAATGTATTAAAATTTTTTTTTTTTCATACTTTTTGAGCACCGAAAACGTCTGTTTACATTGTGTTTATCGTGATTCCGTCACTTATTTTTTAAGATTTTTATTCTTTTTCTTTAGTCACTCCTCCCTCGACTACCCCTCTATGCTTCATTAATTCCATGCGTCTTTCTTATGTAAAACATTCGATATAACGATTACATTAAAAATAAGCAATAATACTTTCAAATTGTTGTCACGTATACCGGACTTCAGCCGGGACCATGGATCGTCCTTCGACCCGTTAACTTACGTTAACTTACGTAAGAAATATCGAAATTTTGGTTTTCTTTTACGCCTCATCAGCATTTGGTATCGGGTCTTATTGTTTTTTTTTGTTTTTTTTTCTTTTTCTATAGGCCGGGCGTCAAAAATCGCTGTTCATCGACAGTTATCCTACACTTTTGAACTGTCGCGAGCCAAGGGTCCCGTCGAGCTCATCGATGTGTAATAATTCGTAGAAACGTTGGTCAGTAGAATAAAAAATATAGGCATATCCATAAATCTCAATGACGAAAATTCGTGGGAGTGGCGGAGAAGTTGGGTGTGTTTTCGGTCCGAGAATGAATCCCGGCTAATATTAAATTGCCTTAAGGAACGAGGCAATCCCATCCGAAAGCGCGATCGAGTTTTGCCACAAACGCAAAAGCGGCAGCGATGTCGGATAGCGTGTGACTCAACGATTTCCGACAACAGTCGATTCCCCGTCGGCCGGCCCAAGCTTCCGCGTTTCGCACTGCGGTATTACGAATGGCACTCGGTTAAACGAGCCGAGAAAAGCTCACCGGTGTAACGCCGCAATCCATCGTCCGGCCATAATAGCGCTCCGTAGCGTAATGAAGAGCGGTGCGTGCGCGTACAACCAGCTGCCACCTCTGACTGAGTCATCCTCGTCCCGTCCCTCCGTCAAATTTTCATGTACCGTGGTTCAGTGCCGCGAGAGCCCGCAGTACACCCTCGTCTCGCACCGTTGCATTATTCCCACGCGATTCTCGCAATGCCAGCACGCTTGTCGGCCACTCATGCGGCCGAGGGAAATTACTCGCGGCGCCTGAAAGCCGTAGCGTGTGTTAAACAAAATGCAATCAATCTCTCGTCCGCCTCAAGCTAACGAGACGGTGGCAAAGACGATCCGATTTAACGGATCGTCATTGATAGATAGTGCAAAAAAAAAAAAGAAAAAAAATCATAAAAGAGGGAAGTGTATTGACTGAAAGAAAGGGAAAGATAATCGGTGCTTTTCGCACGTACGGAAGGGCGGAGCAACGCGACATTATCAGTTGTCGATTAACTTCTCAACGGTGCTTTTTCGTAGTTGACGTCGACACATCTTGTCAATAGTGCCGCCGTCAAATTGCACGCTATTGAGCGTCCCATGAACCGTGTGGATGTAACTATGTGTGTACGTCGATCGGTCGCACGCGTAACGTCGCGCCGTCAACGTCGTTCAGCCCGTCGCTCATTCGCTGTTGCGCGCAACAACCGACAGTGTGCGCATGTCTACGCTCTATTCGCGTGTGTACATATGATTTTCGCTGGCGCAACCGTTGCCAAATTTTCTGCTTATTAATCGTAATACCGCGTGTCACCGACGCGGGTCGTGCGGTAGCGCCCGATTTCTCATCCCTCTCGGAGCGGCCTCACCTTCGCTGCGATCGCGTCGCGGTTCGATACGCGCGCTTTCCCATTAAACACACGACCGACGGAGAGTCGCAGGCCTCGGCGGAGGTATCCGTCTACTACTTGCCGTTTCCACTCTCGTCTCACCCCTTTCCCTCTAATTTCCGTTTCAACTCACTACCCCGTCGTACTCTCACGCTCGGATGTTCTTCCTCAAATGCTAGTCAGTTTGCCACACACGGGCAAAGCGCACGGAGCAACGCAGTCAGTTGGTACAACGCGGGCTTTGCCAGACACACGGCCAATCCAGCACCGACGCAGCAGTTGCGAAACCCGTTTGCCTCTTCATATCCCCCTGCCTTTACCCTCGGCACTCCCTTCTGCCACCCCCGCATCGTCACGATATAACAACGTCACCGAGCAGTATCTCTGCCACGGCTGGCTTAACGTGGACTGTGGTCGCTCACGCATCGCTTAACATAATCCCCCATCCGCGAGCCAGCTCTCCGGCACTACATAGATTACGGAATGATACCTCTGAAACGTGAGTGAGCAACGAACAGCTCGGAACCCGGCAAACTCGGCACATATATAGGATGGAGTCGCAAACATGCATCGGACTCTTTGCCCAACCCTCTCGCTAGTCCAACCACACCGATCCGTCGTACATATTCCTCTCACGGTTATTAGCCTGAGACATTTCGACTGCGGCTTCCGAAAATTCGTGCATTTGGTTGTGCGGATGTAACCGCGCGACTTGTTGGGCAATTAATTCCGGGAATTTTCGTTTCTAATTATTTTGTTTTCGCGAACGGTAAGTCCCAATTTTTCTCTCGGATGCTGCGGAGCTGTAGGATAATTTTTTTTATCTGCTCAAGATGAAAACATTTTTTTTATTTGAAGATTTAGCTTCGATATTTCTGGAAGCGTGTTGTACGCTCGTCATGGGAAGGCGAGGCGAGGAAAGCTTTCCGTTTTAGTATGGAACGAATTAAGTTAAAATGTTCGGTACGATTCTTCATGCTCTCGCCTTAATTCGCGCTATTTTTTTTTTTTAATTTTATTGACGCAACCGTTAAGTTATAATTTTTTCGTCGGATGGCGTACATCGATAGCATAGTTTTTTACTTGCAGACACAGTTTCGATATTTGTGCAATTGTGTCGAGGAAAGATCAGGCGAGCGAAGCTTTCCGTTCGAGCCCGAAAAGAACGACCGCGAAGTACGATTTTTCATTCCCTCGCGTAATTGCAACAATTGTTAGCTTTTTTTTCAATCGGTGAATCCCAATTTCGCCGACGGATCTCGAAAAGCGACAGGCTGGTTGTTATCTGTGCAACATGGAACTATTTTTCTATGTTGCAGAACACAGCTTCGATATTTGTGAAAACGTGTTGTACTCTCGACGGAGACAGGCGAGGTGAGCGGAAGCTTTCGTTTCGAGCACGGAACGAATGAGGTCTAAGTGCCGGTAAAATTCCTCACGCTCTCGCGTACCGTCACAATACACGAGCCGTTCTGCTCACCGCGGAAGTGCACCGGCAAAAGTGAGGTCGTTGATTTGCACAGGACACTGTGGGGAAAAAGGGAGGCGAAAAAGAGACGCAGATAGATCTTTCGCGAAGATGAGTCACCATTTCTCAAGCGACAAACATTAATCAACGTTTGTGCGAGGGCGCAGCGCGGACACTTCTTATTCTCTGCTCTCTATTCTTCTCCGACTACCCCAACGGTCTACACTGCCCTCTATGCGGCTCTTGTTTTACAAGCTCGCTGGCGAGCCTTCTCCGCCACTCCGGGACGACGACAGCTACGCGACACACCAACCGACCAGGGGGTTTCCTGAATTTACACCGCATAATGAATATCGCACGGGCTCGCGCTTAAACCTCGTCGTCCAAAGAAAACCCGCTGCCTTTTCATTTAAATTGCTTCTCCCTTGGCCGAAGTGTCAAAGGAAATGAAAAAAAAAAAAAAAAGAAGCAAAGAGACGTCAACATTCACAATTTTATGCCTAGTAACAAACATTAAAGAACGAATTTTGATAACGTTTGATTCAATTCTTAAATCTTCTAGATTACAAATTTCATTCCTTCGTGGTCACCCATATTTAACCGATATCGATGGTCACATTGGTTCTCTTCTATCCGGTCCATATTTCCACCAATATTGTGACGAAACCATCGGTACGAAAAATCTCAAAAAAAAAAATTACACAATATCCTACAATCATTCCAGCTCAGGAACGAAAGTTTTTTTCTAAATGAGAAACCAGATGGCAAAAGATCTAAAAAAAAATGCGTACAGAAGGCAAAATGGAAGAAAAACGGAAAAAAACAAGCGGCATAATCTGTGAATTTTACCCAGGCTGACCACGAAGGGTTAAATAAACGATTTGATTTATGAACAATCGTCGCTGATGGAGCGTCGACGGGAATCGTCGTAATGTGGATTACACCCTGTAACGCGTGTAGTCGTATAAGATGTTAATGACCTTAATTAACGCTCTGCGGTACGTAAGGCGGCATGTAGGGTCCTGTGAGAATGTACTGCACTGCTACGACCATGAGCTGAGGTGCGCTCCATCTTATTATATATGCGCTGCCTGAAACAGAAATAATGCATTTTGCATGTTACTCTTTACGAAGACGGAGAAGAGCGCAGGCACACACGCACTTGGAGGGTGGGTTTGTTTGTCGGGAGGGTAAGAGCGCAGAGAAGATACTGATGGACGAGTGTGAGTGTCAGGAGGACGTTGAGAGTGGAGAGGCTTCTGTTCGTGTACTTTTGGCGCTCTTCGAGAGATAGTGAAGTGAAACGAGACAGGACGAAAAAGAGACGGAGGCGATGGAGAACGAGAAAGTGCTCGGGGAGAAGAGAGGCGGATTGATGGTGGGATAGACGAAGAGACGAGAGGGAGGAAACGAAGTGGCTTGCGCGGTTGCTGAAAGAGAAAGGCGAAGGAAAGCTCCGTAGGACGGAAGACGTACGCGCATCGCAGGTAGAAACGATGAAGAGCTGAGAGGATAAGAGGAAGCGCTGCTCGGGTACTCTGCTGCGAAATCCCTCGAGTGCTCAAGCTCAAGGGGATATATACAGATACAGCGATAAGAGGAGAAAAGCCATAATGTATAGTGCACAGTTCGCTGAGTTAGGTATGTCTAAACGTTTGCCCTTCGACGCCGAAACCATTGATGACGCATTTGTGGTTCTTTCCGGAAGTGTCACGGGTCATTCCGGAAGTGTCACGATGTTTTCGGGAGTTTCCGAGTGAAACGGCCATTAGACCTTTGCCACTGCGTAGGGTAAAGTTGGTAAATTTGGACCGATAGACATAGTGAACAGCGGGGCAAAATGACACAGTGAGGCAAAAGCTAATTTTTCAATAATTTCAATAATTTTCAAAAATTTATTGGAAAATTGCGTTCTGTCTACTTATCTTATTTTGCCCAACTGTCCCATCCGCACCTATTATTAATTTGCGTAATCGAGGCCAACCACACGACTCACTTTGACACCGGAAGATTTACCGGGAATTTGTCACGTCAAGTTTGAAAATCTTATCGACCGAGCGGTAGTGACGTCGATACCGAAAATACCGAAAATAACGTGGGTCTGAGTTTCAAAATCTTATTTTTCGAACGATACAACATTCAATCTATGTACTGCGCCCCATCGCGTTTCGGATTGTGAATAAGACGCTTTGAAACACGGATGAGACAAAGCTTTGCGGAATGGAAAATCCAACAGCTTTCACAGGGAACGCATCAACGAGTCGCTTCTATGAGAGGTACTACGCGCTGTTCCGACATAATGCTCGTGACGCGGAGACTTTGATTTGCCGACGCCCTTCGACGCGAACGAGTTCACAACCGCGGTGTGTTCGCGAGTAATTTTTCACCGTCAAACTCCGCCAAGCGCACGACACGCTCGGAGTGCTCAACTCCGACCCGTGACTATTTTACGGCTTCCGCATTCTCGGAAGAGGTTAAATTAAAAGGTGTTTTTTCCAATATCGCTTTTCGCGAGCGGCGGGATGAAAAGCATATGGAAAAGCATTGTCACTCGGGAAATCCTCGAGGTGAACAAAGTCCGTTTGGAAAAATTCTCTCCTCTACTCAATCGAGCGGAAAACACACAGTAATAAAGTCTGAAATGTCACACGGTGCTCGCGATAGCTCACTAATGCTTTATCCACATTCTGTTCGTGCACACTTCGATAAACGAAGCTTCACGTTGGATGCAAGTAAACACGAAAGGCCAAAAAAGAAGAAAACAGGAGAACGGCAAGCAAAAAAATAAATCATCAGGAAGGTAGAGGGAGATAAAAAAAGGTCTTTGCACTACGACACAATCAAGCAACCTGATGCTGCCTGGCGGGAACGGAAGAAAGCGGCACTCGCTCAGCTCGGCTTGTATCTACGTATTGTCATGATTTTCCTTTTAGCTCTGTACAGCGCTCAACACTGAGTTACGAGTTCTGCACACCATTGGAATAATTACAGATAGCATTCATCATTCATCCAGTTTACAATGTCTCGCAGTCTCTTTTTTATGCCCTATATTGCAAGGAGAGATGCGAACAGGGGGACGTTTATTGCTTCGGCCGATTGGATCATGACGACAAATGAATTCTCGCGCTGCTGCGCAAATGGATTGTACCAAGCTCCAATTTGGAGCTTCGATGATCCACATTCCGCCAATTTCATTTGTAGGCCTTTGGATCGCGGTAAATAAATTAATCAGTATTTATGACAAATGAGAAAGGAAATTGGTTATCGTGATTTTACTATGGTTGTGGATTATGAGTTAATCGGTGAAAGAGCTTCGCACGTGAATCATTGTTAACTAAACTGGGCAATTTCTCTAGTAAATCGTAATGCGATGTCGTTAATAATCCCGCAATTATCAACCGTACGACTACCGAAGGTATACGCTGAAGGAGCTTCAGATCGAACCTTCGGCTTGTCGCTGGCAAAATGCTATCTGGGTTAATCCTGAATAAGCAACGAAGACAAATCGCGGAATAATCTCCAAAATTCAGGATATCCACTTATAGCATCTTATACTCATGTCTCAAATTTGATCAAACCTGTCTCGAAATTATCCTACTAGATAAATTCGTAATGGACGGTAGAAACGGGTGACACTGATCTATCCTCATTGAGGACTTCGTGTGAATCGGCGGTTTCGAAATTGGAATAGCGAAGATGTCCGAAAAGGATAGGGAAGGGTGCGCGGACAGAGAGAGAGAGAGAGAGAGAGAGAGAAGGAAATTCTATAAAGATACAATTCGCCGGTCGAGGAACCAAGCTCGAGAAGATACCAAGCGAAAAAAGCGGACGAGCCGGTCGTACACATCAATATTAACAGAGTAAAACGAGGAAAAGAGCACTCGAGCTTGCATCGCGTAAGCGATGCTGTTCGAAGTGCCTCCTCTACCCGAAATATGTATGACAAGTGCGCGGTGCACGGGTTATAAAGCGGGCAAAGAAGATGCAGCGAGAAGAGCAAAAGAGGTTTTTTTTTTGCACTTAGGTTAACCGAGCTAGAAAAAAGCAAGTGAGATGGTGGTGAGACGAACGATACGTGAATCTAAATAGGCCCGCGCATGTGGTTTCGCCTCTCTAATTAGCACCGAGTAACAAAAAAAAGGTGAACTGGAGCTGTTCCGTCATCCTCCTCTGGTCTATTTTGACGCGTGGCTTAAAAAAAAGAGAATGATAATAATAATATTACTTCATTTTTATTAATTCGTCGTTGCCACGAGTCCTCGCTCGTGGCATTTCACGCGGCTATGAATCGACGAGTGGGGCGTGTGGAGCGTCTAAAGGGGTCCAGGGGTTGAAGTGCCGCGCGGTTTCTCTTCCTCCGCTGCCTCGGAGAGGCCGCTGCCGGTGCTCGTTCGCGAATCTCTCTCCGGTGGAAAGCCCGCCTATAGCCCGCGGCATGGGCGCTGCAAGAGAACTTTCTTTTTCCATATGAGCCTACTCATCCGGCGCCCAGAAACTCTTTCCACGAATGTCGGGCCAATTTTAATAACCGCTCGGTCGCTCTTTTTTATCCTCGTCCTCGCCACTTGGCACGTTCAAGATTCGTCATATTTATTAATATTTTTCAACGTCTTTGCATTAAGATGGCGAGAGCGACACGCTCGAGATAGCGATGCGTCGGGCGTGTCGGTCGACGAGATTTTTATTCGGTCACGTAGTTTCGAAGCTTCTCAAGATATTCCATTGAATGCAGATTTCTTCGTCGCGTGTGCGTGAATTTGGGAGACCACTAGAATTATTTGCCTTCGCGTGTATGTCTGCGAGGCGATTTTCTATATGCCGACTCGAGTTTCAACGCGATAATCTCGGAGTGTCCTCAAAAATATATCAACTTATACCCATTCGTTGAAGTGGGCTGTCAAGTTGGCGAAGAAGGTAATAATTTTGTTGGTAGTTTCCACCTACGTTAATTATATCCAAGTAGGACCGTGAGGTTGGGTACGTGCAGGTGTGTATAACTCGTTTGCAAACCCACGGAGTCTAAAAGCTGCTAAAGTCACCGCGAGAGAGAAATTCAGAGAAACCCGAAAGCGCGGGAGCAACCGGGCGCAAGAGCAACGTTAGCGAAACTGCAACTCTGGATATGCGTGCTAAATAGCTCGCACTGCTCCGCTTGCCTCTTGCATCGTAATAACCCAAACTCATCCGCGAATAAACACGCTCGTCTGGCCGAAGTTTCAACACTCGGGAACTGTGTCTCTCGCTAAGTGCGCGGACATTAGCATATAGCATTCGCTATGTGGGTGCGAGGAGATAAAGTGGCGAATACTGATGGGCCAACGGAGAGGTAAGCGTCGACGATGCAGCGATCGGCATCGAAACAGGGAAGACATAATTATGCCAATCACTGTGACGCTTATCACCGCGATCTTCCATCCTCCAGGATTTCGCCGGCACGTACGCCGTAGAAACCATGCGAGGCCGAGTAAGTCGAGGTGGAAGTAAAGCCGTAACTCCGTACACTGGGCAGAGAGACTTTGCCAGCGACTTGGGAACTCGGTCGAGGGAATAATACAGATGCCCGGGTTGTTCAATCGCCGCTGGTGGGCCATTAACATTCATGTTCGACCCAACTGAAAGATGGAGCACAATAGTTTCGACGACGGCATATCCTTTTCTTGCCCACCTTCCACCGCGGTTCCGCTTATTCTCGGACTGCAACTTTATTAATGCTTATCCAGGAGAATCTTCGGCCTATTATAATCGCTCGGCAACTCAATCGGGGAATCTATAATGGAAGCTTTAGACTCTTGGACGAATCCGCTTGATTTATTTTACAGTTGGTCGTAGGGCAAACGTACCGAGTATGACATCACGATGCCGTGATGGTCGATACACTGGTTCGAATTTAATCGATAGTTGGGAAGATGACTAGAATAGCTTTATTCGTATACTGAAGCAGGTCCGTAAGGTGACAACAACAATAATGGCACAGCAAAAAATTCGTCAATGAAAAACAACACGAATTATAAGCCTAAGATTGAGCTATATAAAACCAAAAGTTAAAGTGAAGTAAGTAAATATGGAAAACGAGGATTAGATTGAAAGCAATAATACAAAAGTGTTCTGACTCTTGTTTCATAATTGTATATACTTATGATTTTCGTATCGGATTTTGATCAATTGAATTCCTAGTCGGGGTCGACCGTTGTAAATATCGAACAGTCGCTAGCCCGACCATTGATTTCTCAGTGGAAACGGAAATGCCCGTGAGAAAATTACCAGTAGTTATGTGCACCAACGGTAGAGTATTGGCAGATTCGGATTAGACGAGAATAGCTTTCGATCGAAATTAAGCGCGTCCATTATTGTATACCCCAGTTTCCTCTGCATTCACCGAGGTAAGCGAATTAGTGGGTATCAGTCACCGATCAGTGAACAATTTTCATTAAATCCGGTATTATGAATGTCGAATACGGTAGCTACAATAAGCCAACGGGTATTCAGAAAGATGAAATATTTTTCATAAAATTCTCGAAATACCGTGATTACGTGGACGATGAATCGTCTCCGAGGATTTGTACGTTCTGAACCAGCCCACATGTTCATGTGTATGTGTGTGTGTTGTAAAAGCTAATCATGAACTTAGATGTCGCGCTATATTATCGATGACGGAGAATCCCAACTACCTCGAACAGTGCCAAAACAACACGGTAGAAGTAAAAAACACATTTATCCCACCGCTTGTACATCGATTTCTCATTTTTGTTGTTGTTGCTTCCTTCTCATTTTTCTTCATTCTTTTTGCATTACGCTGGTTTAGGCTTTGCAATAATTTGAGAGAAAACATGCTTATATTCTCTCTCCTTTATTTTCGTTCTCTTTGTTCCAAGTGTATTCTGGCCCTTACCGCAACTTCTCATTTTGACGGTTTGAGAGCCACTGACAATGCTCCGACGACGTATAGCTCACCGTGATGGCTCCGGCGTTTATATCCTTTACGGACATAGATAGCGGCAGGACGCGAGGCGGCTTAGGCTGTTAAGCCTATACCGAGGGTATGTTATTCGATGCGAGAGAACGGAGAAAAAACTGGGGGAGGATCGTAAGGACAGCGAACGCGCGGAGACGGAGGGCGTCGGTGGAAGTGAAAGCGTTTGAGGGTGTACGCGAGCCAACGAAGGAGGAAGAAAACACGGATCATATACGAAGGGGACTGTGCTTTTTTCCGCCTCGTGGCCTGAGCCAAGCATTCTCCCGGCAGGAGTATCGTAAATAACGAGGTCAGGTTTATATGTGTATCACCCGTACGCGGTCGTTTGTGGATCCGAAAGATGACATACCGTAACACCGCTTGCGCTCGGGCACCGATTTTTGCTCAGTCGAGACGGTAAATTTCGGGTGATTCTTTGAAATTGTAACAAACACCTAAAATCTCGGGTACGTGTAATTATAATTTATTTATTTTTTACAATTATTATGTGAACGTATCATATGGAAACGGTCTACCGAGGATCTAAGATTTACTGATACAGAGGCGAGGATCGGAGAGATCCTCTTTCCTATCGCACCAATAAAAAAGATTGAAGACGGTAACTCTTGAGAACCTCTCCCGTCTGTACGTGCGTTAAAGCGCGTCTGAAGCAGCTCGTTTCTGGCGCGTCAGTTATGACGTAATATCGGTACCACCCCGGGGTTTAACGTAGAGAAGTATAAGAGACGAAGAAGTATAGCTCGACGGAGACCGGGTGACCAGGAGTGAAGGATATCGTAGATACGTGAACCGTTTTCCCCATGGCTTCTTCTTCATTCTTTTCCCGCCTGGTCTCTCTCGGACGATCGCACCTCTCGCTTTCTCTCGATGCTTTCCGGCAAAGCCATGGGGGCGACAGAGGGTTTTATCTTGTCCCAACCTTTTACTGCCATACACGAAAGCGGAAAAGCTTATTCCGGCCGACACGCGACGTCGTCCTCCGACCGGCCGGAGGGTCGAAGGAATGAAAAGAAAATGATCTATACCGGACGAAACGAAACGAGAATAAGCGAAAGGGCGGAAATACACCGGCCCGAAAAACCCACCCGTCTCGTGACTCTTGTGATAGAGAGAGGGTAAGCTTCAGTGACATGAATTTTGCATCCTCTCACGTATCAAAACGATAAGAAACAAAAGAGAGAGAAAGAGCGAGAAATAACAGACAAATACAGTGGAAATTGTTGCGATTTGCCACAAGTTGCACAATCACTTAGGCGGAATTATACGGTTAATACGTCACTTTCAAGTCGGAAAGTGAGATATTTATACTGGACGTCAGGTGTTCCTGGGAGTCCGTGACTTCCTGAAATTCCACAGATTTTTTGGCGTGACTTCCCTTCCGATTTAAACGCGAAATTATGAAACAGGGAATGGATTCGTAAAGAAAATGTATGATTTTTATCTACCAATTGGTGGCGTAGCAAGGCCGTCGGCTCGGCTGTAGTCACCTACGCCGAGGCTAGGAGTCACAATTCACGACCGCAATGATGATTTTAATCTGGGTTTAATGGAGGTTCGCAATAGCGTCAAAGTAAAGGATCGGAGGTTCGATTTATGCGCCAATGTTCGGTATTCAAAACTAATATCCGAACGCGCGACCTGCGAGGGAGCTCCGGGCGATAAACCACGTGTTGGATTCAGTGATCAATTTGCTCCGTTGGCGTCGTTTGCCGGAAATTCATTGACGAAAAACGTACAATAGGTTTACGCGTAGATGTTCGATGGGGTCGTCGATTATCCTCGAATTTATTACCTGTTGTCCGCACGAAACTGGTTGATACGCCGCCAATATTTGTTCTGAGCATATAATTAGTTGTTGCATCGACCTCGTAATTGTGTAAATAGCAGGCGATGTGGAGGTTCAACAACCCGTAGAGTTAGCCCGTCACATATACTGAGACACTGCACGTCGGGTCCGCGCGTCAGTGGTAACACCCGGTGGTGGGTCAGACGCGAACACGTACGTGTCGTACAGGACGGATTGGCAAGAGTAAGTGGAACGCCACGCAGCCGGTGCCAGTAGTAGCGAAGTGTACCGGTCAGACTACAATGACTCGTGGATAATTAATTGTGTAAAACGCAACGTCGCCGGTCAAGTAATTATGACCCGACATGCGCGACGCGTAACCCCCACGCTCGTAACGAGTACAGCAGCCCTCGGGGAGGTATCGTATAAATTATTATTCATTTTTTCGTATTTGTCACGTGGTGGGGCGTCGCGTCGACTCCGCGATGATCAACCGCGACGATTTCTCGTCGGTCTCGAAAATAAATCTCGGACAATTGATGTCTCATTTGCGTTGTCGAAAGATCGAGGGATTAAATTTGTTTGAGGTAAAAAAAAGATCATCAGTCGGAGGAACGAAAGGGGAGGAATGCGCTGGAGTCTTTGAAATTCGGATTTCGAAGGCTGTAAATCGGATGAGGCTGGGTTGGCTGCGGAGCGTGATAGGCGAGATAGAAAAGTACGGAATAACGAAAGTGAGGACTGAACCTTACTCGTCGACTGATCTTTTATTTATTCCGGGGAACGGGGAGTGAGAAGCGAAGGAGAAGCCGCAAAAGGCTGCCAGCGACTGTGTCCACAGTCGCGAACTGCTGCGACTCCCAATGTTATGCTCAGCTACGGCGATACAGCCGCTACACCTTCGCTAGGGCTTCCTACGGAATAACCTACAGTGCAGCAACGCCGTGCGCAGTGCGGTTAAGAAGGTCTGAGTTACGTGTTTTGCATCGTCGTAACTTCGAGGAGATAGTTCCGTGAGCTAGCAAGCTTCCAGCATCCTTCCCACCTACGTTGCGAGAACTCAGTCCTCCTCACCTCCGCTCGACCTTTCCGCCTCTCTCACATTCTCGTCCATGTGCTCCATCGTATTCACGTTCTCATATACGTATGCTAAATTCACCATCTCGCTTCTCCCGGGGGCGTATCACGACCGGTTGCAAATAGCCACACAGAAATTGTGCAAGGTTTCGCATGTAATTTCCAAGCGTAATGCGTACGAGGGGCTTTAGCTACTCACCGCGTTTGGTGTGCGTGAGCGTGCGTGCTTCGGTGAGCGCGAGTATTTTCCCGGTTGTTACCGTAAGCAACAAATTTCTCTGTAGTTCAACCTCAATTTCACATAATTGCATTGCTAATGATTGAAGCCTTCGTGTAATTTCAAACGTTAGCGCGCACGTGAATCTAGCCCACACCCTGTCTACGATTTTTTACTGTTAATTCTCACTACAGCAATAAAACTCTGCTACGTTAATTATGAAAAACGCGACTAGGATTCTGGACTGAGCGAAGGATCTAGTAAAAATTACCGATCATGAAGGAGTAATTACGATTGCATATACAATTAGGGTATTAGCGCACCATCGATTGTGGACAGTTCCAAATTTTCTCAGAATTCTTATTACGATCTACGACAAATTGTAAAGAATTCGGTACTTCCTACTATAGATCGTGATCAAGTGCCTTGCTCCCTACAGTCATATGGACTAGATCCTTCTCTCAGTCTCAGGTTTCGGCTAGTTACAGATCTTTGATAATTTACAATTCGAAATATCCTTTGAAAATCGTTCTTCCACGTCCTAATCTGGATGTACAATTTCCTCACTTTCAGCCATTCATATATTATTACGATGTTACTCAATTTTCCGCCAACCGTTCTTCCGGTTACTCGCAACGAGCGGGTTTCCTCTCGAGGCATGACCTTCGATACATACTGCGCGAAGGTTTTTTCTCTTTTTAAATCCACGATCAATCGAGAGAGTTTTTCCTCAATCACGTGGCTCGACAGCTCTCGTACCAGCGTCCACCATTGTTAATCAACGAAATTCTTTGCTATTTCGCCTATCGCAACCCGGAGCGCACACGGACACGCGCGTAGAATATCGGGCTTTACTCGGAGTCTTTCCGATTGCGAATCATTCGGCAGAGGCGGCGTAATTGGACGCCCGGAACTTTTATGATTGACGGTACGAACGTTGTTAACGATTCCGTTTTCGGTGGTGCTTCCTCGCGTTGGACTCTGGCACCGCGCCGGAAGTTATCTATGCTATCACTGTTCCGACTCTGATCCTCTCTCACTCACACAAACGACGATTCAAATATACACGCGGATAACGTTCTCGCTGGCTGTGCTATGTACGTCAGTAGTAAAGCAGGAAGCTCCAGCTGCACTGCACTTTCGCCCGGGTTAGCGTATGCAGAGTGAGCTTTGCAATCCTCTGTTATTCACACACGCGATGAGGTAGTGGCAAAAAAGCTGGTAAATCATTTATTTTTTCGTTTATTTTTTTCCAACAACCCCCGACAGAACGCTAAGGTAAATTTATTTTCCGAACAAAGTTTTAGCCGGGACCTATACACCGGGAATTCGTTAACTTGACGCCCATGACCATTTTAGTGGAGGCGCTTCTCGTTCGTTCACGGAAGTTCATCGGCCGTCGCGTCGGCGGCGGGTACTACAGTAGAAATGAAAGGGTTGGTTATACCGCGACCGCAGGATCCCGGAGACTTTGTCGATCAATAACGAAATGTGAGCCGGCGCTCGGACTTTGGCTGCTCAAACTGCAACGGTCAACATGGGCTGGGTTCCAAAACGTCGGAAAATTTCGCTTCGAGCGTTCCGGGGCTCCACAGCTGTGCAAACGGAAATCCTAGTTGCCCTCCCCATTCCTTCCACGCGATGATTCAACTTTTTGTGTCCACTTTTTTTTTGTCTTTGCTTTTCGCTTTCTCTGTACAGTTGACGCATTTTTGTCGGGGGTTGATGCGACGATCCACGCGAATCATCGGCGCTCTTAGAGTGCGAGAAAAATAAGGATTTTGCAACGTTTGGGAGCTTCGCGACACGTCGATCGCTTTCGCGTGAATATTAAAACGAGGGGAAAGACAGCATCCGTAAATTACTGTGTGACACGTGAGTAACGGAGTTACATTCTGTTTGCTGTATGAACACTGTGTGTTTACGTGGGAGTGGCGTACATAAGATAGAGTGGAGTATCCCAGGAGTACGACTGTCATGCTACATTGAACGTGGAAATATGCGTCGAGGAAACTCTGCTTCTCGCTTCCGCCACTGTTTGTATCAGCATCGTCTCTCGCCCGAGTCCCGAGGATAATGCTCTGGAGGTTGCAGTTAATATTAACGGGCTACCTGCGCGCTACTACTCTGGCACTGTTCATGGTTGTTGCTCACTTCGCTACGCGGAGCTCCTCGTTCCTTCGGTAAAGAGAACTCTGCGCTAGAGCGTGTGTTGTTCCTACGTAATTTCCCACTAAACGTACTAAGGGATGGCGATGAATATTTCAAACGGGCCACGAGAATTCTACGTGGGCGATGCGGAAAGGCCTCGGCACGGTCGCGTTTTGGCTCCGTTGCTCGTCGCAATTGCGTTATCGAGACGAAACGGCTCGGTTAATGGCTCGAGCAGCTTTTTCTCTCGAGCGCGTTCACCGCATTTAAAGCCATTTTCCAAATTTACGTTCTTCTCTTGCTCTCTCCTTTTGAAATTTATATGTCATAATTTTTTTTCCACGGATAAAAGTCAAGTCAAGCCAGAAAGGACTGACGAATTCATTCCAAGTTCAATACAAGAAATAATCTAATTTGAAAGACACACAAGTAAAGTCCACAGCGATTCAAAGTCTCCTCAAGAAATAGTTGTGTTTTTGGACGGGACAGATAGACAGGTGTTACTTTTTAAAACTTTGCTTTCAATTTCACGCTCGTGGCAGCTGTTCAATTATCCTGCGAACTTCTAAAATTTCCGGTGGGAAATTCAATCGATCGTTCATTATTTAATTCCAATCATATCACGGCGATGACTCCGCGTGCAAAAAAACGCGATGACGACGTTGCGGGTTGCGGTTGTCGGGGCGTGTCCGCTATTTTTGTAAAAAAATTATTTTGTAAAGTTATTTGTTCCTGTAGTTAACTTATTTAGTAGAGCCTCCATAACTCGGAAAAGGATTGAAAGATATGAAGCCCCTGTTCGTTCGGTATTTTTCATTTCATTTACGTTTCGTTTTTGTTCGATGCGCATACATACTCCGGAGTTATACGTACAGAGTATGTAAATTATTCAACTAGTAATGGCGGGAGCTCGACGTGGAATGAAATTGATTGTCCTGCTGAAAGTCATTGAGAGCTCTCGCTGGTGCCCAACGCAAAATCCGGGCTCTAATCTTTATGCATTGCGCCGTCGTGTTGAGGGAGTGAGACTAGTAAAGTGAAAAAAAATGAGAGAAAAAAGAAATAAAGAATATAAAAAAAGGGGAAAATGTATTATCGATGCCAGCGAGCATGAATATTTTTATCCCGTTATTCTCTGAAGCAACCCAGATTTTCATATTGCGGAACTTTTATAATATACAAGTTTCCAATGCCTCATAGTAGTTCGATGTTCAATGATGCCTTGGTTTCATATGTTCCTCGAAAAAAGGCATTTCATGCACACTGTTATACGTACATCGATCCAATGGGTTCTGTTTTTTCGCCGAAAAAAACTGCTCTCTCGTGACCGTCACGAAAAAAAATAATAACAAAAAATGATAGACAATAAATTCCTAGCCGAATGGAGCGACTCCGACAGCCGCATTAGGCTGTTACGTGACACTCAAGCTAATGAGTAAACTTGAACGAATTGTCGGAACCTCACCATGAGACTGTGAGACAAACATGTGCCATACAACGTGGTTTATACGCAGTTAACATATACAATGCTCCGTACACTCCATTTTGCACCAAGAGTCGGGTCATGGAAACTCTCGTGTACGGGTTACAGGAATCTCCGTGTGTACAGTAGCGGCTCTAAAACGACTATAGTTTGCTTCCAGTGAGAGAGTACGTAGACTCTACACGTATACACAACGGAGTTGGGAAGGCTTTCGCGCCCGGACACTCGTAAGAAAAGCTCGCAGGCCGGGCGTGCCGCTCGACCGTTTCTCGAGGCTTTCGCCCCCCGGGAGCTCAGCCAGAAGTCGCTGGCAACCCTATCGTTCCTCGTCTTTCTCCCGGTTATACGCTTCGGCGTTACTGGCCTGGCTGCGATCACTATTTTATTAGATTAGATATTCCGAGGATAGTGCAGAGGTGAGTAGGGAAAAGGTGGTGCGAGAGGAAGGCACAGAGACGAAGGGTGTAAAGTGTGGCAAAGCAGAGAGCAGCGCTTTCACCCTCTCCCGACTGTCCTCCCCCTTCGACCCCTCGCGGAGCTCTCGGACGAATGTACCGTGGATGTTGCAGGGCTGCACTTTTAATGCGCCCTGTAGCCTGGAAAATTGGACGAAGCACTTTTACATCCGTCACGGTACCTACACCGGCTATCCCACTCTCACTTTATGCCAACCGGCCATCTGATACCTCCCTACACTTCTCCATGATTTATCGCGAGTAGAGATCAAGGCTCGTCCGTCGAGTGCGAACTCCACGTTGGATCCGTTCGAGTGTACTATTTTCCTTCTCTCACTCCGCCCCACCCGTCTTTTTCTCACTGTAAAACCTCCGATGCAGACTCCACCTGTTCGAGAAGCTTTTCTTTATTTTTATTTTTATTTTCTTCAGCGTGGGACTCTAAATATTGATTTTCTTTCGCATTGTATGCCTCTTACCTGGAGCGATCCCGGTGGGAGAGAGTTCAACTACAGGGACACGGACGAACGGATGTCGGCTAAGTCAACCGGGGAGGTAGCACTAGTGATTCATCCGAATTATCCTTAGCCTTCTTTGCATACGGAGTTGCATTACTCTGTCTCACAACAGGCTCCGGAAATTACGGAAACCAACTGGGCCAATCACTGGGGCTTCGAATATTAATTCGCTAACGGAAAATTATTAGCCTAGGGATGCATAGCAGAACCCAACAGACAACACAGATATATGCAAGCAAGCCTGTCACAAGGTTTCAAGCAAAGGAAGCACAAGACTCGTTTTTCGCGTGGGGTAACATTCATCATGCAACTTCGATATTTTCTCACAGACATCCTCACTTTGATGATCGGTTATTTTTCTTGGGGATGTGAGTGGTACTTCAATAGCATAGGCCTGCCTAAATTAATTATCCGAATCTCTCGACAATACGAAATATATGTTCAAGGGGGGGGGGGGGGGGGGGGGCGGAGGAGATATATGCGATAGTGCATGGTGCAGAATAGTGTAGCGCAACGATTTCGTTTCCGAAAGATGTAAATAAGGCTTGTGGGGGCGGTGATATGAGACGGGGTTGCGGGCAGGAGAAAAGCCGGATGGTACTTTTTTTTACTCGCATGGTGTATATGGTTCGAGCGGACAGACGGGGTGGAAAGGATATAGGAATCCTCACCTGTACTGTGACCCCTCGGCTTCTGCTCGGGCCTCTCGACCTTCTTCTCGCTTGGCGGTGGTCGCTCCGTCCTTTTCGTATAGTAGGGGTTGTACGCGGCCGGCCACATCGTCGTTAGCCTTTTCGGGGCTGGCGTCGTGCTGTCCTGACGTCCTGAAAATATAGATCAGGAACCTCATCTACCAGTAGGTTTCAGGAGCTGCGTACTCTTCGATTTTGCTCTTCGTTCAATTTCCGTGTTTTTTTTTTTAATTTTTATTAATTAGCATAGTAAACCGGTACTCTCAATTTTGTCGTGAAGAATCATGCACCGCACTATTCCACACCATACAAAAGGCTGCTGCTGTCGATCGTTGTTTTTTTAGTTTGAATACCGTAGGGATCGGCGAGGATTTGATAGGAATCCATGTTCTCGATATCGGGGCCGGGAAGCAGCGCTCCGATGCTAATGGAGTTTCGACGGGTAAATTCCATAACTGCTCGAAGAATCTCGTTTTACGGTGGCGAGGGCGTGCCGTGGAAGGATCGTTAATGCGACGATCAGAGGAATGATAAGAGGCGGGAGGGGAAGCGCCACTGAGAAATCGTCTGTCCATGAATGCCGTAACTACTGCAGCCGAGCGGCGCTAAACTGGAGGCCTCACCCTGCAAGCCGGCCAAGTTCAGCACTTGTTGCGCGAGAATGACAAGATAGAGATAGAGATTAAGGTCGAGGAGGGAAGGCGAAACCGGGGGCGGCCAATGTCACGCGAATATCTCAATCAAATTCTCGAGAGCTTTGAAAGCTGACTATAGCGGTAGGGAAATTATGTACCACTGAGACAACCCGAGCGAGGAATAAAAAGTAGCGTATCGCTGATAAAAGACGTGGCCAACAACATCTACAGGGAATCCGGGTTGATCGATATTCGAAGCAGAGCCGGCGGCTCACCGTGGAGAGCTCTTCGACTCTTGTCGATCCGAGAGACCCAAGCACTTGTTTCTCGTGTTCCAGATACAGTGCACGGATAGTATGTGTTTGCATGTGTTGGTGTAAGCGCGTGTAAGTCTATGCATTGTAGACGCTAAAGCTGAACACTGTGAAAAGTTGTGCAGTTCCTCCTCATCGCTCGCGTACGCTCATCGGGTAAGAAGGGTGAAACGAGCGAGAGTCCTCGGTCACTTGGGACGAACGGGTACGTCGATAGAGCTAACTTGATGTAAAATTTTGAATGCATACTTCGCTTCGGTAATATCCCATACGACCACCGTCGTAGACTCCCAGGGGTGGCATAGCCTGTTTACACGGTAGATTGAAAGTTTCAAAGGCGATAATTCTGTATTCACAGCCGGGGCGTAGTTCAGCTTCATGTTCAACAAGGGGCCTACAAGGGGTGGCTCCGACCGCCGCGATCTTTCGATCTCACTTTCTCTCTTCCGTATCTTCTTTTTTCCTCCTCTTCGCTCGCTCACTCAATCTTTCTTTTATTTTTTGTGCCTACTAGCCGGGGTTTTGCACGCGATGGAAACTTGTCACTTATTCCCGGTACGTTCGTAGGCAGTCGAGCCCTCCCGCACGACTACTGCCATTATACTTGCGAGGGAGCTCTGTATGTGTCCCCGTGTACTTTTTAAACTTCCTTGGAGGGCCTCTCGTGCCCGCTGGCCTTTTTATCAACCTGTTTCTCACCTAATGCTCTGTAATGCCCTCCGCCGTTACTCCATAACACTATACGCGCACCCTCGTAAAGTACACGCAGAAGTGACGGTACACCGTTTCGTTTCACAAATTGAAACAAAAATGTAGCTAGGGTTTCTCCCTTTAACCTTCAAACTTTGAGACTCGCAAAAAATTCTGTTACCCGTTAAATTTATATTCACCGAATATCACCCCCTACAGGATGAAATAGCATCGATTTTGTCGTTTTTCCTTGAGAAAAATTTCAAGACAAGACATCTTACTCCGGATTTCGGGAGGTTCGCACAAAACGTCTATTTCTCTCCGTTAAGATCGCGTTCACCCCTTTTTTGTGCTAGGAACCCTTCCGTCTAGGGCGCACCTTACCGTAACAAACAACAAGGCTTCGCGTTCGCCTTTTGAGCCCTTGGAAGCTCACGAATACCGTTGTTGCAGCCAAGAAGAACAAAACGGCGGCGGCTTCTGCTACTTGCCGCTCGCGAACTACCCGCGGTGAAGGCACTAAAAAGTTTTCGAATAAAAGTTTAAATATGGCCGCGAAAGTTTGTTTTCCGCGTGGCCCTAGCTGCACAGACAAATATTCGTTGTAGCGGCGATGGAGGGTGGTTCGGGCGGGCGGGTTGTCTACTGTATAAGGTGGTGAGCGCGGTACAGCGGCCACAAGGCTTTCCAACAATATGGCCGCTGGGAGCTGTCTGTATGCTAAGAGTATGTGAATATATTATACCGGAGGTCCTCGGGGCTCGGGCAATCACACTTAGCCCGTATTTCACCCGCCCTTTTGTCTATCTCTCTTCTCTGTACACCAGGACCCGATGAGGTTTGTTTACAAGTTTCGAGGGTTTCTCGCATACATACCGACAGCGAGCTTCGCGGCTGCTACCTTTCTCTCTTCCCCCCGCACCCTCCACCGCCGTCGAACTCTTCCTGCGTCCCATATAATATACAACGGCCCTTCCGCACCTTCCCTCGAGAAGCGCATAAGTCTCGACCTTCTCCTCAAACTCCGTTTACACAAGCAGCTTTGGGACAGCTTATACAACGGGAAAACCATCCCCGGAACACTTCCCGATTCCCGTTACCTCCTTCCAGCCCTTTGCCACGCGAGAGCCCTACCAGGCGCTTTTTCATTAGGTGTTCCGGCGATAAATCACGGCTTCGGGAGCCGAAACGATTCGGCACTCGAATTAAACGTCATTTTATTATCGCCATATAGCCGAATCATTCGCCCATGAAATTCATCACGGTTTCATGCCCGGCTTGCTCGATACCTGCTGGGATTTTCACGGGACAAAGAGATCGGCTGGTAGACACGTTTATCGGACCATTTCGAAGGGAAACTTCGTGCAATTTTTTTTCCCTTTCCGTAATTCACAGGAGTTATTAGCGTTTATACTGCTAGGTCGGCTAGGGTCAGTGGCCATTCCCCCTTTTCGGCCGCATCCGACTTCTCCGATTGCATCATATTTGCCAGAACATTTTTGCTACTCGTGGAGGAAAACTGCAGTAAAACCTACGCCGATGAATCCGGCTTCACCGAGAATGTAAACATGCAGTATAGCTATATACATTCAACGCTCATGCGTAGAGTCACTACGTGCGATTGATCGATGTATGTATTTTGAGCTTCGGCTCGCCCATGTTTTCATTCTGAGCGAAACTAGGAAACCTAGAATCAGACCGGCGACTTCCGGATACTTCGATCTACACTGAGATCTAGCAAAAAGGCTGTAAAACTTAATAGGCATTGCCATACCATTTATAATAGGAAGTACCGAATTTATAACAATTTTTAATAGATGTAATGCTCAAAGTTCTTGAATAATCTGAGACTTTCCGCCATAGATTACGCCTTGGCGCCCAATTTACTATGTGCACGGCAATCTTGCTTAGATGATTGGTAGTTTCTACTAAATCCTTCTGTCAGTGTAATGGTAAGCAAGCTAATCACTGGACCAACGCACCAGTACAGATTTTTCTTTTCCTCGTTCCGTATGTTACAGATTTCTGATTTACGAATTTCACGTTCGGCGCCCGGAACGTCTAATCGGTCGCGTTCTTCCCCGATCCGTTAACATTAACCGACGAATGTTTGATCGTCGAAGTTGGAGATGTTCCGAACGATGTTCATAGTTGGCTACACGCGCTGTCCGAAGTTGCCTCGACTCCTGTTTCCGAAAGCTCGCAATGTACTCACGGCACCGCAGCTCTAGATACGATATATGGTTTATCTCGTGGATAGTAGCGCCAGCCCGAAACGTCGGATATCATTTGGGTGATAATTAATTAAGCCTTGGTGGGAGGATCGATGGGTATCCCGCGAGGGTACTGACTCATTATTAAACACTGTACTCCCCGTGGGATAATTCGAGGGCAGTCGTGGCAGGGCCCAGGCTGCTGTGTTCGAATCCACCGGTGCAGTGCAGCAGTGCAGTTGCAGTACGGTTTCGTAGCTTCCGACGGTGCTGCGAACTACACGAGAGCCCAACGTCTACTCCATTGCGCCCGATTCATTTGGCCGTAACGCTACACGTTCCGCGTACGACACCCCGAGCTTTGCAGCTGCAACGGGCTGTTCTGTTGCCCTCGCACCAGTTTCGGACGTGTCGGGGTCAGAAATCGTCCACGCCCGCCTTCCTCCCGATTCGACCGAGTTTCGCAAATATATTACTCTAGTGTAACGCACACATATCACGACCGTGTAATAACGTATGATATAGCGTTGCTCGGCGAAACTCCGTCAATACCCACGAGAAATAAATTTGACTAACGTGTTTCGTAATGCGATATACAATTCGAGTCTTCTTACATTAATTATAATATGACAATGTTAAGTGTCAGGAGCGGGGACGCCGTAACCTGTCGCAGCTGACGCCGGGACAGATCCGTTGTCAACGAGTGGAATAGGGTGTGCGACAGAAACGAAAATCGCGACGATTCGTAGATATATTTTTTTACCTCTTTTTTCTTACAAACGTTTTCGCTTCTTGTTCGAAACTCCCAGGCGCTTATCTTGCTCTTTTACTTCTATGAATTCTGCCTTTTTCACCGGGAGTCTTCTCTTCCTTCGAGCGGGAAATATGCTCAGGAAAGGTTACGAAGCGAAAAAGAAGGCAAGAACGGGGAAACCGATGTGCAAACTAAATTGGCCTCTCGCGGTCTTTCTCGTGCGGCGATACGCTCGCGAGATAACGATAATGGATTACCAGAAATGCACGTTTAATTCATAGACGCGAGTCGGAGGGGGAAAGGAGATGCCGCAACGGTTCGTCCGTGCAATGTTATTGCGCGGCTCTTTGACCGGGCCAACGTCAGCCAATCCACTCGTTCGGCCTGGTAATTGAATTTTAAATGTACTCAATTAGGTCAACCCGTTAAGCCCTGGTACAATATAACGCGGGCGTCGAGAGCCAAGGCTGTATTTGTAAAATGAAAACTTCCGGTTCAGGTTTCGCTCATAGCGAAATCACGGAGCTGTGTCGGAATTAAACGAGGGGAACGAGCCACGGGGTGTACCGCGGAAATAAATTGTGCGTGCATGTGTGTGTCTTGCAAATAGGTTGCATTACGTCGGCTCGCTGACTCTTTGGTCTTAAGGGTAGATACACAAGGCATACAATATGGTATTGTAGACTTTCGAGCCCTGTGGGTGTTTACAGTTAATTTTGTCGAGTCCGCTGCGAGGGAGAAGTTGCCGACGGAGGGAAACAGTTCCACGCGACCGCAGCTCCGACTACACTCCTAAGACCAGAAACGCTGCGAGTAGTTAAGTTCCAGTGCATCCGGTGAATTCGAGCGTTGCATTTCTTGAGGGATAGAAGGTGGAGAGCTTTGCGTCGGCTTCTCGGTTATTTCTTGACTTTCACCAGGAGATCCCAGAAGCAAAGGTTTCCGAGCTTCGTGTCGAATACGACTGCACCGTTCGGGCCGCATTGTTTTGGTGAACCATCCAAAGTTACGTCGCGGCGTTACATCGGTTGCCTTGCGAACTGGAAACCAGGGGAACGTTGAGAGAGACGACGATTTGGTGCGAGGTTCAAATAATAATTTCACTCTGTAGATGTACCGGTCAGAAGGGAAGTAAAAAAAAAATGAAGCTACGTAGCACAAAAGCGAAATAGCTCGTTCGGACGTTATTGCGGAATGTATTCTGATCTCAGCTTTGACTGCTCGTCCAGGACACTTCGTGTTGCAAAACGTTCGGCCAGAAATAGCCCTCCCGACTCGTGTCTAATCGGGTGGAAAACAAGAAACAAGACGTTCCAGAGAGCAAAATAAGCTTCCGTAGCAGTTGGCGATAGGTCGTAACAGGAAGAAGACACACGGTCGTAGTACGATGGAAAAGTAAACAGGTCGTCCCCGCTATTTTTCCAGAGTTCTCTGGCTGTATTATTAACAGATCTCTAAATAAACGTAGTCACGTGGATTCTGACGTTCTATCTCGGTTGAATCGGTGATAGGAATATCGCGAGAGCGAGTACGAATACGACGAAGGAGTATTCTGAAAAAGAAAAAAAAATACTCTAGGGAATTGCAGCCGGTCTACAGGACAGTTGCAATCCCTTTTTTCCCTTCCCGTGCGATGTTGCTCCTTCCTTTACACTTTTTATTTCGCCGACCGCTCCCGTCGGGACTAGCTTGAAAGAATAATGAGCATTGCAGCAAAGCCACAGAAGTAGCGTGTAAAGTTCGAACCCTCCTCGTCGCCTCCGAAAATAAAAGGGACCGTCTGTCCAGAAATCTTAAATTTTCACAATTTCCATCGACCTTTAAATTTCCAACGGGGATGAAAAAATAGCAGAGGAAGCTATTTCTTTCAAACATAACGTTAATTTGTGGTATTTTATCTATTTGGACGCGAGACGGAAAATCGTCAGGTTTCATGAAATGTGGGAAATCGCGTTAAGTGGAGGAGAATTACAATGTAAAACAAGTATGTTGTGAAATTCGAAATTACGTTGCCGGCTCCGAAAATAAAAAGGGTCGTCTTCAAATTTCGAATGGGGATGAAAAAACACAAACGAAAATACAGCTAGGACTGAGTTTCGAGCCGAATCGTCAGGTTTTAGGAGCCGGGTGAACTCGCGCGAAGTCGAAGGGAATTGCAAGGGTCGTGCTACGGTTCTCGGAAAATTGTAAGACCCTGGTGCAAGCAGCTGCATCGCGGTAATACCCGTGGCGGCAGCGCTGGAGGTTCGTACTGACTGCTAGTGGTACTCCGGGCTCCCCCCGTTCCCGACGCTCTCGCTCCCGCTGTTGGCCACGTGCACCCACGTTAATAATGCAGCGTATTAAGATTGCTTTCGCTGCAGGGACGACAGGGATGGCTCGGCTCTAGCGAGATGGCCTGGGCACTGCCTGCCTCTCTTACTCTACTCTCACTACCGCACCGACCGACTATACTGCTTCTTCGAATCTTCGTTCGCTATATAAAGGCTTACGTACGGTCGTACGGGAACCAGAAACCTTCGGGACATGACCTAGGTTCCCGACGAACTTGTATCTTAACGCCACGGTTACGGATGTACGTGTCGTACATCCGCCCCTTTCTTTTCGTTCTATTTTGAATGAAACAAAGTCGTGCTACTGGGAAGATGGGATAGTGTCTCACCGCTCGTGCTTCTACATTCCAATCATGCTTTCTACTGTGTAAAAAAATATCGCCCGATCTCTCTTATTTCTTTAAAAAAATGTGAAAATATCTTCGGCGAAACTTTCGAATCGAGAATCTAATTTTTTAAGAGTTTCACGATAAAAGTCAGTAAAAATAAAACTCCTGAAGATGTTTTCACACACAATTTTCTTTCGCGCTACTTGTCTGTTTTTTTTTTTTTCGTTATCGACACACTTTTTCGATGGAATTCGCGAGTCTTAGCTTGCGAGTGCACGCTACTGTTAACCAATTAATCAACAGAACTCAGTGGTCCGATGAAATATATGCAAAGCAAATAGCTAACCTTCTTTGTTCGCGCTACTCTTGATCTCCGTGGCTCTCGGCGGTGCGGACGGTTTCGGCATCGCTGAAATCATAAAAAGCCGAAGGATTATTTAATTCCGATCGATGGAGTGTTCTTCGGATTGTCATCGACATCTCGCATCGGGAGTCGGGCGCGCTGAGAAAAAAATACACAGTAAAAGCGACAACAGTGACTTCTTACCATAACAGATTGTTCCCAAGGGGAATGTTTACATTTTATAATTACAAAAATGATAAAAAATCAGTGTTGCAAACATAATTATAATTGAACCAATTGAATATGTATGTGAAAAACTATCTATGCAGAATTCCTTGTTGCGAACTACTGGTTATCATAGAGAAGATTATGCTTCGTTTCAAAGCCAAAGAGAAAACTGACAAAAAGGCCGTAGAAACCATAAGAAACTGACTGAAAGGTACGAGGAACGACCAGGCGGAGAGGAGAATAAACGAGCATTTAAAAAGGAAAGTGTCGATAGAGTTATGCGAATATCTGTGACAATTTAATAGAATGGTACAGTAGAAGGAAAGAAAAGAACGAAACGAAAAATAAGGAATAACGATATCTGAGAGGGAATGCAAAAGAGACATTTACAAATTATATTAACGAAATGTAAAAGTTATAAGGTTAATTCTGTGTCTGTAATTTTTAAGAGGGAAACATGGATAGGGTCGAGTGATGTAAAAATCTACGTGGGTATGAACAAAATAAAGTTTGTTATGACTAGGCTTTTCTGAGTGGGTTATTTACGTATGAAGCAAGAATAGCGATTGTAAATGGCCAATGGTCGCTTACCGTACAGCCTGATTGTACCCTCGGTCTCGCCAAGTGAATTTTTACTGATGCACTGATAAGTCCCAAAATCGCCGATCGTGAGATTTCTGATGGTCAGACGCATGTGAGTCCTGTAGCTGTTCTCCTTGGTCTCCGTCGAGTATTTCTCATTCGATAGTACCATTGAATTGTTGAGGTTCCAGTAGCTTATCGCCCGTGGATGAGCCTCGGTGTGGCAGTCTATCATAACGGTTGTTCCGGCTGGGGCTCCGACCAGCTGATTAGGCACGAAGATCATCGGCGAAACTGGAATTACATTTCAAAAAATGATAAGAATCAGGAATCACTCAACTCGAAGTGCACTGCAAACGTATTCCTGAACATGTCTATAATTTATTTATCATTTACCCCGTATCTGAATGCCGACGATTTGCAAACATCCAAAAAATGCTTGCTTGGCTTTCGCAGCGAGAAATCCCATGTTGCCTGTTCAAAATATCCGAGCGCTTGGTGCATTGTTAAAAATTTTTCATTATGAAATCAAACGCGAGCACGTCTCGACAACGGAATGTCGATGGAACAAAGCAAACATCGCAGGGCGTTTCATCGAATTTTTTATTTGCCGGACGCGGATTATCAAACCAACGAACGCGCGAACCTCTCCGGGGGGTTCGGTACATTGTTGGAAAATTAATTCTTGCATGTCCATGACATGGAGGGACACAGAACGTATTTCGGTGGGCGTCCAATAAATACCTTCGTGTCATTCGTTCCCATGAATTTTCAATTAATATCTTATCATCGATGGATTGTTATACGGACGATATACCGGCGACCAAATAGCGTGCCTTCCGGTGTTGAAAATTTGGCTTTGACGCGCGTTCTCTGTGCTGTGGTATTCGTCGGACCAGAACCGCAACATTTTGGGGAGAAAATACGAGCTGGATGAAGAGATGGGAAGGCGACGGGATGAAGAGGACACCGCCAGTTTCGTCAGACAGGTTGAGGCGAAGTATGCGTTAATTAGGGGTCAGCGTGGGAATCCACGGATTTGCGGAAAGCGCGGTTCCCTCGCATGCCACCACCACGGACGTTGGTTCGGTCGCTTTAGGGATAGGGGAGATGCGCCCGTAGATATAGGAACGTCGAAGCTTCTCGAGCGATATAGCCGCGAGTTTGACGTGCCTCGCGCAATTCCTTGCGTACTTGGATCGGATATTTAACAATCCTGGGGGACGAACAAATACACCACCGGAAGAATTGCCAATTTTGGGTCAGGTAATGCAGCTAACCGCTTTATCTCGGATGCTCACGGATTATTACTATTTGTCCATTTTCGTTTATGCTTTAGTATTTGCTTCGTTATAGAGGGAGCTCTGTTTCCACGGCAAACAAATTTGGAGATTTTTATGAAAATGTGTTCGAAATATTCCAAATCATCAGGAAATCATATTTATAAATAATGTCTTTACAATCATATTTAAATCATATTTATATAATATTATGTTAAAAAAATATTTTTGTTAGATAAATGCTTTCACTTTTAAATTTTAGGTAATCTTGAATTTTGCTGTAAAGTCTGTGCGCACGCAAGCTCTTACTGTGGCGTAGCTATCGCGCTAGAAATATGTACATAAGGGAAATATCACCCGATGATTCCAATTTAATGTGGCGAGGATCGATCAAGTCGTGGAAATTTGTGAAGACTTTGAATTTTTGAATTTAACGAAAATGTTTTTGTTTCTTTCTGATAACAGTTTCAGTATAAAATATAAAATCACGAGTAAAATAAGTGACGAAGTCGTGATTAGCGGGGAAAAAAACATCACTTGAGCTCGGAAATGATAAGTACATAGGACATCTTCGTAGTGAATATTGCAAAATGATTATGATTTTTTATTTATTTTTAAACTCAACTATTTCCCATTACCGACACAGCTTTCTCTATTAGCAAGCCAAATAAACACGATTTTTCATAGAAGCTTTTCCTACGAGAATAGATTCCATGAGAAAATTTAATGAAAATCGTGTGATAGACTTTTTCTCTACGTTTCACCGTCAACAGGTGAACATGGGATGGTACATTTATCATTAATTTCTGTACTCGCCGGAGTCGGAAATATTTTTAAGCTTCATCCTATAGTTTGCTACTGAAAAAACAATATGATACTATTGCGGTTCTAAACGCCGATATCATTCGAATGTGGCTATCGGGGTGAAGATACCGGTAAAACCACGACACAGTGGACATGCTTTAGTAAAAAACGCTCCATGGCCCGCTATATTCGCAGACTGCAAAGAAATAATCGTAAAGCATTTTAAAGTATATGAGGGTCGATGGTCTCTTGAATGAGTCCTCCGAGGGGAATGAGGCGTCGGAAGCCCGTTCTTTCGTCCTCCTGACCGTCGGTGAAAAGCGCCCTCTGTTTTCTCCCTACTTTGAATAAAATACGTCGTTCTTCCCTTCTAAATATTCAAAGAACAGCACGAGGGAGTCAACGAGAGAGTTTCGCACACACAAAAAGCTCAATAGAGTGTGTGAAATACATGTGCTCAAGTATTCTTATGTGCGGGTAGTACACGTGTATTTTATGTACACATGCTTACGTAAAATTCTTGCGCAAAATACACAGAAATGCGGATGAAAAGTTTATATAATATATATTTTTATGAATATGTGCGTGTGAATATAGCAGTCGAGTGGCGGAGTACGGAGTGACGCGAACGAATGGAACGCATAAAAGGGAAAAATGACCAGAAACGCCGGAGGGACCCGCTCGTGCCACCGCAGTATTTCCCCTGGGCTCAGCACAGCTAGCACAGGCACCAGCTAGTTCTGTAGTCCTCCTGGACGATGCACTCGCTAGATCGTTCCACGCTTCTAACAGCGCACAACGGTAGAAACGTTCGCTTCCCGTCACAGCCTTTCGTTTTGCTCCATCACTTTTGAGAGCCCGTCCTCGATCCCGAGCCGGGCGATGAAATTTAAACAATACAACGTACTACGAATTTTCATCCCTGTGGACGTCGTGTGCTCTTGTGCAAATGCTTTCTACACCATGTAGGAAATGTGCTGAAACTATGTTTGCTCTTCAAGACGTTTGGGAAATAAAATCCTTTATCCAACTCGTGCATGAAAAGTACACGTTACATTTCGTGCCTGCCGAGAGTGCCGTAAGTGGCGTTCCACAGTTAAATGTACTATAAATACCCGGCGCAAGATCACATAGAGCCAATTTTTCTTTACACGTTCTTCTTCGTACTTTGTGCACGCTCCATGTACTGAACGCATGCTTCTCATACTTTACACACGCTTTAAATACTTTACGCACGCTGGCTGTACAGCACCATGATCAGAAGGCACGGAGTGGCATTTCACTCGCACTCTTTACAAAAATATTATGCGAAACTCGTGCGGTCTGGCAGACATCATACGTGGACTGGGAAGTAAGTTGCACTGGCCACACTCGTACCACTGGGAGCACTCGTCTTCGGCTCGTGCTCCTGCGGTAGTCGTGCACCTCGTGGGACTCACTCCACAGAGTGTCTGTAAAGTGCCCTTTGCCACACTTATGACGCACAATAGTATTTTTACCTCTCCTAAGTTCCACCCAATTTTTTATAGAACGAATAACATTGGCGAGCAATACAAATTGTACAAATAACAAAAGCTTACGATTGAAATAAACAGTTGGTTGTTAAACTTTTGAAATGTATTACAAATATGAAAAATCTGTTAAAAATAAATAAATACTCACACTCGACGTCGACTGTGATCCTTTTGCTGACGGTGGGTGGAACTCCGTTCGTAGCGATGCACAGATAAGCTCCCATCTCGGTCCTCGTGATTTTCGTGAGATTCAACTGTTCACCGTCGTACTTCTCAACTGCAACGAGACACGAAGAATGAAAAAATAAATAAACCATCGGAGTACAGAAGTCAGATGGTCGAAAAACGGGGAACGGAGTGTTTCAATGCGAATCTCGATATCATTCTATACACCTCGCGGGCGTCTCCGTCGGAAGGATTTGTCGAATATTGCGCCGTGACTTTTCAGGGGTGGATGGTGTCCGAAAGACCGAATGCACCATGAATTTGTAAGGGCATTCGAAGCCCAGGCACTTGGTAGGGGTCCGGTCCTTCTACAGGATAGACGCGCAATCGATGGAAGCCTCGTCTCCGCCCTTCTCCCTATACTCTTCCTCTTGGAATTTTTCTCTTTTCCCCCTTAAGCGTTTGCCGGTCTTCCAAATCTTAGAACGAGAATTCCGAGATTTTTTACGATCTGGCGCGAGGTTGCCGCCCATCCACCAGCGCAAACGATGGAAATCGAGTGAGGAAATGCACAAAATGATTATTTACTATGCATATAGACGTATACGTAGGAGAGACGGGGGCAAAATAGCACAGCGGGGCATATCGCATTTTTCCATTAACTTTTGGACGGTGGCGATGGTGCTACGAGTGGAAAAAGGTTTTAAAATCCAGGTGTATCGTTGGGATAAAATGGGGCATCCAAAAATCATTCTAACATTGAGTTTTGCCCTCAGTGTCCCGTTTTGTTCCGCTGTGCCATTTTACCCCAGTCTCCCTTACGTATGTATACATTGATACAGATAGCGTCGAGGGAACGTAGACCGAGGGAGGATGCGAGCTATTACGGTAGAGACGCAAAGTTTATGTGAAAATAGTGCACGGATGGAAGATACGTCTCGGACGATAAGTCCACAGCCCTGCTGTAACTGTGGCCATTAAAATTGTCAAGGGGTTTCCCCGCGTGCTCTCTAGGGACTGTTAGCAGTTAGTGCCGTACTTATGCATCATGCAACTACCGCTTCTTGCGGCATTAGTATATTATCTAATAGGTCATACAGAAGCTGGTGCCAGACGACCGTCGTGTGTGTGTGTCTCGTTTAGGAGGTGAGAAATATGGCACTACGTTCGAAAGTATCCTGCGCATCTGCTGAATGGTGTGTTCGAGCATCATCAATTTTCTTGAGAACCCTTTCAGCGCCAACCCGTTCCGTCTCTGCGCGAAATAAAATAAGATCGTTGCCTCGACTGCAATTCGAGGAAGAAGCTTGGGTGGGACAGATTGGCTTGCGCGTACTACCGGTCGGCGAGTAATAATTAATTGGAGATCTCCCATCGGGATAATCCATTCCGCATCCGTTATCTAATTATCGTCAATTTGAATTTCACGTTCGCGCTTGCACTAATTGGAATCCCTCTTCCGTGGACCAGCTGGGCTCGTTGTCGAAGCTCGCTCATTCTCCGAATGGCCGACATCTCTTCCTACCGTCGTCGCTGTCGTTGAATTGCTTCGAGGCTACCGTCCGGCAGCTTCGTGCCGTCTCGTTGGCATTTTGTCGCCATCGCGGCCCGTCGACGTGCGCTAATCTGTCCTGTTCTCCGTCACTGCGGATCAATGTGAGACAGACCGTGACGGAAAGTTTCGCGCGTCACCGGCAACGCGTTCGATAATTCGATGCTCCGAGGCGCCGAACTAGCGATACACCGTTCGTCCGGGCAATGATAGAAATTTCGTTCAAACTGAATTCACTTTTTGGCGACTTCGAAGGCAATTATAACCTTTTTTGGTTTTTACACGAATTTCAGCTTGACGACAAAATTGCATTTGGCCAATTACGAAAAATGATTTTGTTTAGTTTTCTACGCAGCAAGAAAATTTTCGCTGTAATATTCGACTAGAACGGCGGCTCTTCGTCTTTTAGCAGCGAAAATTGATTATCATCGAGAGACCTTCCCGCCTTTGGTCCTTGGCTTGTTTCCCACCGGTTTTGCGAATAACCGCGCGACACGGTCCATCCTGAGGGCGGACAGAGTCTCGTTAGTCGATATAACGCAATGATAGCTGAACGGATACGTGAAGGCGTGAGAAACCTTGCGTCGTTGACTGCCTCTCTCTGTACCATTATATCTTTGATTTCTGGGGCGCACGTCTCGATCGAGTTATCGAACTCCGTCACTACGTACTTGCCACTCTCTGTCGCGAGCGCAGCTGCCATCCCGTTTTCAGTGTCGTGGGACGAGAGGCGTATCGGTTAACTTTTAACGAGGGGCAAGTTTGTCAGCGTCGTATTAGGCAGAGAAGCAGCGCGGCATCGAACCACCCTCAGACTTAGGGAGTCTGCGTCGTGCGCTTGGCTATATATTTCCACGTACAGTATCCCTGACGACGTCGCTAGTTCGAGTATCTATCACGGGAGTGATTTTCACCGCGCGGTTGCGCGCGGCATATGTCTCACCTATTCTACGTTGCTAGGTAGTTATGACGCTTGTTATGCGCTCCCGCGATCAGGAAGCTTTACAGCACCGACGAGTCACGTCGACAGCCAGGACACTAAACTATTCGGAGGAAAGATGGGCAGGGATTACGAGGAAATAGTTTACCGGATGTCGCCAAATCGGCGAACGATTTGAGGGATTTGCAATATGCTGTGCGGTATCTATCCGAATTTCGCGTAGTTATACTACGTGAATACATTGTAACCGCATGGAAACGCGTGAAGCTGAGGGTGATGAGGCGACTTGTTTTTATTCAAATGACTTGCTTCACGTTTCTCACATTATGTACAAAAGTAAGGGATGAAAAATAAGTCATTTTGTTCGCGAAAATGGAGAGAATATGTTTCAAGCCGATTTTTTTAAAACGTCTGTAAAGAATGTTTTCTCGAATATTTTTTGAGCGAATTAATTCTTTTCGGAACCGATGTTGTTTTACCATAAACAGTTTTTTATCGTCTGATTGTCGTTTATATTTCCTTTTTATTTTGTTATTATCGATGAAAAAAGGGTCGATGTGTCGTAAGGAATCGATAAAGACGAATTTACCGTTTTTCAATTTGGTGCTGGTTTTGTCTCACTGCCCGCTTACTCTCCATCTTCTCTATAACCGGTTACACTTCATCAATGCGTGGCAGAATTAAGAAGAAATTACTTGCTCATCGCGGAATCGTGGAAAATGTGTAACAAAATGTCGATTAAAAAACAACCTGATTACCTGCATCGATATTTTTTAAATTTGACTGGATATCGAATTGAATCGTGAATTAAACTTGAAGCATTCGGTAAGTATCCAGCTGGATCTTGTCCCGTTGACATTTCCTTTTAGGGTACGGAGATAGAGATTGAGAATTTCATGTCTGACTATCGCTTTGCTTCACTACTTAGGAAGCTGTAACGTCACTCGACACGACAAATGTTCACATGTACATCCCTTGTCATGCGTCCCATATTGATGATGTTTCCATGGATGAAGGTAATTTCCAAGATGAAGGTTTGCATGCACATCCTGGACCTACCACGGACGATGAGCAACGCACTTGAAAGCGCTCCAAAAGTGTTCTACTCGACGACGATCACAGCTTGAATCTACACGGAGAAAAAATGTAACGACGAGAAGCTTTGCGTGTGGCGAACGTATGAAGTTTTTTAAAACTTTTTCGTCACTCTGCTCTATCTCAGAAACACAAGAACATATACAAAGTGGTCGGACGGATGGAAGTTACTGCCTGACGTCTCCCGGAAGCTTTTGAAATTAGTACACTGCGCGAAAGCTTCTCCTTTTCCCGCCCCACGTCCGGTTCTGCGATCTCGTGGCTCTTCGGTTTGAGGTGAAGCGTGGGTAAACTGAGCGCGCGATGGATGCGCTCTCCAAACGCGAACACAAGTTCCCTCGAGCGGCGGCGAAGAGAGGAAGCAGTGGAAAAAAAGGATCAGTCGGCACGAAAAAGAAATGTTGAAAAAAAAGTAAATGAAAATAAAGCGCAAACTAAAAACGACGATAGCCTAGAGGTACGGGAGAGAGTCTGGGTGAAAATGGCGTGGTAGAGTGGGCGGGGGCGGTGGATGAAGGAAAAAATGAGGAACGAGTGAAAGCGAGTGAAAAGCAAGACGTTGAAGAAGTATCCGAATAACACACGGTTGCTTCGGCCCCCATCTCTAGTGGATGCTCTTCACCCGCTGCTTCTGGCAAAGTTAAAATTATTATTCACTTTTCTCGAGCCGTTGCTTCGCGCGACTAGCATGGCCAACGGGTAAATACGCTTCAATGCAACCGCGCACGCCGTGCTCGGCCCACATCGCGTTACTCATACTCTACGCGCTTTTGCGTCTGTTTCTCTACCGAGCAACCTTTGCTGCAAACTTTGTCGAGAAGTTGGCGAAGAAAAATGCACTATCTATCTGAAAAAAAGTCCCTCGTAGGCCGCGCAATGCACGATGGCGGTTCGTCTTTTTTTTGTTCTCTAACTTTCAATGAGCCCGGTGAAGTATACTTCTGGAGTCGGCGCTCGCACAATGCGAAAAGTCCGTGATGAAGATAGGAATGGACATGGAAAGAATGATAGACCGCGGTGCAGCGTCGATGCCCCTGCCGTTGGGATGTTGGGAGAAAGGCGAGGTAACGGACAGGTCGAGGCCGAAACGCCAGTGGCCACGGTAGCCGAGTAAACTTGGCCGTGCGGTCGAATTGAGATGTGCGCTTCGAGAAAGAGAAAATTGAAAAAACGGAGAAGAAAATAATGGAAGGATGGAGGCGGAAGCGAACGTTGAGGGGAATGGCGATGAGAGGGCGTTACTTTTGCGGCATTAGAGTGCGGGAGTCGAAGTCGATAGACAGATATTTTTCAATCTGTTTTCGGCTCCTGGTGTCGCGCAGAGAAATGGCCTTCAATAGAACTACGTTCAAGATGCTTAACGTCCAGCACATTAATGTTGATAAAACAGTGTTGTGAAGATCGTGCTCGCATATCGATGTATTGTTGAATCCACGGGGGCTATGTTTGTACATAGAAGACAAGAGGCATCTCTCATCCACTCGGAAATACCTCCACCGTCTCTCGCGTGTATGGCCAGCCCGGTGCATTCTGTCACAATAGAATTATACCGTGTAAACAGTGTCTTCCACGACTACGAACTGTGCAAATTGCAGAGGATTGAAAATTCGGAAAATAATTGATACTGACTTGTGGCAATTCCGGTTTGAAGAGTGAGGTTTCCGGAACGGAAAAAATGAGTTTCTCAAACACAAAATGACTTTATTCCTTCATTTATTTATTTGTGGTTGATTTAGTTTATTTTTTTTTTGTAATTCGTCGCCGACCGACTACGATATAAATTTCGGAGACAACATCAGACAACGACTATAGGTGATTTCGGCAATGGTGATTGGCAGGAGTCGTATGGCAGGTGGGATGAGCCCTTGGTAAGCGCAAACCGCGCGCCGTGTGGGTCCTCGTCGCATTCAACAGCCCACGACGCAAGCGGTATATTGGCTTACCTGCTGGCTCACAGCCGCGACTCGCGGTCAGCACCCACATCCGCGCGATCCCCGAACCGTGTGTGTGCCCGACCAGCTAATGTCACCATCACCTGGAATTCTGAGGCTGACGTTTGATAGGCTGACGTGTGCTCTCCCGGTAATCTCGTCTGGACCACATACGCTCTGGTGATACGTGTGGCGATTCCTCTCCAGAATGCGTTCGCTAGCGCTCGAGCGTCGGTACCCTTTAGTTCTAGTGTAGAGAAAAAAATTACCCGAGCTTTTTTCATAATTCCTTTGAGAATCAACAGCAAACAGTCCTTTGTAAATTTGGTCTGTAAATGTGATTCTCCGAGACTGACGCACTGTGTGCGAAACTATAATTGTCCAAGCTCATTTTCGGCTCCAAGCTTCCGAAGCTGTTTCCGTCGGTCGCCCGTTTTCGGATTGCGGACTTCATAAGCATGATATCGTGCCCACGTACGTTGTATGGCGTGGATACCGACGTGCGAGTGCGCAGGTACCGAGGTGCTCGAGCACTGCGAACTCGGTTAACTTTTAATCCCTCATTTCCGACGACGCCCCGTACGTGACGAGACGTAATGCGGGCCGAGTTTCCGCGCTCCTAAAGCACTCGCATTCGCTCACTTTCTCAACCCCCCGCGCCCTCACTCTTTCTCTCGCAGAGAGGCAGAGCTTCGCTAAAACACTTTGGGTTTGACTATGACCAGACAAGGGATTCTTGGGCGACAGATGACCAAAGGATGTGACACCCTGAACGAACTCGCGGACAACTTTCTTAGTAACGAACAGTCTGCGCGGACAGCCTAATTGTTCCTCATTGAACACTAAGCGATTATTCCCAACGTGCTGTTCTCGAACCACCGATCTGTTGCTCATTTCACTCCAAACTCGATATTTCATATGAGAAGTTACTTTCGCACATTAATAGCCGCCAATTGTAATGTTAATTCGTGGGTTTTTCCGACTTATATGTTATGCATCACGCTAAATCATGACCTACATGTACATTAGTTCTAAAGCCGGGACAAATCCTTTTGATGCATGGATCAACCTTTGTGCATTGATTGGTAATTGAATCGTGAGGAACGATAATAAATAATTTACGAATTTTGTGTACGCGAAGGAAGTATCCTTAAGTTGTTCTTAACGTTTACTCGTCAAAGATACACAGTATTAAGTACCACGAACTTAAGCGCAAGTGTAACACGGATACGTGAAATTGTGT
Organism: Listrodromus nycthemerus; assembly: GCA_963978505.1. Classification (NCBI taxonomy): domain Eukaryota; kingdom Metazoa; phylum Arthropoda; class Insecta; order Hymenoptera; family Ichneumonidae; genus Listrodromus; species Listrodromus nycthemerus. The sequence continues at coordinate 10,384,144 of OZ021686.1, read as the reverse complement.
GTAAAGTATACGCGATAAGTGAGAGGGGAATATTGCGGTAGGGCGAGTACGTGAGCGAATATGTATCTTGCGCGTGGGGCTTTTCGCGGTGAGTCATGTACTGTACATATACTAAGTAGGGCGGAATGCGCTTGTATGCGGAGCGAGCCATGTAAAACCCGAGCACGTGGTGGAAGGATAAGGTGCTCCAACGTGAAAGTGGGTTTGGAGTGTCGCACAGCAGGTATTACGTGAACGTACATTCATACCCGTGAGCCACGTGATAGCTTACGTGTGCGATCCTTTGCGCGCCTACTTCGTCCTCCGCTCGACTGAAGTATATTCTTACGCATTGTACGTCGATCATAATATGACTATGCTTACGTCTTACGAAGCACGTACACGTTCTTCCATGCCGCACCGAAGGGCCAGTTCCGTGGTAGAAATTTTATGACGTTACGCGACGCTCCGACAGGACGCAGTCAGAGCCACATCAAGCCGTGATTTACCCTTCACAAAGCATACCTCTGTGCAGACTCTTAGGAGCATATCGATGCGTTTTGGTACGATTTGGAACGGCGCAACCGGGTTAAAATTTTCGAGAGTTACATCGCGTCCTGATAGGCTCCTCGGGAGGCCCGACGAGGACATTATAAGGCCTTATTGGGTCCTAGGAGAGGTCGATGTAAATATCGTAAAATTTGACTTGGGTCACTTTCAAAGGGTATAAAGCTCAAAAATGTATGGTAGGGTATTTCGTGATGGAAGAGTTTCGGAAGTGACAGCGATAGGTGTGCCAATCGATGCGTAGCTCTTGCGGTCCCAGAAGTTAAGCAGTATCGCTGGTAGTTAGTACTCGGATCGTTGACCGTTTGCGACGTTTGTAAACGCATGAAGATGCATAAAGATGCATCTTCATGCGTGGTACATTATACGATTGTGGCTGCGCTCTGGCTGATACATCAAATTGTAAAGCGGAAGGTAATTTTCTCAGAAATTTGTGATAACTCTGTATAAAGTCTTCCGAAGTCTCCCTGTGCGCAAACATCGCATGTGTCCCTGATCTTTGATGAATTCATATGTGGACTGAAGTCTACACGTATATGTAAAAGCGAAACACCAAGGTTCGAGGATCGTACATGCAGATTTAATATCGACTATTCCACGGCACTCGCTGTCTGTGGAATATATTTTTCTGCTACGCGTCTATCTCGTTTTATGTCTAGCAGACGAGTATTAATTACGCATTTATCGCCGGCTAGGAAATTACGTATGTATGTGGCTCTGCTCGACTCGGGGATTTCTCGCTGCAGTGTCCGGGCTCGACTGCCGCATACTATGATTTGATGGCAATTAGAGTTTGTATATTGTAGCTCGTGCGAGAGTAGCAGAGGTCTGAAATGCATGAACAGATGAATTCTTCATAGGCTCAAGAATTTTCTGCCCGATAAAGTTTGCGGACGAGGCGGGGTAGGACGCACAGGTGCGAAGAGCTTTTTTCAGTCTTTCCCTTCGTGAGTGCGGTGTACGCCGGGTTGTTTGATTGCGGTGAAAATCTTTAAGGTCGACCGAGAGCTTGCGCACATACATAAGGGTGGTCCCTCATCGGGCTCACGGATTCTCGTGCATATTTCACCGGGGAGCGGTCGTGTATGCGCATAATTTTCCACGAGCGCGTTCTCCAAACGAGCGGCGAACATTGCCGCAACGAACCCACTGAACCTCTCTCAACGACGCGGCGAAGAGCACGGAGGCTCCATGGTTATGGCGGCGTGGTACGCGTGTCCGCGAGACTGGCAGAGTTGATTAATCTCTACAATATTAAAGAAGCCGCGAGCGAGCGCGGGCTTCACAGTCAGGGGAAAGCGAGGATGTCGCGCGCACGCGCGCTGCAAAAGATCTCCATGACTTTGGCTTTTACGAGGTGAAGACTGCGGGAATCTACCTGCGACAACGGACTCGACATTCCGTTCAACTGTCGGATAACTCCTTTATTATTCATTCCGGAGAATCTTATAAATTGCGAAAGTTTGCAGATGAATTACGACACTATGCAGCCCGCTCTCACATTCGGGAACTGTCTCTCACGCGACCGGACTTAAAAATCATCCGCCAGAGATTAGCGAGTGAATCGACGCCTGGCCCAGTTTTGTAACGTATTAACTCGACATGAATCACGATAAACTATAAAGATCACGATCACCAAAATGTCACTGGGACACAGTTCGTCGAAGTTTCTGTTTTATTCGTGATCATTGAACTGTTGCATATTATTAAAAAAAAAAATCTACGTCACTCTGTCCGCGCCGCGTGAGAAAACGAAGGGAGAAAATAAAAGAAAAAATCGAGCTCACCTTTGGTTCGTCGATCGACCGATATAGTCTGTCCATCCTCCCGACGCCACATGAGCGTGGGTCGCGGATATCCGTCGGCCTTGCACGTGAGAGTGATATTCTGGTGTTCCCTCACTGCAACGGTGCTCTCAGTCGACAGGGAGTCCAATATGTTCGGCGGAACTGCAAGGTTCAACGGAGTTTGAATACATCGAACGGTTTACATATGTGGCACGTGGCATTATTTAAAGTATTATACGTGTACACATATCTGTGTGGTATATACGTATAAACTTGGAATATGTATTTTGCGTATGTACGAAGAGAGAATAGATGAATAACGATGGACGAAGGTTTCCGCGCATCATGCAAATACTCCTCACTGCAATATTATGCCACACACTGCAGGCCAGTGGATAATGTACAATATAAAGCGAAACACGAGGAGTAGCGGATATTTTGTTGTATATTTCGTACACGTACCAACAACTTGGAGATAGCCGACCTGGTTCATCATCGGACTCGTATTGATCTGGCACATGTAGTAGCCTCTGTCCTCCTGCTCAACACTTTTTATCACGAGCAACCACGTCTTCTGTTTGTCATAGGTGACCGAAAATCTCGGTATCTTGACTACCATGTGAGTGTGGATCGTCAGAAGCATCTGACGACCAACATGAAGCCACGCAACCTGAAAACAATCAAATAGGAAAATCGTGATTACTTTTCGCGAATGGACATGAAAATTAAGTCTGCAGGTGAGAAAACAAAAAAAAGCGATGCCACTTCCGTAGATGGAGAATCCTGGTTGTGCGCGAGACGACGTAAAAATACATTTGTGAATATTAATGCGCAGGGGCTTCTGTTATTTGAACCGAGGGTTCGCAGCAGTGAATATTCAAGGATGTGATATAGCACGCGAAAGAACGTCGAGGAGCGAGATGGGAGAGAGCGAAACCGACTGTACAGGAAGAATAATATGAAAACCTCGGTGGCTCTTCTCCGTTTCCAACTCTCGAGGCATCCGTCGAACGATGTCGAGTCGATATTTATCTCCATATGTCGTGTCATTTCTGTTCTTCTGTCCTTCTGTCGACGTTCTAGCGAGACGCCCCAAAAATGTATTCTGTTTTTTGGAAAGAAATTAAGGTACAACCTGCGATGTACACGATTTCTTTGTTTAAGAAACGGGCGTTTCTCTGGACGAGGAAAAAAAAAGTACAAACTCGTTTTGATTCGAAGAGTGTTTTCATACTGTTTCCTTGTCACGCTTTGAGCGACAAGACAGCTGCGGGTATCCGTGCATGAAGTAAGAAATGCATGAACAACGGGATTTCCCAATAAATCGATATAATGCGATAAAACGAAGCCGAACGGTACCTAGCTCGGAAACTTATTATGCATAGTCTAATACAGTGGCATACAGACCGACGGCCTGGCTGTTGGCTTATTAATGGAGAGTTGAGTGTTTGTAAAGTGCTTTGAGCGACTTGCTATTTTGCTTTTTGTTTTTATTGTATTCTCATTGATTTTTTATGTACTCTCAGATTTACCCCATAAGTCGATGGTAACTGCATCGCGAGGAAGAGAGCTTTCCTTGCGGCACCAAGAATAACCGAAAAGTGGCGAACAATGTTTACGTCGATACGACAGGGTTTCGTATGAGCCTATCGGGATCGATGGCTGTACATTGGGTTTTAACCTAATATCCACGCCATAAACCTGAAAGTCGTTGTGTTCCCTATTCACACGATGGTGGATTGTATTGGTCAAGCTGCTGGTCTATCCGTGATAGGATTTTCGGTTTTGTGACAGCCCAGTTTCAAATTCGTTTCCACAACGATAGATCACCAACGACCTCATCGACCAACGGGTTTGCATATGATAAGCTTCATGTATATTAATTGACTTTTATCACCGACACTAAAAATCATGTATTCATTTTTTCATGTATACATTTTTTATCAGAATTTTTCATAGCCGACGTTACTGATTGCAGCGATTTTCGGTATTTTCGAACTGCGACAATATTTTCGTTTTTTTTTTCATAAAATGAATTATTAAAAAAATGTTATTCTCAATCAGATTCGTATGAAGTTCTATCGATTCCCAGTTACATCAAATCTGTGGCCTCGTAATGAAATTTTGAGAATTTCTCTGACGTAAGAATGAACATTCGCGAGAAGAGAAAGAGGAAGAGGGAGATAGGAACGTGCCGGTGTTGGCACCTCCACCGCTGACAAACGTTATTACACCGGTATTTTACGCTCCGACAGACTAACTTTTCCGCCTTAACTAAGCTTATTATTACGGGGCAAAGCTTATGCACTTTTGCAGAAATTCCCGGTTAACCCGTGAACGAGGGTTTTCGGATAATGCGAGGGAACGAGAAGGCTGGATGCTCGAAGAGAGCGAAGCGAGCTATGCACCTTATCATCTCTTCGAGCTATGCGACTACCGCGCTATAACGACGACGTAGCGCTTACCAACTTTAACGATCGTTGCTCATCTACTAATTTCCAGTTATCCCTTTCGCCCCTTTCATTTTCGCCCCTTTTCATTTTTTTTTTCGTTGCACAGTTTCCAATTAATCTTTCACGTCGTTCTTTTCTTTCCTCAAAGAACCATTCGAGAAATTTTTTCCACTCGCTTTTTCATTATGAACCACGGTCCGACTTGTGGCTGCGGATAATTGGCCAGTGACAATCTTTGTGCCGCCTTGCGAGGGACGCAAGTATGATCGTTGAGGTCGCATTACATACGTTCAATTTTTTTTTCGGAAGGGTAATAATGAACTTCTCGGAATCTTGTTGTCATCAACGTCACGCGAGATCTTTGCGAAATATTCCACTGCTCGTGGTTACAATTCAACGTGACGAGACATCGCGTGAATGTTAAAGTCGCAGGTCGTGTAGTGCAGACAGCGGTTGGAGCGGCAAGTCGAACGGGGATTTAATTTCGCAGAGCCGAGTCGATATGAGCTGCTGGCGCAGCGGTACGCGTATCCAAACTGACCACGTTAAAAACACGTTGGGGAAGCTCAACAATCACTACCACCACTCCTTTATCCCGGTCTCTCACACGGTTTCCTCACTCACATGCTTTTCCTATGGCATTAAAGCTCGTTCGTTACGCTCGTTTCATCAAGCCTGCAATAATACCACCCACCGCGAATCCACTATGTATGTCTCGCGAAACAGAGGATCAAAGCGTAACGGAGTTGTTAAACTTACTTCTCACACGCGTCTGAGAGGCTACAGCCACGCTCCGGAGTTCATAGACTTGATCGAATTTTTCATATCATTTTCTAACATTATATAACTGTGGTCGATATTCATAACTACTGTGGTATTTCCAAATAAATGAATATACCGTCATTTTGAACCGCATTACTCTGAGAGTTGCTTGAAAGAATTTACGGCTGACTACATCTCAGATTTTTTCTTCACAAAATATTGAATAAAACGAAGTTGGCGTGAAACTAAATGATCATACCAATTATTACAGTCAGCGATGAGTGTGACAAGTTAAATTGATCTGGGGTGTCGATAAAATTGCCACTGCTTTCTTATATCATTCAAAGAAAATTAACGAAAATAAGGCCTAAGGACAACTGTTTTATCTGGCAATTATTATAGTACATAGTAGCAGGACACCAGAGTAGAAAGTCAGAAACACGCCACGTATGGTGTAAAATCTTCGATTATCCAAGAATTTTTACCATATTATCTAAAGAAAATTTTTATAAATCCGGTACTTTCTACAATAGCTGAAACTCTATTGCCCTTCTGTTGTACGCTATGGCAATGTCTCTCGGGCGATGTGGTTAGTCGTTCCTTTAAGTTCTCCTACCTTACACATTTATATATGTTTGATCCAATTTTTGCACGAAAAATCTTACCCCGTATTATGAAGCATGTATATTAAAATTTCTTTTTTCGGCGTTTTTTCGATTTCCAACTATCAGTCGTGCGTTAAGGATTATTTCCTTAATAAATAAAGTAGAAAAAAAATTAGTGAAGATAGATAAAGGTTGTTTCATAGCGTAGTTGAGGAAACAAGAGAACTCGACAGATTTTCAGATTTCGCGTGTATTTGGCTTCGTATAAAATCGGCCAAACCGGAAGTGTGACTGTGTGAGGGTTGCGTCGCTGAGAGACGAAAGTTTCTATAGTCGGTACAGGCCGGCAGCGTCCCGAGAATTTCCACGCCGATTGAATAGCTTGGCAACGTTTCAAAAGCCGCCTTCAACCGTGAGTGCTTCACTTATGCAAGCCCGTTGCCGAACACGCGCGACCCGCTCGTTCCTCCCTCGCACTCCCGCTTATATTTCGTATCATCCAAGCTGGGTAACCGCCTGCGAATTAGTGCCTTCGAACGTTGAATGTAACCTTTATACACGCTCCCTTTACATCCGCCAAGTTTTGGCGAAATTTGATCCCGGAAAGAAATGAGGAAACAGCGAACGGGACTGTGAGACGTTCGGTTCAACTGATAATTCCCAACGCGGAACTCTCCGCGCAGACGTGCCAGACGTGCCAGAACGACACCGAAGAAAAATCGTATTTCACGAATGTCTCGATAACTAGCTCACTCCTGACTGTAAACGTAGTTGGTGTGATTTTCAACGGGATATTTTCCGTGTTCGTTTCTATCGGCTCGGGCCCAACGATAACGATGAGGTTCACCGGGACGAAATTTAAAACAGCGTCAAGAATTCTTGACGCTGAAAATTAATTAATTTTACAATATTTCTCGAGCTGCCAACCGTCCGATGAAAATTATAAATGAAAAAACCGAATCCTTTTCTTTCGTTACAGAGTGACGAGAGTTGGACGTGAGATATTTAAATTTGTTCGTTTGCTTACGCACCGGTGAACACCGGTGTAGGTTTGCGTTGGTACTACGCTGCAACGTGGATTATCCTTAATTTCGTCATCGACAGAAAAAAAAAACCTACCGCTTCTATCCGCAGCCGGAACGTCGATTCGGCAACGCCAGTTGCTGCGTTATCACAGTGGCTCTTCAGTAGTACCGTGTGTAATAACATCGCGCAGGAGCATATCGTGATTTCCCATAAGATCCCTTGTTGCATTCTCGCCCGTTTCGCATCGGGGCCGAACGAACCATAAAGGAGCGGCGCTTAAGAGGCAAAGAGAGTATAAAGGAGTAAAAAAAAAACTGTTAAAAAAATAACTATCGCACAGTTTTTTTTTTTTTTTCATTTTTTCTGCAAAATGCCTGAGGGCTCAGGCCTCAGCACTGATGAAAAAGAACGGGAAAAGGGGGCCTTCGTGCCTATATTCTCCTTTTTATTCCATGCACTCGGTTCTCGCTTGTAAGCAAAGCAGGGTCGTATAAACCCAGGGTGGAAACTATTATAAGAAACACAAGCACAGTAATAGACCTGTTTTCTCTCGGTGAAGCGTAATAAATGTATGACGCTGTGTAAGCTCCGTCTCTATCCACCGGCAGGGACGGGGTTGAGTATATTCGCGGATAATTCAACTTTAATAATCATCGTAAAGGCGCTGCGTACGACGGTAAATCTCCGGATTTCCTCTTTTGCCGTGTACGCTATTCTTTCACCGAGCATATAAACGATAAAAGGGTTCTTCAATTATTATTCACTAGTGGAGTTTGATGCCGAAGTTACAATAGACCGGCTTCGGAGCCAAATTAAAAACCTCTCTACGACGAAGTTATCATCGGATGTGCGGTATCTCCCGCTTTCTTCGTGTTGTCCCGAGCGAAAGGGGTGCTTGAATGAAAAACTTCAGACACCGAACGCGAGAATATTGACGAAAAAAAATGGTTTGTTCGCATGAGAAGAGCGGAGAAGAATCTTCTTTTTTTACGTGATAAATAATTTTGGTTACTCTCGCACACGACACTGTGTGTCCGGAAAGGCACGTCAGTGGGTGTCTGTCTAGACCAGGGAAAATCGAAACTGCATTACGACCGTCATTAAATATGTACGATCGAGTGGGTACATAAAATGTTGATAGCCCCCACCGCATGAGAGTCCTGCGTTCGGCAAAGCTCCTCGCTAATTTGTATTACCTCGAATCGCGTTTTTCCACTTCGGACACTTTTGCACAATCTGTATATTAAAACATTTTTATCTTTTGCGTTGTGAATTAACAATGTTTCAGGAGGAGATTTAATGACACTTCGAAACGTCGCTATGAGATTCCGACGAACGATACGTCAGCTTTAATCATTAGGGTTGGTTTTTTTTTTATTTTTACCCCCACCCATACGACCTCCCATAGTTCAGTAACTCCGTGCTTCCTGTGTCTCGTGCCTATTCGCGGATTATTTAATATCCCGGTAGAAAATCATTTCCGTTACGGGTCTTTTTTTTGTGCGACTGCTTCAAAGAAGAAGTCACACGCGAGGGCGTATTGCAACATCGCTCCGGGCTCCGAATAATTCTCGGCCGGCTAGAGAATAGAGAGCCGCAGGGAGATCTAATTGAATGGAGTGGTAATTGGAAAAAAAATTGTAGGGTTTCTTCATTCAAAGTTCGAACCAGCCGCTGGCGCCAGAGATTTCGACTCTGCATAGATGCCCTATGATCAACTTCAATCCCACGTGATAACTGCTAGGACTTCGCCGGCGTAAATGAAAGTGTTATCGACTCGTTATTGGAAAAGGGGGGCTTGCAATTTATTTTTTGAAATTGAGACTCGAAAAATTAGTAAAAATATCGTCCAAAAAAATTCCGCTGTAGTGATTGCCTTCCGAGAAGTCCTGTAGGTAAAATCAAAGGGGGATTATCGATTGTCGTCTCGTACTGTGTTCCGCTTCTCGTTGGAACATCGAGTTTATGGCGTAAGCTTTTTGTGCTCAAATCTTTAAGATGGATAGGAATCGTCTTCGGGAACGGTCGAGGGGATTAGTTGAAGCTTTAAGATGCTCCGGAGGAGTTGAATGCCCAGTAGCTTTTCCATTGAAACTTTCCACAAAAGAACAATGTTACACGAAAATTACGAGGGAACGAGATTCCCTCTTGTCGGGGTTTCGAGGAATCAAATTCAATTTTTGTCACGCCGGGTCTTCGGTCTGTTCGGAAAGTCGCGACGTCCGCACCGTTCATCGACGTTACATTGCTATACCGTCCGACGAACTGTCGTATGCGTGTGTACGCTGCCAGTTCGTAGTAGTTTAACGCACCAATTCATGGAAAAGTGGCTATTGCGAGCGATGCGGGACTAGCCTGGAATGGTGCAGAGCAATAGAGCGAGTTTCCTTTGATCGGTGGGCATCGACGAGGGAGGCAAATCGAGATATAGTGCGACGGAAACGTGTGGCAGAAGCACTGAGGGTCTCTGCAAGCAGTACCGTATCGCCGGGGATTGAACTATAACCTACTGTATCAACGTTGAAGCTTTCGCCGTGCGCTACCTTGACCAACACACATGCCCACTTGTACACTACTACGCGCTCTCTTCCTGCGTGGTGTTTGACAACTCAGTGATGCACTTGCGGAGCGATAGAAATAATGTTTAGAGTAACTATTTGCGAAATTTATCAGTGGTTCTACCCCGCGCATACGTCCACACCCATCCATCTACCCGTTTCGTCCACTAAATTATTTTCAGAGTTTAGTTGTCCGAGGTACAGGCATCCGTATGAAGGATTCAGACTGGATAAGTGGTTGGTATGGAGAAACTGTCATTTGCGATACTAGTGCGGTAAAGCGAACTTTATGCATTGGTACCTGCATATTTTCTACGGATATCGCTAGAGAAGAGCTACTCTGTGCTTGCTGATTGTGCCACTGTACAGGTAGCGTGCGTAAGGTACGAGAAACGTCCGTACGAGAAATATGCGGTACAGTGAAATCGGTCCGACGTGCGCATGCATCGGGTATTTATCGTACACTTGGTTACAAAGCGCAACTTATGTCACTTTTGTCAGGCACTAAAAGTATCACTTTTTATGCATCAGTTGCAAGAAGTAATTTTTACTGATAAAAATGTTGATCCCCAGCGGTGAGTTTAAGGTTGAACGGTACATGTGTCATTCAACGAAGGTACCGTAGGCTTGATATGGTTAGTAGAGCCTCAAATTTCGCTGCGACTGAGTACACCGTAAGGTGTGTCTGCCTACTTGAATAGAAGCAAGCAATGCAGCTCAGCTTCGCAGAGGAGATACGCGGGCGTTGTCTCGTTTCGTTTGGCAAAAATAGTAACGCGTGACGTTCGATATGCTTGTGTGGCCTCTATAGCTTTGATAGCCAGATGGCTGCTATGGAGAGCCCGAAACCTACAGCGGGAGAATCGGGGTTGCCTGATGCGTTTCCAATACCGTTGCGTAACGACACCCGATCTCTCTGATGCAAGCGAGTGAGTCTTCCATCGTGCGAGGGGGAGACTCGAATGGCCCGGTGGGAGACATCGAGATAGGATAGTGGAATGCAAAAAAAAAACCATGAAGAAAGGAGAAGCGATTATCGTACTTCGAGGCTGCAGAAAAACGCGTCAGAACCACGCTGGAAAAAGTAAATACTGCGACTAACCAAGGCGCAGTAACACGCGTTCAAAGGTGTTATGTGTTCGGTACAATAAAAATGTTTATTCGAATGAAAAAATGATGAATCAATTGAGGCTTTGAACGTAGGAGAGGGCGGGGCAAAATGGCACAACACGACAAAACAGGTGTGAAATACCGGATGTATTGCTAGGACAAAATGGGGCATCCAAAAATTGTTGTAAGATCAAGTTTTGCCCACACTGTCCCGTTTGTCCCACTATGCGATTTTGTCTCAGTCTCCCGGAAATCACCGGGATTTTTTAAAATCTAAACAATTTTCCAACCTCGATGCTCGTGTATAACCTCGATGCTGGTGGACCAGTATCGATATGTTGTTAACAAGAATATAGATAAAATCTGTTGATACAATAAATAGCGATGAGAATCGAAAAACAGAGTGAAAACCGGGAAGAAAATGTTTATATTTCCACTCGACTGAACCTCGCGTCATAACGAAGTAGTTGTCGATCGACATGATTTATCGAAGCGGAAATGGAAATTATATTGTTCATCTCTCTCGCCATCCGGTTCGCGAGGCGGAGAGGTAAGAGGCTCGAATCATACGCCAAGTATAACAGAAGGCTGCGAGCGTTGAGAGGATGAGAGTGAAACTCGAAACGTTCGCGAGTCGCTCGGTCGTATCGGGCTCGCGCGGGAAACTGACTAAGTTGGCGTTGCTGGGATAACATTGTCGGTCTATTGTCAGAAGAGCGTACGAGTGTTGCTTGCGTCCATTTCGTACAGCTTTCCTGCTTCGGGGTATCGATATATTTTAATGACCGATTGACGTCGATGGTCGACGACGTAATGGTAGACTGAGACGACTCGAAGACGATATAATAACACAAATATAACAGTGTATATATCTCTTACCGAGCAGATTTTTCATCGTACCGAAGCTTCGTTTCGATTCGTTGAAACGTAAGTAATCTGTTATTTTCCCATCGCCATTCTCGATATTGAATCGGTTGAAGAAAATAGATGCTTTGATCAATCGAAGGAACAACGACAAACCCAGCGAAGATGGATTATCCAATAACGTTTCCGCTGCAAATTTCCGACTGTGGCGAACAGTGTCGAGTGGAAATACGATGGATAATCCGGTTTATCTTGTTACTCGATTAACTGTACAGCCGAGGGTCGGTAATGCTGCGGCGTCTAAGCGAAATCCGCCTGTATCGGAGGGTAGCTTAGGAATTTCCAGTGTAAGGCTGGCGTGTATATCACGCAGAAACGCACTGCAAATTGAACGTGAACTAGTCTCAATCGAGGTGCGTTTAATTACCTTATAACTGCCAAGGTTGTTAATAACGCAGGGCAAGTTGGCGTCCCTGCCCACAGCCACGGTAACGTTCGGTATCGGCTCTGCGAACATTGGCGCTTCCGACAGAGCTGAAACAGAAATAAAATGTCGATGATTTATTATATATTATAAAATATATCAAATAGTCCGGTGACAATCGCATAAACAACTTTTTTTTGAACGAAGAATATAAAAGCAAAGTGATGCATTTTTTTTACGCTCCTATATAAATCTCGCACCGAAAGGATTAACGACGATCGAATAGATATCCGATATAAACTGCGGTACATTCGGTCCGGGAAAAATGTATTTACGGTGGAACAGAAGCGATTACAGTGAACAAAATCGAGAATTTAATCGGAGTATGTTTTTGTTGACAGCGTGCATCGGTTAGAGTACGGATGTGCAAGTGCATTTCGTCAGTATGAAAGCCGGGGTAATCGTCCCCCCGTTTCAGTGTATTTTAACTCGGGTATTTCCGTATACATTTCCTCGTCAATTTTACGAGAGAATAAAGAACCGAAACCCCTCGATCTCGCTCGCGGTCCGCGGCAGAAGCCGGAAAATGAAATTGGGTACATTTATGGTATCGGCACGGAGCCACGGAAACTCAATCCTCCATAAGTTTAGCTCGCGTCGACATTCCTTCACTTCCCCGTCGCCTTTATCACGCACGAAGTCGCTATCGGGACTCTGTGAGTTCGGGCGTTACCGTCGTTAGCGAGGCTCGTTTGGAGGGTGCAATCCCATGGGACAGCTGTAAATACCCTATCCGTCGGAACACGCGGTCGAAGTAATCTTTTTCCCATATCGTCCTCGTCTCGACACAACCAACGATCTTACTCACCGCACAAAAAAACAGAACCCACAGAAAATAACATTCAGCTAATCGAAGAATTCGTTTCTGAAATAATTGATCCCTCCGAACCGCGCTATGGAGAGATACACCACGAATACAAAATTCGTACGAACGAAGGTTTACCGGTCGGGAAAAGGGGAGGCCGTGGAAGATGGAAAGGAAGGAGATCCAAAGCCAATACGAAGACGGCCGACATTACCGCCAGGTAATACAGTATTCTCAAAGTTTTATGAAAGGAAAGTCGAGGGAATAGTAAAAAGTTTTAATGGTGGAGAGGGAGCGGAGCGAGGAGCTCGAATACGCGGCAAAGGGACGGGGCGAGGGGATTCGATGATTATACAAGGCTCGTCGAGAGTTGGGACAAGCATGGATAGTTAATCAACAGCGAAATCCGTTCGAGCGTGTTTATCCGGAGAGATAGTCGCATCAGTTTTCACGCCGAAGAGAGTGAGCCATCCTTCGCGTCTCTTATACTTCTGGAATCTCGACACCGTCGGCCGCTGCGGACCCTCCCGCGTTCAACTATTCCGCCGCCGTACCGGGGACAGACCACGGGATGCCCGCTACGACATTGCACGAGAGGATCGCACCGGCCGTTCGCGAGACTCCTCGACGTAAAGTTTCGACGTGGTGTACTCGACGGTGAAGAAGAGGAGGGTAGTTGGCTGGTCGCTCGACCGGAAAGGGTAGCAACTTCGATTCCGCTTGAAAAGACACACATCTAGCCGCACTGACCGAGGACCGAGGGAACTCTGGAGTTCCCGGGAAAGATCGGAGAAAAGAGAACGATGGAGAAAGTCAACAGACAGTCGGTCATCTCCCGAACGGTACGAGGGGTGCCCGGGTCCACGACCTTTCCACGGAGATTCCGAAGCCTGAGAGGAGTCCTCAAGAGATTGGCACTTTAAGGAACAGCCGGTCGCTGTTTATTGACACACCTATGTCCTTCGTCCAGCTCGTTGCGAAGGTCATTTTCACCAAGCGTGCCAATCACTGGTACGAGGCAGTTGGATCGATCTGCATAAACGCCGACACCGTTAGAACGTGTACGCATCGGTAAGCTGCACGCGAGTTTCTGTTTTTCCTCCGGTCTCCGCAACCCACCGTCAGGAATTGTATCCCCTATTCGTATCAGTTTTGCAGGATGCGCGGACGGAATATCGTCCAGGAGCCTGAGTATCGACGGGGCTCAGCAATTGTCCACGCTGGTTGAGGCGAAGCCGATAGGAGGTCGGGACTTTGTGGCGGAACTCCATCGTGAACGGATGCGATATTTTGTACGCCGGTGTGGCCACCGCGTTGGGTGCTACGATGAAAGTTTTGGCAGTGATAGCCGACTGGATCAGTCTCTCGAGAAACGAGGATCCGACCGGTGCAACCGAAATCCCGGGGACTTTGGATACCGATGGAAAGTCACAACAATTTATTTCTCGCAATCCCGGCGAGCTTCGTCGTTATCGGGGCGGAGCAGTGACTCCGGGGATTCGATCGAGGCAATATTTAAAGATCAGTGTCATCGATCGGGACTGAGCGAGGACATGAATATGACCGATGGTATGCAATACTATCCGTGCGATAAACTGGTTGCCCGCGGAATCCGTGGAATGGTCTGTTAGCGAGAGGAATGAAGAGTCAGACCTAAGCAGTAGAAATAATAAGATCCACGGATGAATCATTCTGCTTAGTGTAGGAATGCACTAAGGAAAAACTGTGCGCTTAGATTTACCGGTTCGAAGGCTTTTATATTTTCTCTTCGATTGCGAAACACTGGCTATCGTTGAGTCAGCTGCAGTTGGAAGTGTCGACCTGTCGCTATTACCTTGCTCGTTATCTCGTGCAAGTTAATCAGGCTAGCGTGACTTTTTGCTATTGCCGTAGCAGAACAAGTTGGGTCGGTGCGTACGGAGCAGCGGTCGGTTGGGTCTTCCGGTGTATCGTAGATACGGTACCATCGCTGTCATTACATCAGCTGATCGATTACATTCAAAAACAATTTTCGACGTGTCCGTATGTGGGTGTCGTTGTGTTTGTGCGAGAGGCCAAGTGGTCGCGAAGTGAGTTGAGAAGGCGTGTCGATTGATGTTTGTTCTAATGCATCGGGCATTGCGGTGTGGGAAACCGTACGTTGTCCCTCAACACTCCTGAAGCGGCCGATCGGCACTGAGTTTTTTTTTCGCTTCGCCGTACGGCGATAAGTCGAACGTGTAACGCTGCGTCTTTACACATACGCCAAAAAATGGATCCTTCAATCGTCGCCAAACTCCTGGACTACCCTACGTGATCTTTTCGAACATGAATAACATATTAAATTCAGAGATTAGTTTGATTCGTTGAACTTGAAAATAAGTTTTCTCGGGTGAAAATGATTAATTCGTTGGAAAGTTTGAATAACCAGTTGTGCGAAACAAAACGGTGCTTCGGATTGATGGAACGAAGCAGTGGCATGATGGAAAAAAAAGGTAGGCGAGTTGAAGCGTTTCACGTCGATTACGGTATTTCACGGCACTCCGTACACCCCCTCGTAACCAGCAATTCATGCATGGTCCTGGCGACGTCCTCTTGTGTATCGAGTTCGATATCGGTTGTCCCGTTAACGTTGGTCGATATCGTCGTTATCGTCATGGACTTTGACGCGACGCGTCGTAATTCAATAATCACACGAGGAAGACTGATAATCTGGTGAAACTCCTGTCCACGTACGTGTTTCCGATAAGCGACTCATCCCAGCCGACCACCAGACGCAAACGCGGAGTAACCGATTGCGGACCTTCGAGCTTCCCAAGCATCACAAACGAGCGCGCATGCCTTGGTTGTAAGGTGTGTGCTTCTTTAAGACTTTCGCCTCATCGACGATCAGACTGCGATTTTGTTATATCCACGGCGGATACCGGGACACTTCGAGTGAGTAGGCGACTGCATAACGACGATTTTATCGGTGAGTAAACTTTCCTCGTGATCAACGCGTGGAATATCATCGTTCTCTTGTCTACGCGAGATGTCGGCTTCTGAAAAGTTGATCCCGCAATTCGGTCCGTCTTATACGCATAGAAGAGTAAACCGATTCATTTTAATTATCTATTTTTTTTACGAAATTGTTAAGCTGGTAGAAACACAAACTGTTGGGGATTATCGTTTTTTCGTGCCCGACTAGTTCAGATAGTCTGGCGTATCGTTACGTGACAGACATCGACGCCTTACAGTCGCATTGAGATTTGAATTTTCTTTTGCACAGAATTTGCCGGACTTGAGTCCGTCGCGAGAGTTATTGAAAACATTGGAGTTTGTAAACATTGTGATGCTGCGAATATAGTTCAACTGTTGTGTTTATTCCACGAACCCACGGAGTCGTACGGTCCGTGCCGACCATATTAAAACTGATTACCTAAAAAGAAGTCACTGTTCCCGCATCCGTCTCATTATTTCCAGGTGAGACGAAACCGGTGTATCATTGTTGGTGGAAGCACTTGTCCCTGGTTGGAACACCGATAAGCAAGATAAAATGTTATCACTTGCCGCAAGACTGTCAACAGGACTATAGCATCGCGCTATGCCACGCATCGACATACATTTCTATTATCCGGTTCCAACTGATATCGTTGTGGATATGAATTGGTACAAACGATATAAGCCTACTGGTATGAAATAGAATGTCAGACGTGCGAGTAACTTAGTGCATCGAGATGTAGTTTTCAAGTGGATGCAGTGTGGAAAAAAGGGTGAAAAATGCATCTCTTTAAGAGAGTAAACAATATTTGGCTCAACCTGAGTTTAATCGCGATAGCGTTTTTCTGGGTAATCTTCGTTGTGTATTTCACCGTTAGTAACGGTTCGTGGCCATCGGGCAAATTCACCTTCTCGTCGGCAATTGTTGGCTTACGTCCTGCTGTTTGTCCTAATGGAACAATCAAAAAAATACTGTTCTACAACGATATGTTCGGTCACACAGATTTTTACTTTGGCAGTGGTGACGTGTTTGAAACGTGTTCGGGTGTCGCAAAAAATTGTTGGGCGACTCACGATAGTTCGGCCGCTATGATCAATGTCGAAGACTTCGACGCCGTTCTGATTCACGGCAGTGATCCGGACATGCAATCGGTACCGGCTGTGAGACGCGACCGTCAACTATATGTGTTCGTCAACCTCGAGAGTCCGGCAAATCGTCCGATTTCGCATGCTGTGTTCGAAAACGATTTTTTCAATCTCACAATGACCTACAGGCTGGACAGCGATGTCGTGTGGTCTTACGCCGATGTACAAGAACTGAGTGACAGAAAAGTCGTCGCACCGAAACTTGATATCGTCTGGCCCACAACGTTTTTCAAATCAACAGGTGAATCAATGCATTTTATTTGAATTCTATTCATTGTTGTTGCTATTTAAAAATTATTGTACACTGCTGATCGAAAACCTCGAATGCCAATCTGTCAATCAGTCGGTAAGACAGGTGAGCAACACCTATTTACGGGCGGATGAATCTGCTGTATAATCGCGGACTGCGTTAAACACAATGCTTATTTCACTGCATTTCTACACAGTAATAAATAATTTCGATACATCGGAATACGAAGGTTCGTAAAAAAAATTTCGTTCATCACCTGTCAAACTCGTCTCTTTAGGTTTGAGTATAAAAACCTGTATTTTTATTTCCCGCGATATTAAACATTTTAGTTCGTACTTTTATTTGTAAAACTAGAAGAACCAATCGGTGGTATCGCAAAATTAACAAATAAAAAATTGTGGAAATTTGTGGTCAACAAGTTGTTGTAAAAAGTACAACACTGAGCGAAGGACGTAGTAAATATATCTGTGTCGCTTAAAATATATTAACATAATACATAGTGTTAGGGAATTAGTCCTGGGAGGGAAAGGCCCGGTAATGTAAAAATCTCTCGAAAAATCCGGGATTTTCTGCAGTACTACAGTGAGCTATGGTATATTTTTGTCAGCCGGCCCGTGGTTTTTTCAAGATCCTTCTCTTAGTTAACGAAACCTTCTCTTAGTTAACCTGATCGAAGTGAGTCCACTTACGGCAATATGACTGCAATTCAAGGACAGAAAACCTCCTCAATCATTTCACGTCCCACCAAGGTTCTCAGTGCAAAGTTACAGCATAAAGTCATGGTTTAATCCTTGATACGAACAAACGCAATTGAACTGTTAGCCGAAGGTCGGCTTTGCGTACATCCATTACACTTCGTTATCTGCGCGATCTTATCGCTGTTATCATTATCTGACCTAACTTGTGGCCGTCGACTGTCGCAAACAGATCCGCAAGCCCCAAGACGACCGATAGAAAAGGGACCAA
This sequence comes from Listrodromus nycthemerus, assembly GCA_963978505.1. NCBI lineage: Eukaryota > Metazoa > Arthropoda > Insecta > Hymenoptera > Ichneumonidae > Listrodromus > Listrodromus nycthemerus. Next base: position 10,365,824 of record OZ021686.1, on the reverse strand, counting down.
CGGGTAAGCGAATTACCAAGACCAAGCCTGCTGTTTGGATGGTGAGCAATTGTAACGGTTTAAGCGGCAGAAGCAAATACGTAGAGGAACTGGCGGAACACGTTAATGTTGATATCTTTGGAGGGTGCGGCAAAAATACCGGGTGTCGGAAGGGAGACGATCGTTGCTTTCGGGACATCGTCGAGCCCGACTACTTCTTCTATCTGGCGTTCGAGAACAGCATGTGCCAAGATTACGTCACGGAAAAACTCTACAATGCCTTGAAGTAAGGACTCATTTTTTCGCTCATAGCATTCTCTATAATTGCTCCCGACTCTATGTCGGAACAAAGATGTGTTGGGCGAGAATGTTAAGAACAGATGAAACAATGTAGCGGACTGCTTGAATGAGAAACTACATACGAAAGTCGTAAGTCTTTGCGCAGCACTGATAAATGCATACTGACGAAGAGTACATACGTTCACGGACTGGAACGATGCTAAAAGAAGAGTTTTACTATCGCGGTGTTTTTATTATCACCGAACGTTTCCGAGAGATAATTTGAAATTAAAGTTTCTCCGGAATGTGCACGAGTATGGAGATTTTTATTTAATTTTCTATACGCGGATCAATGTGTTAAGGTTGTTTCGGGGAGGACTTTAACTGCGGGGGTTGAATAAGAAAATCGATTATTCGTTACGTTTATGTATTAACGGGTGTGCTATAGGAATGCGGGATTTGAACAAATGGCTCCGCAGCCAGACGCGATAAATTCTCCGACTCTCTTGGTGTGCAGTACGGTATGTACAGTTTTGCTAGAACAGTCGAGGGCAATTTGTGAGCAGAGAAAAAAAGAAAAAAAAAAAACAAGCTGAGTACGCCGAAGTAATTAAAAATAAGGTTAAAGATCTGTAAACGAATGTTCCTAATTCACGTTTATGATGTCCGGCAGATTGAACGTGGTCCCAGTGGTCTACGGAGGTGCAAATTACACTCGATTCGCTCCTCCAAATTCCTACATAAACGCATTGGATTTCGACGATCCGCAGGCCCTGGCGGAATATCTCAAAAGGTTGATGAGACAACCACAGGAGTACGAGAAATATTTCGAGTGGAAAAAGCACTATGAGATCGTGGATTCCAGCAAAAGAGTCATTTGCCAACTGTGCCACTATCTTCACATGAGCCATAAGCCCAAATCCTACACATCTCTGTCGGCTTGGTACCAGAATGACAAGTGTCCGCTTCAAAACAAACTGAAAGACTTATCCTATTTGACGGGTCGTGTCCTACAAGACTAACGATGATGAGCAGAATTTGAGGAACAATAGCTCAAACACAATAATTAATTACAGAACTTGCAAACTGAGAACATGTAATACCTAGTTATTTAATTCATTGATCTTCATCGTCGAGGAATTCACCCACTATCGGTGTTCGAGATTGTAAGGCTAATCATGCCCGAAATGGACTCAACATGTTGGGGAAGAATCATCGATAGTTCATTCCGTCAGTTATTATTAAATTGTCACAAATAAATTGTATTTTCGTATTGATCATTTGATTTTCCCCGAGTGCCAATATAACTTTCGTATCTCTGGACACACATCTTCAAAAAAATCCGTGCGTTACGATGACGTCTAACCGCGATATCTCGCTAAGGCTGGGACTGATAAAGGGAGTGAGATGTCTTTGATGCATTGCCTAGGGTGTACAACGCGCTGAACAGAGCTGAGCCGAGCTGATCTGCTCTGAGCCGAGGCTTGTGCTGTTGGTGGCACACGATATGTCGCTTCGTTTCAAACTTCGTTCACTCGGAGTTTATCCTCAGGGGCATTAGGTGACGTGTGCGAGTATATCGGCTGTACGTAGCGAAGAGTATCGAGAGGGGATGCACGACGAACTACCGAAGTAGTCGATATTCTGGTTTTTCCGTCCGAAGGCGAGGGCGATCGAATCACGATGAAGGAAACACCGTCGAACCACGGGACATATGTCGACAAAGTTATAGACCGGGATTTTTAATTCCCGGAGCGATTATCGCCATTACTGATCCACGATTGACGTCGCTCAAAGAAGGATGTGAAAGAGAATAAAAAAAATGTTTGGTCATTTAAAAATTGATGATAAAGCCATCGGTACAAAATACATCGGTATAATGGCATCGCGTAATTACACGAAAACCCGTACTTTTTCTTTCCGCACCGAGACTTCGTGTACTTTCCAGTTTGGAGGTTTTCAGTTGCCGCCATTGGGAGAGAGGAAGAAAATCCCAGCGGTTTTCTGATGGTAGGAGATATTCGTGGGCACCAACGGTATTGCATTGCGTTCCGTGCTAGCGGAGGCTTCGAGTCGATTAGCGGAAGGAGCAATTAACGTTCTCTGGAAAAGTCCTGAAACCCGAGTTTTCTCTCGGTTCTCAGGCTTTCTTCCACTTTCGGTCTCCATTGGTACTCCGGTGCTGTGCGGCTCCTTCGACCTGGAACGCATACAGACAAATCCCAATGGACCTTGCTCCGCTGCTCACGCTGATATACACAATTCAGAGAATGAAAGTCCCCGAACTGTGGAAGTTCCTTTCTGTATACACTTTATAAATCATGGAGAGTCGAGTTCGAAATATATTGATGGGAACTGTTGTTTCATAAAACAACGGTTGCACGCTATTTTATCTGCTCATTCAAGCAGTTTGTAACATCGCTCGAATCGCACTATTCCATTACACTTGCGAGCATCCAGCAGATGAATATTTATTTGAATTCTGTAAATATTTACATAGACGAATAAATATTTGTTCAAATTCAATAAAACTTCATATAAATTGACTGAACATTTATTGACGGGTCGCCAATAAAATAAATCATGACTCTGAGTCCGGACCTTGATAAGCGAACGGCTCGGGAATATAGCAAAATAGGTTAGGTTCCTTCGCTTAAATAACTCAAATTTCGTTTTCCTTAAAAATGACTTCGCAAGTATTTCGTTACAACATATCGTCCGCGATTTCTCTTCCTCCCCATATCTCCCATTCCGACGTTATTCAAATGCCTTTCCTCTTTGTTTTTCCGTTCCTCCTGCCTCGCTCCGCTAACCGGTAAAGCGGAACGAGGAGATTCCATCACACTGTTCTCTTCCTTCGCCGCTCAACGACTACGCCTGCACCTACTCGTGCCTCACGCCTCTTTGCGAAGGGCAATAAATATCCAAGCCGTAGAGACTGGAAAAGCTCGGCCCAGTGCACCGAGAACGAAAGAGGGCAAAAAAGAAAGAAAGATAAAGGGAGAGAGAGGGAGCAGGGGATCGAATAAGGATAAAGAGAAATTACAGGCCTTACGGGATGCACTGTGCCTCTCTCCTACGCTCTTCCCAAAATCCTTTTATAAGTTACCGAGCCTTCTCGCTCCCTCTTTTTTTTCCCCACCGTTCCCCATATAATCTGCACTGGAGCTCTTTCACTCGACGTTACTCACTTTCCAGCTTGTAGTCTTCCCTCTTAATATTTTTTCGCTTTGCCCGACTTCAAGTTCTTTTTTTCCTCACCGCTGTAAATCATTGTTCCTCCCACCGGCTAATAATGCTTCCACGTCGATTCGAAGTATCCATTGAAAACTAATATAACTACTTCATGGTTCACGTGCCGATGACACTGCGATTCCAGGTTATCATACTGGAGAGTCGTGCGCCGGGTGCTAAAATATTTCTGAAATGCATCGGGAGTGAGAGCTCTCAGCTGCACGTATAGCGAGGTAGAATAACCGTCGGGGTAGTGAGGGGATCGAAGGGGTTGTCGTTTACCCTGGTCCCTTACATAGGGGAACCTCGAACGTTTCGCCGCAAAAGCTCGTAAACAACCAACGTCGGTGAACGGCCGAAGCATCAGCGGCCATACAAGAGTAAGATAGAGAGGGAAAGAGCGATAGATCGATTTTTCAATTAAACGCCCACGCTAGCGCGTATACACGGCTACCACCACGCTTCGTCGACGTCCTCCGCTATACTCGGTTCTTCCCCCATCGTCGTCGTCGGCGTCGTCGTCCTCGAGGCAGCCTCCGTCGCTCGTATAGATTTCACCACGATTCGCATAAATTCGCGCCTCCCACCGAGAGCGGATAGGTATCTAGCCTCCCATTCAGTTTATCAGCAATAACTTCGGGTCTTTCATATCTCCCCAATAATTTCACCTCGAGAGTGCAAGGAACGAGTAAAGGGATCCTCGGCGAAGGAGAGGGACGGGGTGCTATTCGAACCCGGCGAGCCTCGCGAAAGTAGTAGAGTAGAGAATATTCATCTCTCTCTATCTCGGCCTTTCTGTTCACCCGAAACCCTCGCCTCTTTCACCTTACCGATTCCCAAGCTCGCTCGATTTCTCTATCGCAACCTGCTCGTTTCTACATGATGGCCGGACGAACAAGGGAGCCGGAGGAAATTTATTCGGCGGATAAAAATGTCCTTTGAGTTTATATGAAGCAGCGAATAGCAGAGAAAGGAATTCGGGGAAAAATGAAGGTTTATCAAAATCAATCCCCACCTTACTGGATATTCCGGAGGGACAAACTGAGAGAGAATGGCCAGATGTCGTAGTGCCCGTCGCAGACAATGACGGAGCTTCGAATCTGTTTAAGAATATTCCTTTGCCAACAGGGTGCACTTGAGGTCGAAAATTATACGGAAAGCAAATTGTTGGGAAACAGCGCTATGTATTAAAGAAAAAATACCTTCGAAACAGCGAGATGTAATTAATAGCCGTGGGGGTAGAACCGGGAGGAGGAGAAATAGTACGAGGTACCTGTAAACAGTTTATACATGCTCGAGAGCAATCGTACCGAGCGAGAAAGCGGGAAGGCGCAATTAATCCAAGTCGCTGCCGGCCCGAAACCCACTACGTTTCTCGTATTTGTGAAATTCTTTAGAGTAACCATACTCCGTACGCCCCTCTACATTTCCATGCCGTAGGGCGAGATTGTGCTAGAGAGACGTGGAATAGGCGTGTCCAAACATCTGGAAAATACACATGAAAAATATGCTTTAAATGAAACCAGATGATCGTTCGATAAAAGGATAAGTTTAAATGACGGCAGCCAATCGATGGCTGCTGGTCGGCGATCCGGCTGTTGTCGGATTGATTTTTATCAACAGTATATACATCTCAATTCAAATATACTATCGATAAATAGACATGCAGTCTCGTCACAAAGGAACGAATAATAATGCTGTTGACGAATTTCTTGTCGTGAGTGAATTGGCCAAGTTTCTGGAGAAACTGTGACTACGTCACGGAAAATGTGACTACGTCACAGAATCTGTGATCCCTGTGATAACCACGGTCTTCGGATAATAATGAACGAGTTTTATGGTCGATTGAGAGGAAATCCTGTAAAATGTATTTTATCGCCAGTTATTGCCACAGCTCAATTGCCTTTTATAAAAAGTCTTCCATACTGCAACGTTTTATCGCCACCGGTTGGTTTAGTCCGTAACGCGACCGCTCGGTCTGCGATACAAGCGTGCAGCTATGCTTTGGCGTGTATTGGATGGCCGGTGCTCGATGATCGAATCCGACGCGTTAAACCGCACGCGTTTTCGTTTTCTTAAGGTACACCGAACTTGTGCTCTGCGGTGCGCGTTGGGCCGGTGGCGAGGCTCTTCCCTCTAGCCCTTTACCGCGTATAACCGAAATATCAGCGGTGAGAGGGAAAGCTCCGCTCCGGCTATGTCGCACAGCGGAAACTCCTAGTCGTGCTCCGGCTTGTTGCTGCAACATCGACGATGAGTACCCGGGCATTGCCGGCGTCTGGAGTGGAAAGCTGGTCCAGCACTTTGCGGCCGGATTTATAGGGCGTTAAACCAACGCGCGACAGAACAACCTCTTCGCCTATCGCTGGGCTTCCATCATCCCTCGGAACGTCTCATTTTTCCTGTAATGCTCCTATCTTATTTTTAGGGCAGGATAACCAGAGCAAAATGGAACAGTGGACCTAAAAACTGAAAAACAAAACGAGAGGCAATTTTCCAATAACTTTTGGACAATGGTAATGATGGTAAGTAGGGCAAAACGGGATTGTAAGTCCGGACGTATTATTGAAACAAAATAGCAAACGTTACTGGTAATTTGAGTATGGTCCATTCTGTTCCATTTTACCTCACTCTCCCCTATCAACGATTATACCGCTCTCGAGTTCTGTGGGACGACGTCCAGATGCGTGATTGGTGTCCGGAAGAGTATCAGTATCAGTATCAGAGGCACAATAACGTATATGAGATCTTTCAGGCGAAATGAATTGCGAAGAGCGTCTTCACTGTCCAGTAATTCACTGGACAAAATAGTATTTATATGTCGGCCATGTATCCGGCTCTGCTAATCCCGACGCGGCTCTATGCACGCGTCCTGGTTAAATCCCGAGCCGACCGTCGGGCATCGGGTGTGGGTGGAATGTTTCGGTCTCCATTACTTGAATTGGATTGGGAATAGCTGGGAGGTCCCTGAGCAGCTCCTCATATTTCGGACGAACACTATCATCCTTCTGCATCGTCTCGAGCCGGGCTTCTTCGAGCGCGAAATATAACATTCAGGCACTTCCTGCTGCTACCGGACGATAGCGTTCGAATGAGAATCCTCCCTGCAAGATTATCCCGCGCGATACGTATGAGAAGAATGTCCCCGAGTTCGTATTTTCGTTACTCTTTTCCCACTAGCCCGATGATGAAACTCGCCGGTAAGCGAAGACGCTTACTTTTCAGACTTGTTCGAATCCTCCGGTCAACGCGAGTGCCAACAAAACGCCGCAGCCTCCATTCGGCAACGGCTCGGATCGCTCGATACGATTCGCCTCGCCTAAGGATTTTTGAAATTTCGACCACGTATGAAGGAAAAAGAGTGATATCGAGAGGAAAGCCGAAGATTGGGAAAGCTCGCGATTCCAAAGGATACTTTGGTTGGTACGCGAGTTTTCGCCTCGGGGTCGTGTCGAGCATTTCCTGGAATTTTTACGGCAGGAACGTACTATCGTCGATAAGATGTGCAAACATCTGGCGTCGGTAGACGAGAAACCGTTTTGCCGTTTCATACGGAACGAAGAGTTATATTATATCGTGTAAATGGAACTAAGTAGTCCAACAGTCTCCATTCTTTGTTCTCTCGATAGACCTCGAGGTAAATTTTCACTTCTTCTCGCTTTCGCCCTTTACGTTGAGTCGCACAAGTTTTTACGTTCTACGTTTCAGGATTAAAAAAATATCCTCACGAGCGTGAAAAATACATCGCGAACGAGAAGAACTCTCGAGGGTGGAAAGTAACGAGGATCGAGGAGAAGAGGAACATCGGAGGATGGTATAAGAGGAGTCGATAGCACGTGGAGGCATCCGCTGCCAGCTGGCGCGGACAATGGGAATGGAGCGAACGGGCAGTCGTTCTGTCCATTCGACGACTTCCATTGGATGTACGTCAATCTCCTCGCCGAGTTCACATTCTCGCAGACACGGGCGAAGAAAAATATACTATATTCACGATCGCTTCGCCGACAGCTGCCGCCAATCGCTGGTGGAAACAGTCTCGCGGATTGGCGATCGGATGCAGCCGTTTCGAAAGCATTTTAGCGATCCGTTTGAAAAATGAATTATCCAATCGTCGGATTGCTCGAATGAACCGGTCTGGTGGTCGATCATTCTTCGCCCTTTTCACGATGGTCCGACGGCACCAAATAAATTTCAGAAATATAGATGCAAGATAAGTTCGTCGATTAACTTCTAGACGAGTCGACGAAGACCTCGGAACCAAAGCGGACGATACATTTTCGTATGCGAACTTGCGAACTCATCCACTCCCGCGTCAAATTATCAGAAAATAGTTACGTGACGATGGGCGCAGAGTGCGACTACCTTAGATCGTATCTTTCAGCTTGCACAGTTCAATTTTACGCTGTGCACCTTTTGGAATATACGTCGTGTTACATATACAATGAAATGTTGGAAGAGTCGGCGGATTATACCATGTGAAACTGTTTGTACATGTGTATGTAGGGCACAGGTCGACGCGAAAATAATTTGGGATGAAGTTCGCGTATATCGATTGGAAGCCGAGTGAAGCTAAAGAACCCCGTCGAAGCTAAGCCCGCTCGACTTTAAAACCTGGCTATATTATCCGCACCCGGGTTGGAACCAGGATAGATCCGACAAAGTACCGTTTTCATAATCCTGAATATATTGAGGGTCGAGTGAGCAGTTTATATAAGGGAGAGCCTAAAGGCCACCGGGCAAAGGCTGAAAAGGAAAATTGTTGAAAATATATGACGTTCCGAACAATAAGCTTGCCTTGTACGATGACTTCCACAGATTTTTGTGCTGAAAGCGAAAATATAAAGTTATATTCGCTCATCGATAAATCTCGCTGGTGTGGTTATCATTCTTAAATTACTGTAACGTACCTTCTACCGGACGCGGATATTGGATTCAAATCACGGAAATAGTGAAAGGAAAATAGAAGATTCGACCCACTTTGAAACAAATTCCATTAAAACTTGCGCAACCAATTCACATTCATTTGCTTAATTCTCTGACAGTGAAAAGGATGGGACGAGGCAATCGAGGTGGGGTAAACCATGCGTACAATCACTATGTATCGTCGAAACATTGTGCTTGTTGAAGTTCAATTTTAATACGCTACGATCAGAAATAGGGGATTTACGTATATTTTAATTACCAGCAGCCTGCGACCATCAACGAGACGGGCCTCTCGAATTTCCATACAAACTCTTCGACTGAACGGCGATGGACACGAATCTTCGGTGTATATCAAATTCTGAGTACCTGCAATATTTTGCATAAAAAATATGGGGCAATAGTAGATCAAACATCACCTTTGTGTTTAAAGATGTCCACTTCCTCATTAAAACCATGCGCGAATCAAAATGCAATAAAAAAAATCATTATAATTCGAACAGTAGTTTGTTCAATTGCTTGTCCCATACGGACAGTCTGAGAGGAACTTGCAATAAATATGCGACAGACGTTGATAATTACATATCCAAAATCCCATGCGAATTAGGGCGAGTGTTAGGAGCTCTAAAAAAAAAACGTCTAAAGTATTCTCTTCTGTCAGATGAGTTGCGAAATGTTTCAATTTATTTTTTCTATGCAACCTACTTATTTGTTATATACTTCGGGACGGACAATGGAAAGAAAAAAAAGTTGAGTGAACGAACGATAGTAGCCGCGACATTGCGCAGACTAGTTGGACGGTACAGAGAAACAAGAAGAACAAATGGAAACGGAGAAGAACAACAGACAGAGCGACAGCTTTGTAGCTAAACGATACTTTTGCGAGAAACGTTAGTATTGCTCCAACGAGAACGGAGGTCTTGTGAAAAAACAAACCATTTTATATAATTCGTTCGTGGGACAATGGCTCGTGAGTCACATGACAATTAACTGAGCGTTGCGTCAGAATGAGTTGACATTGTCTCGACACTCAATGCTGCATAAAAATAGTTTCTTTCAATCGTCCGGAGCAGACACGCCGTCATAACTTTGTCACGCAGTGGTGGAGCGGCAAACCCGTAACTACACTGTAACAATAGAAAAGCAATAAAGGATTTATAAATGGTTATCGGGGAAATAAAAAAGCGTAAAAAGGATAAACAAAGCGGCAAAGCATTAAATAAATTAGCGTAGAGGGGAAGTGGAGAAGACGGTTCCTATCGTCTGCACTAGTTGTGCATTTAGCTTTAACGAACCATTCGCGTAAAACATTACTTTACCTCCTTGCATAATTTCGTATGTGATGACAGGATAGGAAATACCGGGACGTTAAGTATCGTTTTATCGGCTTTAAACTTTTGCATTTTTTTTTCTTTTTTTTTCGGATGAATATTTCAACTGGATGAGAATTCGATATGACTGTCCGATAGATGAACGTAGCAATGTACGAGCTAAAGAGTGGACGCTGTCGGTATGCAGAAACAAGAGATAGATGAGCCGACCTGGTTTTTTTTGGAATCAATTTGCTCTTTCAACGAACTCACTCGTGCCATATAACATTGGAAAACACTATCATTATATACAAAAAGTAAACGAAAAAAGTTAATAATAAAATAAAGTATCTTCACTAATGGAAAGAAATCCGCGTTTTTCAACGGAGTCGTCCGTGCCATGTGACACTGGTAAAGCCTCTCACCTATAAAAATGATCAATATCGACATATAAAAATAGGAGATACAACGAAAGGACCTATTTCTTGGTATCGAAGTAAAATTGATTTACGTTTTGTTGTTTATCTGGACAGAATATGTTCACCGTACGGAAGAAATTCGCCTTTTCCAATGTACTCGCACGTGGCATATAACGTTCTCGTCTATATGAGTGGGGTTCCTTTCGGTATTGAACTTTGTACGGCGACACTGCACAAGTCCGGTTCCGATAGAAAAATCTCTCCTGTGAGTTTCGAGAGCAGTGTGCGCTGAGGATGTGTACACGACGTGATGGCTAACACGAAGTTGATCATGTGTTCGACAGGGGATGAAGCAAAATGTTCGTTGCACGGAGCTCCCAATGGTGAGGACGCGAGCGTTCCCTCGGATACCTGGTGAGAAATACGGTCAACCGTTCGCTCGGATCGTCGTCGTATCGCGAGCGTCCCGATGGAATTAAGGTAACCGGCGAGAATAAAAGTTTCCGTGTACAAGTATCTATTTGTAGGTACCGTGTGCGCTGAATGAAATAGCAAAACTGGTGAACTATTTGGCGGAGCTTATCAATTTTCCAACCGTGGTGTTGTCCCAGCTTTTGTTCTTCGTAAGCATTGATCGCATGCACTTCTGTTAGATTTATCATAGAATTATAGCGTACGAATCGTTACCCTGTTGTTCTAGAAATATCTGTCTACTATCCAAAATCATTTTCTTATTTCATTGTTTCGCGAGACTAAAACTGACGAATGGAATTAAACTACGGTCTAAACGAACACTGGCAACAGCCTGCGATATGAAAATACGGAAAGTAAACTCATAAGAACGAGAACCAGGGAACTTTTGAAATGATTTCCTGCGACTTAAATAGAGAATCATCAAGCTATTTTGCAATCAAACTAGACTACACATAATACACTGAAACGTTTTATACATACAACTTGGCAGAAATTGTAGAGAAGTACCAAGGAAAAAACTGACAACTTTAATTTTTGGTGTCACTACTGAAAATAATATAAAAAAAGAAGAATAACCGATATGCAAGGATTTCGGTCGATGACCAATTGACACTGTACACGTGGTTCAAGTTTTTTATGTATTAAAAGCATGTTATGTATGTCAATTTATTAACTACTGCTACTAATACAATAAAAAAATAGGGCTTAGGAGCCCAGGCCGACGGACCTTTGCCAAGGTGTAAAGTAAAGCATTAGGTAAAAAAGTTAGTATAAGAAGATAACCGTAAATATAAACTTTAGTAATAAATTTTCTTTACTACTACTGAATAAAAATTAAAATATGTGTAAAACATGTTTCTGGTCGATATATATTTGATTAGACAACAACAGTTCGTTCTCTCACATATCTCGTCATTGACGAGAAAGTGAAAAAGAGGATTCTTACTTGTATTTTATTCTCGGCCCAGGGACACTTGAGTTACAGTCTCATCGAGGTGGGTATTATAATAAGAGACGTTAAAGTTTCGAGAATTATTCGTAAAGGTACACACTTCAAGAATAAATCGTTTTTAAAACAGTCCTCTCTAATAGGAGGGTTGGGGCAATTCTTTTCTTCTCTGAAATATCCGTTTGCGAAAATCACTTGGAAAAGGCCACTCTCACTCTCAGCCTTTTTTTTTTCTAATCTTTCGGCGCGGTACGTCGAAAAGATGCTGCACTGAAAAATCATTGGCGAAGGGGGACGATCTACCTGCATAGCAGAGATTGGCGCAAAACGGACCCGGGTTCCCGATACGGGACTCGACTCTTTTCTCCAAAGGTCCATTTTTCCCCACTCTTGCCCTGTATACATAAATGTATATGTATAAATCACCAGCTACTCCTCGTCGCACTCCGCGCGGCTTTGAGTCCACGGTGCAAAGATAATAGCGCGTAATAGGATATTTCAAGTGGCGCGCAATGGTGTCTTTTATCGGGCCAGGCATTTTTATCGGGCCGGGCATTTAAATGCAAAGTATTATTCAAATAGCACTCTTTCTATCCACTACTGTACTCTCTCTCGTGCCTCTCCTCCCGGTCTACTTCTTCGCCCGACGTTTACCGAATCCTCGGAGCGTCCCGGTTCGGTTCTCCTTTTGCGTTCCCTCTCGCCCGAGGAACAGGAGGCTTCATTTCCTGATATTCAAATGCGCTCAAACATCATCCTACTGCGAACAGGCGAGAGAGCGGAGGTGCTATCCCGCGGTTTCTCTCGAGAATAAGCCGACCGTCCAACGACAGAGGAGCCTCCCTCTCCGAATCTACGTTTCCCTCAAATCGGAATCATCTCAACTCTCGTCAACCTCTCACAATCCCTCCTACACCCCACCCCAACCGACTGACACTCTGCCTCGCTGCCACTTTGAAGAATGCAAATTGACGTAATGCAACGGTTATGAAATCATAAAAGATGCAGAGTGCTTTTTGAATGTGAAACGAGTCTCGCTTCAACGCAATGACCGGACCCAACTTTTCCAACTCTGCTCGTGTGCCCGTTCTCGTTGTCTCGTTAAGTCCGATTATTATGATCTTTCACTTTGTTATAACGCCACCAATTCATTTTCTTATGAATTTTGTACGCTTGGCGCAAACAAACTATGCTAACATCGTATTACTGGTATAAAGGAAACATTTGCTCTTTCCAAGTTTCCCTTCGTTTTTCTCGCGCTTAACAACCCCGATAATGCCAACAGAAGTTTGCCATGAAATGCATTTGGCGAGTTCTCAATAATTTTAAACGTTCAATGGTTTCGCCACGGTGGACGAATGGCACAGGGCATGGCCGGAAAAGGCGACGCGAGGAGTATCGAAAACCCCGGCGAAAATAACGACTAACAGGGAGTGCTGCACGGTGTATGTTTAACACAAGGAAAATAAGAAAAGGCCTTCTTGCCAGAGAGCTCGGATGGCTCGCGGAACGTCGATGACACAAAGCGAACACGGGAACAACTGCACGCTGAGAGTGGTAACAACGACGATAAAGGAAAAAAAAAAGAAAAAAGCGTGGAAGAAAGCAGAGTACGAAAGTACCAAAAGCATTACACCGGGTCACACGAGAGAGTTGCCGACAACGAGGGACGAGTGCTCGAGGCATATGCGGGGCTGGTTGCACGATTGTATGCCGAATACCGGGGAGGATGGGAAAGGACACGTCTGGTCGTAACGATCGAGTTCGAGGACAATGGATCCGACTCGACGTCGCGAAGCTATGTAGACGTTACATATATGTACAGCTATTTGCCGAACGAGGCTGAATGAATGCGAAGTATCTTAAAGAATGAAACTTTATCGAGGACATTTATCAAGAAATGCTCCACTTCGTTTGTGGAAGGGTTCCATTTTTTTAGGTTGCGCCTTTCATCGAGAGAAATGCAATTGATAGTAGACTCATTCAGAGCCAGGAACTCCCTCCGGATTACATTGATGAAACTTACGTATAATTTAACCTAACCGTAGGTAAAAATGTATTTGAAGAATTGGTCAACATTGATGATGTTGCTGCTTGGTTAAATGAAAGAAGTCGATATATAATTCGATGTATAATTCAATTATACTTTGATATAACTGTAAGTAAAAATTAGGAATATGAACGACCTCGATTAGCATGGAAGTGACGCATTCAACGTTTCTACTCAAAGTGATTCCGTGATTGTTAAAATATTAGTTGGATCGGAACCAGAATCGGAATTTGACTATAAATTGGGATGCAAGTTTGTGCTGGATAGACGACGGTAGCGAATAAAGAAAAGAGAAAAGTGGCATGCCGCGTGAAAAGGATGAAAATGAAGAAAATAAGGCTGGTTGGTGATAAATTAGGTAGAGGGATGAAGTAAGTGAGAACACGCGGTACCAACGGAGTCGCTCCGCACGAGGCGAAGAAGAGAAAGGGGTAACTGCGAAGAGGAGGAGAAGGAGAAGCTAGCAACGAAGTACCGAAATAGAAAGGGTAAAACGAGCACTCTGTCTAACTCTTTGGCGCTTGGAGGATTAAAAATGGAGCTCTGTTTAAAAATGCAAATTAAGACATTTTATTCCGTCGAGATCTGGGCACCGAGCTAGGGAACTCTTGTAACTCTCCGTCTAAAGAGGAAAGTGAGTCGAGAGGAAGGAGGCAAAGATGGGAAAATGCTGTTCATACCTTCGTGGGCTGCGTGGGCAACGTGCCTCAGGTTTCGCGCTTCCAATAAGACCATGAATATACTTTGGAAGCAGTCAACCGTCTTGAGAACCTTCAACCCCTTCTTATCACGCTGCTATTCTTTCCTTTTTGAGATTATAAGAAATGTATTTATTTATTTATTCATTTAAAACTGGGTGACAGTGGTGAATGAGGTAAACGGACCGGGCCATATTCATCACTTATACCTTACATTTATCAAACGACCCGTCACGGAGAAAGGAAATACCAAAGAAACTCATGATTCAAGTTCATTCAATAATTTATAATCGTTTCTTTTAAGAAATTGCCTGTCACTATTGAGTAAAAAAACGCGATAAGTCGTTCATTGCTTGGGAGCAAAGGATATTTCCGACCCTCGGCCCTTTAAATCTTTGAGGATATAAAGAATAATTCTTACACCATAGTGTGAAAAAAAAGGCTGCGCTAGTCGGATGCTCGTTGCCTCTAGGACACAAGAAAAAAATTAATCCGCCCGGTATTGGATTAAAAATACGTTTAAAAATGCAAATTGGAACGCCCGTCGCCCGGGAGATTTACCGTTCCGCCCACGAATCATTCCCCAGTCTCAGCAGCCGTGTTCCCTGATTCTTTTATCCTCTTAATCGCGACGCCATAACGCCCATTGAGCGTTTACATACATCGCGCAGGGACCGCCGAGAAGCCTCCTCGTACTTTCTTGTTCCTCGCTCGGACAGCGGTTCAAAGTATTAACTAAATTATGAATACAGAATTCCGTCGCTACGTGTAACATAAAAAGTGCGAAAAGCCAGAATGTTATGGAAAACTTTTGTGCCAGCGTGATGCTGCAGCTATCTGCACCCTTATTATATAATAATTTTCGCTGGTCATTGATGCGAAAAAAACTCACCGTGAACTGCCAGGTTCGGTGAAAATTTCGAAGCGTTTCATGCCAGTATATATGAAGTACAATGAGAGCGGTCCCTAGCTGACGCGAGGAGAGGCTCCCTCTCGGCCCCTCAGCCCGTCCTCGCCGACGGTATCTTTTAATTTATGCGACGAGCGAGAATTTAATATTCTCGTGGCGTGTTGGCTCGCTTGCGCTCGGAGAACTGGAGGTGGCGCGTGCCGGCGTTGCCGAGAGAAGAGTTTCGCAGACAGTATCTCTCTCGAGAGCTTGGAGGAGACTCGATTTTCGTACTCTCTTTCGCTTGGGAGTGGCGTTGCCGCACAGTAGGGCGTAGAGGCTCACGGGGCCTCTTCACCGGAGCTGGGTCTCTGCATCCCAAGAAGGGTTATCGCTGCAGCGTGTTGCCCTATGTATGTTCCTCTCTCCTTCTCCCCGCCTACTGCTACGCTGCTTTTCCATAACACGACTCCACGGCTGCAAATCCATGTGCGAAAATTCTAAAGAGATGCAGTCAATTTTTATCACCGTTATGCAAAGCATTTTCTGATTCCCAAAAAGAGATTCGGATAAGAATGAACACAAGATCCATGAATACAAATAAATAAATAGACCTACGGATGCAAATCGATGTGCAGCAATTCTAAAGAGATGATATTCATCGCCATTGTGTAGAGCCCCTTTCTAATTCCCGTTAACGCGGTTAGGAGAAAAGTAGACATAAAATTAATAAACAGATAAATGCTCGGACCGACAAAAATTTAGGTAAGCACAGGGTGACTTTTCTGGGGGGCCTAATCAGGATAGAGTCAGAGGAAAGGCACGACTTTCTCGGTCTTTGGAAGGCACGGTAGGTCTTACATCGATCCTAGAGGATAGTTGCTTCTCTACCTGCTGCGAAAGAGACATAACACCTCTATCGAGTCTGGAACGCATATACCTCGCCTCTCACGTGACTCGATCGGTAAGAACATCACGTGCGAACCATAAGTGACTGACTTTGCCCGAGCCTCGTTCCTCGCCGGGCAATGGAACGTGGATGGTACCGAGCGTCCATACCAGCGACACTGGCGACCGGAGTATCCCTTATCTGTAATTTATACTTTCAATTTAGTTCATCCGAGGGATTCGGTATTGGATCCGACGAGGTGTAAGCGAGATGGTCAAAGTATATCCTCCAGACACGAAAAGAAAGACGGATAAAGATGGGGAATGCACGCTCGAAGTGTATAAGAAAGCGCGCAGGGCTTTCAAGAGGGTTGGAAAAGCAAGACATAAGGCGAGCGATCGAGTTCACGATTTCTTTCCTCTATTTTTCCTTTCGCTCCTTATATTCTCCCACGATTCCGAAGCCATCGTTCGACCTCGTCTCGAATCGTCTCGTTCCCGTCGTAAATACCGAGCTGATCCCTCCACCTTCTCTCGATGGCAGACACGCTACAGACACTCAACGATGGCGGTAGCGGTGTGTGTAAGGTTCACACCCGCGTTTCTGTGCTTTCTATGCGATTGCTATGTACTCCTCCCACTCGTCAGTTATTAACCAGCCGTCTCCCCAAAAATCCTCCCCGATACTCGTCTTTCTCCTGCCGATCGCTCTGCACGACGTGGAGGCGCCTCTTGGATCTCCTTATACGGACGCGGCCGGCAAACTAATATGAAATCGCGTGTATTCCCCGCAAGCGTTTAGAAATTTATCGAGAGAAACTATTTTTCGGGTCCGCTCGATGCTGATAAAAAGGTACGCAGTGATCCAGCGGGTTAATATTATCATAGGTGTACTTGACCGTGTGCACTGGGGGACAAAATTGATGGTTTTACTTTAAACGGTATTATTTGGTTTTCACAACGAAAATGTCTGTCCGTCTCGATACATTCTCGCATCAGTTAATTCAAAGTTTCATTGATTGGTTTAAAATTCAGTCGATTATTGTCAAATTTAATCAAGTGATCAAAAATGTAATCGAATTACTCCAATTCGATTTAATCGATTTGTGCAAATAATAGATTAGCAAAAGTATGGTTTATTTGTAATAAAAACAAATAACAGCTTTGAATGTCACAGTGCCTTTCAGTTAATCCGGCGATTGTTTTTCTGTATATCGCTGTAGATGCTTTTTTACGTGATCGGTCAAAGATCGTTACAGAGACTTCATCGAATGACCACGTCCGTTTAGGGCCGGTAATAATAGATAGTAGTTAATTGCATTTGTAGAAGAGGGAAGGATCGTCATATGGAGAGGAAAGTGGGTACGGCTGGTACTGCAGAGATCTTCATCAGAGTACACCGACAGAGCAGCCCTCCGATCTCGTTTGGTAACGCGTACAATGCGGCGTTTCACGTATATCGACTAAAAACTCTGCTATCGTGTTGCTGGAGAAAAAATTACAAATAAAATGCCGGAAACTATTTTTGTGGAATGGTCGTGGAAGGTGATTAAAAATATAAATGTACACATTGTCTACACGAGACGTGTTGATAACGCAAAGCAATATAGGTATACAATGACCACAGAAAAAGTCGCGGAACTCTTCAAACCTGAAAGGTTCGTCCAATTATGAAAGCGATCGAGGGATGCTGGGTTAAAAAACAATGGTTTTTAAAAAAGCGTGTTTGTATATCCGCGACTGTTGAAATACCTGCAGTTGGTTCACATTTCATTTCATCTCTCCATTATTCAGTCGGCTTTTCACTTTTCTATTTTTTTTGTTTCGGAAAAATGGGTGAAGAGTCGCGTAAAAAAGCGGATAGGCGCTGAATATGATAGACCGCGGCTGTACGAGGAGACCTGCATTTTTTCAACGCTTCCTAGGAAACTGCCGTTGCGGCTCCGCTGCTGATCAGGCAACTTCCCGATGCGACGGTTCTTCATAACAAACAAAAAAAAAATACAAATTCGCCCCGTAATTCTGAAATCCGTGATTCTACCGCGATAATCAGCGGTATCTTATACAGTCGAGTTCAAAGAAACGGAGATGGAACATGATCGGTTAAAGCCGCGACAGCCCGCGCACCAGGATCATAAGTGAATCGAATAAGTTTGGGAAGATTAAGTTGAAAGTTGAAATTGATTCGCGTTCGTGGTCGAACGACGAGCGTAATGATTATGTGATGAGCTTCCATTGAGGAACTTGAGGCTTAGTGCGATGATTTATTACTCGGAAAACGATTACAACATATAACTATATACGGGAGATGGATGAGAGAAAGTTTTAGGAGCCGGCCTTCGTGCCTATATACTACCCGTAAGCTGAATGAATATCACAAGTTCAACTTTTCTCTTTCTCTCCCTTTAATAACATTATCCTTCGAAGTTGAGTCACGCATAGGCGACCTGCCACTTCGGGGGCTCCGTCCGAGGCCCCGTAATCGGAAGTCTTTCAGCACCGGCGAGCGTATCACCTTCCTCCGTTCACCTGACCGAACGCTGACTAACCGAACGGTCTTTAAACTACTTCCGAATAAAATTTCGTGACTTCATCGTAACCTCGTCGTGATATTTTAATTTATTAAGAGGCGATGAGTCATAAATTTCACTTTATATGACCAGATTAATGGCAGGTCGGGTCGGTGAACTGCTCGGTAATACCGCGATGATTTTTGACGATCACCTTATAATTGTCGGTGAAAACGATGCGACACGCGACAAAGGTTACGGGAGATCCGGACGCTCTTAAAATCAGATAAAGTCTCCGGCGGGCCGATTGTCCTATCGGAAAAAAATACGGGTTAGGATCGCCCAAAAGGGTCGCGAAACCCCCTCGGTTTCACACAAAAGCACTAAAAACCCGTTTGTCAGCCGGAGGCTCGAGCGGAGCAGCGCAAGGGGGGATGCTCGTCGGACGAAGCGCGAAAATCGCGTAGTTCAGGAAGTGCGACACCGACGCCGCTTTTTTTTTTGTTTCTCCTCTCTTCTTTCTACCGACGTATATTTTTTTTGGTTGTATTCTCCAGCTCGTGAAAATGCCGTAATCGCTTCTCCGTTTGCAGGGTCGATCTCTCGCTCGTTGCCGGAGCCGTTAAATATTTCCTGGCGGTGCTGGGTTAAAGAGTTCAATTGCTTTTCCTCGTCGACGACCTCTGTTTCTATTGTTCCTTTTTTCATATCGAAGGTTCTCATTCGATCGCGTTTCACTGCGATTCGTTATCGTGCCATTCAGATTTGTAAATTTGCAGCGCATGCGCAGAATGCATATTCAGTTTTTCACCATTTTAGTGTAGAAAGTCGAAATTTATTTGGAGAAATATATATCGCAGGGATAAAACTATCTCCGGATATCGCTGATTTAATTCCGTTACAAATTCCGCAAATTCAGAAAGTCCATACAAATACGTATAGAAAATTTTATATGCTCATTTATATGAATTGGGAGCTTTGTTTGTGTAAACTGTTGCTACAATTTAAAACACATGTGCATTGCAATTTCACAGTAAATTTTGACTTTTAATGGAAATCTTTGTAAATTGCCGGCAAAAGATCTGCAATTTCAGTTTCGAATATATTCAAATTTCACACAGTTCACCTTCAAACAATTTGAGTAATGAAATCAAATTTCACGTTCCGGAACATTAAATTAACAATTTGTTTTAGCTATCCGATATCGATAACGCGCGTGTTTCGAGAACCGCGATAGATTATACGCATAAGCGAAATGACAATATCCCGTCACTCCAAGTAGAACTCGAGCACAAACGAGACTCCCGAGGAGCCACGTCCCTCGAGTTTCAGACTATCAATACAATCTATCCATAATACTGCAGTCTATAAATACAGTATGGAGGAGAATCACGCCATAGATCCGTTATCCGACTATGGTATGTATATACATATGCTAAGGCGGTTCTGGCAGCAACGTCGTCCCGAGTAGTTCCCGTAGCATCGGATTTCGGTGCATTACTCACGCTACATAAATGCATCGCTGAGTGGCAGTCACCCCTCCTGCTTTTGCCAGCTTTCAAGAGGTTCGGGCGCTATATGACTCGGAGCGAGAACCACACTCACTATCGACAGGTATCTCTCGCCGTAGATATCTCCCCTCCATCCCGGCAATCTTACACCCATCGAAATCGAAGCTCTTCACGCTCGTCGCTGCGACGACGATGCTCTATCGTCGAGTTTGATACCATTTTACAAGCTTCGATTGATCCGTAAGAAGGTAAGTTGCGGAAACGTTTCTTATCGCGTAATGGCACCTGACACATTCGGTATTTCAATGGATAACCATCTCGAACATATTCAAACGATCTGGAATTAATGGCCTGTGAATGGAGACATTTGTATATATGTATGTTGACTTATGGGTGTGGAACCTACTTCGCCACTCAGATGTCCCTTCGTTTAGTTGTCCCATTTTGCCCCACGGTCCCATTCTGTAACGCTTTACTCTACATCATCCGTTGAATACATTTTTGATCATCGCACATTGGGTATTATAATGAATGACGATCTCGAATATATTCGATCGAACCGGAGTTCATGGTCCGTGTCAAAAGCCATTTATATAAAGATCGACTTTCAGATGTGGGACGAACTTCGCTATTCGAATTTCCATTTGATTAAAAGAGTACTCCACTTACGCATGAACGCAGTTATTTTTTATTCGGCTTTAATCTGCCGTGAAGTAAACTTTCGACCACCGGGTGAGGTTTTGTCCGGACCTTGGCCGACCTTTTACGGAGGCTATCAGAGCCTGATGAAAATTCGTGGGTGATTTCTTTCTGAAGGAGGGTAAGCTAAAAAGAATGAATGAGCGCGGAATGGAGAGCCGCTGTCGGGGTAACGATGTTGCATCGTTTCCGTTTGGAACGATGCTTTGTTCGACGTGCCGGAAACGGATACCGCTCGTCAGAGACTATCAGCAGCGTCGAGTGGCATGACCTGGACAATGCTCGCACGAAACTTGCTTTTTTCGGATCTTTTTTTTGCTCACCGGAGCACACCGACAAGGCTTGCTTTCCTCTCCTGCGCAGGTCATACAGGGCACGGGGTGGATGGAAGCGTGAAGAGATCTGAAAGGAATCAGCGACGGTGCAACCGGCAAGGCGAGAAACACTTGATCGTCGATCCCGTTAACGGGCCCGAGGAGGATGAGCTTTTCAACGCTTTTTTACAAGCGAGCTTCTCACTTCACCGCCATTATTTTTCGCGCTCCCGGCATACCACTTCCGGCGGAAACCCTCCTTTTATCTTCCACGCTCACAGCTTCCGGCAATCGATTTCGGGATGTCGTCGCCAACAAGCGCGGAAGAATAACGTGCGTTTCTACACGTGTCTCGAAGATCCGCTCGAATCTCAATGACTTCTCATCGCGGAATGAAAAAAGAAATGATGCGAATTAAACTTGCAAATTCCTTCATCACTCTTAAATCGCCTTTCAGAACGACCCTCCATGTGTGACGAAGAAAATCTTCTGTGCGACGTTGAAAAACTACACGCATCATTAATTTTCCCCACTTACGAGAGAGCTCAATACACAAGTTGTGTAAATTATCCAACACTCGTTTGCTACGAATAAACGGAAAATAATTTTTTGCGTAACACCGAAGTGCAACTCAGACGGGGGATTCCGATTCGTGAACTTGCCGCGAATTGTAACCTTTCCTCGGATTTTCGAAATAATACCTAAACTCTCGTAGGCCGGAATCCGACGGAGTTTCATTTCGGCGGCGAAGGGCGGCGGGGGTTTTGAGCGAGAGAAGTTTAATTAAAATTTAATTCGCCACGGGGTTTTGCTAATCCCAGGCAGTCTAGGGCCTCGCCAGTGTTCTATGGTCCTAGGATCCATGGAATAGTTGCTGCTGGTATGCTACCGGGACAGAAAGTAAGAGAGGAACAGCGTTCGAGATAGAGGGAGAGTAAGGGAGAGATTGGGTAGAAAATTGGAGATGCCGGGTTTCTCGTATAGTCGTAGGTCCTCCACGTTTGCGCCGGGCCTCTCGGCGTTTCCAGGGAATCATACGAGTATAGAAACTAACGGTAGCGGGGTCGTTCTGAAAGGGCCGAAAACTGAATCAGGATTGTACTCTCGGGTACTTCGGCACGAAGAGACGATCCGGCTGGACCAGATGGGAGAATTCGGGGAGTAACGGGTGGCGAACTGGGCGGGTAAGGGGCGTCAGGACTTCCAAGGATTACCGCTAAAAGCGTACAAATCCTCGTCGGGACGTCGGTGGCGAAGCTGTACGCCTCGGTGCTCGAAGCTTCTGCTCTCGGAGACCCGCGTGTACCGGGAAACGAACAAACTCGCGGTATGAGAGGCGCGGGGAGGCGAGGGAAATAGAGTTGCGGCCTAGGCCGTACACCTCTCCAAGCCGCGAAACTTTGTCGAAGTACCACTGGGCTCCTGGTAGCAACGGGACAGACTGCTGTGTACCGAGATGTGTTTCATACTCGGCTATCCGGCTTTCCCCGTCTCATTCCCCCGCACTCTACTGTACTCTACGAAACCAGTGACGGAACTCCTAGAGTCCCGTGTTTTCGCTGATAACGCGGATTTGCAGTCTAGTTGTCACTCGCAGCCGCTACGCCAATGGGCGCCTCCTCACCCACTCGGTTTTCCACGCTCGTTCCGCTATGGTCTCCCGCATGTATTGCTTCCCGTGAAATTCTCCGCGCCAATGTCCGCGACACACAGTCGCCTCTACGAAAAATATACGCGAGTTGTTCCGCGCAAACTGAGCGATATCAAAACCTCAATGTCCTGAATTATTCTACGCTCGCCGTATGCTACGATAAGTAGATTAAGCTAAATATCTTATGAGAATATGCTGCATGCTGGTATGAACTAGTGGGGTTTTGCCATATTTTTTTTGTAGCCATTTCTAGAGGTTCATGAAAAAACGATGTGTACGAGGCGATTCTGTAGGTTGTTGCGAAAAAAGACCATGAGACTGATTTTTCACACACGAAGCCATGTTTTCATCAATTTTTTTCCGTCAATTACGACGCGAACAGAATTAGAATCCGGTCCGTACTGACACCTGTCCTAGAAATGGAAGCATAGCGAATGCTATTTAGAACAGTTTATGCCGAGTTTGCATTGACATTGATATGCAGTCCAAGCCGAAAATCAGCTTACGATGCACCGTGTTGCCGAAATGAGACGGACAAGTCTAAATCGGTTTCAATCATGAAACGTGTTTTCAACAGACGCCAAAGTCCGGCTTTGCGCCAACTTCACATTGGATGGCATACGATATGTTCGTTTGATCAACTTCGATTTCTCGATCGCGCGCGCGAGCGCCCGTGAAAGAGTTGATTACACTTTGTCTTACCGACCGAATTTTTCTTGGATTAGGCAGAGGGTTTTTTGTTGCATTATCTTACCATCGACTCAACGATACCAATTTAGTTTCCATCATCTTCTCGATCGCCCATTATCATATCCAAACAATTCGCCGTTCGGTCTGTCTTAACATCTCGCTCCTTATTCGTCTCCTTCATTCCCGATTTTCTTCACCAGACGTCCGGATTTATTATGAGACCTCAACGGACAACCGAGGAAAGAAAACTTGGACGACCATTAAGTTCGATCTATACGAGATCCCTTTTTTTATTCGTCGATATCTTTTATACAATCCCGCTGTTTTCCGCACCGTCCTTACCTCCACGATGGGTCCGTCGTGGTCTGCGCCGTCTCACTTAGAGATCTCGGAGGGTCCTCCAACTCGGGCAACTACTCTACGGGACGAGGTGGACTGTAAATGGAAAACGAGCTCGGGCTCGGTGATACCTAACTTGTTCGCCGTGGGAAAGCACTACGGATATATCTTTCGCTTCTTCCATTTCATTCTCTGTTCCGAGGTAACCTCAGGCTTTTCACCCTCTTCTACATCTTGCACGTACCGCGTTACCCCACAACTCTTCTTCTCGTCTCCCTCCGCCTGCGACCCCTCGGTCACCGTCACCTTTTCGCAGACTTTCCCATCGCTAGCCATACTCATTTTCTACGTTCTCCATTTTCTGCCGGCAAGAATACGGCTATATGACGAGACCCTCTTCACTTCCTTCTTCTCACTTTACTTTCCGCCAGACACCCGGCACTCTTCGTATACGAAGAAAATGGAAAATACTCCCGCCCGTCTAGCGGGCTCGGCGGTAACCTCAATCCCCTGCCTCCTTCGTCCTTTATGAAACTTAATAAATAGGAGATGAATATATATGATCCCTGAGCACAGGTATATATGGAAATGTAAAAAAGACATGCTGATAAGAGAGATGGACGTAAATTGGAATCAAAAGACGCTCCGACTTGAGTGAACTGACCTTGCCGTTCGTTGACACACGTCGCGAGTTATGGAATCTAAGTTATTTTTTGTTCACACAATTTCTTTTGATACATCAAATTTTCAGCGCAATTGAAGTTCTTCTCCTTCGAGACACGACCCGAGTTTTAACGTCTGATTTTTAGATATTTCTGTTCCACCGTGCAGGATTTTTGTCACTGTGCACTTCGAGGCTAATTGTTTCCTCTTTCACCCCTCATTTTTTGTAACTCTTTTGCTGGGGAGGACTTCGCACTTCGCAGCCTCTGGCGCTGCATGCGTTCGACGCGTGAAGAACGCACTCGCGATGCTCTGGGAATTTCATCCGTGGGAGTCCTTCTGACCCGGTCGTCACGAGGGTGGAAACGAGCGACGTTGAAAATCCTCGAACGCCCAAGGAAGCCTCCTCGGAGTCGCCATTGGGCACTGCTCGATCGAATTTCACGCTTCGGATATTGCGAGGAACGACGGGCACGATGCGCCGACCCAGGAAACCAGTAAATTTTCATCCACCTCGAGACCAAACCGCGCGATGAGAAATTTTATTAGCGCCGAGACTTGGCCAATTCGTTAGAGTACTTTACCTTGAAATCATCAACCGCGTTCCGGAGTCAACAACACCGTGTGAAATGGCTACGGGATGCAGAAAAGTGCAAAGACTCCTTCGCAGAAACGACCCGGCAAATAAATAGCGTCGATTTACCGCATTTAATATCCCCCGAGTGTTCGCATTTCCAGAGTACTTTCGATGCTGCCCGAAATCTCTTGGCCGTCAGGGTCCTCCCCGCTGAGCTCGCCTCACCGTGATATACCGCCTCATATGTATATTTCATGGAATCTTGAGAAACTCTCATATTTTGCCTATTTCTTCCTCATCTTCGCTTTAACCCGTTTTCCCTGACTGTGAAAAATCTACGGCCTCGCCTCTCGAACTTATATGCTGCGCGTCTGTGTCAAAATATTTCGCGGTAGACGGCTCGAGCCAAGGCGGACGTTCGAATTACCGGGTTTGTACTGCCAGGGCTGCCGCTTTTGCTGGCGCCGTAACGTTGTTTCCCAGCCATCGCGCGTACCCACCGACATGCAGTCACGAAACACGAACATGACGCTGACAGAATTGCTTCGGGAAGGGCGACGTCCGTTCCGGGACGTATGCGGAACCAGGATACGCCGCAGTCTCGAATCCCAATATTTTATGCATACCGGAACTCGGCTAACTTCATCGAGAAGTACGAACGAATATGTCGATAAAAACGTCATCCTTGAATTAAGACATCGAAGGAGGTTTGGAGAAATAAAAAAAGCTCGATAGTTTAATCAGCGTCAAATCGTCGGAAAGGAATCGCGCTCGAATGACTTTGTTCGTGCGACGAAGTTTCGTTTCATTGTGGCACGCGAGAATGTCTGGAATAGCGCGATTTTACGGGGAATTTGTCCGCCACTATATAGCGCCGGTCGTCAAAAGCCGACGATATAATTACAGCTGAATCGCCGCCAGTCCATTCACGAGTCAATTTAAAGTTCTGCCTGCAATGATCTACATACCGTCGTTTAAGAATTCTAAGGTCGGCGTTTTCATAGCTTCGTCGAAGATTCTACCCGTTCGATCCTCAGATTTTGGGATACTTTGTGGCCAATCCTATTATTCGCTGTCCCGTTCTCATCCCTAAATTTCCGTGTCATTTCGTCGTTCGGTCTACGAGCTCGTGCGGCTTTCCTTGGCGTTCTCGTAAAGTTCGGCAGAAAATTGTGAAATCGAAGTGACTCGAGGCCACTTCGTGTCGAGGATAAGCTGTGAGCGAGAGAGTCCCGCAAACAGCTGCGACGGCTCTCACGTCAGAAGCTCGATGTCGCGTCGCTGCGGCAATCCCGAATTCATCAAATGGGCCGAAATCTAATGTAACTGCTCTTCGTCTTCAGACAGTCGGCGAGTGGCGGACCGGCGTTGGAGTTTGAGTGTATTGGACGTATCGAGTTGGTGACCCGCGAAGGGTTACTCGCTCGCAATGAAGGATCTTCGTGCGATGGCTGGCATTCCGCATAAGCTTCCGAGTCGTACCGCATACGGACTGCTCGGTACCTAGCACCGTTTGCCGTTAGCGGAAACGCCCGGCTGAACACGAAACATCGGGTGCAGAGCCGACGTGGCTTTTCACTTTCGATTCACCCTTTTTCATGACACTGGATCGTTCTGCGGCGTGAATCGATGCCCTACAGGAAACGTCGGTGAAAATCACGAGCGCCAAAATCTCACCGAGAACTTGGAAAATTTCAGAAGGCTCGGAGACCGAGGATAGACCGCGTGACGCACCGGATGCTGGATGGGCGGCAAAAGAGGGTCGCTATACTGGAGAACATGCAATACGTGCTCGAGAAGCGGGCTTTTCGAAAGAATCCGCGGAAACAAGCTTTGTGCGATAGGTGGATGCGTTGAAGGTGCTACCAGCGAATGCATTGGAACCAGATATGTTGAACTAATTTAAGGTCAATCCAAAGATATCTGCAGGAAAATAAAAAATTTATCTCTGGTGAGACTCCGTCACTGCAGAGGTTTGGGAAGAAAATCGAATTGTTCACTTCGAGAATTTTATCATCGAAGTCAAACACGAGCGAACTTTATACCATGTAAAATGCGGCCATTGCAACTTGAATATTTAGTATCATGCAGATATCTTCAGGGTAATAATTTAAGGCGAAAATGGATGGATACATTTTTAGGTGATATTTAATTATTGAGAAGCTGATCGATAAGTGGATAATTAATTTTTCGCATATTCGGGTAATAGGCGATACTTTGTTAACGCTGTCTCGTAATATAAAAGGTGAATCGTTTGCGATCTTTCATATTCTGGCAACGACACCAGCCTCGTCAAATAATAATCAATTTGCAGGTTATCTACCGCCGTTGCCGCGCTTGCATGACTTCAGCCCTCCCCTCCATGTCAATGAAATTTTATGTATATGCGTAAAACTCGACATGCATTTTATGAATTTTCAAACAGAAATGTTCAACAGTGCGTGTTTCAAGGATGATAACATGAAAATCTCAAAAAAATGATTTTTTATGGGACTAAAAAGCTTCCTCGGCGAGGGAGGAAGAGCAAGCAGAAAGCACGGAATCGAGTGGCTCGATGGGGAGAAAGGAAACGACGATAAAGTTGAGAACCTCGTGGTACGGTGTACGCGGCGCTGGCGGCAGTTTATTACTACACGAGGAGGACGCGAAGCGCCGCCTGGCACAGGCCACTTCGACGGCAAACAGTTGGGCTTGGCACGACAGCTTTCACCATTCTCTATTTTTCTGAACCCTCCTTTTTTATCTCAACTTTACTCATACTCGTACCTCATTCACTTCCACTTCCGAGTCTCCGGTCACCCCTGCCACCGGTATCTTTTATCGTCGGAATGCGATCTTCCCGATCGAACCATTGAGTTTTATACGAATCAGCAGAAATTTTCGTGCGGAAATTGGGCCCCGTGAAAGTCTGATGAGCCCTAATACGGACCTTGTCAGGCCCCGACGTAATAGTAGGAAAATTTCCACTCGGGAAAAAGGAACTTGAAATCTAGACGAAAAAATGTGGAAAAAAATACAACAGTCTCGTGAAATTCGATTATCACAGGTCTTGGCCGAAGCGCGAGAAACCCTTCAACGGCGTGTTTCACCCTCGAGCTTGGGGGAGGAAGCTTCGCGAAAAAAAGCCTTCATTTTCTCAGGTGAATTTTCACGAAAATTGGCGTAGAGAATTGGGTCGTCGACGACGAGACGCAGAGCTTTCTCTAGACGGCGGCACATCAGCGCCGGTGGAGGCCACGACCTCGTTCGAAATAATACGGCATATTCGTTGCGCCCTACGGTTACCTTATTCGCTACTCCATGGCTCCTCCGTCTTGCTCTTACCGCGGGCGCCGTTCCTCTCTCGTTTTGGCATCGGCCTTCCTTCGCGATCTTCAATCCTACCTACTCTCGCGCAGGCTTCCTCTCGTTATATTCCTCTCGGTATACCGCGGTGCCAAGGCCTCGGCTGACTCACTCCGCTGCAGCCATCAAGCCCCTCTGGCCTTCTCTCTCTCCGACAACGCCACGGTGGGAATTAGGTACTCACTTGGTTCACGCAGTCTGGCTACCAGGTGGAGCGAGTGAAATGAGAAACTTCCGGGGGAATTAGCGTAAGTTCCGAATCGCACTCTCCCCCGAGAGCAACCAGCTTTCCTTCCCCTCGCTGCTTTCCGCTTCCACCAGGACTCCCTGACTGCGGGTACCTCTTCATCCACCGATAGAACAATCCTAGAAGCAGGAGTCCCGTCGCGGGCACATCATGATGTCAGAAGAGCTTCGCGAGCGTAAAGCTCGCCTCCCGTGCTCATGAAGCGCCTGGGTGTGAGGGCGTTCACGTCGGACGTGAACAATAGACAAGGAAGGGTTTGTAATTCGCGTAAGAGGATCTTGCCAGCGCGAAATTTGCTTCTTGGGATACTGGCCTGTTTCGCTTGGATTAGCGCTGCATGTGCAATACCATACACTCCCGAGCAAGGATCGACCTAGGCCCCATCCCCTCCCTCGCTCTCCGTTTTCCCAGAAATGCATAAGCCTGTTCTATTAAATGCAGTAACAGTGCTTCCGGTCGATGCGGAGCTACCGACGCGCGTGATGGCCACTCATACTGCGATACTGCTTCGTCTCTTCTTTTTTTCCGTCATCGGTATTTATTTTTGATTCTTTAATTGAGTTTAAGAACATAGAAAATTGTGGAGTTCTTGTACGCAATTGAAGCGTTTTTTTGCAACAGGCCGTGTCCTAAACATAATAAGGATTGACGATTTATCGTGATTAATTCAAATATGACAATTTATTATCCGACGCGCTAGAAGCCGCAGTCTGTAACGCTAAAACTGATTAAAGTGACTGATAGTTGCGCGTTGGAGGAATAACTTAATTCGACGATTAATTATCTATTTTTCTCTGTAAATCTTCGGTAAGCCTAATTGATCGATAAAGATAATAGAGTTTTTGTATATAAACGTCGGGAACGAAGGCTTTCCTCTCTCTTGTCTTCTGTATCCTTTGCGATATACCTGTGTGATATTATACTGCAATGCGGCTCTCGATATACTGCTCCAGCACCAAAGTACAGCGAAACACAGACAGGGAGCGAAACCCGGGCCGCATCTTACCGCTAAATTTTATCAGAGCCGCTTGGACGCGCTTCCTCGCGAAAATATCGAAACCCTCGCCATTCGCTCGCTCCATCCTCCGGATGGACGCTCTTTACTCTCAACCCATCCACTCGTTTTTCGCTACTTTTTATTTAACTTCATTTTTTCTTTTCTTTCACTGGCGTGCTTCTCACGCTGAAACAGCTACGCGCTTTAATCGCGTGACATCTTCGCCAGTTTCTCACCGAGCCCCGACCGGATCGGCGAGAAGATAGCGATAATGTAAATCGACCGGCGATGAGCTTCGGCGAAAGCGGCAGCCGCGTTGGTGAAAGGCGAGGTGCTTCGCAACGCTCCGCTCCTCTCGAGCAAAAACTCGGCACAGCAATGACAGCATTAAAAAATTTCCAAGTCAGAAATGTACGTAAAGACGGCGAACGCGGATTTTTCTCCGTCCGTTCTTCCCGTACTTTCTCTTGTCGCTGAACAGCGAACGAAGCGTTAAACGTCTCTCCCGCACATTTCGCGCAATCAATTTCTCTCCCTCTTGTCATGAATCACGCCCTTTGGCTATCCCTATTTCCCGTTCCTTGAACTCCTCTCGGCCGGTTGATTTCTCGACCTCGACCCAGAACGGTAAAGAACCGGCTTTATAGGAATGTCGATTGCAAACAATTCACTTTGTTTCTTTGAAATATCGCATCCCAGAGTTCATGGACCGACCGCTCGAAGAATTAAACCGGTCGGTCTGATATTATCCTCTTGCAATAAATTCTTATAAAATTGTTTTTATAATATCATTGGTCATCCATTGATCCGAGCACCACTGTGTCGAACAGACCCACGATTTTTAATCCCGTACGTGTTAATACCCTAGCGCGAACGAGTCGGTGACGACGCGATAAGCAATGCAAACAACGGCGAAGAATCGAATCCCGAGTTACTACTGTGCACGGTCAAGTCGCATGTTGGCTTTATTTCTCGACGAGAATTACAACTTGAAGCGGAAGGGTTGAGATGTTCGGGTAGTTGCAGTTGCAACGAAGTATTTACGTTAATCCGCTCGATATCGTACATAAACCGGCAAGCTACGGAGTTTGAGCTGAAAGAGAGCCGAAAACAAAGGACAAGTGGATGTTCGCGAGGCAAGAAGTGAAAAAGCCACTTCGCGCTCGGACCGGTAAAAGGTGGAGAGCGGGTAAGAGCCGAGCATTTGGTACTTTTACCTCTCGTAGCTCGGTTACGTTTCTCGGCCAGCGCAAGACGTCGGAGTTCTTCAGAGTTGTCGGCTAATCCGTCGTTTCCTCCGCCCCGCGTTCCCACTCGCTCGACCCTTCGTACTTCGAACTTTTAATCAAATTACGCCCCACGCGCCAAAGAAGGATACGCCCGGTAAACCGTCGAGGCAAGAGCAACACGCCAGGTCGGAGGTAGCCAAGATAAAAAGGCAAAAGAAGTGAGGAATGGACAACGCTAATTCGACCCTCTGGATGGAAAAAGTCACACTGCGACGGAACCATGAAGAAGTTAAGCCTTCAGCACTGGGCTGGCGGATCCTTCATCCTATCCTCTGGTCCGCCTCACGTACGGCAACTGAATTAGGGAGGTAGACACGGTTTACACGTTGATAGGAAAATATCTGGAGCTATTTACGACTGGGGAAACTCGAGATTATAGATTTAGGTTTTAACATTGTGTTTGTTACTTTATTCTGTGTTCGTTGAACCACATGGAGTCGAAGCTCTGTCGAGAGCGCTGAGTAATTTCACTGAACCATAATCAATTCGCTGAAGCACCGTTGGACAACAGTAGTGGCGTAGAAGCAACGTGCATTACCTGTAAATAAATTTGTTAGCGAGTAAATAAATTTGGTACGATTGGATTCTGATCGGAATTTCCCAAAGAGGACGTCCTTGCAAGAGTCCTAACGAATCTCGATTATGATATTGAACCTGGTCATCGCCGTCGCTCGGGCTGTTGCACGAATATCATAAGCAGGGCATGCAATCTTCGACCATTGCATCTCAGTTAGGGAATCTGACGGAATTCTGAGTCGCTGGTATGAAGTCGGGTAAGAATCCAGGTAGATCCCTACGCAAATTTCTGCAGGGGTATTCGTCGTCCATCACTGTGAGGCACGCAAGCTATAAGCCAAATTCGGAAGGTACACGACAATATAAACCGATCGCGTAAACGGCACGAATAATCGATAATGCATGTGGGTTTTTTTGCTGATAAAAAAATAAACTCTTGCACTACGCCCCGAGAATATTCTTTTTACGAGGATGCGATAGGTCGAATAGTCCGGGTAGTGACAGCATAACCCGGGCGATAGGATAGTGTACGACGGAGTGAACGAAAGAGTCTGCGGAGTGAGAGACTACGAAGGCGTAATGGAGATACCGAGGAGGTGGGAGTACCGAGCCGAGGGTGAATTTCAAGTTCTTTGCTCGTCCTCTTTTTCCACCCCTCACCCTTATACCCCGGTCTCTCTCTCTCGTCTCGTGAGAAACAGAGCCGAGGCCCTCAAAGGGCGTACCAACGCGAGCGCACACCGTTTTCTCGGAAAGCGAAAAAAAGGCCTTTTGTCCTGCTGCTCATTTTTCATCCTCGAACGAGGAGTTGAGAGGGCGAAAGGAAAAACGAAGTGTACAGAGACCGGCGAACGAGCGAGGCGTCTTCGCCGGATCTCTCTATCCGGCTCTCATCTATCTGCCAATGTATTCAGAGATGTTACTACTGTAGACCTTGTTTCATGTTTTTCCGTTCCTATTGGCGGATGCAACGTACGTCGGGAATCACGAGATTACACGAAGATCGAGTGACCCGTGTACCTTCATAATTTATGCACGCCTCACGTTTTCCCTCCGGATATGAAGGATTTATCAATGTTCGGCTCGATCTCACGATCTCACGATCGAAGAGCCGACCCGCACACGTTCGATAATCGATGGACGAGCGAAATTGCCTTCGACATCCGCATAAATATAGAAATTTCCATTCTATATGGGATTCTCGAGAACGACGCGGCTAATGGACGTCGCACAGCTCGTAGTAAACCGTGAAGAGGCATCGAGAGACCTCGGGACACATAGCTGCCGGATGCATTTCCCAGGAAACCGCCCCTGACTCCAACGGGAACGGAATAGAATTTGACTTTCAACTAGGAGGAAGAAGAGGACGCGCGACGCGAACATCGTCTCTGTTCTATCTCATCCCTCCGTAAATTCCGTCTGTCTTTGTCGTTGGAGTTCTCTCGCGTTATTTCGCGCTTCCCCTTCCGACGACTCACTCTCGCGAATGGCTTTCCACCGCGGTCTCCCGAGAGCATTGTCTCAGTCAGTCACTCACTCACTCCTGCTTTCAGGGAGAGCCGCTCTTCATATTTCGTTGTACGTCTCATCCGCCGGCTCACGTAACTGTATATTTAGCGTCACGCCGGAGACCCGTCTTTCTCTTCCCGACTTATAAACCTCTTCGGCTCTATGTATGCATTACGGCTATTTACGCATAACAATGCATACGGTACACGAGCTTCGAGACTCGAGATAGCATACCGTGCGATATATTCATAAGAGTTCGTTTTATCTACCGCGACGGCGGTGGAAAACAATCTTTTTATCCGAGCTGCAGTCCTTTTTTTAGACTATCGTAGACCGAGGTTTGATACAAAAATCTTGGCTCGACGAACTATTTACGGCGATGTCGTGTCGATCGCCTTGCGACGGGCAGTTTGGCAATGTATTTCCCCGGGGCTAAAGGTTTTCCTTTCTTTCTGACATTTTTCAATTTCATTCGTTGTCAACTTGCAACGTAACGCTCGGAGTTAAAACGGTTTTAGGTTGCATATTAAGCGCTAGAAGATATGTGAAAAATTGTCATCAAAATAATTTTTTTCCGAACGTGTTAAATTTACAACAAAACATTGTCCCTTTATCACGCTTCATTAAATTTCTTCATTGTCCAAGAACAGGTATTGAAAAAAGTTGAATTACTGCGCAATTAACGCCCACTCCATTTACCATCCAGTGATTTTTAAAGCAATAATTTTACTCGATTATTGTAACGCATATTTGCCCGGATTCTTCAGCCATACGACTGAGTAATAATATTCAGGTGTATGTACTCAATCCGTGAAGCTTTTACTTCTTTGTAATTTTAATCTTTTATTTTTTGCCAACTTGTAATGTTCACCTTCAGATTGAAACTGCATCCAGAAATAATTTTTCCAAGGCGTGTTAAATTTACAATCTACAAATTGTCCTTTTATTCGGTAAATTCTGAGAACAATAATTTGAACAATTAACGCCATCGGGTTTGATATCTCGATTACACGAGGCGCAAGACCGCGCGAACGTAACCCAGCTTCTCATGCGTGCAACATAATACGTACATTCGTGTAATATCGATCACAGTGCCCTCTCATACCTCCGCGGATTTTCGGGCTGTTTGGCCGTTCGCGTATTCCCGCAGCCGTAACACGCGGCGCATTCGTGTCCATACGTGGAATGTAGCTGGTTACTCTATCCGTGCAGCGAATATCAGTTCACCGTTGGTGGCGTTCTCTCGACGTTTATATCGAGCCCTGACCGACGAACCCTGAGCTCCGGGACTGCACAGCCGAACGACAACAATGCTACCACGAGGATTGGTACGGGGCGCGCGCATTCACCCCATTCGCTCCCGGTACCGTAAAACGTACCCTCGTCGATACCGTGTTGTCCATTTCGTTGGATAATTGTTTGCGGTGAACGCTACGCAGCCTCGTACTTTTGTCTCCTCTCGCGGCTCGATGCGTGCCGGAGATAAATTTACCGCGTCGCTCGCCTCGTTTCGCGCTATCGCCCATTCCAGACCCAATGACTCGCGCGTGTGTCGGAACGCCGCCGACAAATTGCCAAAGTTACACGGACGATGTTACATCTTCGTGACGGGAGAACGAACTGTCGTATACACTGATCTTTCAAACGGGTAAACCGCGTAGATTCTAACGAACGACTTTCCAGCTCGTTATCGATACTTCAACGGGAACCGTCGGGTACCGGAAGCCTTTCTCCGTTGCGACACATTTGTGGACCACTTGTGAAAACTTTTGGTTCGAGCGTATCGGCTCGAACGGAAGCGCCATCCTTGCATATGGCGTGGCGCGCAATACCTGCTGGAGAAGAATGTTTCTCGATCCTGCTCGCTCTCACGCTCCAGCTCTGCATTTTCGATTTATAGGTTGATACTTGGGTAAATTTATGGGTGCTTCCACTCCTCGGAGCGAGAGATACTTCACCCTGGAAGGGCTCGCCTGTTGGAATCTCGGCGTCGCTGTTCTCCCGGTGAAACGTAAATGGATGGAGTGCAATACCGTGAAGCTGCGAGCGAGGGAACAAATGCACACTTGGAATTGCCTGTACTCGGGGGAAAGTTTCAATTGACCATCGGCTTTCGCGCTGCTCTCCTCCCCGTTGATTCTCGCACCAGGAAAACACCGCGGGCGGAAAATTGACGATACCAAACGGGGCTCCGGATAAATTAATAGTTGCGACGGTGTTATTAATCGCAGCGCAATTTAACGAAAACTCCGCGGAAGCCAACCTAACCAGACGGTATTTTATCGAGGAAATCGTTGATTAATTTTTCAATCGTACGTCCCGTATGCGGCAGCGGGTTATAATATAACACCGATCGCTTTTTCGATAGGTTCACCGGAGCGGTTAATCCATGGAGAGCCGGGAAATTGATTGGTACTCGACTTTTTGTCATTTGTTGGATCCACCGACTCGTTTCTCCGCAGGCTAAAGAGTGAACGATATGGCTCAACTCCTCGACGACGGGCTGGTCCATATTCGTCACTCTACGTGCGGAGTGAAGAAAAGGACGCGCAGCGGATCGAGTAGCATTTTACTCATCGCTCGGTGCATGGAAAGCTCCGATTTTCTAAAAGCCTATTGAGTCGCCGCTGAGAGTTGATTTCTCTCTCGTTTAAGCCTTTTTTTTCGTCCGTTAACCGGGCATGCGTCCGGCAACTCGGGCGCGAGAAACGACGTGCTCGATTGCGTCGTTCGCAGCATACCGGGCGTAACGACACCGCATCCAATAGCACCGCATCGGCCATACTCCTACCACCGCCAGGAACCACGCCGAAGCATCACAAACGGAAAATTTGCGCTAGTCACCGTTTATTTTCCCACCGGCGGGCGTTTTTTATTTTCCTTTTTTTTTTTGGTCCTCATGCTAAAGCTGTGCAACGCGCTTTTTTTATTGCCTGGCTCATACAGCGACGCGCACACATGGCTGGAGAACCATTGAAAGAGCTTTCCAGCATTCAGGGAGAATATATCAAGCGTGACTTTTACGCCCGCGCTACGCCACGGCCGCTGTAACGTGTCATGGACGATACCACACGGTTATTAATTAATCGTTTAACGTGCACCAAGAAAATGGCACGATCTTGAAACTGCGAAACGAAGTCGTGGGGAATAGTCAAAGGAATAATGCCGACCGGAAGTCACCAATCAAGACCATTGTGCCGAATGACCGTTACTCTGTACTGGAAATTCTACCGCGGATAAACTATCATTTGCACCGGAGTGGCAAGAAGTTAATCGTTGATATCCGGGTTGTTAGCAGTTATTACCGTCGCATCTGATATCTCGCAATTTAAATCCGAAAGATACGAGGCAAATCAACAGTAAATAATCACTTTATAAATGTGGACATTCTGTTGGTTCTTAATTTATTTTACGGTAATATGACAGTACTTATTGAGGAAGCCACCGGGCCGGTATCTACGAATATTGTAGGATACTATTAATCAATAAAATTCATCTGCCTAATTTGGTTTGAAGTGTCTTACATGTCTTCTATGCCCGAAGCTTCGACGGCACATAAATGAGTTAACTGCTAGTGTCGCGTTCATTAATGGACCCACCGTATGGCATCGATTCTCCGTCAATAAATAAGCAACCGGAATTTATTTATTTTATTTTCCGCTGTATTATCGCACGAACCCATGTAGATTCATATAATTTCATTTTATGCAGATTCGTTTCGTGTCTCGCGAGTTCACAGTAAAAAATTCATATGCCCGGGATATTCTGTGCATCCCGGCAGCACACTGCGGGATGCGGTATGTATATATTCGCGTGTCAGTGCGCTCGAGCGCATCCAATTTCGAGAACCGGAAGTACGGGGGTGTCTGCATGAAAGTCTCCGGATCATGCTTTTTCCTCGGTGTCGATTGCGCCAGATAGGAATGTATAATGGAGGACGAGCGAGAGAGAGGCGAGGGAAAAGGGCTGAGACGTCGGTCTGCAAAGCCTCCGAAATTCAAGACGCTTCGACCAGGGCGTCGTCTCTCGCGCCGGAAGTATATAAGAATTCTTCGAGAACTTGCCCGGCGAGCTTCGAGCTTTTGCTACTTGCTTCCGCATTCTCCACTTGATACTGTGGTCGAAACTAACCGGGTGTAACGTCGAGAAGACGCTGACTCGGCGCCGAACTGTGGACCCGAAGTGGTGTCCCTTCTTCCCGGCTCTCTCGACGCATTTCACCCTTTACCGATCTCCCTCGCCAACTCAACCACGGGGATTTCCCATTGGCGCCCGCTTTCATCTACACATATAGGTATGCGTATGTATCACTATCCACTTTCCTCCTATCCGAGCGACTCACTTCTATTCTGAGCGGCCGGTATAC
This sequence comes from Listrodromus nycthemerus, assembly GCA_963978505.1. NCBI lineage: Eukaryota > Metazoa > Arthropoda > Insecta > Hymenoptera > Ichneumonidae > Listrodromus > Listrodromus nycthemerus. The sequence goes on along the minus strand of OZ021686.1, from coordinate 10,328,512 downwards.
AGACGTTCCATGCGGTGGAAAAAGCGCCGGTAAAAGAGGACGGAGAAAAGCTCATATCGCTAGTTTTTCGTGCTTCGAAACTTTCATGGATACGCATTTTAATTTTCGCTTCTTCGTTTTCGTGCGAGAATTTTTTATCTTTTCTTCGATGAATTTTGCTTCTCGTGATTTTTATAGAGAACCGGCTAAGTCTGGGGACTGTCGTACGAGTGAGAACTCTAGCAACGCTTTCGAGACTCCACCATCGAGACAATATTAGAATAATTAAATATAATATCATAATTATAATAATTAATTATAATATAATAATTATAATAATCAATCATTTTTAGTCGACCTGTGAATTCGTTGGATTATTTTGTCGTCACTGCTCATGAGAGGTTCATTACAATTTCAGGAGAAATGATGAATACGACCGTTTTATTTTCGCGAAAAGTCGCGTTATCGATTTAATTTAAAGGGACAAAACGAAACAGCGTTTTCCATTTGGATTGACATTTGTTCTCCGTCCTGCAAGAAAATTGAGAAGCAAGCGTCGATTTCCGCTCGGTTTAATTCTGTCCCTCTCGACGCCAAGCACTAATTATTCATCTTACCACTTGTATTTTCGTACGGCCCCTGTTCTTGTATGTGAAGATTGCAAAAACCCGCACCCAAGCTTTTCCGATGAGATAATAATATAATTACACTCGGAACCATTGGATTCACCATTGTAGAAGCGGATGAATAATCATTCTTCATTGTAAACTCGACTAGAAGTCAAAGTTCGGAGTTCGATTTTTCTCGCGGTACTTTAATTGAAAGTTCGGGTTCGACCATCGACAGCGGCTGCAACTCTACCGAGCACTGTTGCTACACCAGCTGACCCACAGATATTGGCCGCGAGTTCGCGAATCTGAGGTACTTCACGAGTCTTTCAGCTACGTAGTTCGCTGTTGATATCAAAAAGGAGGCTCCGTCGGACCATCGAAAGTTTATCGTGGCCGTAAAGGCGAGAAGCTGCGGAGCTTGCGGGAAGGTGGATAAAGGACGAAAGCTAGCCTGTCAGGCTCCTGCAACTAAACCCGCCCTGCTCTTCTCCAGACTCGGCACTTCATTCTTCCTTCACTTCGATAGATTTACGAAAATCCTTCGAGACGCATACCGAGATCGGTGCACGGAATGTTGTAAATAATAAGTTTTTACGGGATATTCAGATAATTACTATCAGTTCCGTCAAGACCCATCGAGACAATACCGGGAGGCAGAATCTCTTTTCATCACCGCAGGCTCTCGAATTAACGATTATCGTACCGACGTTGTGCGATCGATGTTGTTTTTTTTATTAATTAAAAAATATTTTTGCCGAGGGCGAGATACAACGTTTCCGTTCATCGACTCCTGCAGTCGCGTCGCCATTACCCGGATAGCATTTTGCCAACAGCCCGTCAGAAAATCGGAAGCACATGTGCACAGGATGGTGGCAAAATTGCGAGATGTGCTTTTCCGTGTACCTCTGGTTTTGCCAACATTCCACGCGGAAAATTCTTAACTGCATATCGTCAACTAAATTAATTTGCTCCTGATATTGTAAGAGAAATACTTTAAAATTCGCTTTATTCAATCAAATTTAAGTGCCCTCATCGAGTCTCACAAAAATTCAATTCCAGGGTTCGTTATTGCTAGTCCATTCGTGTATCATATATTAGAAAGATGCATCGATACTAAACGAACCCACTCTCTTCTATGCCTATGGACGTTTCATTTTGACGACTCAAGTCACATACAAACGCTCGTCATGAAACTATAATTATATCGTTCTTTAACCGATTAATTGACTTTTATTAAAAAATGAATTATGAACTACTGGAAACATAAGCATACATACTCTTAAATATTTTATTATGATGTAACGCAACTCATTATCAACCCATTACCGAACTCATGCATCGCATGAAACAATAATTTGTTACCGTCAGTGATAAAGCTGATTAGAGAAATGTGTAGAGATCGGTTTTTGACGAGGACGGTTAAGAATAAAAAATCAGCTTAGTTTCGTGCTAGGAACTATTGTCGGAAAATTGCTGGCAAGCAAGCGACAAATATTGCCGGGAAATAGTTGCCCTTGACGGATTGTGGTACTGTTGGCTGTCTGGATATAAACATACTTCTCTGAGCTGCGAAAAATTTGACGGAGGTAAAATTATGTATGGAGGAGCGCGTGGGGCATTGAACGATGGGAAGATGGATCGTGCGCGTTCGTGATCGTACGGCCGGTTGTAGGGGTAAAAACCGAATAGTCGGGATGACGGAATATGTTTCGCGTGGATTTTCGTAAAAGGCACCGAACCTCATCTTCTCAGCGCATAAATCGGAGAGACCGATGAATCCCTGAAACCCGGACAATCTCTGTCGGCTTTCCGACAATTCGAAGAAGATGAGGGAAAAGAACGATTTTGCGTTCGGAGTCCGGGGGGAAGTTGTGAGCTGTGGGCTTGTATAGGGGCGATCTTCAATTCCAGTTATTAGGTCCTAAAGTCCTCGCCGTAAACGGGTGGGCTATCGGAAAGAGTGAAGACGAAGGTGGGAAATAGTCTGCGCCACAATCGGAAACATGACGCGCTTGGGGTTGAAATGACGACCCGAGTAACAGCGTATTCTGCTGAGGGATCCGAAATAAAAAATAAATGAACAACGTTAACGGTGGAAAAGTAAATTGTGAAAAACCACGAGTTGTAAATTACGTCACGGTGAAATGGTCGTTATCCCCAGAGTCAAACGGTGTTTGGCGACTTGTCCTTTATGTTATCTCCGATAATCGATCGTTGATGTAATTTCAGATGAGTCTTGCGCAGGAAAGCAGCCCAGCGTTGTAAAATTTTCAACGTTATTAAGAGCCAGTGGATTGCCTTGTCTCTGGAAACGTTGATTCAATATCAAGAAACAAATTTATACGCCTAAAAATGTAGTGTACCAACTATTTCCCTTCGTTCTTGAAATAAATAAATAAAATGTACAAATATCGGTCATAGTACTTGGAAATCCTCAAAGGAGCGAGGGTTTACCACGAATTATCGTTAAAGCTGTATTTTCACAGCGAGAACTATCGCATTTCCTTCAGTGCTCCGGATGGGAGGTCGAGGACTCGAACAATATAAATTTTGCAAATTTTCCCGGCACTACCATTTCTTAAGTGTCGTTGTCGTATCCGTAGCGACGTGGCGAGATCCGGCTTTCCTCTTGCGCTCGCGCACGACGCAATACCGGAAACATTCCGACGAAGTTTAAGTCCGGGAATCTTCTGCGAGCAAACGAGATTAAGTGTGCAGTTCAGTGTTGGCGTAAGCCGGTGTCGGGAAAACAGGACGGTCTTCGCTCCGCTGCGGACCGGTCGCCGTTACATTTTCTCACGGGCTTCGCGCGCCTCTCTTACCTTTTTTTTCATCAGCAGTTCTCCCGAAGTCCGGAGATACCGCGGCTGCATATAAACAGCCAACAGGGGAGACGCTAGCAACTATCCCGGAGAGGGTCTCGTCGGTGCTTCCTGCACCAATGAGTCTCCATTCGAAAACTTTGTTATTACTGTTATCCCTGAGTCTGTTTCCGTGCTTCTTATCATCTTCTCGCGCTCCAAACTTTCCCCTTTTAATACAGTTTCATCGTCGGTCATTAACGTGGGCTCGTGCAACACAGAGAATACCGTGAGTTCGGTGATTATTTTTAGCGATTATTTCATTTTTTTTTCCTTCCCAGAGACAGTTGACGGATGAGGTGTGGATGTGAATAAAAATGCGAAAAACGAAGACGTCTGTACCGCTGGAGAACTCGCGGAGCGTTACTTCGGGCCGTTTACTCGCGACAGATGCCGAAATCAATATTTGTGGTTTCGTGCAATTTCTCGAACCACGCGACGTTTCCCGAGAGGTAAGTAAGAGCCTCTCCTCACATTTCGCGGAATTGCGATTTTCTTTGTGCAGTTTTTCCGGCATCACGCGTGACAATGTTCGCCCTGTGATGGGAAAAAGATTCGAACATATTATTTCGTGCAGGTACCCAGATGTGGATGCGAATTAAAGAGAACGCCGATAGCAGAAGAGTTCGCAGTTGGATTTTGCGTCAAGAAAGTACCAACTCGTTCGCGAGTTATTTGTACATTGTTGTCATTATTTTCGCACGACGTGGAATTTATTGCAAGAAGAATAAAGCCAGGAATGGGATTCGCGGTCTTTCCGTCGCAGCTTCTTCCTTCGGAACTATCTTGCATTTTTTGTTTCTTCGCGGAAAAACCCGAATCCGGAGGCTGCGAATTAAAGCGAATGCCACGCCGGTCGCCAAGGAGTTCGCCGTTGGATTTTGCATCAAGAGAATACCAACTCATTCGCGAGTTATTGGTACATTGTTGGCATTTTTTTTTTTGACGACATGGAATTTATTGCGAGAAAAATAAACCCGGGAATGGGACGTGCGCACTTTCCATCGCAACCGCTTCCTACGGAATTACTTTGTATTTGTCATTTTTTCGCGGAGGAACCCGCCTCAACGTCTATTTACATATCGCGAAGACACGTGTGGCCCATTTCTTCGGGCGCGGCCCTCATCCGCCGTACGGCCCTCCCAACCGTCCTCCCACTCGCCTTGCCTATCTGGCGAATCTTCCAAAGCGCTTCGGGAGAGCCTCTGCGAGATTCGACTCACGTACCAAGTGCCTCGCCGTACACTGTGCGAAAATTTCCAACAACCTTTAATACACACTATGCACACAAACTGTATATCGTCGATGTCATCGTGCTTATCTTTCGCGCGGGCGGGTGAGACAGAGTGTGGTCGGGGTGAAAAAGAAAAATTTCCCCAAGCGCGCGACAAAATGAAGTCACAGAATTTTATTTCCTTCAGGACTGCGGAACAATCTTGGTTGAATGATGTACGCGCCAGAATCTCACGAACTGTTTCTCGATATTTAACGATCATGTTGGACAGTACATTATCGGCGAGGTTTGAAGTGCATGTACATTCGAACCGCGTTGGGTTTTTCGTTCGATCACGGTTAAAACGCCGAGACGAGCCAGAAATAACGAGGGCCGGAGGACTGGCGAGTGAGGCGAGGAAAAAATGGACCATGAAAATAACGATGATATATATAAGCAATGTGGTATACATCTCCGGGTTGATCGCCTACGCACGAGGGGGAGGAAGATGTGGCGCGGATGGGAACGATGCAACTCGCGGTTCGATGTAAAAAAGTGCAAAAAAGGATGGTCGAAAAAATGTGAAAGTGAAACGATGGGAGAGACTCATAATGGAAGCCGGCTCGGCGGAATATTAATATTCAGTTTGGGTCAGGAAATGAACGGGAGGGATTTCATTTGCGTTGGGTACACGAAGTACGTCGGCCAAGCTCCTGCCATGCCCGGAGAGAGAGAGAACCTTCTTCACCCTTCCCGTCTCTCCATCACCGTCCGGCCCTCATCTCGCTGCTGGATTCACGAATTCTCCAACGCTTCCCCTAGCCTCTCATCCTTCATCGTGCCAAACATTTCTCATCAACTTTCTCATTCTGCCATGCGCGACCGGCGCGTATTCGCCACGTTCAATCCAATCAGCGCGAACTATACTGGACAGCTTAAAAAATATATAATAATCTCAATACTAATAATGAAAGGTACGGGAAATTCATTTCGTGTTGGGAAATGAAATAGAGTGGAAAAAAAATACATTGCGATGGAAGTAACGGAAGTAAGTCTAGCGAGGCTGGGAGCTTACTCGGCAACATTGTTTTTTTTTCGGCCTATCTAAACCAATCGGGCGTACAGTAGATAGAGCCTGTGCAAGGGGATGAAAAAAAATAAAAATAAGAATCGTTGTGGAATTCATAATAGGGTTATTTCGACAAATATACGGGCATATATTCGTTCGGAATTCCGGTGAATGTGAATGAAACAGATTGTACCTGATTATGAGAGGCGGGGAAGGCTCTTCGTGCTAGGAGATTTTTTATCCGCTTGAACGCAACGGTTATCAATTTTATATAGGGGGTCGCCTCTGGCCGTTGTATGTGAACATGGCCGTCGCTGAACACCGAATATTTTTGCATTTCGCACGATCTGTGGGGAAGGGCCGTTTAACTGGTGCGCTCGCCAAACTCGCGTGTTTTGGCAACCAGTTGTATATAGAGCGTATCTGTACGTGGCAGGCTACGCTCCGATGAATTTTGGTTGGTAAAAAAAATGAAAAAAAAGGGAAAAAAAAAACCAGCTAGAACGGCGGATGTAATACTATTGGGATAAAATTCCCGCGAGCCCAGGCATTCCGAAGTCACGGACATGGCACCGTCGAGTGATTCGATCCGTATTTGAGGTCAGTCCCTCCAATTTTACGTGTACCGTGTAAACGGCCGAATAAACACGGAAAAAAAAACTTTTTTTATGCTTCTATCCAGTGCCGGCATCAATCGCTCAGACAAAAGAAAAAAAAAGTAGTGTCGGATTTTGCCACGAGTGAGACAGCAGGTAGTTTCGAGAGTTTCTGATAAAAAAGTAAAAAATAGATTAAAGATCTAATGAACAGATATTGAAAACTCTTCATGGATAGAATATAGGATCTAAAAGAGTCCTAGTTTCTTAATTCCAGTAGAGTCGAATTTTTTCGCGATGAGTAACAGAGCAGATAGAACTGATAGTTTTTGATGAAAACAAAAAAATTGAAGGTCTGATGAGGACACATCGAAAAATGTTCATCATAAAAAATTGAAGATTTCAATGACAGTTCTAATTTTGCCAAGAAATATTTGGCAGCAATGAATTCGAACGATGAAAATGAACGTAACCCTCGCGGAAGTTTGTAACGTGACGAAACGGAAGTAAGCCGTCGCCTGACGTCCGAGCGATTCAGTAAATCCACGCCCCAGGGAGCTTTACAGGACGATACAGTAGGTTTACACAGTCCAACTCGTTCGCCCGCGGCAGCGCGGCACCGTGTGCGCGTGTGTGTCGACGAGCACGCTCCGAGCGCTATAAGTAGATACGGCAGTAACTGGTCAGACACCCAATCGGGGGCATTGTGCGAGACGCGAGAAGGTGTGGGGCCAAACTTGTTGAACCCCCGTGAGGAACGAGGAGCAGCTTACTCACACTGGGAAGTCGCGCAGGCCCGTGCTTCACCTCTGTTCGAAGGCTCCGTTCGACGGTGCACCCGGCGAATGCAGTTTCGCCGGTCTCCCGCCGCACTCGACTCGACTCGGCATTATTCTCCGTTGACGGAACGTGGCCGATATAACGTCGACAGTATACAGAAACGGGCCGCGTACAATGGACGGACCGCGAGCAGGCGCACCTGCTCGGGCGATAAATTCTGCGGCAATGCTAACGAATTTCTCGATAGCAGGTAGCCTCGGCCACGCCGACCGCCGGTTCGAAAAGCATTAATATCCGAACGACCGGGGAAACATCCCGGACGACAAAAGACCGCGACGCCGTTTCCGACGCTAATACAATGGATCCGTCCGGAGAAAGAAATCACAATGCCTCGAGATACAACGTCGAGCCGCCTCTTGATTGACGTAATGAACTTTTTATCGTACACTTTTATAAAAAATGAAATGGAATAATCCCCACAGAGGAAATGTTTCCTCCGATGGAGGGGAATCCTTCATTTTATTTCGTTTTCGCAGAAGCACGAGGTATCGTCGCATTATTTTTTCCCCGTCAACAATCGTCAACGCTGCGACGTCGTCAGGAGAGTTTTCACGGCTCTCTCACACGTGTCAGTGTGCATAGGCAGTGTACGCGAAGCAGCCATATCACCAGCCCGTCCCTCGAATAATATTTGCAATTCTGTGAGAAAGAATTTTCTCGCGAGTTCTTTGTTTTTTTGTTATTTTTGTCCCCAGCACAAAACTGATATTGTCAGAATAGCGGGGAGAGAAACATTCGCCCTAGCGGGAATCAAAGGCTGGATATCTCGAAGAGGAAGCGTCGCGCCCGGTCCGCTCGATGCGGTGTCAGCCTGCAAAAGCGGCGTTCTATGTCGGCTCGCTTGATTGAAACCCGTGTTTACCCGATCACACTCTGCCGAGAGAAATCGTGTACACACAACGCGTCGAGATGAAGAGAGGGTACGGTTTTGTTGTTCTCCCACTCCGGCAGTGTCGAAACGTGACGGCGGCTTTGCCGTGAAGCTTTTCACCGGAAAATCCCCCATTTCTCGGCGGAGTAGTGGGGAGGGGGGAGAGCGCCGGGGTCGGCTCAGTGAAAATTCCGAGAGGTGTGCACTAGGATTCCGGATGGAGAGAACAAAAGAAAGGAGCGATGGGTGAGAGTTCGTAAGCTTGCACCGGAGCCCGAGGCGGTCTTCCGGTAGAAACCGTGAGACGTTCGCAATGCCAGCCGAGAGGGCTGCGGGAGGAAGAGAACGAGATTCGAACAGCTCGGGAATCATGAATCCGAGAGTCCCCTCGCCGAATACACAGAAAAGAATATCGCTATCTTTGAAATCGTCAAGCCTTGGGTCGCGGGGTCGGCTCGATTGAATGAGGCGCGCGGAGCCGCGGTGCGCGAGAGAGGCGGAAGCAATTTCTTTCCCACGGGTCGCGCAAGCGAACGGGGAAACTCGGGGGGGCGTGGGGTGGAATAAAAAAAACGTCGGGATGAAACAGTATTCGGATTGGACCATTTTCCCTCGGTGCAATAAACCGAATCGTGTTCGATCTTCGGATGGCAAAATTGAGAGAGTGTTGAGAGTGCCCCGGACTTTCTCGTCACTCGGAGGACAATTGAAATTGCGAGAATATCACCGCCAGTACTTAATAGCGGGACGTCCGATCGATTATTTCAACGACGATTAAACGCCCGAGCTAATCCTCTCGCTTTCGTTTCAACGCTTACCGTATAATTGTATAATCTCGGAGTGGCCGTGCGGGGGGCAACGGGGTGGGAATGTTCGAAGAAGGGAGATAAAGTCCAGACGATGGACAGAGCGCCGGGAAGATTGAGGATTCGTTCAGAATCCAATTTCAATTATCTTCGATTATCTCGGACGTTTCGGTTTCGTCGGTGCGGCGTGCGAGCGGGCGAACGAGTGATCGAGCCTTCTCTCAGTCGCGGAGCAATGCCAGACGATCCGTTCGCCCGATACTTCAACACTTTTCAATTAATTCCACTCGAGCTTCGATACCTCCGCGCGATGCTTTGACAAAATTCACGCACATAAAGTGAACGAGCCTCGGTCATCCCTGCAGGTTACCGCGCGGAGTAAAATTCCAAAAGCTTTGTCGTATCGATCGCACTTCGACGGATGAATCCTTTCATCGGATCTCGGCGTCCCGACCTAAAATATAGTCGAGCCGGGTGAGTCATCGGACACTCTGGAATACGAAGATTCGCGCCGAAGTCCGAGCGCGACAGCCGAAAAGGAACTACGCGCAAACATGAATATCACGAGCCGACCGAACGGAATCGTTAAAATCTGCGATATTTAATCCTCAATATTTACATCTGTATGGTCAATTAAATTCGATATCTCTTCGTTAAAAAATAATGAACTAACAAAATATCGGATCTCTCGGCGCTACGGCAGTAACGATGAGCAACTTTTGCCTCTTGGACCCCCGTTCCACGTTCTAGTTACGGCAAATCATTCGGTAATCCACATAAATGGCGACCGATTGGATAAACGATCAGGGACATCCGCGAGACCATTACGCGGGTATGTTTCATTCGAAAGTGACAGAAACAGCGCACTCGTTCTGCCACACGAATGATCGAGAGATCGTTCACGTTCGTGCGCTACCCAAGATCCCATAGTACGTACTAGAGAAGAAATACGCTTGGTGTAAAAACAAATGTAAGTATCCATAAAGTCTAATAGCGAAAGAGATGACGGGTAGGCTTGGCCTGGAATCCACCTGCAGACCTCGAGGCCTTTACTTTATTATTCCCCGCTCGCACATTGCCGTATGCGCCACTTTACGTACCTTCGATGCATCAAATCACCAGGGCCGCGCGACCCAACGCGTGAAGAGGAGCTTTCGTGCGGAGAGTACGAAGGAAAACAGGGGGGAAAGAATAACGAGGAAAAAAGGGAGATTCCCGTGGCCTTAGGCTGGGACGATGGCGTGAGCCAACGGTTTAGTTCCGCGAGTGCACCTGCTCCCCGCATGTGCACACTTTCCGGTGCACTCGCCAGCCGGCAAGCACGAAGGCTGAAACCCTACGAGGCAATATCATCGCGAAGAAATTCCACCAAAGGTGGACCGTTTCGCGAACGCTCGCCTCGAAAATACTTTCAATTTACTTAACAGCCTTTGGCGGGGCTCGGGGTGTAGGTCCCGCGTTAAGCATGAGCCACCGAGACCTTTTTTTTCACGGCGATGTGGCGCGGCGGTCGGGCGGAGGTCAAGGTATGTAGGAGAGACAAAAGTTGTGTGGGTAAAAGGAATTGTATAGAATAAAGCGGAAAAAGCCAACGAAACAGAGAAGCGGGAATGAGGCTTCGTTACGTGCAGGAATAATGGAAGGGAGGAGCCGGCGGGGTGGTAAGTGAGTCGCGGACGGGCAGAAAGGACGGTAAGGACGTTAGTCACGCGGGTTAGTAAAAGCTTATTTTAGAAAAAGGGCAAGGAGGGGTCTTATTGTTTTAACTACTTTTATGGGCTTTGTCGGTTGGCTCGGTAAAAGGAAACGGCCGGGATACGAAAGAGCGAGGGTTCGCAGTGACTGGGGGAATGAAGAGAGAGAGAGAGAGAACGAAAGCGAACTGGTGAGAGAAGAGAGGGAACAATGTGGTGGATCGCGTGGTGTCCCAGGGATTGGATAAAGGCGAAGGGCGAAAAGACCCGAGTTTCCGACACCCAGCGAACTTTCACGATGTCTTCTGTCCGCGCACCTATTCCTTTTCCCAACGTTAATCAACGTTAATCTTTGATGTAAAAAAATAAATAAATAAAGCGAAAAGAAAAATAATTGCTTCACGATGTGCCTCGCTCCTAGGAGAATCCGGAGCGGTTAATGAACGTTACGGCGCGAATTCGTACTTAAAAAATCACTTGCGGTCATGGCGCAGCGTCGGCTCGACTTTAAAACCGTACGAGCGGCATCAAAGACCTTTGTGTTTTATTTTTTCATTTCTTCTTTTTCATTTTATCTGCGAAACAATTTGCATTCCGGTAACGTTGTTTCAACAAGTGCGAAATAAAAAGCTTCAACCATAATAAACGTGGACGGTTTTCGGTGAAAAGCGTTGCTTGTGTTCGGGCGTACGGTGGGGCAGAGAGGGGCCAGCTCGAGCCCGCGGGCTAGGAACGAAGCTTTTTGCGAGAAAAAAGTAAATCGTCGAAATTAAACCGTGGCGGAGTCGACACCACCATTCAACGGTAAAAATGTTGATCAAGGTTGGCACGCGCGAAAGGTGAGTTGGTGCGCCGAAAAGGTGTAAGTTAAGTTGGATGTGCCGTAGAATCATCAGCCGCGAAACGAAAGACGCTTGTAACACCACTGCGATACACTAAAATCCTCAACGAAGAGCACCTGAAAAATAAGCGTTAATGGCGCAGTCGGCATTTCCCGAGAAGTAACGAAAGCGGAAATGCCGATCGGAGCGAGCGTCGTTCACGAATATTCTGCGATAGCTTCGCCTACAGCGAAAGGCCGGAGTGCGGGAATGGAACGGTTTTTGAAAATTTCTGTTGAAGCCTAACGAGTCGCTTGTTCCTGTTCAAAACACATAGGATACCCAAACACGACGGATTCCACGGTATAGCAATTTGAGCGCACATTTGAAAATGCTTCATCTCGGCGAGTGTCGACGAGGAACTTTTCCACTCGCAAATTGCATGGAAACGCCGACGGGATTCGCCTCCGGTCGGTCAGGAGCAGGTTAAAAGTAAATGAAAAATAGAAAACACCCTGATCTAAAATTCTAGCAGGCGACAGATCACAAAGTGTACTTTACGGTGCGAAGTGGAGCGTCGTTCGAAATTAACATAAAGCGCAAAATTGGTAGGCTCATCAAGTCATTATTTAGCCAAGATTCGCGCTTGTCGCTTACTTCGAATGAATAAACTTCGTCGATTAATAAACGTTCCGCTGGGTGTATTTAATAATTCAACGGATTTAAGCAATTGTTTCCCCGAATTTTCAATTCCGCAACTCCAAGGATCGTAATTGCCGGTGGCGTTCGGGCACTCGGCAAGAAACTTGACCAGTGACTCTTTCATTATCCACGGTTTCGCACTGTCGAGCAGTCTTGCGGACGAACTTTTTTCTGCTCAATTTTCCCCAAAAATAACTAAGAGAAACGGATAATGACAATGAAAGAATGAACGTTGTCGGCAGTGGGTGCTGCGTTGTCAAAATCTCCGCGGTGGTTTCTCTCGGGTCGAAAAGTCTCGTGAATTAATCTCCGCAGGAGTTAATACCGCTCGGGCGCCCGGGCATAGGTGCTTCGTACTTCTAGCTCGAGGTAAAACAAACTTTCCGAAGCTCGCGGAGAGAAGCGGTCGTGGCGACGCCAAGTCGTGGGCACAACCGAGCCGCACGCCGTAAAAAAAGTTGGTGAAACGTTTCGCGGATTAGCGAGACTGCTCGACGGGACGGAGGTGAGCAAGGCGGCGGGAGTCTCGGAGAAATGCATAACTGTGCCGAGTGGCGGGAGCTGCGAGTGCATGAAGAGGTCAGTGCCAGAGGTGGTCGACCCCGTGGAAGTTGCTTTTTCGTGGACGGCCAAGGCAACCCGGGTGGGGCCCAGCCACAGAGAAAGATGGAAGGAGCTCAACCACTTTCGCAAAGGGATACCGGGGAAGAAAGAGATGGCTCCATTAGAATGAAAGATCGCTCTTCTCTTCGCACGAGAACGAACCCCTCGGGCACTCCGCTCTTACTGGCTAAATTTTACTTAACGAGAAACCTCGCGGCGTTATAATTATCTCTTCATTTTATCCGTCGGGTCGAAGATAGTTTAATATACGAGAAGCTTTTTGCCATGTGCTGTTACGAACGTTTAGGGTTCTAAGACTAGAATTCACACCGGCGCTAAGGAAATACCGAATTATAAGATGCGAGGCGATGTACAAAATTGGGGAGTTTTATTTATAACATCACACGCAATAATTAATTGCACTGTTTCGGACAAATTGACGAAGTTTATACACTACAGTGAGTTTATTGTAACGTGCCGTTTGGTATTCAAAAGTATTCAAAATACGCCTGTTTGTAATCCTGAAAATGTTGAGACTGATTTTAGAATTCATGTTTCAGCAAAAAGTAAAAAAGTTGGGAGAGCTTTAGGTATTCGGAGCACCATTTGAAGAATCGATCAATTGGCTGTCGGAAAGATCGATGGGATTGCAGTTTGAGTGAGTACGAGATGCTCGCCGAAACCCTGTGTTTTGGGCAAGTAAAAATCGTGAAAATCCATCGACTCACAAATTACCTTTTCGTGATTCTCGCCGATTTTAAAGGATTGTTTGTCTGCGCACGGTTATGGAACTGTAATTATTCGAATTTCAGTTAATCAGAGGAAACGACAAGTTTGTCCAAACTTCATGGAAACATTCGGTTTCAAGCTCGATAAATTTCAATAAAAGTCGCCGTAATGGAAATGCTATGGGCAATAAAATGAGTATGAACTTAAGAAAGTGCATTATAGCAAACAGCGTATGCATTTTTTTTACCTCTATGAATTATCCCGCGAGCAAGAGCGTGCATACTATATAGCTGTCGGGTACAGTAGACGTAGAAAGAGGGACAAACTTTTCGGCCTGGCGGAATACAGAAATAAATGATTACCTGCTACAGCCATGCCCCGGTTGCTCGACTGTGCGCACCCGCACTCTTCGTATACGTACCAACGCTCTACCCTGGCTACCTAACCGATAAATTTTCTTTTCTTAACTATCAAAGTTTGTTCGCCCAAAGAAAATGCAACACCTGTTCGCTACGTGGCCGAGAGAGCCTTCAGCCTCCGACTCTCGTTCTCCCTCGCTCGGTGCTCGCATTAAGAAGTTACTTTAAAATGCCATGCATAGAGAAGCCAATCTTTACAGTGTATAAGTATATACAGCGTGGAATAGGTGCTCGCTGGTTGGCTTTATTCTTCCTTCCAGCCTTTTTTCCCTCCCGCACGGCTCTGTCTTTTCCGAGCGAACAACGTTTGCACGTATCTCCGACCCCACCCGCTTTCCCGCCCCGAACGTACCGTATAACAAAGACTTCAGCGAGTTTGCAGCATCTCACGTGCGACCTCCGTCCGATATTGCTCTGGCTCTGTAGAACCACGACGGAAAGACGCTTTCATACGTGGCTGTGCGCCGAAGGATAGAGGCGTCCCGGAAGCTCGTCGAACACCTCGTCGCTCGCAAACCGGCGACTGTCTGAGAAAGAATAGCGAGAATCGGCAGAGAAGAAACAAATCGAAGATGATACCAGCACGTTTGAAAAATCCCTTATAGCCTTCGTGCCATCGGGACGGTCACGCTAGGATCGAGGATGCGGATTCAAACTCTCGCCTATTTGTATCTAATAATAATAAATGTAGGGTCACAATGAACAGGAATACTATGTTGTAATAAACAGCTGACCATTCGTTGAAGCACGAGTTATTGAATGAGTTTGACGACGGATCGATTCAAGATCGATCGTCATGTAAAACAGTCTCGATGACACTTTCAGAAAGAAAAGATTATGACAATTCGTGCCAGAGATATTTTACTGCAAGCGGTGCGAACCAACAACGGGTGTATCGGGTTTTTCCGACGGATATTATTAGTACAATACTAATAATATTCGTCGGAAAATACAAAGTCATTGCTATTTTCGTCGTGTGATCTTTTATGGATCTTCAACCGCCCAATTTTTCGAACCTATGCCCTTCGAAGCCTTACTTCCCGGTGTTCCTTCCGGAATTTTCGTTATTGAGGCTGGGTCACTTGTTACCCGCTCACACCGCAAAGCGGTCAACAGTCCCGTTTCTTCTTTGTGGTGAAATTCCGGTATCGGGGCAAAGGGCAAGACAGAGTTTGAAAACCGCACGAGGGAAGATTCTTTTCTCCATTCGCATAGACCGCGGTAGCGCAATAATTATTTTCTATCGCTCGTCACAACAAGAAGCCGATTCAAATTCTCACCGATCCTTATTGTAGACCCAACGTTTTATTTATCAATTTTTTAATTAAAATATATCAGGTCGAAACATTACCGGCTACTTTCGTCTGTCGATCTTTCACAGATCTCCAACCTACCCATTTTTCAATTCTATTCCCTCCGACCCTTCAATTTCCAGCATCCCTTGCGGAATTTCCGGTACGGGTCACTCGTTACCGGCTCGCACCGCAAAGCGGTGAACAGTCCCGTTTCTTCTTTGTGGCGAAATTCCACCGTCCGGGCGAAGCGCGAGGCGGAGGTTGGAGGGCGCACGAGGGAGGATTCTCTTCTCCGTTCGCATGGACCGGGATAGCGTATCAATTATTTTGTATCTCGCGTCGTATCGGGAAGGGTCATAGTTCGGGTTCGCCTCGTTCGGCAGTGCTCGAAGCACGTACAACGACGGGGGTCGGGGAGGGGGCGGGGGGGGGGGGGTGCAACCACCATCCAGCGAACGAGCGAGGACGGAGGTAGAGGCTCGAGTTTGGCAGGGGTTGTTCATCGGAGCTCCGCCGAGACGCGGCCAACGGAACAGAGAGAACCCAGCCGCTTGTATCGCCAATGTACACGGCGATGCGCACAGACGAGTCAGAGGCAAGCGGGGCAGGGAAGTTGGCCTCGCGCTGTTAGTGGTACTGTTACTATATAGCGAAACCTGCCTTGCCGCCACCGCAAACACTAGGATCAATTTAAAGCCGGATCTTTGTAATCAAGGTGGTCCCGTCGTACTCGCGGTTGAAAGGGGAAAGACGGATCCGGGGAGGATGAGAGAGAACCGACTGAGTCGAGGGTTGAAAAGAGCCACAAACGAGGAAAGGAAGACCCGTTCGTGAAAAAAATAAAAATAAAATATAAAAAAGTTCAAAGGTTCGGAATAAAACGTGGAAAATGTTGGCGTTCAACGTAGAATTCACGTCCCCTTTCGCACAGCAGCGTCCTCTCTCGAAAATCGACGGAGGGGAAAAAAAGAAATAAAAAAAATTTAACTGTAGGTGAACCAGTTCTCTCGATTGTTCCGACAGTTCCACTGCACTACTCACTTACGCGAATTAATTCTCGGGTTTATATAAAGTTCCCTTATTTTCCTCCGCAATTGGTTCTTATTTTCATTTAATTTTTCCCTTTTTCTTCGGCTTATCCTTTGCACAACTGTTCGGTAACATCGAAAACTTGCGCGCTTACTTCGCTGCAGTTTAACTTATGGATCTTTTTTTTGTTTTTTTTTTTTTCGGTTTTCTCTTCCCCTTTTAATAAATAGTTCTTTTTAGTTTTTACGATACGCCATGCTGTTTAATCGCGAGAATTTCAGGGAACCGGGCATACCGAGGGCGAATAGAAAATACACGGCGTCAATGAGGCGGAGAATCAACGGATGAAAATAAATTTTAGCCCGGTGAAAGACGCGCAACATGGCCTGTTCGCGAATAGGACATTCCACTTTCCTCTCTACGCAAAGTATCGAGACGACCGGTTTGGCTACGATCGATCAACAATTTGTCCCAATTAATCAACGACTCGACTTCGTAAGTTCTCTCGATTACCCCGGTGAATAACCCTCGTCAATGAGAACGAGTGCACCGGACCATATTAGTTCGGCGGAAAACGTACGGTGAGTCGTAAAGCATTCTATAATGGGTTTAATGGTTTTGCCCTTCGACCACGAAATAAATCCGATAACAAGAATTGAATAACATCGAGAGCGTCGCTGTGTTATATTAAAGACACTTATCGACAAATTCGAATACACGATGAAACCGCGCAGAGACCTTTCGCAGTTTCTCACCGATTAAGGTAACCATATTGGTTCTGGCTCAGCTCGCATAAATTCGAGATAAATAAGAGAATATTGGAAATACTTCTCGATGGCATAAAAATCTGAAAAAAATTCGTGCACATTACAGGTACTGAAAAGATTCACTTTGCATAATAATAATATTTCTGAAATGTAACTAACAAATCGAGAAATTAATCATTCAACAAATTACCCGGTGACAAAACTTTTTTTTTACGGAAACGATTCGTCAATTTTGTAAAGTTGGTGTTCCGGAAAATTTGTTAAACAATTAATTTTTCAATTAATTTGTCAACAATAGTTTGATATTATTACGATGCGAAATGCATACTTTCAGTGTATTTCAGGTGCACAATATAGAATTTTGAGTCATCGCGAGGTACTTGCGACTTTCTCTTATTTCTCTCGAAATTGTGGAAAATGAGCGCGGAGCGACATACGACGGGTTTGAACAGTTTCCCCGCTACTTTTTGATAGCCGAAGGCGATGCCGAGGATGTCAGGCAAGAGGGCGAAAGCCCTCGTTCCGTGGCTCGCGAACCCGGACGGAAACACTTTATTCTTTCGGCGTGCCGTTCACCGAGCAACATTATAAACATGTCAGCGATAAATCACCGAGCGATTCGAGAGCTTGCGCGAGCTCTCGGGTTCGCGATCGAGGTGGGCTTGCGGGTGCTACGCGCGATCGAAACCGGAATCGAACGAGGCGAAACAACGAGGTGGGGGTTTTGTGTGTTGCTCTCCATTCGCCGAAGCTTTCTCACCGCTCTTTACATCGGTTCCCCACCAGCCTCGGGATTTATCGACGGCCCGCCTCTACTCGATACGCCCGCAAACTGCTATATTTATTTCCCGGACCAGTGTTTTACAGACGAGCATAAATAAGTATCGGATAGCTCCACACGCGCCCTGCTCAACCGAGATTCTTGATAGTTCCGAGAGAGAATTTCTGCCGCATCGGCGATATACATGTGCGAAACGAAGTTCGTGCCAGTTATAACGCTCGGGTATAACCGGCAAGGAGGATCGGTATTAATGCCCCGACGTTCGGAGGAAACATAGCGTGTGCGCTGCAAATATAACTTTACTGCAACCTTCGACCAAATTACTCATCGCTCTCCGTACCCCCCGAGGAATACCGGTGAGCAGCGAACACGTACACGGCTCGCTCCATAGACTGTTTAATACGAAACGCGAATCGAACCTACGATCCACTGGGATATCGAAATCGTTAATCGGATCTCGCTAATTGGTGAACGACACTCATTTTTCATCAACGCAAAGCGTTATCGTTCTCGGTCGAGTATGACGATAAAGTTTCGCGGATTATCATTCTATTTTTTCATTTATATTCAGATAAACGAAATATCGCCGACTACGGTCCTAAAGAATCGGCGTAGCATCTTAAAAAAAAAAAAAATCTTTGCTAACTAAGAAAAAAAAAGTTTCGCATTAAGAGTCTCCGAGTCTGCGAGAACTATACCGTAGGTCGTTAAAAAGTTGACGAATAAGTCAGGTTTGGGGGGGGGGGATTTTAGAAGAACGGCTCGTGCCAGCCGTCAGGCTCGTTAGCGAAGGGTGGAGGATAGCGTGGAAAGCACCGATAACTGTACAGTCGGCTTGCCCCGCGTCTCCGCTGAAATCGGGATAAAGCGGGCGAGACACCGGTGAAGGTGAAGAAAAATCCACCGAAGGTTGGAGAATGAATGGGGCGTCCCGGAGGGTTCGTCAAGGTGATAAAAACGCAGACGGAGGAGTTAACGGTAAGAGGGAGGAAGAAAACGGGCAAGTGTACTGTATACGGCCGGCGCAGCCTCAACGGGGTCCGTCTGTGACGTGCGGACCGACCTTCGAGCTTGCACAGTCAGAGTAAACTGTAGAAACGAAGTAAAACAATTCGTGGCAGCTTCGTTGCTGCTCCAACACTCGATACTCTAACTTTTTCAACTGTTCTATAGTTAAACACTGCAAGAAAGTGCTGACTCTTACATCCTCCTCCCTTTCGTCTCGTATTTCCACCGAAGATTTTTACCCTCTTTGATGCATTGTTTGCCGCTCTAGAACTGCGCGTCGAACAGAAAAAAGGTTGTCTGAGAACGTAAGGTTGCCAATGGACGGAGACTCGGCGGAGCCTCGTATGTGTCTCATTCGTTAACACAGACCCTAACTTTTTCTGCCATGTACGCCATCAAATCTTAATTGAAAGAAATTACTGGTGAACAACCGATGATTTTATGGAATCGTGGTAATTGAAAGTAGAATCGATACATCTTCGATCACAAGCGACTTTTATTCGAGTAATTAACATTTATCTCCCGTGCACGTGCTGTGTGAAACTAGAATCCCTGAGGTTGATATTGGTTACCGCCGATTCCGAAAGTGATCGATGCACGACAGCGAAAATTGGCTTCGGAGATCGAGGTCGATTGATCACTTTTAAATGAAACAAAATTCATGTGACGGAGCAAGGGGTATGAGAGACGTAGTAATATCGTTCTTAAGGGGGAACGAGAACCGTGTTCCACGACAATTGCATTACGAAGGTGCTTGAAATGGATTCCTAGGAGGTCCTACATCGCGACAGCACCGAGAGTCTCCATCAATGAAGAAAGCGCTCCGCGTCTTAATTCCTAGGAGCACAGCAGCGGTGACGTAGAATAGTTAACAACCGTTCGAGGGTATTCGCTGGAGGTTTGCCGAAGGAGACGAAGCCCGAGAATGGAAGAGTCTGTCAGAAACGGAGAGACATAGGGGCAAGAGAGACACCGGAAGGAGGAGGCAGTAAAGCGCGCGGGGAAGTCAGCGGAGGCAGAAGCAGTCGGTGTCTGTTCAGCTCGTCGACCTCCAATCGTTAGCGCGCCCCTGCCCGTCCTTGTTCCTCGACCACGATACGAGCACAAACGCGGGGCAGATAAGGGTGGAGGAATAAAAGTTGTCTGAACGGTGGGTAACCGGCTTTCTACGAGTATCCAGGGTGTATTTTTTTATTACCGTGATATACCGAGCACTCGTGTTGTTTGCAGTTGGGGGCTCGAATGGTAGAGCTAGACGATCGGCGGTGAAGAGGAGGGTCGGTTGGAAGCGGTGGAAAAAAAGGAGAAAGCTACGAGGCTTGGTGTTCTTTTCCTCGTTTGAGCAAACTCCGGGTTAGACGCTCGGAGGGGTGGTTGTAGAACTCTCTCTGGGAGCTGTACGGTTCAAGTACTACGAGCTACAACGAAACTATGACCGGGCGGCTCTAGGGACGATGTAGCAAGCAGGAACGTAGCTGAAGCAGCGAGAGCCAATGAAGGAGTATCACGAGTAGTGCACCCGCAACATCCCGAGGAAACGAGGAAAGGGCTCTGATAGAACTCTAGAAGTCCAAGTTGGTCAGGTGAACGCGAGTTATCCAGGTAGTCGAGTTACTCCCAAGGATCGGCGATGAAGAAGACCCGAGAAGACGGGGAAGAAGTTGATGGAGAAAGCGCGGTGGTTAAAGGAGCTAAACGGACAAAATTAGAGACCGCGAGGAATGTATGGAGGGAACTGCGAGCGATTGGTGAGGCTGTCCAAACTACGAAGGCCTGCAAGAGACGCAAGATCGAGGAGCGGCTTCTCGCTGGGGGGAATTTTGCGGCTTCTTGACTAGCTCGACGATGAGCAATCGGTGAGCTATTGGCAGCTGTAACGTCCCGGCTCGGCGGGTCGTGAGTGGAACTGCAACCCGATCGGTCACTCCTTTTGGCTTGGAGCGGCATTGTATGCGAGGAACGGGGATCTCGCCTCTTACACTCATAGTTTTATGGTAGGGCTAGGGTGGACGTCACGTACGACTCACTCACCGGGAACGAGTGTTCTGGGAGCGCCGACGAGTTCCCCCGTGAAACGAGCAAACAACCCTGCCACAATACCCTCAAGATTCCAGGGCACTGAAACCATGATCATTACCGATTCGTCATCGATCTCTGATATTTCAATTTTTGAATGTCCCCAAATTCCGGCAGTCTGACTAGAACGAATGACTAGAAACAGCATCAGAAATAGCTCGCAGTCCTTGTTCCGTGGAAGAGAAGGGAGGCATGAACGGCGAAAAGAGATGACTGGAGGGGTGTGCATGTTCAAACCGCGACAGAACATTCATTTCCCATGTGAACGATCCCTCACCTGGTGAGCTAACTCCTATGTCATATATATACGTATAAATATGTGTATATATATAGACAAGCCCTTCGCCACCCTCGTCGGTCGTTATACACGTTGTCTCGTGCTCTGTGGCTCCGGGCTCGAAGCTCAAACGACCTCTCTCTCAAACCTCCGCAGTAGTAAGAGCAATAGGGCTCCACACGTTGAATCCTGAAGCGCCTCTCGTTGAGAAGTGAGAGGGCCGTACACCCCTCACGACATCCCGTATACCGTAAATCAAATCTTATCCCCGTGCGGGCGTATATCGAGAGCGCGCGCGAGCGAGAACTGCGGAACGTTCTCCATCCCTTGCGTACGCTCACGTTTAATCCGAAGGACACGTTTCGCCGAAGGAATATAGGAAAAGCCGCCGTGTATTCTCCCAGGATAGAACGGAAATAAATTTCTCTCGTGGGAACGGGAAATATCCGTGTAACGGGGAATAACTCCGTTAGATTCTGCGTTTTTTTTTGCCCTCTGTCATTACTACAAGACTGTCATAGAAATGGAAAACGAAATCATCCGATTGTCACGTTATAGTATGAAAATCGAATTGCCTGTTGACAATGAAGAATTGCTGAACTCACGAATTATGTTGTCGGCCATTGAAGTGCCACTCACCTGCAACAGAAACGAAAAATATCGTTAATATCTCGACAACAGGGATATAGATATTTCGGGTTGAATTTAGTTTCCGACATTGGCGAAGATAACAGTTAAATAGGTAAAAACGCTTCCGACAATCGTTAATGTTCCGTTCGATTTTGCATTTAATTTGTTAATGTAGCACTTGCGGACACCATGAGTCTATGTGGATTGCAGAAGATTAGGAAAGGTATTGCGAACACTACTCGATGAGTAAAAATATAAAAAATACCCGTCATACGGAAAGTACTGTAAACATTTATTTTGCATCATTATAATTCCACGGTGTTTTTAAAAAATCGGAGAAAACGGAAATCTCTAAGTAATCAGCTCACCATCTAATGTTCCAAATAAAAAAAATAGGTTCAGTTTCCTGAATATTATTGAATTATTTCAGAATTTCGTGTAGTTTTTTTTAAATTGTGTGTTTTAGTTAATGAAACGTCATTTTTGTAAATCACACAGAATTCTGAAAAAACCTATACGTATTCAAAAACATTAACAAATAGCTTTGATATCAACGAAAAGTTAAGTTGCCGGCGGATATGTCGAACAATTTTTTTCATCCATTCGATAACATTCTGGAATTATTATGATTATGCAAACGCAATTTTTTCAGCACTTTTCATATACTTAATTTTTTAGGATTTATCCTAACAAACCCTGTTTATCAATTATGAAATCGAAAGATTATCATTGACGATCCGTAAAACTACCATGTGGGTTTCCGCCAATGGGCCGTTTCAACAAACACGATGGTTACTTAAAATCCCGTTACGCGTCGGTCCATCGACACAGCTTCCCATAATAAGACCGATAATATATCTATACGAGGATTATAACGACCTCGTACGAACGGGCCATCGAAATGTATGCGGTTCACGCGTTCTCATAATTATAGATTTACGAGAGGTCGGGGAACGGCGGTGTCGAGGCTAGTGTAGCGTGTGCGGAACGGGGCACGAGCCGGTGCATCGTGCGTACGTTGCCGATACATCGGACGTTTCGATATTGACGAACGTGCCAGCGAAGAACACCAAGCGGAGGAAAGCACACGAGGTACAATATAGATGTAGTCATACATCCGAAGTGGCGCGGGGTTTACGCTTCCCAGCAACTGTCACACGGCCGTTCTCCCGTTCGCTCTCCGGGTCACGAGCCTCGCTCGTGTATCAATAATTACATCAAATATACAATAGGAGAGATGGAAATGGAGGTTTGGGGTTATTACCGAACTGTTGCGACGCCTATCCAGACGGTGCGGAAGAGAAATCGTGCGGACCACCACGGCCGATTGCTCGCGCCAGGGGGGCAGCGTGGGAGAGGTACCGAAGGGGTTACCTGCCGGTAGGTAGGGACCGGTAACCCAGCCGGTTAGCGGGCCTCACTCTCACGCGTAGCATGTATCGTTTTGATGGCTCGGATGAAACAGCGAGAGCGGGAATACGCGGTGGTTACGTGTGAGACGACCATTCGACCAGGCGCCGACCGGCTATAGTCCGGGTGTCATTCGCGAATATCGTACAAATACACGGTTATCGCGTCGTGTACGGTAATTGCGCATCGGGAAACCGGTGGCTCGAACAATCCCCCCCCCCCCCCCACTGTATACGGGAATTTACTCCGGTCACGGTATGAATATATATTTATTTATATATATAGAGGCGTACATAATGTATAAACGACGTACATGTATAAAATGTATGCAGCGAACGTTGGCTACATCGGCGCGACCCCAATCTCACTAATGTATCTATTTATGATAACATGTCGTACGAAATTGAGGCAATTTTATCGACCGGTCTATGATGCTTTTAAATAATCACTGCGCGCAACTGTTTTCACGTCACTTGCACGGTCTACAGAACCAGATAATTACGTATTTTTTATTCTGTTTGAATTGTAATTTTTTTGGTTATTTTTTATCGAGTCGATCGCCGAGATAAATGGTTCGGCGACTATAACGGAATGGATTTTGCTGACAACGTTTCCGCAGCAAAATGATTAGTAAAAGCAGCTCAAAAGTTACGACCGAGACGCCATCGGTTTTTGTTATCACAACAAAACTTTTTTATTATCTTCTGAATTGACGGCTGAGTTACGACATAATACAGAAAAGTTATAGACACGTGCATACATTAATTTGAAGATTAACTCACGGTGTTTGTCTTTTGTTATCTCATTGCATTGAAAATAATGTCTTTATTTACAATTGCGACATCTTCAACCTATCTTCATATGGATGCACTGAATTGCGAGAGGTGAATTAAAACCGTTCGCCACTTATACAATGATATACAGCAAGTTTCAAGACTTTGCAATTCAAGTTCACTCTAATGACCTCTTTGTATTTGTATTCGAATACGAATTACCTTCCCATGTCTCTTTGTTTTTAATTTGCGCGACCAGCGTCTCGAGCTCGACGAACCTCACAAAGTAACAATAGATTTGTTTGTTACGGTAACAAGGGTTGTTTTGTTGCGCTAGAAAATAGCTTCGAGGCAGAAGTTTTGCTATCGTTACAGGATCGTTTCGTTCTTACGATATTGACATACTTTTGTAACGATAACAAAAATCTTGCACACGTAAATCAATTGCACCGTCAAGTCACTCTTTATCCAAACCGTTTCTCATATGCAAGCGAGTCGGAAGAAAAAAAGAAATTCTCATCGCGATAGAATCCTCGATCAGATATTATGAAAGGTCTCCGTAGGGGTGCAAGATTGTGCCGTGAAGAATAACGAGATTCGATATCGCGCGAACGAGATTCGCGCAAGTGTCGGTTACAATCGGGGTTTTGGAGCAGTCTGGAGCCGATATTCCGTGGGACGAAAGGGGACGACACGGGAGCACACGTCGTTTGGGTGCACGAGACGCTATTTACGAAACGTTATCTCACACCGGAAGTGAGGTAGTGGATAGGGTACCGGGGAAACGGGTTACCGGATTTCCGTTTCCCCGCGGGACTTCCAGCACCGGTGGAGCCGCTCTCCGCCGCTCGGAACAATATTCCCGAGAAATCCACCAGTACGACCAGCATATCAGACACGCAGTTCCGTCGGGGTGGAATCAAGGCTATCGGAATGCGTCGCCTCTGTGCCCCGGCTTCCACCCTCGCCTTTCTTTCTCCGGAGCCGGATATCGAATGAAGTACCTGCATGCGCTTGGAAACAGCGTGGAGCGAGTCGCCCCTTTCTCCGTGCAACACTGCCTCGCAGGAATTGATGAAACGAGAATCCGGAAGTGCCCTCCGTAGGATTGCTCTTTTCCGACTCTCGACGAGCGTCTCGTTCTGCAGCACCAGCTCTCCCTTATGTCGGCTTTCGTTCGCCTACCTTTATCGAGGTGAGACAGGGAACACGCTCGGGCACACGCGGCTTCGACCCCAGCGCAATCCGAACGGTGATCTTACCCACGTGTGGAACTCGATGCGAAGGTGCCGCGCAACCTCGCGTTTGTTTCGAAAGATCGACGATAGAGCATACTTGGCGGCAATGATGGACAAATAAAGGTATCGAATTGTACCGACAGGGCTGGTCTGCCAAGTCAAGTACAATCGTTCGCGATCAGCGATCATAATTACTTATTCTGTTCGATTAGACATATTCAC
This sequence comes from Listrodromus nycthemerus, assembly GCA_963978505.1. Classification (NCBI taxonomy): domain Eukaryota; kingdom Metazoa; phylum Arthropoda; class Insecta; order Hymenoptera; family Ichneumonidae; genus Listrodromus; species Listrodromus nycthemerus. The sequence goes on along the minus strand of OZ021686.1, from coordinate 10,303,192 downwards.
GGTTCGAATAATGAAATGATTTTTTTACATGCTGATGCAATTTTAAAATCAACTGCAATAAATATTTCCTTCGCCACCCACAACCGCCTGCCTTGGTTGATTTAAGCCAATTTCATTTGGTATTACCAAACCTTTATTTCACTGTTTTTTCCATGTGTCTCTGACGAATGTACAGTTTATTTGAGTGGGCCACGGGCGCACTTGGAAGTGAGCTTAGATTCCCAAAAACCAGGAGTGTATACGGTGAAAAAAAATGGGTGCATTCGAACTGTAATAGGTGCTTATGGAAATTCGTTAGTCGCATAGTTAAGACTCTCGTGCCGGACGGAACTTCGTCAAGGGTCTGTCCATAACGTTACACAGTACAGGGAAGTCCGGGAGTGTGTTGCATGCGATGCGTGCGAGAACACTCGTAAATCACGTATAAAGCGTCGCGCTCAAATCAGGTCAAGGAGCTCCAGGATGGAACGTGTGAGAGAGAGAAAGCTTTATCACTCGAATTAGCATAAACACCGGGGCAGTCTCTCGCGTTCAACCCTCCCTCTCGAATCGTTAACGGCGCGAAAAAGTCTTTCGCTCGTCGTGCCACGCTAAGTTGTGTCGATCTACGGCTTTTACCAACTCCCCGTTATGGTGAATATAATATTTACTAATTTATTAAACTGCCATTCTGTTATCTTTTTTCATGACCTTAACCATGAATAAATACAAGGAGGTCGACTAGAGCGTTTGGAAATTATGGAGTCATTCACTCCCTTTTCCATCGAACGTGAATATTAAGTTATATACTAGTTCTGCGTGTACAAGTTTTGTTGATTTATTTTATTTATTTTTTCCGGGCAAACTCGACTAGCCTGTTTCTCTATCAAGCCGAGTTCGTCGTCGTTCGTCGATAAAATTAACATTAATTTACATCGCAAATTTAGCAAGTTTCCTCCCCCGATCCGGTTCTTGTCCCATGGTTGGGGGATGAAGACCATCGTGTGATGGAGTTTCAGGTCACCCGTAAGATATCGGTCGATCACACCGGAGTTTGCGCTGGCGGCAACGTACACTGTGCCGGAGTTCGGACGCGTGCGGTTACACGGCTAAATCGGTCAGCCAGTTAAAACAACCAGCGGAAACTACGGATCGGGAGATATTATTCGACGGGCGGTGTAGTCCGGTGTGTTGTTGCCAATTTTGCCGGGTCCGCGCGATGTCTCGCTGGGAAGTTCGTTTAGCTTCGCCGTAACGCGAGTGTGCATAGCCCGCGAACCGTAATTGTCATCACATAACTCGGGCTACCTCCGTAAAGCAACAATAAGCCGGATCGCCAGACCCTGACCGTGGCTTAACGATCCTACCGGAGTCCAGCGATCTAGGAAGGAAACTAACGTTTTGCATGCACACCGAATCCTCGTCTGTGATCCGACAATGGCCGCGCGATGTTCTCCAACCATCCTGGAATCTATCACGTCCCGACTGATGCACAAACTGCGCAGCAGAGCCGAACTTCCGACGCGAGCCAGTGTGACACAAATTATGCAAAAGCTATCGCACAAAAGACATCTGCGTGAGAGTAATTTTCAGCAAGTCGCAACAGCTGGGATTTTGCATGGCGCAAACGTAGCTCGGGGATGTTCACTCGGAGGCTAAATTTCTACGAGCTAACATTTTTTTATTTCCCAAGCAGCGCATTGACAGAGAGTTGCCAGAGACCAAATTTACTGTCATGATGACATTTTCGGAAAAAAATCATCTGCAATCCACCGATGCTAATCGAAGAGAACAGCAGATATTCCAACAAAAAACGAACAATCGATGTAACATTCGGCAAAAATAAAACAAGAATTTATTCGAAAAATAACCATCGTAACTGGATCCGGAATTCGGTTCCTCGGCAATATCTACAGAGCCAGTCATAACAACGAGAGTAAATGATACATTTTTTTTTGTTTCCCTATCGACTCCAACATCCGATTCGTTTCACAATCATTTCAATGGAACAGATTTTTACGAACCGAGTTACCAGTCACTCCGGTACAAACGAGCCAGCCTGTACAGGAGCAGGATAGACAATTTGTGATATGAAAAAAAAAAAGTAAAAAAATGAAATCACGAAATGTAGGCCGATAGGGCAGGTGGGAATGGACAGATCAAGAGGAAAAAAAAGGCTATATCAAATACCCAAGGTACGTCATCGTGTTTTGCACGTGTGAAAAAACAAAAACAATGAAAATATGTGCACACCGACTGGAACGAATGTGTACACAGTTCGATGTATATATATATATGTATATATATGTATATAGGAGCGCTAGAGACTTCTCGTCACGTACGTACACCGTGACAACGGAGATTGTAGCGAAATTGACTACATCGTCATTCCTCCAGTGATCTGCGCTTTGCCACGTATAACGAGGCGAAAAGCGTCGAAAGGACCGACGAGGCGAAGGCGGGGGATCGTCAATGGTACAGAGAAGAAGGAGAGCGCTCTATGATAAGAGTACAGTAGCAGATGAACGAGGCGTTCACCTGGTTTGTCCTCCTTTCGCACAAGTCAGCGCAGAGCGCGTGATTATCCGACCTAGATTTCCGATCACGAAACTATTTTTTGCAAGATAGCCGGAGGGCCGGCACCGAGCGAATGGGATATAAGGGTACATGAATTTATACGCGAAACGTTGAAACGCGCCGGTAGAACGAAACAACTCAACGGCTCAGCGTAGAAACGCACGTACGAGGGTTCGAATGGAGAATAAAATAAAATAAAATAAAATAAAATAAAATAAATATATATATAAAAGCGGCCCGCACATACATACGTGTGGAGAAGAGGATATAAAACAGAAACGAAATAATGGAATTTCCCGGTCAATCAGTGAGGGGGATCACGGAACTGTCTAATTTTCAATCAACGGCACAGTAGAATTGTTCGGTAGAGAATTACGAGATCATATTTTTACTGAAACCACTCCTGTAACGTAGATAACCCCGTCGATGCAGTCGTTACCCGAATCGTCGATTATAAAAAAAAAAATAGTGTATAACTGCGCGGTTTGATTGCTGTACGGGTTGAAGGATATCACCGATCCGAAGTCCGTCATCGTCGAGCGGTAGCAATCTCGATATTTCCTATCGTGTGCATATCCGCTCGGTTTGTGTAGTCAATATCTTCTCATCTCTCAATATTCCCTCCGCCTATATGGCTCCGATATATCGAACAGTCGATGTTCGGTTGACGTTCATTCCGTGCATTGAATACGTCGTGCGCCGGATCGACAATACCGGCTCTCGGCGTCGCTCGTCCTCGTCCCGCCCGAAGGACGAAAGAGAGGCGGAGCGAGGGGGAAACGTTTCCGCGAATATCTCGGATATCCTTGGAAATCAATTAAGCAAAGCTCCAACGTGCGGTCCTAACGTTGGTACGTTTTCGGGTGAAACGTCCCGCGAGCAACACGAAACGACGGGTTACATCCCCGGTCACCGGCCACTAATTTCAATGTCGTCACTGTATTATCGCAATGAATCACGAGCTGTTGTCACACGTCGTGGCACGCGAACGTTCGTCTTGGCATTGTTATCCTGACAAGGGTATTATATTCGGAATCCGAGGAACGGATAATTGATGCGTTGCGCGCAGGTACGATGCGGCCAAAGGATCGACTAATCCGTTTCACGACTGATGGGACGAGAAAACTATTTTTATCGGTAAGAAATAACATTAAAACTTAGCGAGATTAATAACTGGAGAAGAGATTTCATTGGTCGGTATGTCTATAAGTAGGTCCTGGATTTGGGAGTAAAGAAGTGTATATTGAGAGAATTATGTATTAGAAACCCCCGGCTATGTAAGAAATATGATGGCCATAGAAGACACTACGGAAGCCTTAAGAGGTGGGCGAAAAATTAATCACGCGATACAAAAATTCATCGGCACTTGCACCTTCCCTAGACCACTTGAAATTTCGCTATATCTCCATCTTCTGATCTTGGGTATGACATGTGATGGTGTTTATGGTAGGCGGTTTCTGAAGAATATTTCCGTCATGAAATATTGTCATAGTCTAATTTAGGCGTAGGATAATTGAAGCGGCCTTCGTCTATACGACTAGGGAATCACCTATAACACAAAGTCCAAAATTTTTCGACAAATTTCATTTCAATATCTATGAAAAATTGTTATAAACTATGTGCTTCCTATTATAAGTAGCCCAGATATCTACCATTATGTGCTATGGTAATATCTCTCAAGCGATATTGGTATATTTCCTTTTTTCGGTGTAGGATTTTCAGTGCATTTTCGACGAGAATATAATAAAAATGAAGGATGAAAAATAATATGAAGTGCGAACATTCCACTTGACTTCATTATCCTGAAAATTATATTATATTCGGTGTCCGTTCCACCGATAATTGACGGGTCGCGCATAATTGCCGTGCGGCCAAAGTATCGACTGATCTACTTCATGAATCCAGGAATGGGGGAAACAATTTTGCTTTTATAATGAAAAGAAATTTACCACTGCAATTAAGTACAATTAAGTACAGTCCCGATTTCATTTATCGGTAAGTCTCCAAGTGGGTCTTGGATTTGTAAAAGACAGAGAGCATCGGATTGTCAGCGAAACTTCGACGATTTTGGAGAAAAAAAATTAAGAAATTCAAATAACGTGCATCACTGACATTGGTTTTGAAGTGGTTATTCTGAAAATAGTATTATATTCGGTATCCGTTGTACTGATAATTAACGTGTCGTCCGCGAGTACAATATGTCCGAGGGATGGACTAATTTGTTATGTGAGTCAAGGAATCGGAGAGCTAAGTTTTCTTCAATTAAATAATGCAACAATATTTTATTACTACAATTGAATGCAGTGTAGATTTTATTATCGGTAAATCTCGAAGCCGCTCTTGGATTTGTGAGAGATCTTTGTGAGAGACACCGGATCTTTCAGTGGAACTTCGACGATGGTAAGGTGTGAAGGGATGTAAAAGTTAAATACTATACCGTCTTGACGTTATTCGAACAACGATATTACATTCGATATCCATCGTACCGATAATTGGCACGTCGCGAGCTGGTACGATACAGCCAAAAAATTGACAAATCTTTCGACTCTTTGGCCGCTAAAATCACTCAAATCTATGATTTGCGAAGTCGTAGGATCTTTCTGCCATTGAATAATAAAATAACAAATTATCATCATAATTAAATACAGTTGCCAATCATTCCCGGTAAATTCAAAAGCTCCTCTCGGATTTGTGAGAGAAAAGGAGTATTGAACTTTCAGTAAAACTTCGACGAGTACTAAGATACAAAGGGATTCGAAAACGACCAAAAAAAAAAACAGAAAGAAAGATGCCTGGCCTGTGTGAGAGATAGATAAGAGACTCGACCGGACCAACTCTATATAGTCTTTGGCGAAATAGATAAAAACATTGAATGCGCTTTATGAGAAAGTTTTGTGGCGATAGGTAAGCTCCGTCGATGGTCGTATATCCGGCATGGTCAGCGTTATCGGTTTCGCTTCTTCATTCCTCCGATGCGTCTCTTCGATCCTATCCTGTCCACTCTGTTCCTTCCGCCTTTCCCTCCTGACGCTTCATCCGCCTACTCTTTTCTGTAGTTTGACCGCAGCTTTTCGCGCGACATTGCGGCATGCAGATAATAAAGTTTCTTCCGCCCGTACGTTACCTTTTATCGTCGATGAAATCGTCCCCCTCCCGCTCGCTTGGAGAGTGTCGACTCTGTTCGGAATTCGATATTTTATTGAAAACGGACAGTGGAAAAAAATTCTGTGAAAGAGTTAGGTGAGGAGGGGGGAGGCGGTCAGAGAAAATGCGAAAAAGGAAGAGAACGGAGAATCGGAATAGAACCAGAGTAGCGACTCTATAACCGTGATAACTCCACGGCGACCTCCAATGTTGTCGGTTCGATGTTGGAAAAATAGCTATGAATCGATGGCGACTACAAGCCTGCCGACGGGAATAAAAAAATATAAAAAATATTGTCCCCGGCGTTATTAGCCTCTATAGCGAACCGATATTGAACTGTAGCGGACGACGAGCGTCAGAATTCCAGAAACCGTTTCACCCAATACTCCGCCCGATAACCCGCACACTCGCTAAACCTATAACTATATCCGTGTATATATATATATATATATACGCATAGATAAATATACAACGCACTGGTCACTACTAAGTCATCAAAACTTCATGAACTTGTTGACACAAATATACTTTCCGATCCGTGCCTCGCGATTAAGCAAAACAACCCTTAAAAACTTCTTCTTTTTAAATGAACACTTCCACCATCATAGAAAGTCAGACATGCCTACATGATTTTATCGTTTCTACATCAATCTCATCGAGATGGATTCGACTGATCTAGAAATATATATTCCGGGTTAGGAGAGGCTCGTAAAATATTATACAATGGAATGCCGGACAGTCTGATCAACTTCTGATACCGATTTTTAATGCAATTCTACCGTGACTTCTTCGACAACTTTAATTTCCTAATATTTTCGGAATTCCTAAGCTTTCCGTGACCGGCTCCCACCACTAGTAAACTCAAAAAAAAAACCAAATAATTCCATTCCCGTACCACTATAATCCTATTTCTATTATCTCCGATCAATCAATATTCTATTAATAAACAGCCCTATTCAAGGAGAAGCAATGAGAATATGAGAACGGTACAAGTGACAAAACAGAGAAAATTAAACGGGAGAAAAATACTCGCTCATACGCTCGCGAATACTTCAGTGGGGTTGGAGGGGAAAGGCCGGTCGGTTGATGTGAACGGGAGCACGAGGTTTGTCCGACGGAGAGTCGGTGCACCGCACCTACTCGGAAAGTACAGTGGCAGTAATAGCCCACTAAATCACATTATATTGTTTCTTGAGGGAGGCTTTGGGGACTGGAAGGATGGGGGGTTGCTTGCTGCTAGGAAGGCGTGGCGAGAGTCTGAGCAAAAGTAAAGGGTCGTTCTCCGAGAAGCAGAGACTGGCGGTAGTAGCAAAAGGCGGGAGGGTACAAGTGCGGCTGAAGCTATAGAAGGAGCTAACGGTACAACACATACACATTTACACTATGACTACACTGGAAACAGGCAATGGTACAGTAACATAGAACAACGGGGGGTGCGAGAAATGCAAGCAGACACGCATATACAACACCAGTGAAGAATTCTCAGTGCGCGCAGTAGCGCACAAGTATTATCGCTGCTCCGCCGGTAGAACCGGAAGCAGCTGGAAATATTGTTGTATACGAGTAAGAGGAGAGGATAGCCAGAAGCTCTCCGCTTAATGCTCAACCTTCCACCGTTTTCGTTGGATATTCGAGCGTTGCCCCTTTTCCGCAGCTAGAGCGACCATTGTCGCTTGCGTTGCGTTTGACAGTGGTATAAGACAACTTTTTATCGTCGTACAGGCGTGAGAAAGTCTCGCGAAACCAAGGGAGCTCTTGGAGGGGCAAAAAAATGGCTCGGTTGAACGAGCTTTGGTCCTCTCGATCTCCCTAGACGCGGTAAACGAGGTAAAAAAAAATAACCATTCAACCCCTCCGCCGCAACAATCGTGGGGCAACGGAGATTTTATGGGGCTTGATGGCTGAGATAAATTTCGGTGAAGGAGGACTAAGAATTATGTCTCGAGAGGTATCCCGACTGCGAGACACACTTGCCGGGCTGCGTACAGTATTGTCTGCTTTGCGTCGACCATAACCACTGCTAGCCGCGACAGTGGCCGGGCGAAGTCCGACCAAAGCTGGGCTTTTCTACTTACGACGAGGTGTTAATCTCAAGAGTAACCATTTCTCTTTTATAATTCCATCCAGCGGTGCCGTGTAGAGTCTATCCTAACTACGGTCCACTTGAATCGCGAGTAGTAAAGCCTGACGTCTGAATATACATACAGTAATGGGTATACCGAGGTAATGGGCAGAAGGCTTAAGTCGGATAGGGGAGAGCGGGGAAAAATGGCACATCGGGTCGAAAGGACATAATGAGACAAGTCTCAATTTTCCAATAACTTTGAATTCAAACCCACAGTGGGTCTGGAACAGTGTAGCCAGATCGTGGATAGAACTTGCGGCCACGATCTGGCTACACTAGTTTGGAAATCAGTACGCATCGTTGGAATAAAGTATAGCATTCGATAATTACTGTAAGATTCAGTTTTGCCCTCACTGTCTTGTCTTGCCGCATTGTGCCATTTTGCCCCGGTCTCCCCTAAGCGAAAACCCGAATAACACACTCGATTCAAACTTGTACTAATTACTATTGTTATATCTGAAAAATAATTCATCACTCCGAATAAACATTAACCTTATTAGTTAATTCACGACCTGTTTCCTGTTTTGAGAAATCACGATATTCTAACATTGATTTCAGAATCGGAACGTAGAAAACGCTTAAATCGAGTTTAGACGAGTACGCCACAATGTAAAAGATCCTTTATCCGCTCTATCCGAGGATACACCTAGGCTCACGCGGAGGCTGGGATAATCGGAAGCTCGGATGAGCGTGGTTCTATTGTATAACATTTTCTGCTCGCGTACTCGCAGAGGAACTTTTATGCACGAGTCAACGCCTGCGATATCGCTTAGAGTACCGAGTTGGGGTACTCGCTTGTCCTTTTAATTCCGCAGAAAAAGCAGCGACTTTTCATTTTTTTATTTCGTTGAGTATGATTCGCCAACACCGCTGCACTTGTTTCCATTATTCTCAGTGACCCAGCCAGTTCATTAAGATTTAAACACTGAGGGAGTCTTGAAGGAAAAGGTGCTCCGTGAATAAAAAAAAATGTTTTGAAAATAATAACGAGGGTCGCCATCGTGTGAGGTAATAGGCTTGGGCGCGGCGAAGTTTTCACAAGCGTTTGCCTCCAAGGAACGAGGCCTCTTCGTTCTCTGTAGTCGGTGGCTGAGTTTGTCAACAGTGCGGAATGGTTTGATACCCGGCGCTCTGAGGAGCGGTAAACAGATTACAAGGGCGGGGACTCGGCGAGGGTAACGGCCGAGAGGGTGACTTGACGTTCGGCCTCAGGAGGGGCTGGAAAGCTCCTGGAGGCAAGACGAAGTCGAAGGGTCGAGATTGAAAAGCGATCGGCGAGGTAGACAATGAACCGGGGATAAAAGAGATACTCGATGCACAAATTCTATCGTTAGAACGCAACGAGGGAGAGTGGGGCAAAACGGGATCTACTTTTTTCACCAATTTTACACGGAGCGTAGAAAAGAATATCAAACGTAAACTCTTTCTCGCGGTTCCATTATACGAGCTTGTAAATATTGACAGTACGAACGAGGTATCTGAGGCGAAATATACGCCCGATGTAAGGTACAGTGACTTTGGTAATTGGTCCTGCGGTATTGACAATCGATGTCGATTGTCTGCAGATATATAATGTACAGCAAGTTGACCGACGCCTGCTGTGATGTTTACCGTGTGAAGATCTGACTTCATCCTCATTGCATCGTAAATTGTCAAAGAAAAGCGTTTTCGCAGTTCAATGCATTCACAAGAAACTGATACGATCGGGTTTACTGACAACAGACGCCTTTACAATTTTGCTTGTTGCATCAATATTTCATAATATTTCTGGATCATCACGTATTTGGTCACGGTGTATCACAATATTATAGCAACAGGCGTCATGTTTCCTTTCATCGTAAAATAACTGCAATCATTCTATACACGCCGTGAAGTAGAGCACAGTTACACACCATTCATAGAGCACTGAATCTGTGAACTCACTTGAAAGTTCCGTATGCGTCACTTTTTCCTTGAAACTTTAAACTTACCTGATCCCAATTTCAATTGATCATTTTCTCGATGAAGAATCCAATGGAGAGGCAGCGCTTTTTGTTGTCATTCGTGAAGAAGTTCCTTGAATCTTCGCACAGCTTTGTTTATAATGACAAGAAAAAGCATTTTCATTGGGACACATTGGGACAGGACAAAAATGAACGGCGTCCAATCAAGTGCCTCGAGAAGTTGTTAGGTTATGAAATTCAGTGAAGTCAACGAACCGATAGAGTCCATGATGAAGGGGTGAAGACTATTTAAAAGTCAGATGTTGGCTCTGCGGTTGGCTCGCAAGGCACATACAACTGTCGCATAACTCCGAAAGACGGAAAATTGCTCGTGAAGTTTGAAATGCGTCGTTGTATCTCGAGTGACCCGTGCCCGCACGGTGGTTCGGCTGTAGATGTGTGCTCGGCGCACAACTGCTTCCGCAGACCTCTGGAACGTAGAGGCAAAGGCATCAAGGGAATGGAAGGTCGGCAGCTAGTTGCAGAAACCAGCAAGAACGATTGAGTTAGAGGCGTCCAACGTCTCACGAGTTCTCGGGGAAAACGGCAAGGGCTTTCCCGACGTTCTCCGGTGGCTCGTGCCGACCGCATCGGGCAAACGGCAAGTGGTTGGGGTCCGCGACGATTCGCATTGGAACCGCGGAGTGGACTGTTAACTCTTAGATAAGTTTCGACCGGCAAGGAGACGGAAACTGGAGCAAGTCGAGATTCATCGCGCAGTCGGAGAGACAGTGTACAGGAGCGACCAAGGAGGAAAGGGAAGCTGAGAGCTAAACAGCAGTCGGGAAATTTGGTTCGTAGCGCAATTTTCTAGTCGTCGAATGTTGAGTCATGCAATAGCAATTTGACACTCAGAGTGAGTATTATATAATGAATGCGATCGACTCGTTAACATTGTCAGTTGCAAGAACAGTGTGAAAATCCAAACGACGTTAGTTTAGGTTTCGGCTATAAGTGTTGGCCCTCCTTATAATTATTTGTTTGAAATAAACCGTATGCATATATTTGAAAAATGACAATATATAATCATAAATATAAGTCACATCAAATTTCAGTCACTGATCAATGAAATTTTCGAACTAAATTTGAAAGTTCTTTGACGTTTAATCGTATCTCATTTCTCAAAGTAATTAATTAACCCGAATCTCATGATAAGTATGATTGCTTATAAAACTGTTATATTTAGCACTAAATTTCTCAAACGAGTTCCGAAATTCGCAGATGTTTTTTAAAATTTTGATCGTCTGTAAAACGGATCTGTTTCTCAACTTCGATCCATAATTTAGTATTTTTACATTGTCAAAGTGAAATATATCCGTTGGGTCCACACGACGCGCTCTTTGTTTGCGTTGCTGTGTTGCCGCGAGAAATGTCCACGAGAGTGTGCAATAGCCTTGTACTTAATTGTTAAGTGGATACGTATCGATTTTCCTCGCCGTTAATTTCTACAGGACACCGACCCATTTCGGTCCCAATGAACATCAATTTTCATTAAATGTAATCACACCCGGACAGAATCCCGCAATATAGCAGAGATATTGCCGTGTTCACCGGCACATATCCGTATTAACGATCCATCTTTTGCGATAGCATCTCCCGTGTTACACGATAGTATCTCTCCTCTGTATACAACTAATCAACTGCAGATACGTGTACACGTAAACATTTGATCGACGAACGAGGCGCATCCGCGAGCTGCTTAATAGCAATATTGACTGCTCTCAATGCGTTAACTGTATCTTCATTCCCTTTGCCGCACCGTCCCTGAATATCGGCCGATCAATCGGTCGTCCACCCCTCTGCCACGCCGGTACACACCCTTTACCTTGCAATTAGAGCCCTAGCTATTGGTATCCACTACAGGTCTGAGGGATTCCTGATCAGTGCGTAAGCGCCAGGCGATAGAGGGAAAGGGAACTCACGAACCGACGGAGCATGGAGAGTTCGAAGCTTCCTCTCTCTCTCCTGTTCCACTTGCCCAGGATGTTTCCCCACCCGCCTGCCCTACCAGCCGCGACATAATTTACCCAAATAGCCGTATAGGCGTGGCCGAATACCGAAACCGGGCTCTCACTCGCGTATTAAACATGCTCGGAGTGTGCGGTAGGTATCCGCCACGCGCAATTTCATCGGACCGCACGAACGCGCTCAGCAGCAGCGGTAGGAGCAGCCGCCAAACCCCTCTCGTTCATCGCAAGCTCGCAACTACCTGGCTTCCTCGTTCCCCGGCAATTCTCGTACAGCTCTATCGAGGGGGGTTCCGGAGACCGCGATACGCAGTAGTTACTGCTATACCATAGTGTAGCATAACGTACGCGATCTATACCCGAATCCTCTCGGCCCCCTCGACGATACGTGACGTACGTGCGTGTACGAGTATAACCCAGTATAGTGCGATCGGTTCCGCGCGAACGAGAACCGAGTCGACCGGCACGATCTCCTGTTATGTATTACATACAACGTATAAGCCGCCCGCCCTACCGCTGCCCCTCGAATTTCGGTAACTGTTGGGACGGGGCGAGAGTACATCGATAATAAATGCTGACCAATCGAATTCACTAGTAAAATTTAATTTACGCCGATACCGAAGACTGGTACCGATATTATTGGCAGAAGGCATTTGACTTCGAGCAGATTCTTTAGATTCATTTATGAACGCCCATTTCTTCCGAATGTCACACACGTGATACGCATATGAATGTGTAGGAAAATGAACAGTCTGAATACCGGACGTGTTTCCCATTTCCAACCGAAGATTTAAACCCATCGCGACTAAGATGATCGATTCGATTACCGACCATCCGACCTATGCCTGGCATTGGAAATGAAACAAGGTTGTTAAAACTAGCGGAAGTATTCAAATAAATTATATTAAAGAAAGTTCAGAGTCTTGATTAACTGAAGCGACTATTGCTTTAGAACTTTTGAGTATTTAAAAATAATGACTCATAATTTTTTTGATGAAATTGTAATTTCCCATTCTCTTTTCGAACACTACAATTTTCATTAGCTCTTAATAACATATTACAACTTGGATTTATCATTTCATTCGCTTCTCATAAAGAAAACAAACCGGTTTTGAGAACTTAAGCGCCTCACGAGACTGTTGCAAAAGTGGTCTGCCCGAGGTTATTTCTAGTAGGTTTACCGATTCCATCCCGATGTTTATTTTTAGACACGATCCATAATATAGTGAATTAAAAAAAATTATAAGTGTGTCAGTCGTAAATAGAATTTTGTGTCGTAGATAACATGATTAACAAACAGTAATTGGGCAGCGAGCCAGTTATTACTTTACGCACGCATCGAATATTGCTTCATTCTTAGTCCCGCTATCGGCGAAAATGAGAGGTTTTTGTTATTAGAGACACAGTAGAAAGTACTCTGGTCGTTTACTTTATCGGTCGAGGAGTATTAGAGAAGGGGCATTCGGAGTGCAGTACTGTTGTTTCAATTGGCATGGAAAACTCGTTTTGTGTTTTATCACTCGTTTGTTTTTCGTCATGGGCGATTTAACACGAGTTGTAGCGACACACCGTGGTGTTCACCCAACCTTCACGACAGACGAGAAAAACGTGACGACACGACGTTTCCGAGCGATCAACTAGAGAAAGAGGCAGACAGGTGGGTCTGAATCGAAAAACACACATGAGTTTGTGGGATGCATGTTCAGAATTGTAGTTACCGGGCGAACCGGAGGGAGGAGGCGGTCGGTAGAGACGAGAGGCAAAAGAGTTGATGCAAAGAGGGTGGAAACGCTCGATGGACGGTTCGAATGCACGGAATCCACGGTCGATTCATTGTTCGCCCGTTAATCTAGAAAAGCAATGATGACACTCGACGAACAAACGTTTACTCAGACAACATCGATTTGCACGAGGCCGCCGTAGATATCCGACCGAGTATCCGCCGCTCCGTATTTCACGAGATAAAAACTTCCCGCACCCATCGCACCATAAGAGCGGACAAGCGGTTTGTTTATCTTTCGCTCAAATCCAATAACTCGCGTTCGATCCATATCGCGAATCGAAGATTTTTTTATGAACGTGTCATTTCGATAAAAAAATCGAGAAAAACGATAGCATCAAACGAGAGATTCAAGTAGGCACGGCGAGAGTCGTGAGAGACACGAACTTCGTCCCGCTGATCTCTGGCTCGTACCGTGAGGCACGTATTGTCGCATTCGAGTATGGCCTACATATCGCCTGCACCAGTATCCCGATCCCTTGCATCTCGGCCTCGAACATCCTCGTTCTACGCCAACGGAGATTCCGCGTTGCGGGAGACTCGCTGCTACCATTGCCAGGTCATATTACCGTTTCCACCGAGTTAATCCGAAAAGGTAACGCAAAAATCTACGGCGGAATGGGAGACAGCGATCGGAAGGCTCGCAGAAAGCGGGAATATGAAGAAGATAGGATAAATTGAACGTCGATCAAAGAGAACGAAAAACGGGAGAGCGGAGAGATAGGAACTGAGCAATCCGTGAATGCACACAGGCGCACACACATACATTATGTATATACGTATATATTCGGGTTGTGTTTAATACCGTAGACCTGTTGGAACGAAAGGATCTTTGGATGCGCACGAGTTGCGCGTAAGAGGGGACCAGGCCAAAAGGTAGTGGAAAGCCGGAGAGAATCGCCCGATCGTTGTTCCTCGTACGTTATTCCTCGACCAGCCGGCGTTTCCTCCGCTGCTCCTCGGACGCTGCAACCCTCGTTCCTTTTATCCTCCACGCTCGGTTCTCTTTTTCCATCTCGTTTCTACTTTCACAAACGGCGACGCGCCGGACAAGTGGAGAGGAACGAGAGCCGTTGCGAACACTACGTTATTTGCGAGGGACGAAGAAGAGCTGATCCGCCGAGGGTGAGCAAAGGAGATCTTTATCCTCCGTTATTCGCCGTCGCTGTCGCTTCCGCGCTTCTTCGTGAGTGAACGTCGTCGTCGAGAAACCGCATTCTCGCGGCGGGATTCCGACGACGCCCTCAAACCTCCGACGGTGCAGATAGCCTTATCGGCTATCTCGTCAGGCCCTCACTTGCTTGCATCTATTCCTACTTTCCTTTCTCACTTTTCACCCCACCATCCATCCCGTGAACTTTCTCCCTTTCGTCGTCTCGTTCGTACTTCTATAGCGATCCCGACGCAATCTACCAACGCATCGCACCTCGTGAAGGAAAACCTATTTTCCCGAAATCGTCATTCCTTATTTACGGATCAATCCAAGGTAAACAAGTCTACGGGCCGTTGATTAGCGGTTTATCATTGCTATATTCGAACCAATAGGACGTAGCTCTATTGTCCGTGTCAACATTATCTGGTGGACAACCCGCTGTTACAGTTACCGATTAAAATAAAATAAGCGGTGATAAACGAGCTCGTCCGGAACGAAGAAAGGCCTGGCAAAAAAATACCTGCGAGAATACCAAAATTGTTAGCCGAGTACATTACAGCTCCGATCTCAACGTTGACGTAATCTGGAGGTAAATTAACGAGACAAGAATAAAAATTGTCGATTTTGAATTGATGAAATTTTCTTTTCTTTGTTGGATTAAATTGACGCAGCCGAAGAAATTTATAGCGAATCGTGCGGTCGTCTGTCAGTGGGTATTAGCTCCGAGTATCGTCAACGGAGTTCCACCATTTATTCCACCTCTACTGTGGCTACATTATAACAAAGCTTGGGGCGATCGATGCTCACTTTTTTTCTATATTTTTTTTGTTTCCAGCCACGCTCAAGTGGGAAAGAGACGGGGGAAAAAGAGAGTCGAGCGGAGTTGTTCTACTGTCTACCCGGTACGGTGATGCTCGATACTCCCCAATGACCGAGTCGAATCGATGATGGAAAAAGTTTTGCAGATTCTCGTGATGTATCACTCAGTCTCTCTCCAGCTGCACAGCATGTCTCCCCATCGTCTGGCGTTATTCGTCGCTTTTTTTTTCTCCTCACTCTCTCCATACTTTTTTTTACATATATATTTTTTATGCTGGCTCTTCCACTTTCTCTTTTCGCTCTTGTTCTCCCGACGAACACATCGGCCGTGCTGGGAAATTTTCGTTCCGTTTCCAAACTCTCGGAACCACCGACTGTTCCATTGTATCTGAGAGCACGTGTGCCCTGCATTTTATCGCACACACGTTATTTCAAACGCGACAACTCTCTCAATGTGTGGGTTAGATACACGGTCCTTTTAACACCATTCTGCGAGTTACTTCGCTGCCGGATGAACGCTGTACGGTAGATGGGCAGCGCACGCGTAGATTAAGCAGAGCTTATTCACGCTTGAGTGACGTGCATCATATATCACACGGACGAGCAGTTCTATATTCCGATCGACGTCAGTATTAGCTATTCTGTTTGCCGAGTAAACGAGAGCGGGCAAAACGAAACGCCGGAACAAAACAGACCGTTTTTATCGATCCTAGCGAAAGTGATTTATTGTCAAACTTTCAACGACAAATGTGAGCGTTTGTCGTTAACTTCTTATACCAGTTATATTCCTAATGATAATTATATACCTCGACAAAAGGCCATCGACCTGAATCCTACGGTCCTTTTTTGTTTTTTTTTTTTTTTTTTACTAATTTTTCACCGGACCTAAAAGCACGTCGCATTCTTGATAGTAATTTTAGGCCATTAAAGCACAATGGACGTGACTATTAATCATCCTTTCCGCAGAGTAGGCCAGACCAGGGCAAAACGGACCATTTTTGCTGGTAGCAGTAGTAACAGAGATTTGCAAAGCCTACTGTTTACAGTCATCTTCTCAGACAGGTTTCATTTCTCGTGATAATTGTACACCTTGAGAAAATCCCATTGACCAGAGTCCTTCAGACCTTTTTTTTTTTCATTAAGTTTTCACGGAACTTAAAAGCACGTCGAATCCTTGGCAGGAATTCTTGATACGGCCGTTATGACGTTCAAAAAATTGTACCAGCGACCTCGAACGCGGTCTGTGTTGCCCCGACGAACCATTTTCACCGGCTCTCGCCCATGTTCGAATTTCCACGTGCCTACTCGTCGTGTTGCCGGCGAATATAGGCCTCAACAAAGCAGATCAATAAGCCCGCAGTCTCTGATCCATACGTCAGTGTGTCGTGGCGCACACATTCCCGGCCGAGAACACGAGGAGTGTTCCTGCGTGCCGCTCGTACAGTACCCACGTTAACCGTATAGACATAGAAGGCGGTAGTCGGGCCGGGTATATACGTCGTTTCGGAGATACATCGCGTCGAGTCGGCCTGCTCCAGAAACTTTCAAAGACATTACTGTCACCGGAAAGTGGATATTTCGTGTGGCGGTGCCAGGGGTGGCTATGAGAAGCCTGCTTCGGTGGTTCGCGTATTTTGAGAAGAGAGAAGGAAGGGCCCGCGACGGAGAACGGAACGGTAGCGATGGGAAGGACGAGCGAGCCCGGGCGATAAGGTAATTCAACGAAACTGTCGTAACCACTGCAGCCACGTACAGGGACCCGAAGGCTACTCCTCAACCCGAAGAACTTTAACAATTATATTTAATACGATTCAGCGGCTTTCAACAAGCGGGGCGCTCGTTCCCGACGGGCTTCCGCTTCCGCGTGAACGTAAACTCCCCGCGTGTATAAACAACCGTTCGAGGCTCTCCCGGTTGGGGAAGCGAAGATTTCCATTCGAAAGTGGAAAAAGTCCAGCCATCGGTCGTATCGCGAGAGAGCGACGAAGCGAACGCCGGGAGGCCGTAGTTTAACCGGAAATTCAATCCTACGTCGAGTGGCACCGTCATTTAAGTTCCCAGTGTCTTCCTTTCACAACCTCTTCCTTAACATCCTTCCCCGGTCTCTTACACCCTTGACATCAGCACGAACGTCATTAACGCTACACGTTTAGCTCCGCGCACGGCGGAGAGCCAGCCAAATTTAATAAATTTAATAATCGAATTTAATCCCTCACCTTGTTGACGGCTTTCTCCGCACGGTGAGTGCAGTCTCAGGCTTGCTTCTGTGCACTCACTGCCGATATGACTACTTCCGTCGCTGCCACACTCTCAACGCCCGTCTGCTGTTTCCTCAATCTCATTTTCTTTTTTTCTTTTTTCATTTTTTTTATATCCGCCTCTGTCGTTCACACTCGCTCCGCTTACTCTGTGCGAACGACGAGTTCGAGTCACGTTATATACTCGCTCCCCTGCCAGTCGGGGACCACTGAGTACCGCAGATTTATGACGGAGACATGCCCGTCCGTCGAAACGACCCGATCATTTCGCGACTCCATTTCGCAGCCTTCGGGAACGAGAGCGACCGATGGGGCTGGCGCAACTCTTCTTTACGCCAACTCACCTATCATGCTCGAACTCATCTTCCTCCTCTGTTTTTTGCGATTCTCTCCACACCGCGATCTCCGACTCGGTAACATTTTATAAATTTGCCGCCGGCCGCTAGTATGCGCGTCGGCTCCTCCTCCATCCCTTGGGACGATTCCGCATGTATCAGGGAACTTTGGGATTCACAGGAGAATACGTTGAGCGGAATTGGAAGAATTTTTAGCACCCGTTAACCGAGGATTTTTGGTTTTATTTCACGCTTATAATACTGGAACCGGACATAAGTTACGAGATCTACCACGTAGCTTCTTTGTACTTTATGACACCTATCGTCACTGACTGTCCTCACTGCGGCAATCCGGACGTTAATTTTAATGGTGATCCGCGTTTGCGAGCTCTGGGACATTCTTTCGATTCTTTTTGTGGGAAAATGAGAGTACGCTGTTAGGATTTTATTAGATGGAAATGTGGATTTCTGGAGCGACGGAAACCGGATCGTTACAGGGGGCCTCGTTTCTTGAAAAAGAACACTTCTTGGGAGAATAAAGTGTCGCGGTGCACAGTTATATCGTACTTGGATGTCGACGTCCCGCTTTTGGTAAAAGAAATTGGAGCTCCGTCCAAGAGTCAAGGATTGCACTCAATTTTATAGAGAAAATGCGAAACGGCCTACGCATTCTTCGCTCGACACGAACCTTCTTTGTCCTGGCCAAAACTTGATTAACGCGGTCCGCTTTGTCCTATTCTTTCTCAGTGAAATTCAAATAGTAATAGAGTTTTGAAAAAGGTGTTCGGGAAAGCTCCTACAGTCAACGAAGTCATTGAAGGTGATCCGTTTCGCTCTATCTTTCTTAGCGAAACTTACTACAGTAGTAAAGTAAAAAAAAAAAATGTCGGAGCAAGTTCATTGAAACAACGAAGTCATTGCACTTACGTCACCGCACTTAGATGTCGACTGTAGAAGAAATTGGAGCTCCGTCTAAGAATCAAGGAGTGCACTTTATAGAAAAGAAGCGAAACGGCCCCCGCGTTCTTCATTCGATGCGGACATTATTCCGCCACCCACAAATGTATAAAAGTAGTCTGTTTTGGTCCATTTTTTTGGCGAGATTATAATGACACTAAAGTTAAAAAAAAAGATGTCAAAGCAAGCTTAAAGAATCAACGAAGTCATTGCGCTTATTTCATCATACAGAAGTAAGATATCCTCAGTGTTCATGCTAACACTCATGATTTTTTGTTCTTTTTCATTTTCACACGAGTCTGTGAACGACCTTGGCGATGAAGTCGTTGCATCGAAGAGGAGATTCTCGGTGCCGTTTTCCGAGCACGCTTTCCTTTTATACTATCGTAACGCGACTGCGTAACGCCAACCGAGACGGGTATCAGAGGATGGGCAAAAGTTCCCTTTTCCCCGGGACAGGATCGTTCCACCGGAGCACGGACGGACACGTTGCCCTCGAGGGAGAAACTACACCTTCCCCGCGAGGACGAAAGCTCGCCGAACGAGTGAGCTGAGGAGAAAGGGAGAGACGGCGCGAAGGGAGGGAAGGAGGGGTTGGAAAGTCGAAACTTTTTCCACTCATGGACTGTAGGGTGGGCAGCGTCGGAGCCGGAAAAGAGAGGAGCGTCCGTGGCAGGGCTCAGCGTCCACTTCGACGGTAGCCCGGAGAGTAGAAGTGCCTTAGCGCAGAAAGTGTACGAGAGAGCTTTTGGCTGGCAGCAACGCAGAATCCAACGGCCAGGGAAACGTTACTTCACATTTCATCGTCTCGATGTTCGGGAACACGGTAATTGGAGGGCGTGGGGACTTTCGAAGAAAAGCAGTATTCGAACAAGTCTGTATCGAAGTTTCTACATCTGCACGACCTGCAGTTAACGGTGCGTGTAGTTCGATCGACACGGAATACAACCGAGGGGAAAATGGACCACAGTATCAATTTTTTTTCTCCCTTTTATGAATAACTATAATTCCTAATTGTGGAAATTATTTGCAGTTTCATCAACAATGACAAACTAATATGGGTAGTCGAAGGTATTTTTTATTTTCCCACCACCCATTGGAGTAATCGATTCCATTGGGCGTAATACTCATCATTAATGATTATAGAGTAGTCCTTTTTTTTAAATTCGAACTCGAGTCAACACGTTTTCCTCCTTAAAAAGCAGAAAGACTTTACCGAAGATTAGGCTGCTTTTGGTGGAAAATGTCGCGAGCCCGCACTGGGCCGTTTTGACACATTCTTCAGTACCAGCTTACCTTTCTCTTCTACTTCTACCCCCGTACCTGCGTCGCTTTTTCTGCACTGTCTGCACGAACTTGAGGAAACAGCGTCGTATCCCGCAGGGGAGATTAAACGATGGGTCGTACCGAAGAATCTCGAGGCGATAATCAACCGGACTCTTGCTCTCCCGTTGTATCGTTGGAATTCCAATTATACGAAGGCCTTACACGAGATACCTTCGTTAAACCGAGAATCTCAACGTTTGTGCAAGCCAGCTCGTCCTGACGGGATGTGCCGTGCCACTTCACGTAGAATTCTTTTATCCAATGGCTTTTCTAAAAAGCTACCGCTCACAAGTATTTGCCGTGCCACTTTCATTTCGTTTGCCTTGAAAATCGCATTTCCAAGGCAAATGAAATGAAAGTGACATTTTTCACGAGCAGATTTATCGTTGTCTGTTTCACTGAACCATTCATTTTTTTTAGGAAGAAACAAGCATTCCCTCAGTACCAATCCGTCTAGCACCGACTAAACTGAACTAATGTGGAAAAGCGACAAATGTAACGCGCGGACCGGAGTTGCGATCAGCGTTTTCCGTAGACGAACTACGAGCGAGGTATGCGATCGACGGAAAACGTACATCGGACTACAACAGTTTACACGGTATCCGGATGGTCACCGATGCCTGACCGTGCAATGGGCAATTGCGGAAGTCTCGCGAGATCGTATTTTGGCAATACATCGTGGTCGACCGACTGCTACACGTCCCAAGCTTCAGACCACATTTTGTTGGTTGGTCGAAGCCTCCGGGCATTAGCTTGAAATAGAATAGCCAGAGGAGATACCCGGTTTCAAACGCGACCGCACGCCTATTTTGCAACAGTTACGGATACGTGCCGTTCACGTTGGTTTCTCTGCCAGACGAGACGATGTCGGTGGTGGCGGTGGCGCGATTGAGGCTCGGAAAGTGGAATGGCACGATTTTCGGTCAGATCGCTGACTCTCTCGCTCTCTCTCTCTCTCTCTCTCTCGCTCTCTCTCTCCGAGAGTCAAATTCGAGGCTCGCCGCGAGATCCTCGAATCGAACGAGAATCCAGGCCACCTTTGCGGATTTACCCGATAATGTTGCAACACTCGCGTTCTCCGCAGCTCCGATCCTGGCGCGCAACACCGTTCTCCTCGTGCTGTACCGATGGTAACCAGGCACGCGGGGTTCACCCATACCTCCATCCCACCGCGTATATCCACGGGATATACGAGCTCGCGGTGTGCCCCCCCCCCCCCCCCCCCCCCGGTCGCTATCGAGCCACGCCAGTAACTACAGATTAGTGTTATCAGAGCGTAACAACGCGAAATGGTGGTTTACCTTGACACTGGTGAAACGGGTGAGATCGATGGGAGCTCGGTGTTGGTCGGGCAATGCCACCGATAGAGGAAGAGGAGAGGCGAACTCGGTGCCTCGGCATAGTCGTTGAGCGCGACGGGTCGGACTGCCAGTATGAACGGCCATCCGCGGGAATTCACGACGAATAATCCGGCTTAACGTTCCAGCAGTGGCGCAGTCATTCAATAATCGCGGTGGCTGGTGCATCGAACCGTCGGATGCGGTCTATCGATAGTCGAGCGTACTTCGCACGCGACGCCACGCGTGTTCCATTCCCGCTTAATTGAAAACTATGAGCGTCCAAAATACGCCGGAGAAATAGCGGTGGAGGTTCTTCATTTCCATTTCTCAGCGTCATTCTCTTTCGGGAAGAAAGGAGCGCGTAAGGCAGGTCACGGCTCTCGGATTCGCGGATTGTTCGCGGCTTCTTGGTGGATCCTAGCAATAAAGAGTCGGGCAATGTTTGAGGGTGAAGCGAGGAGACGAATGAAGGGGGTTACTGAAGAGGAAAGAGGCTGCAAGCTGCTCTGGCGTGAATGGAAAGCCCGGAGTTAGAATGCAAAGCTGGTGGGTTCCAAGGGAGTGCGGCTGGCACGGTGGAAACAGTGGAATGAGAAACGACCGCGTCGTTCGTTATACCGCAAACTCGAGTATTCTACCGGATCTTTCGCATAGTATAACGAAGGTGGCTGGGCAGGACAGGGATGGAGGAGACCAAGCTCTTTCAAATTGCAAACACTCATTACCGGAACAGATATGTGTAATCCGGTTATACGGGCTGCCGAACGAACGAGGAAACTCTCTGAGAGAATCGGCCACGGTGCGCACCTCGCGCAACAGCCCCAAAGTGGTGTGTAAGATGTCGAAGGACGGAAATCCGCGTGTAGCCTACCTCGGTGGATAGTCGACGCCCCGACGACCTCGTTATGTCGTTAGCGGGTCGGAGAACGGAAGGGAGGCCCCGGACGTACGGAACAATGTCTCACTCGTTTTCTCGTTTCAACGGGCGATAATCAGCGTTTACGGGAGACCCGTGCAAGATCATCAATTCAGTTATGTACAGACGCCGACTGTTCGCTATACCTGCGAGCCGAGATAAGAAGGTAAAGAGTGGCTGGGCCGGAAGTACGATAAACGAAGAAAAATAAGTAACTTCGATAGCCTTCGTCGATTATTCTCGGCAAGCCGACAACCGATGATTGATGCGACAGTTACGTGTTACCGAAACATTTTACGGGGGGTTCTTTTTTTCCTTAAGCTGAAACTTTATTATCGTCGATGCTGTTTCTACTGCGAATTGTTACGAGGTATGAAGAACTTCCTAAGGACTATTACGCTATTCGTAGCGTCATTCAAGATCGTTGTGAGGCAAAAAAAAATTCATGTGCAAAAAGTTTTGACGCGTTGTACGTTAACTATCTAATTTTACTCGTTCAAAAGCTAGAAGGTTCGTACCGATAATTTGAATAAGTAATTGTCTTGAAAATCTGTCTTTTTACACATTTGCAGGAAAGCTGGCAAAAATGATCTTGCAATCAGGAATTAACATACTTAGATCAAAGATGAAAGATCCAGCGGAGTCACGAACGAATCAGCAGTTGACGCGCATAAAAAAATTGAATGCACAAAAGTATTGTTCGGTGGAACTGGGATCAAAGTGCACCGTTTTAGGGCAAACGACGTTTCCCAACCTGATTATCATAAAAATGAAATCTGCTTGATACGCTAATATTTTTCCTAATATTATTGATGCAGCTTTAAAGATTATTCTAGTACTACAGAGTGAAGAATTACTATTATAGTATTTTCGCGCTACAATGTGCACTCCTAATTTCGATTTCAATACGCTGACAACGACCAATATGGATATAAACGTATATATATATACACATATATATAGATACTATGTCTGGATGAATCTCCGCTGAGCATTGGCAACGTTCATCCAGACGTTGGAGTCGGATATGAAGATGATAAATTCGTTAAGTAAATTTCATGGCAACGATGGGGAATGGGGAACGAAGCAAGGCAGAGCGCTCCCCGACGAAGGTTGCCGTGTGCGACGCGTCATTATAAACGTTTGATGGAGAACGACGACGGGGAAGCTTGTCGGGTTATAGAATTCCCAGATCGCCCGGGGGAATCCCCGACGTGCGCGGGCCTTCGTCATTCCTCCGGCAGTTAACCAGAAGCAAAAGCACGATGTTGGCTTCCAGCTTGGAACAATCGACCTTTTAATCGCATTATCTCACTCCCTCCGTCTCTGCCGAGAAGAGAGAGCTTCCTCGGGTAGCCCTGAGCTACCCGAGGAATCATTTTCTCACGGTTCGAAAGACTACCGAGCTCGAGGAGGGCGGAAACTTTTACTCGTCGGTCTTTTAACGTTTTCCTTGTCGTACTTCATTCTCTTAGGGTAAAATCGCTCCGAGGCAAACGACTTTTTAGCCCGACCTGATAACTGTACGCTGCAGTGAACCGAGGACTCCGCGAAGGACTTCCTCGCAAATTACAAGTCCACGCCGAAGCAACCCTCCTCCTCTTCCGATTATCTTCCTATTTGGCTTCCACGGGATACTTAGATGTCAAAGTCCTTCGGGCGTTTCGACTTTCAGGCGGAACAGCTACGTTTCTAGTCGTATCGTGAAAGCCGAGGCTGCTCGTGTTTATTTCTAGCGCGAAAATGCAGCTGAGTTGACGTAAATGCGTTACTTTTTCCCACAGAGGATAACATATGTAGATTGGACTTTGCCTTCGAAAACTATACCTGTGGCCGCTTGTGGGATAAACTTATTATGTGTCGAAAATAGATAAGCTTACAGTATATCGTCATTCTTGTTCGTATTCGATCAGCTGATCAAATATAACTGCAGACGATCCCAAGTGCAATTTCACCAAAATGCAGAATGAAAATGCACTCCGCTATAACGGAGCGATTATTCGTGTTTACTTCTAACGCAAAAAGGCAACGAAGTTTGGACAGATTATGGGTTATTGTTCTCCGCAGACGATAACAGAGATCGCACTCAATTCGACAAGTGTACTTTGAGCGTACATTTGGGACAAACATTAGTTACCAAAAAATGAGAAATGTTCAGCATCGCTTCTTTATCGTAGAGACCTTGCGTCATTCTTTCTTTGAGTTGCAAATGGCATTGCGCGGTTTGACCGAAACACTAAATTGCCTCGCAACCTCCCTACACTCCACCATAATGGAGGGGTAGTTCGTGTGTACTCCCAACGGGAAAAGGCAATGATGTTGGTACAAATGCTGGTTCATCATTTCCCACAGAGAATAACATAGATTGCACCGAATTCGAAAACTGTAACTCTAAATGGCTTTTGGGACAAACACATTAGCTATCGAAAAATTAGAAATTTACAGTACCGTTTTCCACCGTACAGACCTATAGTCATTATTTCCTTGAATTGATCGGTTGATAGAAAAACGCACAAGTGCGGTTTGACCGAAACGCTAAATTGCCTCTCACGACCGCTATGCGCCCTGGTGTAACGGAACGCATACTGGACCTCCTCTGGCTCGGACTGTCGACCAGACTGCTACTATTACTACCTACTGGTTGTACTCCACTAGTCCTGAGGCGAGCGGTGTTCTCCGTTTTCTGATGGAAGCCTGTGTGCAAGCACCGCATCTCCGTGTGTTCCCTCGGCCCACACAGGGCGTTAAGTAGTGTACACAGATGTACACACACTCCGCCAAATGCACACATATCGAAGCGGCGTTCGCGCAGCTTAGTACACGGTTTAGATCAACGAGCTCTACCACCGCATAATCCGATCCTCTTACAACTGATCTCGGCCGGTACCCCTCAACCGCGCATCACCCTCGTTCGACTCTCACCCCGGCTACATGCGCACACCTCGGCGTCATACGATCGGTGAATGACACGGCACTGCGTGTAAAGCGTTGTTGACTACAGGTATCAAGTACTCTGTAACTTCCGAGCCAGGGATGTAATGCGTTTAGTTTCCGGAATCCCGATATCTTGAAGTTATAATTTCTACAATTACGTCACGAAATGCGTGGAGCAGAATGGGGTAAAATGGGGGACGAAACTGGGACAGCGGGGTAAAACTTATTTTTCAAATTATTTTTGGATTTTCCACTGTGTCTCAAGGATACATCTGGATTTCCAACATTGTTTTACCCCACTCACTATCATTCCCACCATTGAAAATTTATTGGAAAATTGCGTTTTTTCCCATTAATCCGTTTTAGCTCAGTGTCCTAATTTTCCCTCCTCTGTCCTATTAAAATCGTACCGATTTGCTAACGGCAGTGCGACTTTCTCTCTTAACGATCTTTTACTTGCTTCTAATTACAATAGCCGTTTAATGAAAGAATTACGCTTAATTCGAATGACAATTAAGGTCATAAAAAAATTAAATCAAAGATTCACAATTCAATATTTTGTATAATTAAATAAAACAGAGTGGAACGAAGGTATCGGAGGTAGCTTGATGCTTGAAAGAGCAATCGGATAATCAAATTAATTATGCGGGATGTCTTGAATTTGGTACGACCGTACAATTTGTTTCAATTCGCTTTCCTTGCAATTATTTTCAATTACGGGATTCAAAATTACCGGGTTAATGTGACAGAACCAAAATCGTTCGGTTGACGGATTACACTTCTTTCGGATAAAGATTGCGACATATCTTGTAGATGAAAATATATGTTATTCAATATTCTTATTAAAAAACCAGTACCTATAGTGCAGTGGAGAGTAGTTTCTTTTTCTTCCACTGACATTCCATTGCATTATTAAAATTATCGGCGGTGCATGACACTGCAAATTTCGTTCGGTCAAAGAATTGTACTTCTGTTCCTAATGAAGTTCTGCGAGTAGCCTAGTAAGTGAAAAAAAAAAATTAATATTTTGACGCTTGAGATGAAGATATCCCCAGTGCAAAGAAATCGTCGGGGACAATGTAATACTTTAACGAACGATCGCATAATAAATAAATAATTCGGGCCGTCTGGTGGATAGTAAGCGGGTACAATTTGGCTGCAACAGGAAACGAGACTCAAGCGGGTAAGAGGAAGATAGGAAAGCCTTGCTGGAAACCTCAGAAAGTTGGAACCCCTCCAAATTAGCTTATTAAATTAACACGTATATACAACGAGAGTGGGTAGCGCGATGAGATAGGGAAAGACAGAGCGGCCGCAGTCGCGCACCAGGACTTGGCAGACCTGTGTGCTCGCCTGCAACGATTCTGGACCACTGTGCCGGCTAGTTATTGTAGTGGAGATTCATCCTTGCTACTGGAAGGACTGCCGATGTCGGGGTCAAAGGGCGATTCCGAGGTGCGGGCCGCAGCTAAAGCTGTGAGAACTCTATATACGACAAGGGCCAAATACCCCGCTCGGTACCTTGCCGCCGCGATTCACCAGGAATACCAGCGTTTAATGATCGGGAAACCTCAGAGCGTCTAAACGCGGGATTTAGTATATTAGCGATGACGTTTGAGAGCCCTGCGAGACTTGTCCTACGTGTCTCAGTTCTATCAATCGTTAATCGGATTATCCTTTTTTCTCATTATTCCGAGTAAAGGGTGCATTTTTTTTCGTTTTTTTTTTTTTGCTCCAAGAAGACGTCCCGGAGCTTAGCACAAGGCTTCATTCTTTTTTAGATTTTTCTTTTATTTATGGACTAGCGAAGATTATTTTTTTAAGCTGACACGAAAGTGACCTTTTTGGAAACCCCACACGATTGTTTTTTTTCTTTCTTTATTTGTTGTACTGCTATCCGAGTTTAGTTCTCGGCAGTTCTCTTTCGAGTTGTTTTCCTCAAGCGGATTTGTTCGCAGCGGTGATCATTCCCTTCGCCGAAAGAGCGGCTCGATTGTCGGCCGTACGGCGGATTAATTTCTTGTTATTCCACCGAGATGGCTCTATACTGGGGAACATCGGTGTGGATGGTACAGAGAGAAGAGATAACCAGGCCAGAAAAAAGGACGGCTGCGCGGCGAGATTCGCCGGAGAAACTCCCTCGAACTGGCAGAATTTTTCTTCTCGGTTATGAAAAACACGAAAAAATTAAAAGGCTAAGGAGAGAAAAATAAATTATTAAAAAAATGGAAAAAGGTTCGGCTTATGTTGTAATTGGCAACAGATGGTCAGTCCCCGCATATTTTAATTAATAATCGTTTTTTTAACAATAATGAAATATTATCGGATAATCCTAATGACGGTAATTGACGGACATCGGTAATAAAAAAATGTTAACGTCGAAACATTTTTGTTTCAACGTTTGAAAATTAATTTTTTCTTCACGATCTTCAATATCAAGGAAGCCAGAACTTTCAGCGTTTCGTGCCGTTTTGTTTTTACTCCATGCTCCCATGAAATTTTTACGATGAATGAACATGAGATCACAAGATATGAGGTTGACATTATCGAATCCGGCCGTTTTATCGATTCAACGACGATTTTTCTTCACACTTCCCAAACGTAATGGGATAAACAGACTGCGATGCATCCAGAAAAATAATTTATTCAACGCAAACCCCGCGAACGAATACATATTCGACTAAAAAATATTTATACGAATTGAATAAATATGTATTTGAATTACATAAATAATTATTTGCGCGTCATGCTCGAAATAATTAATTTTTCCGTGAGTGATAAAACTACTCGTCTCTAAACGAAATCGCAAAAGAGCGTTGGAGCTCGATTCCAACGGAAACGTATTGTAGTCCCTTAACGATTGACCGTTCGAGCGATACGAAGAGAGAAAGATATCGGAGAACACGCGACCGAATAGTGAGGAATGTATAGATGTTTCCCGTAGCTCCCGGTTCGACCTGCACAACGCCGTTGTGTTTCGTAGATCGGGCCATTTCTATCGGTATTGCGGTACGATGAAGGTTTGCGCGTGTGTCGGCGCGGCACCGAGTTACCCTCGACGTCTGTCTTGAATTCGACGATGGAAGCTAGACAGAGCCGTGCACACGCCTCGAAATACGAGAGCTCAACGTCAAATGAGATTCCGAGCGTTTCTCAAACTCAGCGTGTACAATTTGCAACGATCCGGACTGGAGACCGGACGGATCTTCTTTTTCTGTCCGAGGAATTCTGCAGAATCCACACCGACTCGTACACCACCCTGTTTCTCAGCCGCATTGTCCTCATCCACCTTCATCCCTTTTGCCTCACGGTCAAAAACCCGCATCCTCATCGTGACGCTGAAATACGCAGTCTCTGATTCGATTTGACGGGGGACAAAATCTTTCGCTTAAATCGGACGCACCGATTTTTGTACACGTTTTACGGTTCCTGCTTGCTGTTTATCGTGACGGAATTCGAGACGAAGAATCGTATTAAGATGGTTTGGTGAACCTCCTAGACCTGCACTACGCCATGTTGGAAAGAGAAAGTGTACTGGGACTACGGATTGCTGTATAAAAAGGAAATTGTCTATGAACGCGTCTGACGTCGATTCCGCAAGGAAAGTTTTCGTTTCTCTCGGCGGAATGCGATACCAAAACAACATTCAGTGCAGTTTTTCTTATCGGGTATTGTCATCGGTATTTCAAATCACCTTGAAACCGTGTGATGCCGATAAAATCGTTAAAAATTGCAAAATTTCGTCCCGACTGCATTCACTTCCCATAACCACTTTCAAAGAAATAAGAGGAAAAATGTAAACACGTCGCAATAGTATAAAATAATTTTTTTTCTCTGAATCTCCTGAAAACTTACTTTTCTTTTAATTGAAATTGTTCGTTCATTTTTCTGAACACGTATGAATTTTTTCGGGGTTTTTTATTCAAATCGAATTCTGTGACTCTTCACACATTTTTGCCATATAAATAACAAAATTCAAAGCAAATTATAAACTCTGAAAAAATTCATACGTATTCAGAAAAGGGAACGAATCATTTTGACAAACAAAAAAGTTTTGTTTCCATGAGATTTATCGAACAACAATACCTTTCATCGATCTGGTAATAAAGTCCGGAATTACTATGAAACAAAATGAATCTTTTTAACGCCTCTAATATGCTTTTTTTTTTTCAAATTTCTATTCTTTTCGGAAGTGTTTGCAGTTGTCTCTTCTATGTCTGGAACTTATGCGCAGTTAAGACTATTGGCAAGGATTACCTTAATTATACCTACGATACAGAAGAATCTCGTGATTTTATCGACCGGCGAAACTTTGTATGCAAATCAACGAAAAAAATAAAAAGTATATATGTACGTGTACGAGGAAGAAGGCAGTGAAATTGAAATGCTCATCGCAAATATTAAATCCCCAGTCGAAGTTTACAATCATTCAGAGGTACAGCGGAAGGAATGTGTACAGCAGCGTTGCTGGACCGGACCGAGTACTCACGATAATTATTAATCAACGGTTTCGTTTCCTGTACGGGACGCACATGACCGATGCGGCGGCTCATCGCGACTTCGGAGCGGAAACGTGACTATCGAGAGATTACACGGGGCCGCGAGAGGTTGCGCTACGGCCAAACAGGGGAATCGATTTGCCCGCGTATCGGGTTACACAGTGACGTGCGGTGAATGAAAATGACGAGCGAATAACACCCCTCTAGATAATCGGCCTGTTAATTAATTTTATCAGTGCGGGGCATATACGAGCGAGTCGAGGGATAATTTAACTGATCGGGTTATGTAATCCTCGTGGGTGAATTCGTATCGAGAACTGAAGGGCCACTCACGATCCAGTGACAGACATGTATATACCAACGTATCTCCCGGTCCTGAAATTAAACGCACACAATTTCACCGAGGTATATTTCGCGATTCAAGCTCGATCACCTCCGACGCACTGTCCGCGGAATAATTGATACGTCATCTTCGTCGAGCGGTGCAGAGCACGTTTATCAATTACGATCGCGATTTCAATTACGAACGACGATATTTGCATGATTCCGAAATAGTATGACGTATTTTTTTTTTTTTTTTATCTAACGGACATCGTGATTTGGGGGAAACATGTCTTGGGCAATGCGAAAGCCCCAGTCGCATTTCTTGGCTTTGTCGGCATCGAAGCATTCGATGGAATAAAAAAATGTTAATGTTGTATACTGGACTGGGAGTATACTTGTGGAAAAACTCGTAAATTCACCACAGGTACAGTTTTGATGAGAAGTTTGAGTACTTTCATAGTGAAATTGATGTCAATTATAAATCAAGTTTTTGCGATGTTTTCAGTACACTGAACATTCATTGTACATCACAAAGGTACACGAGATTTTTGTACTAATTAGTGCGCAAAAATATTTTACGGTGAGTGTATAATCTTTAATCAAAGCAAATTTATCCACGAAGCGGATATAATTTTCTATAAAATTCTATCAACGTCTCACAAAGCGGCAGGTAATAATTTTTTTAAATAGTAAAAAGAGGTTGCAACACGAGCCAACAAAAGGTCGCAGCGTGCAGTGGCGATGTTTCGGTACGCGATACCTTCGTTAGAACTTCCTTCGACATTTATCTTTGGCTAAGGGATTCTCGGTTCCTTAATTCGTTTACCGGCCATTACTGTGGCCGACAGTGCGCCTCGAGGGGGAAAACTACCCGAAACTTTTCCATTTCATTAGCCCGTCTTTCCTTATACTACCTCGCCGTCAACTCTATTATCCTGTCCTCGTCCCTCGCAACAGCTCCGACTCGCCCGATTCGGCAGTCTTCTCTTATTTCACCGAATCTTATCCGCGATCCTGCATGAGCGTGGATCAGCATTCATGACCGCTTCCCGGATGCTCTCAAACTGTAAACCTATCAAGAAAATTTGTCTCATTAATTTTCTTCTCTCTCAGCCTCCGCATGAGCCTCAACTATTTGGTCCATCCCGCAATGACAGAACAGTGGAAAAAATTAATCCTTTATTATCGACCTTCCACCGAACAGTTAAATTAAAACTATAGAAATAAAAAAATCGGGCAATTCAGCCGGTGTTCTCGGTGCAATGGCAAATTCATAGACGGGTTATTCGTGAATTAAACGTGAAATAGATGGGGACGTAATGTGCCCTCCTTTCGCGGGAGAGAAAGTCGAGAGAGCTGGTCGCGGTGGCGGGCGAGGGAGTCAACTTTATATGGCGTAACGTTCGTACGGTATAGAACAGGACCAGCGTAGTTCCAGATATTACGAAGTAATTAGACATTTTTCCGAGGCCAGCGAAGTACCCGGTACTCCCTGCCGGCCTCCACGGCCATGAGCATAACCGTTAGAATCTGTTACGTCCGAAGTGGGCCATTGGCCGCGGAGCTGACTGTAAGCACCGTGTGGCCGTAGCTCGGCCGGCGAGGGTCGCGATTCAACATTGAGCCGGGGTTGAGCCGTCGAGAACGAGGGAAAGGAAAAGAGTGCAAGAGTACAACGTAGCCGTTCTTCCCCGCCTCCTTCACCAAAGCAGCGAAGATAAACGAGGGGTGAGACTTGGAACGAGAGAGCCGTCGACCCTGGACCGAACACTCCGGGCCTGTTCTTAATTCGGATAAAATTTTACACGTTACCTTGGGAGTAACTGTAGTACAAAATTGTGGTATGGCTCAACGGAGCTCCCTTGCCATTGCAGTTTTCATTATTGCGTCAGATCGGGCGTAATTGGAACGGTGCTCTCCATGTTTTATCTCTGCGCCATCACCACCGGTCCATTGTTATTCGCTTCGAAGCCGATTTCGAATGCTCGCAGCGCATGGAATCACCCAAACTTGGTTTTGATGGTCCGGATCGACCATCAACCGCATCAGGATGATAGTAACATTTTACGACAAAAGTCCACCACTATGATTTCGATTTTTTAGTTTTACCATTTTTTTACTGGAAAAAGCGATATTTCGAATAGGCAAAAAGGAAATTGAAAATTTTTTAAAAACTAAAACCCAATATGTTTTTTGTGCATTGTCGTTAAGTTCCCATTAAGTTTCTTGTATGATGTTCAACGATCAAGGGGAGAATGCGAGATTCGATACTTGGGAACTTGCGTTACACGATAATGTCCTAATGTCTCTTAACTATACTGTTTTTTCTATATTACGTGTAGAAATATTATTTTATTTAGAACTCTATGCGTTACTATTATACGTTTTCTTTTATAATTTTAACGATTTTATTGGTTGAAAGTCGATTCATTGAATGAAAAAGGCAAATTCGAAAATATTCAGCAATAAAAAACCAATCATTTTGCGTACCGCTGTTAAGCTTCCAATTCGCTAAAAGGTTTTTTTATTAGTTTATGAACTGGTGCTCTATGATGTTCGACCGTGCAATACCGGGGGATTTGCGTTACACGTTCGTAATGCCTCTTGACTCTACACGATTTCTTCCATTCCAAGCTCAACTACTTCTACCTGAGTATATACATCGTTTCGCTTTCTTTCCGCCCCGGAATCTTGGCGCTCTTTTTCCCCGTCCGCGATTCGCCGATACTTACCGTAAGCTCCGGTTATGCCCGTATTAGCGAGAGCACTATCGGCGAGAACTCCCTATCCGCTTTCTCATCTATCGTTTTATAACACTTAACGCTATTTCCAGCGATACGCTTTACTCTTTTTCGCGCTCACGCGCTCTCTCTCTCGTTGCCCTGTGCGGATTGACTCGGGGAACGCGAAAGGATTTGCGGCAAATTGGCACGTAGAAGGATTCCACGCGAAGATATTTCTTTCCCGGGCACCGCACGCGAGAAGCTTTATTCTCGGCTATTCGAGATTTATTTTTATTTTATTTTCCACGGAATCGCCTAGGATTTGTCGAATCTCACCGAACCTCGTAAAGCCCGATTGAAATATACAAAGTGTGCACATCGTTTCGGGCGCATTTTATTTCTCAAATCTCTATAAATCAAAAAAATATATTAACTGACTTTTCTCCCTAGCGACTTATCAATCAGAGTGCCAATTTTTATCTAGTTGATTTTCACGGCGAAGTAAGCCCGATTCGTAATTGCCGTCAATATCCGACGTACCGTGGCAGGAGCGACTTTATCTGTGCTTGTGGCGTTCATTGCTCCGGACCCGTGGGAGAGACCACGGCATTGGCCATTTGTCGCCTGCTCGTCCGTCGATAATTCGTAAATTTATGTCCTGGCGCGGTTTCCCTCCCGACGGCCCTCCAGAAAAAATTGGTTTCCCGCTAGTCCGTTCACATGCGGCAACATCGTTGCGCTAATTCCAGGCTAACTACTCGTACGCAGACTCTCGCCCGAAGCCGAGTCTGCGATAGCCGATCGAACTTTGTTGCCTCTCGTCGGGCCATTTTCGACGCCCGATACGCCATCCGAACACTGGAACGTTCGAACTAAAGAGCCATCGGTATCGGTAACGAGAGAGGCGACAGGAAACAACACAGCGTGAAGTATGTGCGGATGATCGCCGCGCACGGTGATCGACCGACGAGGATGCAAGTGACAGTAACGAACGACATTGTCGTCGATTATTCTTTCCGTACTATCCGTTCCGATTTTTCTCCTTTTTTTGTCTCCCGTGTGCGGTGTTTTTCTCACCTTGGCCGATAAAATGCAACATTGTTAATCTTTATCGTACGATTATAAAGTTCGATGATCCTCGAGACCCGACGGAGTACGGTGACTCGTAAATCATGGAACGGTTCTGAGAAACGAAGGTTTCTCGGGCGAGTGCGGATTAAAGGACTGTTTTATCGGTAAAATTGTGAAATTCGTTACGATTTTTCCGAACACTCGGAGAAAATGCGCTCTGGGGCAAAATGGCGTCCCAACCGCACCGTCATGTCACGTGGACTGACATTTTATTGACACTGGCAAAAAGAATGGTTTAATCGAGGAAATATTCGGGAATATCAGGGACGTTGGGATAAATATTTAGTTGCTCGAACAAAATATTTTAAAGCCTCAAAAATTTTTTGTAAATTCATTAAAAATGTTGAACGATCTTTCAGATTAATCGATAAGACATTCATTCGAACGTCTCTGCCGGAATAATTCGTCAATCGAATCGTCATTTTTTCCAGCCCATTTCTTCCCGATTCGGAAATCCGAATTGCCATTGTTATTATTAAATTCCGCTGTCTGCCAGTAGTTCACTAAACCTTCCGGAGATCTTTGTTACAACTCGTACCGTGTCCGACCTGCCCCGTTCTTCCTCACGATAAACGGCCTCGGAAACCGCTAAACAGGCCTCAGCGTCGTAAAGAATGAAAAACGTGTTGCAAATAGCGGTTTGGAAAGAAAAATATCAAGTGTAACATTGCATTACCCACATTTGGCACGAAACCCGACGAAACTCGTATTACTCCAAGCGGAGCGTTTAAATTTAAACGAGAAAGACGGCGGGGAAGGAAGGGGCAAAATTTTGCACGAATCCTCGACGCGGTGGCCGAGTTTGCCGGAGCGGTGGTGTATAAAGCTGAGCCACTGGACATTGTCCGGCCTGGGTCCGAGAGTGGTTCCCTGGCACGTTGTACTTTCGCAACGTTCACTCCCCGTCGTTCATTTATATTCATTTAGTCTATACAGTCCCGTACAGTCCCACCACGCGTATCCATAGACGTGGCCGGAGCGAATATACGTCTATAGGGACCTCGTGAGAGAAACAAAGAGAGAGGAAGTAAAGAGGAATCGTACTCGAATGCAGAGGCGACGGGACTCGACAGAAGGACCCTTCTATGCGCCAAGAACTTCGGATAGAAATCTAGGGGAAAGCGGGATAAAGGGAGACGGAAGTGCGGAGTGCAACAAGGGTGAGAAATCATGAACGAGCTTCCACAGAGGTAACCTTCGAGAGTTAAAGTTTACTCCCTCTCGGTCCGTTCGGAGCCGAGTTCGAATTAATCCGAGGCCTTTCGCAACGTGTCGACTGCTGCTTACCTCCGAGCTACCAAGTGTCCAGACGACCTCCTCGAGGAGGCAAGAGTGCCGAAGTCAACGATGCAACCCTCTTCATGGCTTTTCCTATTTACCAGTTCACCGGTAAAAGACGCCAAGTTTCCTCCAAGTTAATATTCGTTGTGGAGTTATTGAAATCTGACGGCGCGGAGATGACGACCCTTATCTTTTAGGTTTCCATTGTCCGGTATCGCCCTGCCCGTGTCATAATGGCACGTCGTTAAGTCCGTCAAGCGCCGAGCCTCACAATAGCCTTTCTATCGGGAACTTTGATCTAACGGCAAAGCCCCGATGTACCCGTGGAACTATCGCTCCCTGCATGAAGCCGATGGTTACGAGATAGACCGCGTCGGGGGAGTATCCTCTACGTGACCGCCCTTCCCAATGTCCATCAGGAAGTTACCAAGCCACACGTGAATCACTCCTACTCCTAACTTCCTATCTCGATTGGTGGTGTACCCTCGTCGAATTAACCGGAAGTTGATCGACGAGGGATCATGTGATTTATAGGGCCGAAGTGTACGATTGACTCTCGAAGAGCCAGCCGAATTCATCGCGGTGTAACTTGCGGTGTTCACTGAGAAGAAAATTTGTACTAAAAGGAACGACACTTAATATTTACGATAAAAGGTGGTTCTCAGGGAACACTTCTACGTATCACGTTGACGAACTTAACTTCAGTCTAATCAATTGAATTCACACACTGTGTGAGTCGTTAAAAAAATCGGTGTTATAATTCACACCGGTTTATTTTCCAATGAAAAATAGAGCGTACGTATGATGAACTAGACGTGAGGTACACTTCCATCACCGAATCAAGTAATGAACCACTTAATACTTGTATATTCGTAGAAATCAACACAATTCTGTTGCGATAGATGAGATGTCTGAAATGTTGTGCATTCGACCACAACTTGGAGTCTCAAACATGGATTTAACGGTGTCAATTACATACTGCACGGTATAAAATTTTGCTATGATGATTCTTTTTGACAGTCAAATATAGAACAAGAGTCTACTATGAAGAATAATTCCCAAATAGAACGTCCATGCAGGTAATTTCTGATCGTAGACTATCTGAAACTATCTGAATGGACATCAACCTGAAAACTATTTTTTATCGTAGACACAGTATTCTCTTTCCGAATGTAACTTGTGTCTCGTATAGTACCTCATCTGGCAAAATTTTCATTTAAGACGTCGATAGTCATGATTATAGTTATTTTTTTTCTGCCCCAATTTGGCAAGAAAATACGTTAAGTTGTCTGTATCGGATCTGAAACGTGCTATGAAAGACAGCTGTATAAAATCGAAGAATCTAGGATTTACAGACTCCAGGACTTTCCACAGGAACGTCTGGGACCGGGTTTTTAGGGCAGCATTTTTCTCAATGGACAATAGATGACTTTTTATTTTTATCCGGAACGAAATAACTGATTTCGAGAAACCCTGAATGGGAGGTGTACAAACCGATAGCTGCGCACAGAAAATTCCAAAGTTACACGATGTACGGGGCGGCGGCGCACCTTCGTCGTGGAGAACGAGAGCGTCCCTACACCTTTTCTCCGCGAGTCGATAAATCCCGGAGCTTAGTGCCCGATCGGGAAACGAATTAACGACCGTCGAAGAGCACGATTCTCGCAAAGTTGGCACTTTCTTTTATTTATTTTTTTGTTCTCCTCTCTCAGCCCCTTCGTTTCCGTGTTTTACTTCTTTTACTACTTTTTTACTATCTTTCAGGTAGCTACACAGTAGCTACGTACCGTGCGATGCGAAAAGTTGTTTTTTCGTAAGAACCGCCGATTTTTACGTGGCGTTAAAGCAAGATAAACCCACTCGATACACTCGCACTTAAATTTTTATCCAACTTTTAATTTTCATTTATTTATTTTCAAAGTAACCAACGTAAAAACACAAAGTCCTGCTTGTACAACATTCGCAAATTACCAGGTACTTAATGCACGTTTAATTACACAAATTTAAAAAGTGGAATGCGAGACATATTATTCACGATGAAATATACGAGGACAGTTGCAGGCGTAACGGGGCGGCTTTCGAGCGTGGTACATAGGTATGTTCGAGCGTGCAGGCAACCGCGGTAAAGTCCGGGCCAAGCTGCCTCACGGCTCGTAGGAACATCTTTCATACAATTATAGTTTTTGCGGCTCCACGAGCGGGAAGGGGTCCGCGGGGTGGAATAGTAACGCCGGTCCGGAAATATGTGGCGGTCGCGAAAAAAGTAACCGGGGGAGAGACCGCGCGTGAGAGGCAACTGGGCGAGAAAGGAAAAGAGAAACGACGGAGGAACGAAAAGAAAGGGTAAAAAATAGAGTGAAATAGACCGGTTTAGATGTATTTGTGTATAGTATATACTATACACACATTACTATATATATGTAAAATATATGTGTCAGTGTTTACTACATAGAGAAAAACGGCTGGCGACGACGACCGTGCGTGGTGGGAGAGCGGATAATAGCCAGGATAGAATTGTTCCAGCGGGGATAGAGAAGTCGGGGTGGCTCGGTGGCTCGGCGCAAAAAACCAATCCATCCACCGGAGTGTTATCGGATGGTGGAGACACTCGTGGAGCAAGCAGCCTCTGAAAAAACCGGGGAATCGTTTTCCTACAATTTCAGAATTTATACGTCGTTGTCGCCCGTCCGCGCTATACGTTCACTCCAGTTTTCTCTCCCTCCTCTCCCGACTTCCCATTGTTTCGCTCGTTACTCGATCCGAGGCGAAACTGGAGATCGCGGCATCCTCGGGAGTTTCGCGGGAGGCATTGAGAGAATGGAAATTGGAGGCGGGAACGACTGTTTTATTTTATTTATCGAGCATCGGGCGCGCGATCGCGCGCTCTACCGGAGAGCTGAAAGACGTCCTTACAACGATATGCAAAATACGGGGTTGAAATAAAATGCATCGCGCCGCACTTGAGATTGCTTCAGCCATCACAAGTGTCCTGTCCAAAGCACTAAAGTATTCTTAACACGATGAAAACAGGATGAGGTAAGCCGTCGAAATTATATTTTGACAGCATTGACGAAATGAAATTGAACTCTCTCGGCACGTGCATCAAAACCTCTAGAGTAAAATTCATGTATTATGCAAATCAATAAATCGACGATTTCTATATTAATATTAATTTAATAATGCCAGTGACATCAGGAACCCACCCTTATTGTAATTTATGACCTCACGCAGTTATACTCGATATTTTCCAAATCTTCCCTGTCAAATGAAACGGATGCAATTCGATTTTTTCTTATTTTTAGTATCGAAGAAATAATGGTATAAGCAATGGAAATATTCAATTCGCTCAAAGGTATTATAATTCCATTAGGTATGTAGAAAACTTGAGGATCAGAAGCTAAGGCATAATCTTCATTATGCGGCAGACTTATCGCCTCGAATTTGACACAACAACTTAACGAAAGTAGGATTTGCTTTCTTTATCAATCAAATGAATCTGGCTGAACATTGTGATATAAGTTTTGTGTACTTACTTGGGATTAAAAACGTACTATTCGGCAAGTACCGAATCTAGCGAGTTCTGTCTAAAATGGTCTTTCAGGTTGACTGAGGTGCAAGTGTCACCACTTACGGATAAATTCAATTACTGAACATTTAATTTGCAAATTATTCGTGTCCCCAAAATAAACAACACGTTTTAATTTGCCAGTGAACTAACAGATTTTGGACAAAATAAAAATTTATAGCAGAGAAGAAAGGCCCGGCAGGGTCCCAAACTGGGACGGGGTCAAAAACCGGTCCTTCCGCCTTAGGTAAAAAAAATTGTATACTCTGGCTATGTTGTTGCATAAATCTCGCGATTCTTGCGCGGTAAGCGATGATCGAGTACTCGCTACTTCCTGAGTTTGTCGCTTCGTTGATTTTTATTTTATTCTAAACTGCACGTGGGCCGAGCCCGTCGTCTCGATCAAGATCAATTAAAGCGGTGCCTACAGCCATCTCGGATTGATAAAAAAAGCTGATGACCATGAGATTCAAGCGAACGGTAACGCAGTTCCAATTAAAATTTAATGTTCTTACATGTATACGTAAGGTGTCTCCCGGCTCGAGTTACGGAAGCTTGACCCATTTTCGTCACAATGGCAAGACTCTCTCCATCCCTTCCGTACCTCGCAATTATCCTCAGCAATTTATCGTTAGCGGATGGCCGAAGAGAGGACGGGAAAGGCGACGAATTGGAGAGCGCGTCGTCGAAATCGCGCCGATGATCGACGTTCCACAAACCCCCGACGGTCTCCACCGAGGTAAAGACGGTGTCACCACCAAACTAGTTCTGACAATCCCAAACCTACAAACCGAGGGTATCGCGGACAAAATTCCTCAGTCTCACTGTCCTTACGAATACAAATTTAATCAACGATTTTCGCTATGCGAGTCAGTCTATTTGTACAGAAATCGTCTACAAGTGAACATGTTTTTGAGGAAAGTCGAGACCTCGCAAATCTATTTTCGAGCGCGAATATTCTCTGTTTTGATTTTTTTTTTAATCCTATTTTCTGTTTTGCTTGGATTTACACGGTTTCCAAAAAAAAAATCATATTTTTGTTGTCACTGAGGTTGAAATAAGCCGCGGGTCAATGCGCCGTACGGACCTTATACCTGAAAGGCAAACGTGCTTGTATAAAAGACCAGCGATTATCAAACATCCATGAAACCTCGCGGACGAAGCTTTTTATATTCGCAAAATCGTCCCCGATCATACGTCGAGCTTAAATTGTGGAAATATCGCATGTATAAACGCGCAGAAAAAGCGGGAGTCGTCGGATGGATTCAATGCCTATAGAAGCACGACGATTGAGTCATGAGAACGTCGAGGCTCGGAGCCACTGTATAACCTCTTTGGACGCAAGCCGCCTCCTTGCTCTTACGCCGGGATTGCAGGGCGGAATCTTCTAGGTAGAATATATGTAGACGTATACGAGGTACGATTTATAACTAATACCACTCGGATAAGTCGCCCGCTCAAAAATATTTCAAGCGCTGCTTTAACCGTTTTCCAAGTAAGCCTCAAGCATTTCATCCCTGTTTGTATATAGAGCAATACCGGATGATATGACCACTCGCTATACCTCACTTAAAGCAATGACGAATACGGTGAAAAAGAATGTAAAAACCGAATCCGCAAGTTTCGTAAAAATAGCCTTAGAAATAATCCTGAACAAGCTCGTTTGTTAAGGTTTGAATATTTTATTTTCTCGTCACCTGTTATTTTATTCCCTGTGTCACTCATGATGTTAGTTGTTAATTTTTTTTCGTAAACCTAGAGCGATTGAAAATTGAGAGAAACGAAACTTGTTAACGCTTGTGGACTATAATTCGTAAACAGTACGAACATTTTTTTTACCGTTAGCCAAAATTATTTTGACTAACCTGTTGTAAGTCATATCATACGAAATCGTACCGAAATGATCGAGTGATGTACGCGGATCGGGAGCCACGCGTTGCTACGGTAGCATCTAATAGTGGTGTAGAGATGTGACTTGTGAAGGGTCGATATCGTCACAACTAACTCACCCATTAAACATTTCCAATTTTCTATCAGTAATACTCGAAATCTGTGTCTATCTAATCTGCAATTTTTAGCGCCTGAGAGTGGGGACACAAGTGTGACTTTAAAGGGTCAATATCACAAAAACTAAATCACCCATTGAAATTGGAAAATTCTTTGTGAACAATACTAAAAAATTGTATCCATCTAGTTAGGCTTGCCCACAACCCATTATAATACTTTCCAATTTTCTACCAGAAATACCCAAAATCTGTGTCTATAGAGTGGCATATCGGTCATCGATCTATTACTTTAAGTCTACACACTCCGTTTGGTCGATGAAAAGAAATGGTCATATCCTGCGAAGTTCTCCATATATACTATTTCATGTCCTCCAACTTGGAACGTAGACTCCTGACGGTATTTGACGTAGGTGGTGTCTGGGTGAATATGTCTCTCCACTATTTCGTCACAAATATTTGTGAGCACATATTCATGGGTGCGCTCGCATATGCCCGAAGGATGCAGGAGTTTCGAGGGTATGGTTTCCCTGCGACAGCCCTCTTTGCCAGAGTTCTCGCCACGTCGGGACACTCATCGTCCCGACCTTTCCCTCAAAAATCTACTCGCCTCTCTTTAGCCCAATCCTCCGGACGTCAAATAGTTTGGAAATGTCAGGAATACTTGTGACGTGAGTTAAGGTGCCGATATTGCCTCTCCAGAGAAAAGCCCGCTCCGACCCAAAGTACGCGTCTGGTTTCAATATCTTTTCGACAAGCACACTGCGCAACATATCGTCGATGTTACCTCGGTATGGATTAATAAAATTCCATCGAACACGGGTTATCCTAGCTTCATTTATACGGCACTGGAATTTTCCATCAGAAGATTCGAATGCCTGCCTTGTTGCATCGCAATAACCATTGGTTCAATAAAATCAACGAATCCGCGTTGATAAATGACAAGAATTTTTTCATTACATTTCCAATACTGAAACAAGAGAGAGAAGTTTTTTTGTCAAATTTCCAAACCTTCGTTTATCGTGCGGATGTGTTGAACGTCTCGTGTAGAATTTTATCGAACGCGGTTACCTCGAGGAGTACATGCGGCTTTTCGCCGAAACTGGAAACCGCATTAATGTTGAGAAGCTCCAGAAAATGCCTTTAAAAGCCTTCGATAACCCACACATCTCCCTCACGGCAAATACGATCGAACATCGAAATTCAACAAGAAACCCGACGAACGCTCTTCCCGAAGAAACAGCGAAGACCCACTGCACTCATTAGCAGAAATTTCTCTCCGAGAGAGAGTGAACTACAAATTGTTAATTGCATCCGACGAAGCTCTTGAGAAGGCCGTTTGTATCCTGCATTCAAAAAAACTTCGTTCACGGGATCGAATAAACCGGAGTTAATATTGTTCAATCTTGTTTTCTCGTCTCCTCGACACTCGTGGATTTTGGGATCAATTCTCAGATCCAAGGGTCGAGCTTGAAGCGATCAGTTTATGATCGCCATTGAGAACGAATTTGAGAACGACGTTTAACCCAAGCTTCACTGTGTGCTCAATCCATCTTGAGTACGAATTAAATTTTGTCCATAAGTGCCTCGAGTCCTTAACTCTAACGTCACATCCGATCATAGCTTGAGTTCCATAATTCCCAAACGCGACATCAAGTTTGAACTTAAGATAATTTCTAAGCCTGCATGGAAGTTGGAGCCTGCGATCTTAAGTTCAAACTAATGTCTGAAAATCCGACCCTAAAAACGTTAAATTGAGGTTAACCGAGTGATCGTTTTAAGGTATCTAATTTATGATGAAAAAAAATTGACCATTTCCGCTGAGCGGTGCACTTTGGAGGATGAGTCGATCACCTGGGTCCGAAAGAGTTCGGAACGCCCCAACGACGCTATTTCATTATTCCGTGGCAAAGCCGATGATGGCGAAACGGCGACTTTAGCATTAACGCAATAACTTGCAACCCGCGCGAAGGGTAGGGGAGGGAAGGGGTCGCGGGTTCGTGGGTATAACGCGGGCCTGAGGGTGCATACAGAGAGCGGCAACGGCAACGGAAGAGCGAGAGAGTGAGACGGATATAAAAAAGAATTTCTAAAAAATGAAAAAAGAAAGTACGCCGCTCACGGGGATTTTTTGCCCGTGAACGGGCAACGAGACGGCCCGCGCTATAAATCAATCCTTGCCGCTCGTACTTCATATCGGGGAACACGAATAAAACGCAATTACGCGAAATATGAGGGTTACCGCGAGAGGAAGAGAGAAGAAAGTGATGGGGAGATCGGGGGAAAGACAGCCAAAGCGTATACGGAAAATATATAGCGCAAGATCGAGCGCGAAATGAAAGAAAAGAAAAAAAAAACTCGCCTAGCGGTTTTACCTGGGAAAACTGGGTGCGAGCTTGTAGATGCGACGCGTTGAGCGCGTTTGGTAATCCTTTATTGAGTCTCGCGGTGGAGCCGCTTTTCGCCTCGCTCTCGTGGCCCGTTTGCAGCACCAGCATCAACCCGAGACCGGGAAGTTCTCGTTAAGCCACGTAACTTTGCAAGCCCCTCGTCCCTTCGCCACGCTTTATCGCGAGTAACACCGGAAAAATCGACGGTGGAGTAACACCGTGAGAGACGCGGAGGATAAAAGAAAAAAAACAAAGGGAATCCGGTATAGCGAAAGATTAAAAATAGATCGGCCGCGTGGAACCCGCGAACACGGGATGTTACGTGGCAATGGCGAAACTCACTATTTCTCGCGATTTATGGAATAGATTGTTGCTTATAAATTTTTGGCCATCGTCGATCTTTCGAGAAGCGACAGTGCAAATTTATCGACCATTGCATGCTCTGTGAACTTGCATTTAAAAGGGTAGGTACATCGAAGCACTTGACGTGCTTAAAGGTCGATGAAAGTCTTCCTCATGTGTTCTATCCTCAAAAAAAAAATGCGACGAGTTGGAAGAGGCAAAATTATTTTCAGAAAATGGATTTTTTAATTTCTGATAAAATTAACATCAACTAACACCTATAACACTAGTATCCTTCTTTTCATCGTTATCGTTGATATATTTAATAATACAAACGACAAAAGCGGATGCTCAGTTGGGTGTTTGTCTCCGATCGTACCCTAAATCAAACGGTTTAGCGCAATCACGAATATATATTCCCTCTCTTATTCTCACACTCTCTTCATACTTTCTCTTAGTCTTAGACTCTTTTTATACTCTCTCGCGCACCACCAGCACACTCAATGTACACGACAGTA
Organism: Listrodromus nycthemerus; assembly: GCA_963978505.1. Taxonomy (NCBI): domain Eukaryota; kingdom Metazoa; phylum Arthropoda; class Insecta; order Hymenoptera; family Ichneumonidae; genus Listrodromus; species Listrodromus nycthemerus. Next base: position 10,258,824 of record OZ021686.1, on the reverse strand, counting down.
TTGTTCGTGGCGAGAAATAGTACGCTTATGACCGAACACAATCAGGCTGACCACCGCGGCGCATAACACTTTTCTGATCGGTCTGTTCCCTCAAGATTTACTCTACTGCGGTTGCTAATCGAGGGGCCTACTGAAGTTCAAGCTCACGCTTTCACTGCATCTTCGGGACTATCCTGCCCAGCCCGTTCATCCCGCGAAATCTCGACCGTCGCATGATGAGCCGAAAGAGACTTCTGCCAAGCAGCGAAATTGTGTCTCACGTGAGAGAGGGTGAGAGACCCTCGCTCGCGATTCACGAAAAAAAATAGCGTGGCTCGTGTCGCGTACAATAACGTAAGGGTTGTGCGATATTACAGAATCGACTACGGGCAATCAAATGTGAAAAAAGCAACGGAATACATCCTGTGCGTTTCAATGTCTTGATAATTGATCCCGCTGGTGGCGAACCCGAGCGTGCTATATTGCAAGGTATAGTCACGAACGGCGTAAGAAAATTCGAAATAAAATTCATCCCCATGCGGAACGTGACACCTGTTTCGTCATAAAGACACATACAGATTTTCTAGCCCACTTTGTCATACTCACGACCACCACCACCACCATCCAAGAGTTGTTGGATATTAAGTTTCGCTCGTTATTGCTTTTTCCCCCATTGTCTTATTTTGCCCCGCTCTTTCAACTTTATACACTAATAAATAGATTAATAAAATTATTGCAAATATTCAAAAATTTCATTGCAGTGTTTACCACTTTGGTTAGCCTCTGAATGTAGAAAACGATATGCAACAAGAACCTTGGTGCAAGCCATCTGTCGGGCTTTGTGGGCGCGTTATGAATCTCAACCATCTTTTAATTCGAAGTTAATTCAAAACTTTTTATGCACATTTTTCCTTATTATAGTTCGTCTAATAAAAAATAACGCAGTCGCTCCATTCTCTTGTAATTTGTGAAGCGTTAGCAAAACAGCGATCCATTTCATATCGGGGAAATTTCCCACCGGCTTTCTCGACTGAGAGCCACGGTTCCAATAACAATTACTTTTGACGCCGGTATCCGGCTTTTACTCTCTCGCGGCTCGATATAATTCCTATCAGTGTGTCAATCGATGTGGATCCGTACGATAATAAATGCCCGTGTGCAGGAGCGTTATCCCTTCCTCGCAGAGCTCCCCGTCGCAATTTTGTTTCGTTCATCGAATCATATCACTCTAGCATTTTCCGGATCGTTGGGGATGCAACGGAACGTGCCCGCGTTATAGCGTAGTGTCGAATAAAGCTCGACCGCGGTCGAGCGAACGCCAATCGTCTCGTGACGTCGCAACTAGTCAGATCGGCTGGAACGTATCGGCGGTATCGATTCCTCACCTTTCGCTTTTACTTCTATAATCCCTGAAACCCCATTACCGAGATTAATCGTCGCTGCGATCGCTTATTAACGATTCAGATCGGCGTCGCTAATTTCTATTGATTGCGATCGATAGAAAGAAGCGTTGGCAAATCAAACGAATTCCCATGAAATTTAATACAAGTGTCGTCTCATTGATGCTCCAATATTATTCTCGCCCCAAAATGATAATAAAACAAACGAACAAAAATACATATGAAAAATGTTCCTCCGCGCGAGAGACGAAAGTGATTGAATATCCGAAACTCTCTACAGTTCCTCTAAACTCAATCGACCGACCGAAATTTGGAGCGAAAAACGATCCGAGACGAAATTTTCGCTATCCGGCCGCGGTTCGGGAAATAACGCCGGACTCTGCGGCAGCCGCGTCGGGGGAATCCTGCAGAAAGAAAAAAGGAGCCACGGGAGAGAGCAAGAAAATTCGCGTAACTTTTTCGCTTCGAGGTCTCGTATTTATCCGTAATCTTGATTAATATATCTTTCCTGGGGATGCAGAAAACTTTCTCATTATTATGTGGAGTGCTGCAGAGCTTCTCCGGTTGCTCAGCTTCCTCGTGCCGGTTTTCGCTCGGTGGAAAGGGCAGTGGAAAGGGGAGGGAGGAGGGGGTTGTAGCAGTGCGGAAGGGGTTGAGCGCCTCGCCACACGCCAACACGCGCCGATGCGGGCCGTACCGCGGGCTTAACCTCGTATAACGGCACTAATGTACATTTAATGTCTTAACTTTGAATGCGGCTTCGCGAAAGCCACGGCGAATAAGGTGGGGAAAGGCGGCGTCGACCGACCGACCAGCCGAGATAACATCTTAAATATGTTTTTGCATTTGTACGCCCGAGAGCTTGGCGAACGGGGAGGTAACTATGAACAGTGAGTGCTAAGGTTAGCGAGGTAGCAGCAATTGCGGCGCGAAAAAGCTGGGCTTAAAAGGTGCATCTTAGCAAGGCGGAAGAGACTTTTTCCCGGCTGGACTCGCACCTCGACGTGTAGACGCGGGGCTGCACGACCGTCAGCATCGAGGTGGGAAGCAGCTGCACAACGCAAGATTCCACCCTTTCCACCGATCGCGACCCGTCAACAACCGGTGAGAGAAACCCGACGCGCGGAAACTGCACGACGATGCAAGTCACTTCACGCTTATCGCCGGCCTGGGAATCGAAAGTTTTTCCATTTCGCGAAAAAAAAACCCGACTCTGGAGAAAGACAAGCGAGTAGCTTTTTTTCCGTTTGTTTTAATCTTAGCTCTTTACGCCAACGCGGAGCTGTACCGAGGGCTTCTAGGGGTTAATCTGTGATTCGGATGGATTAACGGCTGTTTTTATTTTATTTTTTTATTTACGAGCAATATGCAGTTACAGCTGAACGACCATTTTCGGTGGTGCAAGTTTAATGGGTGAGCCTCAAGCTGCTCATGAATGTTTTCGGTGGGAAATGGTTCGCAAAAATAAATAGCTAAGGCAATTTTTTTTCTAATGTGTTTGATCCCTCAACGAAAATTAATATTCGATTGGCTTTCAGTGCATACAGGCGAATGGTATAGCGGAAAAATTGCGCCATGTGCGCATTTTTCTATGCCTTTAATAGCGTTCGATGCAGAAAATTATTACAAACGTGTTGTCAACTGCTATTGCATCGCATTCGAACATTAATGTGCTTTCATCATGACTATTTTGGGTGAAATTTTTGAGAATTTACTTTCGTTTAAAATTTAAGTGCCTCTAACGATTTTCCTAAAAATTTAATTCCATGGAGCATTTGAGTATTATATATTCTGTATAACAGATGGACCAACCATAATGTTAATCTCTGACTGTTAAGATATTAGCTCGTAGCAACCGTTGTTGAATTTTTGCTACCAATATGCTGCAATCTTTTGCTACAAATAGGTAGCAAAGTTTGATAGCAAGTAAGAATTTTTTATTTTTTGACGACCGCTATTGTCAAAATTCTGCGAATTTGCGATAACAAAAAAGTAAAAGCCGAATCTCGTGAGTATTTGTCTTCATTCATGCGGAAGCTCCCGGAATTCGTGGCACTTCACTGCTGCGTCAGAACTTTAAATCGTATTCCGGAGTGGGGCGAGAAATCGGTAACTTCCGGGGCAAAAGCGATCGAATCCACTTGGACGTGATCCGTTCGGGATCCCAAGTCGAAGAGCTCTCGCCCGTCAGCCCCACCGCGGAGTAAGATATATGTGCGTTTGCATCGATTCTTCGCGGAAGCTCCGATAGTGCTTTGGCTCCGAACCTATCGCTACTCGAAGCTGCGAAGCCAATTCAATCAGGCTAATGGAAATCGAGCGTATGGTGTGAGCTTCCCTCCCAAACATAATTGATCGTCGGATATTGAATTCGCGAGCGCGAACCTCCCGGTCTCCACCTAGGTTCGCTCGGCTCGACGTCTGTCTTGCCTGCGCGTTACGCAAAATTGCAATGCACCAAATCGGCATCGGCCGTTTCTCACGATACTGAATAACTCGTACCGCGGGACAATCGGGCGCTTCGAGTCGGAATCTGATTCGAGGGAGAGCTTTCTCGCAGGGCAAACCAATTATCCAATGTTTGCCGTACGCATGTGAAACGGTTTGCTCGACGAAATCCAATCGGGAGACAGATCGGGCGCGAGTACACGAGAGGTTGATTGGAAATTTTTTCTATCCGACTGCTACGCTTAGACTTACGTTACAGATGATGATTTTATTCCACTCTTCGTTTTCGTTTTGTACTGTCGGTGCCGCGAATCGCGTTCGCATCTACGGTGTTGTAAGTCCCGCTACTCGGGACTTAGAGATCGTGTCGCTTGTACGCTGGGCGACATACGACACGTTGAAAATATTTGTACATTAAAGAAACTTTTTTTCCACAAACGTCTACGATTATTCTGTTAATAATATCACAAAAAATATATGTAAAGTTGACAGACATTCTTGTAAAATGAATAAGTTTTCTCTGTTTTATTTAACAGGAAAAGAATTGTGTGTATGAAGCTGTTTCAATTGACGAGTTCAACACTGATTTTATCAAAATACAATATTCATATTTCACGACGAAAAAACACTAGCAACGGATGTACAATTTGATCAGCACAAGGTTAGAAATTCGTTGTGTCACCAAAATGTAACGCGTGTATAGCGAGATAAACTTAAGGTAGATGTAATTACCTAGAGAGTGGAAAGGGCGTCTTGGCTAATCTCTTTATTGCCGATGCCGTACTTCGCGTTTATATGGATTTTTTTAAGAGTCTTTGAGCGGGGGAAAAAAAAATATAAAAACTTCATACAGTCGTAACTGGTGCTCAAATGTTGGGAGGTCTTTCCAATGGTCCGCGGCCTAAAAACGGTAAGTCGCGAGCGTTGTGCACCGTCTTGTCCTTTTCTTTGGCCCGACAAGCCGTATTTGGGCTAAACGAATTCATACTTCTGTTGAACACAATTGTGTACTTGATATTTGTAGATTGACATTAATTTTTAAATATATAAGGCTTTTCACCTTTTGTCTACGCAACACTCCATTTAAATTTCACGGATACTTCACTTGGCTCAGTCTGGTCCGCTGGTTGGTTGATAAAGCCTCTCACTGATGCCTCAGTGTACTTTTGTCCGGACCGTGCAAATATTAGGCTCCGCGGGCTCCGAATTCGACGCCGGAGCCAAACAGAGCGGCGTACGGCAGAGGCGGATTTTGGACGTGACGCGTGGCCGCTGTCCCGAAAACCGTCTAATAAACCAATGTTATTCCGAGCGGCAGTGTGTGCGCGGTCTCGCCGACGAAGCTTCCCTGATTTAAATTCATTCCGACGTAAGCCACAGCTTCCGTCCCGTCCGCTACGGAGCTGAAGGACCTGAATCGTACATTGCTGTGTATATAATACCCGAGCAAACATTACCATCGGTCCGCGGAGTGGAAGATGCATATAAATTTACCTTCCGAATTTGATTGAAGTATTCGAAAAAAAAGATTATCGAAAAATGTCAGATATATTTCCGTATCCGTGTGAAATATGTTCGAGGCAAGTTTCATCCGGGTTGCAAATTGGAGCCGAGCGCTGGGAGGAAAACGTCCAAGTTGACAGTTCCATCGCCGGAATAGCTAATGGAAGGTATCGGCCGATTCGGTGGGAAAGGAAAGAATCCGCTACTCTCCCTGCATTCGACACTTGCCACACGTTCCTCGCAATTTTTTTTCCCTTCTTCGCGTCGACATTTTCGTGAGTGTATAATAATAACAACCATTATAAACGGGAATGGGATACGGCACGGGGTTCGTTTACCTCGGAACGCGACACTCTCGCGCGAGATGAATTATGTCACCCGCAGGCGCCGCGAATTCCTGTTATATACTCTTCGATGTAACATCAGCACGACGTTTTCGTGACACTATGTTGCTCAGCTACGGGGATCGGAGTGATCCAGTGATTATCGTCCCGCTTTGTGTAAGAAACTGAGGAAATAACAGTGACATTGTGGCGTTTTTACCTCGTCCGTGCGGCATTGCGCACACAAACGATACCTCGGTGTGGCAATGAAACTTCCACAGACTGCGCGGCAATAATTGCCGCATTGGCTCAAACTTGAGGACGGACAGGACGGCGGCTCGAAGATGAGGGGTGGGACGGGAAGGGACGATTGCAAGGGGAACGAGCGCGGAGCCAATTTCTCATCGTGCACATATATATATCGCCGACAGTCTTATCAACGGAAGAGCCTCTCGATCGTTATGGTGGGGCAAACTGTACGAATGAGCCGATTAGACGCCTCACGGGTTCTCCAATCGGAGCTGACTGAAACGGGAATCGTTTTAGGACCGATGATCCGGTTGGATACGTCAGTGAAATATTTCTACGACCTAATTCACCAGTAGGCGAGAACTTGATTGTGAATTGAAGGATCGTGAGAATTTTGACAGGTTTTTCCGATACTTGAACCGGCAACATTAAAAAATCATGCGTTTACGAAACATACTACGACGTAGCATGCACAGTAAAAAATTATTTCGTGAAATCAAAGTGCAGAATTTCATAAAAATAATTTTGTTAATTAAATGACGAATGAATTGGATACTTATTTTAATACCCGTTCTTTCAGTTCTCGTGCCAATTGACAATTTTAGTTTGCACTTTTGTTTGTACAACTAGAAAAAAAAAATTGTGGCCCAGTGAGTGGATTATTATTGAGGATTTTTGAGCTCGGTGATAAGTTAACAGTGAACTACCCTACGAAATAATGAGATATCTAATAGTTTGTTTAACTATGAGTAATCGATAAATGACGAATAACGCAAATATTATGTTGTAACTTACAGCACTCGACAATTAATATTTTTTAATTCAAGTCAATTCATTGCTCTACGAACCATGGAAATTGAAGATCAATAAAAAGAGTATGTATGTGACTAGACTCGCCGGAATTGGACCTCTACGACCATAAAAAGGAATGCGCATTATTGAGTTCTATTGATTTGAAAATCGTGTCGAACTATGGGTCCGTTTATTATCAATATATTTTTCGTTGAATTGCAGAATTTAATTACAGAAAAAAAATTACAAAAATTAATAACCAACGTGACAAAGTTTACGAAAGATTTAATAACTCCGCGTTGTCCCTACACCGTCCTCTCGATGATGAAATTTCTCGCGCTCGTTGAGATTTCGGGATCGTTTGAAAGTTCGTGATGCTAAAATATTACGGGACCGCCAACTTACCTTCTCAGTTAGGAGGGCTTTATTATGCGAAATAACGATTCTTTGCGGAAGCTCGCTTATCGGTCGGGTAATATCGGAGCGCTTCCTTATTTAGGTATAATTACGAACTTGCTGATCGTTCTATGTATGTGAGGGAGGGGGAGTGGACTCGATTTCAAATAGATTATATATTATATAGTATATAATATTGTACTGGAGATACCGTGCTTCAAGTTTTGATTGGGTCCAACGGCACCTCGCGACGATGTGTATCTTGAGAGCAGAAGCCCGGGCTAGCTGGTGCTTCGGTTCGAGCACCTGAGCTGTTTCCGCGATGTCGGGCTCCTCTCTCCGAACTCCGTCGAAAGACGGTGGAATGACGGAGCCCGAGAGTGGGTGAGAGGAGACACCCATCCTTCTCCGTTCGCTCGACGGGGTCGAGAACCGATTACCGCGATTTCGAGAGATCGACCGAGTAATTACGTATTCATTACACAGACGAAAGAATTTTCATTAAACGTCAACTCTCCACTATAAACCCTCCGTCTCGGCGCACCCGAAGACTATTCGTTCGACGACCAAAAGCGCAAAGTTCATCGTGCGAAAATTCTTCGTATAATCGAGAGGCAATCCCAATCATTTTTTTTCTTCCCAAGTCCAAAGTTATTTAATTAGAAGGAACAAGTTCGCGCCCCGCGAATCTATTTGTTTACTACAGATTTCGTTTATTGCCACTCGAATTTTCCCGTATTTTTGAGACCACCGAACGCTGACAGTTTTTCGATATTCCGCGTCACTCGCGGTATTACAGCGGCGAGCGGTCGCAATCGGGAACGACTAAAAAAAAAAAAAAATCGGAAGGTATCGTTATGATGTCTGGCTCGGAGCGAGTTCGATCACACACGACGGTATAGGACGACTATTAACCGCGCTTGATTAAAAATACAGTATCTCATACGCGACCGACTCTACGTGCCCGGTAGAGTAGCGGGTTTTTGCAGCTTTTAATTATAAATTGATTTATTTTCTCTCGGGATATCTGCCTCGAAATTGCGCCGGGCCGGAAACTTCCCCGTCGCACGGAGATTGACACAACATTCAGGACGGTTAAAAAAATATATAGTAACATAAAAAAAAAACGTTATTACAATACAATATTGACATTTGCATGAAGTATTATTCGAAGCGGGATCGAGCGTCGATTCAATCATTAAAAGACGGAAACATCACTCACCTTGACAGATTATCGTAACTACGTGGATTATACTGATTGTCAGATATCGACTCCTTTGTCGTTCCGGCATCTCGATTCACTGACACTCGTCACTGTTTCGCTAAGCCCTCTGTGATCACGATATCTGCAACAAAATATATAACGAAACATCTTAACGGGAAATCAATTAAATTTCATGTACAGATTCTACAGTTGTAAGGTTTAGTATGGAACTTAGGTCGGGGATTCAAAGTCGGGAGCAAGCTCTTACGCAACTAGATCAAGGAAACCGTATTTATGAACTGTTTTTTAATCAACTGTAAGCTGTCGTATATTATATTTTGCAATGGGAAGAAAAAAAACAAAGCAACGTATGCACGTGAGCAGTGACAATAAATACTATTATTGATATTATCAATATAAAAATATTTTCATCTGGCATCAATGCTGGAGATATTCTGATAACTTTCGCATTCGCTGTTAATTAAAGATTGTAAAGGTTGCTTGTATTGAATGTAAAAAAGGAACAGAAAGGTCGGTCAGTTTGCCGATGGAAAATTTCTGATATATATTGAGAGATGGAGTAATGTAAAACTTCAGCCGAGTACTTGAAAAAATGTTATTCTTTAGAAACAACATGTATATATATTCATATATATATAGAGGAAAGATAGTGCGAATAATGAATCATCGAGATCCATGTCGATCCGTCTCCAATAAGGGGCTCGAAGTACCAAGCTCAAATTAATGTCGAACAAATTCATGCTGCGTTGCATTACCAAGTGGAATATATCTGCGCGCTGCTACAGAAATTACCGACGAAAAATCCACGGATGATGGGAGTGTAATACAGCGACAGACCGATACGTTAATTGGCACACGAAACTCGAATATTAATTAGATTCGTCGCGATGTTATTGTACGTGTAAGCCATTCGTTAGTGCGAAGCGAACTAGTCGTGAATGCATTTCCACTGACGGACCCTTTACTCTCGGGCTGTAAGAGAAAAGGCGTATTTCAAAAATTCCTTATTCATCAAATGAACATTCACACCGATGCACAAAAAATATTTCGCCGAATAAATTATCAACAAAGATTACAATGGAAATTCATAATTCGCAGAAATAACGAACAATAAAGGATAAAAAAGAAAAGATAGACGGAAGCACATTATTTGCATATATAGTTGGCGTAACCTCGTGCGACACGTGATCCACGGTCAGGAAAATGTAATTCATTACCGTCGACGAGCAAAGTCCAAAGAGGAGGGAGTATAATGGTACGGATAATTAAATCTCGGACAGTTAAATTAGTGCTCGGTATGTGAAAATCCTGACACCGCGCTCTGCAGCGTGTAACGCGGAAGGACATCCAGGGGATGGAGCATGAGTAGGAGGGATGATATATGCGAAAGAGAAGCGACAGCGCGAAAGAGGATGGTGTGCGTGTGCGGTTTCGACTCTTTCATAATTAGCGAGCAGTTAACACTCGCTCACTCGATCTCCCGTCTGGTAAACTCCCTCGACAGCTCGTTCGTGCCCGACGCGTTCCCAGCATTACACCCGGCCTCGTCTCCCTTGTCGCCGACCGCGCCGCAGCCCTGGGCGACGATTGAGAAAGCACTCTCAACGCGATACAAGAACGCCGCTAATTTGCGGAGCTGCGCGGATGTGAAACGCGAATATTTCGAGAAAAGAGGAAAAAAATATATCAAAAAAATTCTCTTTCACAGACACAACAAAGCCAAAAGTCACGGCGTTTATGGGCACCAATCGCGAGTTCCGATGGAATCCGAGTTTCGTTTCACCAACTCGACACGGCTCGCCACTTCTCTCTCATTCTTCGTCGTTTTCTCTCTTTCGCTGTGTATTCAGCGGCGAAAGCCGACGATAGCCGGTTTATTAACCGGCTATCGTGGGCTGAACGATCCTAATTGTCCGCCGTGTATCGACGATCGAAGCGATGGAGTGGAAAAAAAATTCACCGATCGGTCCTGATATCCACATCGGGACGAATTTTCGGGCAGAAAGAATTTTTTTTCACTTTTTTTTTTGGTACAGTTCTCCTCGTTACGGAATAAGCGCGTGCTAACAATCGCGCCATACCCAGGAACACTCCCGGTCACAGTGTGTGGAAAATCGAGTTCGCTCGTTCGCGCATCCGATTCGCCCAGTTGTGGCGCACGAGCTTCAATAAAACGAGCGCGCCTCTATTAAACGAAGATAGTATGTAAAAAAAAAAAAAACCATATTGTATTTGTTGCAGCGAAGCTTCCCCGGTTTCGGGCAGACCCGCGCGCTGATAGCATCTATTCAACCCGTTGCTCGATCGGCAACCCGGTGAATTTTGGATGTGGGACCGAAAAAAATTAACTGAATCCAGAATCTCTCGGGAAATGTCCAACCACACGGAGATAAGCTTGCACTTTCGCCGGATTAATTATTTCTCCCTTTGCCGGGGAAATCGTTGCGAGGAAAAAAATTAAAAAACGACGGTCCAACGCGGTTTACAAGTGTAACTCGTGTAACCCGTATAACGACTCGTCGGGGTAGTCGCGCGTTGTTTTTCGTCAGCGAGCCACGATTGTTTAATCCAATCTGACAAATTGGAAAGCGTCGGAGAGATTAGAGTCGGGGGTGAATAAAAAAAAAAGGAAAGCGGCCCCGGCGCGACATATTGGCCCGGAAACGGCAATAGTACTCCGAGTGCGAGTGTCCAGTCGAAGCGGCCGATCAGGGTCGAATCGACGCCGGTGGATCCGCGGGACGACAGCGAACACGGCGACACGAATTGCTCGTGGTGGAGCCGGTCAGCTCTCTGGACGCTCCGACGCCGGATGCCGAGGTGAGGGCCGTGGGGTAGGTCCGCTCCGAAACTCCCCCGTTTCGCAGATTTACGAGGCGATTTACAAATTGGCGGTTATTGTACCGCGCGGAAATCAAACTGTCCTCTAAATCAAAACGTCCTCGGGAGCGAGGGCAGCGTTCATTAAACGTCAAGGGGTTCGGACCGGTGGATATCGGCAACACTGGGACTGCCTGGAATATCGTTCGGTGTCGTACGTCACCGGGGCTCGACTGTGACTCTCGGGTGACCTGATAGCACTGGTGGAATGAATGTGCAGTTATATATATACATATATGTGTGTGTGTGTGTGTGCTCGATGCTAGAGTCCGATTTTTGTGTGTCATATGTGGTTCGTGCATGTATACGGTCGCGTCCATGTGCGATATATCGGCGGTAAAACTAAAATACTCGAGCGCGATGAATATGAGAGCGAACGGAACGCTCGGTACCTATTAGAGGCGACCATTCGTCTCGGATCAATTAATTAACGCGCTAACTGTGAACGAAACTCCGACTCTCGCTCGGCCGTCCGCGCGCGCGCGTGTGTGCTCTTTGGCTTACACCCGTATATCACTTTTCGCGTTATACGCGACAGGACGGAAGGAGAAGCCCGAGTGAGTCAAAAACAATCCTCGGCGGGGCCTCTGCCGACGCGGGGCTCTCCGCGAAAAGTCAATTAGCGGAGTGGAGGATGCGATACGTTTATACCCGAAGTTGTTAAAACGTACGATGCAACGGGAGCGACCGATTCCGATTTTTCCTTTTTTTTCAGTAATTGCTCAATTGAAAGTAGTGCAGATAAATTCGAGGGGCAGGGCGGGGATGGGATGCAAACACCGAGCGAGACGCAATGTGGGTCCGGGGTAAGAAATAACTTTTGATATAACCTTGCTTCAGGACAACTTTTTTTTTTTTAATGGGAATCATTTTGCGTAAATTAGTTTTTATTTTTTATATTGTTTTTTGCGTCTCGTGCGAAGAGAATGTCCCCTTATTAGATCTCATGCGATAACGAATGTTCATTTTTTTAAGGTTGCACACAGTAGAAAAAGTTTGTACTTATTGTACCGTCTGCATCATGAATTATTTAACAAAATTATGGGAAATTATTTTAACCCGTGTGTTGAAAGAAGGGTTGAAAAGTCAATATGACACGACGTTTTTATTCACGACGTTATTTCACTTTTATTAAGAACTTTTTTGCTCTTCGTGTAAAACAGTGAGAGTTTAAATTAGTTTCAATGCGCAATGGGTGACGTCTGGCAGGATAACGAATGTTCATTTTTTTAGTTCCTTGTTGAAGGTACCGGTTGAAAGGTCAACGTATGACGCGAGAGTAAGAATAGCAAAAAATAGGACTCGTGAGGAAGGATAGCGAGCGAAAGCTAATCGCAGAGTCGCATAATGAGACCAGCGCCTCGTCTGTTCAATTTTGCGAAGTAGCTTTTCGAAATGAGATCTGAATAATGCATGGATGGAGATGCACGCGCGGCCTCGGTTACCCGCTCGTCTCTCGCAGCTCCCGTGCCTCGTAATTTCACGATTGTGTAACCGTTTTTCACCTATCCCTCCGCGACCCTTCTGCCCACGACGTCGCGGCGCGACCCTCACAAGAGTGATAGTTGACTCTCAAATTCTTTGAGAAAAAAGATCGAAGAGTAAATAGAACCTTCGTCACTTACGCCGGGGTCTTCTTAGCGATGAAAATAATAAAAAGATTTTGCTTTAAAAAGCTGTGAAGTGCGGCTTACTTTGCAATCCGCATATGACGATCGCTAAACCGCACTAGTATTACATAATGTTTCTCATAAGGAACGCAAAGTGCTACTTGCCTGCTGACTAAAGCGTCGTACATTCGGTACGCGTGAAATACGAGATTCGGGCGTAAAGTAAGTAAAGCAAGCGTAAAGTAAAAGAAGAGGGCGCCAAATACGAGAAGCATGTGTAAAGTACGAGACGCTTGCGGAAAATATAAGAAGCGTGCGTAAAGTATGAGAAGCGGGCAGTAAAGTAAGATCGAGCCGACGTGCGCATAGTCTTGTTGTTTATACAACACATGGCTGTAAAGCGCCAGGTACGCGACCGTCAGCAGGCCCAAAAAATACCATGTTTCATGCATGAGTTACATGAGTGTAATTTTTTTTCTCCTAAAAAAAAAATGTACCGATTTAAAATGTATAGAGACGAAGGGTTTCGCATTTTCTATCGTCGATCATAAACGTCGGACGGCGATGCATGCAGGGCGTACCGCGGCGAGAGAGTTATCGCCGACGAGTTATTTCACCGATAATGAATTTCCGGTGCAGGGAATCTCCGAGGAATCGTTCCTAGTTCGCAAACGAGTAAACGCCCATGTGTATATATATATATATATATATATATATATATATATATATAAACGATACATTTTTGACGAAAAGTGAGCGAAGCCGAGGCAAAGTGGGTGGTAAGGAGGTAGAAGGATGAATTTCATCGTACGGCGTGTATTGGATGAGCAATTATTTAACAAGACAATTTACGGCGAGAGTATCGCAACAAGAGCGAGTACAACGGTCGGTTGAGCGCGGAGGGCGTTTAACGAGGCGCCGTAACCGGGCGGTCAGAAGTTTTTCTCTCGTTAATTTGTCCGAAGTGATTTCTCGGCATGAGAACCCGACAAATGGCTGTCAGAGCAACGTTCGAATATTCCAAATAAGGTCCGTTTGGTGAGGAGAAAAATAAACTTAGTATACATGCGCGGAGAATCCAAACGGCTGCAACGATCCGTTCATTCGCTCATCTAACTCAGGTTCGTTTACTCCTGTAATATACACGCAAGCATCGAAAGACACGAGAAACGCAACTCGTGACCATGACAATTTAATTGTCATGTCGAACGGTGACAAAGCTCGAAAGAGAAATCATATTCGAGTGAAGGATTCAACGCCAACGTAAAAAAAAAAAACACTTTAATCGGCTCGGTAGTGCGTAAGGCTGTAAAAAATGCTTTAAAAAATCACCCGGTGGTTGTACCGGCGCGAGTAATATCCGACCGCGAAACACTTTACAGGAGACGGCGGTATTACTTTTATTATCTTTAGCGGCGAAAAAAATACACCGAAGTATAGACCGCGTTTTATAGCATATCCAACCTCTCTCTGTAGCTGTTTGTTTCCTTTTCTCTCTTTCTCACACTCTCTCCGTACTGACATGCGTGCAGTATAATTCAATGCTTCGAAGCTCTCTCGCGATACATTTATTTTATAGCGTGCCAATCTTACAGCGACGCGGTTTCCCGCGTTGGATTTCACTTGCAGGTTCGAAAAGATAAATAAAAAATATTTGAAAATGGATACCGACAGCAGTGAATGCGTGGTCGGTGCGCGGCTGTGGCTTTCACAAAAAAAAAAAAAACGAAAAAGTCAAGCAATACCGCTCGCGGTCAGTGCTTGGATGGGTGACCGCTTAGCAAGCGCACTGGCTGACATATTGACCGTTGTGCGTACTGTACTGGGATGGATTTTTCGTAGTTTCTCTGTGTCCTCAGCGAAACCAATAGTCAGGGGGAAGTAAGTCAGACTAATTAGCTACATGCGAGTGGGGAAATGATCGAACAGGTACACGGTAATTAAGCTACGGAGGGAGCTAAGGTGAAAATCCCGAAGCGGAATACCTGGAACTAAACATTAACAAAAATTAGTCAGATATGAGAATATAAACGTCAAAATGGTCTCGATAAATAAAATTCCCGGATTCTGCGCTCGCACGGAATACGGAATGACGAAAGAATCAACGGCTAGGCAAGTGGCGCGATAAAACAGCAATGCTGATTACCCGACCGATATTGCTGTCGATTCAATGCCTGCAATTAGCGTCAAATCGGCCCGTCCTAGTTACAATAGCTATATTAATGAAGGACGGGTGTTGACCGTCGTCGCGCATGCTCACTTTACACCACTGGAATTTTTCCTGCTGAATTATCCGGGCACTTTGAAAGAAAAAAAAATTGACAACCCTTGTGTGAAAGGGGACTGCATTTCGAAAGTACTATTCTCAAAAGTTCTCATCTACCGTTCAATCTGACCTAACTGTGCATTGCCTCTGTGATATGAAAAACTGTGATGTTCTGTGTGCGGGTAAAAAATGCGAACTGGTTAGGGCGGACAAACACTCAATAACATTACAAGATTAATTTCTATGTTTCAAATTCGGAGTAATGATCAAAAGAATATGGTGGGGTACTAAAGGATCACCGTCGATGGAGTAGACGCAGTGCGTAAGCATATCCGCCACACTGAGGGGCCAATCGGGTAAATATGATTATATCGCTTGAGAGATATTACCATAACACATACTAGTAGAGAACCCATTGATATCGTCGCCTGGCAGAAAGTATCGGATTTGTAAAAAAATGTTCGTAGATATCATAGCGAAAAGTCTTGGAGAATTTGAGAAATTCCACCAAAGGTAACGCCCCAATTTCTTTCTATGCGCCGTGGTAATTTTTCTCAGATGATCGGTAATTTTTACTAAACTCGTCTCTTAGTGCATCAACGCGCATGCCCTAAGGTTTTTGATATACAGCTGCGAGAAGCGGTTGAATTGGCCTATTTTTCTGACGCAGTTTGTGAGAAGCGTACCTGTAACGTAGTCGGCTTCCCCATCATTTGTTACCCAGCTGATGGGTAGCGCACGGTCGCAGGATCACAAACGACGACACTTCGCCCTCTTTGTTTATCCCTATGCTTTTGCATGCTTAACGTGAGAGAGCCACAAACCCGGCCTTTTACCTTAGCGAGCCGTGCCCGACTGGCCGATCATGCAATTACTTATCTACTGAATTCGCGCTTCATTTTCAGCCTGTGAAGCCCAGAGCATACGAAACAGCCATCAAACATCGAATCGGACCATTACCGATAATTAATCTACTTATTTACTTTACGACGAATTCGATCATTTTTGTTTACCCGATTAAATTCATCATATGATATGGGATAAATTTGCGTGGATAATTGCATAAATTGGTCGCACCGTGCATTCATTCAGACCATTAATTGTGCGAAAAATGTGAGGGAACATGTTTAATGGAATAATGACAATTTCGTTGTATGCTTCCAAATATGATATATTATTAAATGTGTTGCGAAAAGCCTTGAAACATGGGCGAATCGACAAAAAACAGACTTGTTTTACTATTACTTTTGTATCTATTTACGACCTATTAATTCGTTATCCCAATATTCTTAATTATTATTAATTATAGTGCCAGTTACACTGTCGTACATCAAATGAAAAAGCCTATAAAAAAGACTTTCTTCCTGAAAGGAATTTTCCCGTTGAAAAAAAAATAATAATAAATTGCAAACGGTGAGATGGTTTCGATAAAAAAAACGTTTCGGATTCTGCGTTTGCGGCTGAGCCCTGAATATGAACGGCGATAAAAGAATCAATTACTCGGCGAGCAGTCCGATGTTACGATAATAATTATTCGACCGATATTGCTGTCAATTCAATGTCCGCAAGCAGCGTCGAAATGAACGCAGCGTTCTGCTGTGCGATATCACCGAGCACCAGTTACAATAGCTATGTTAATGCGGGCCGGAGGTTGACTGCCATTTCGCGTGCGGTACCACCACCGACCGTTAGTCCTGTAATTGTCGACACGCGATAGTCGTGGCCGTGTGCCTGGAACGCACCCCCCCCCCCCCATCCCGAGGCAAAACCCCCCGTCGAATGTTCGAGCCGTGTTGAACGGGGACGCTTGAACTCTGTCAGCACGTTCCGCACTTCCGGTATCGCACCAGGGAAGCTTTCTCGGCAAGAAAGTTAAATAACGACGCGGCCGTACACGAACAGTCGCAGTCTTTTCGCCACCCTTCGTACCTTGGGCAGGACTAAGCGGCATCGCTGCGCTAAACCAAACTTTCCGATTGTGGGACTAATTATTCGTCATTTTTCTTTTACCCTCCGGAGCGCTCCACGATACAAGCAAGTAACGAAATAACCGTAGAATTTGCCTCTCACTGAGAAGTCTGATAATAAAACTTTTAATTAGTAACGACGTGGTCAACCAGTAGAAGGATTCGCCGAGGAGCGGAAAAATTAATGGGCATATATTCGACAATTACATATATGAGAGTCTCGACAATTACATATATGTATAAAACATACATTAGGGTGTTTTCGAAAAAGGGATAAAAAAAATATCCTCGAACTCTTTTAAAGGATAGATTTCGATGTTAAATTGAACCTCACGAGAAACAATCTCTAGCAAAAAATTGTGTGAGCTCTCGTATTCGATGATTGTGCCCAAAAAAATCGACTTCTTTCTTTTCGGGTGTAAACAATGAATGGAGAGATTTTTTGGTCAGGCATGTTTACGTTTGTAACATTCAATTCCACATTAAATCTGATGTTCTTGGAGAGAATAATAAGTTTTTTCAACAAATTCATATTAATTTGAAAATCGATCTTTTTTTGCTTTTCATACAAAAAATTACGAAAAATTAAGCTGCCACGCCTCAGAACTATATATCGATGAAAAATCCCAGTGGAAGACATAAATAAGGTTCAGTGGAGCCGCAGTTTTCTGAGTACATCGTTGAATGCGGCACCTTCCACGATTTTTTCTAGACAAAGCCTCTCGCAATGTTCAATATTATATCGCAATCTATGATTTAAAAAGGTGAAAGAAACATAAATTGAAGATTTGCCTTTTGCAAAATATCCGAAATACGGAAAAAAATTCACTAATTTTGCTGCCCCTATAAAAGAATGTTATCATGGAGAGAACATTTTTCGATATCGACCGGAAGTTGCGAAGCATATTCTACACGATAAAAATTAGCGAAGTGCTTAAACCCGAGCGAGTCGTCGTCGAACGGAGTTTTAAAGTTCTCTGTTGCGCCACATCCGCGTAACGAACAAAGTTTGCTCCTTCGGCTCGGCGATCACCTCGTCCGCGACTTTGGTTGTAAAATATTAAAAAACGAGAGCGCGAGATCGAAAAGCGGGAAATGGAGACGCGTTAAAACGGGAGGAATTATCGATATCGGGTAATTTATAGAGGCAAATTGAATCGTCACCGCGTTCAACTGCCGCGGGCTTTGTTGACTGCGATTACCGAGATTTCCCGAAATAAATCTCAACGACGAAAAAATGAACGTATTCGTTGCTGGTGAAAAAGAAGAAAAAATTTAAAGACCGCTTTATGACCGACTTTTTATAGGGCGAACGGATTTTGCTCCGCTCAGTGTACCGAATAATCGAACAGCAGGAGCAAATGAAATATCATTAAATCGAAGGGTTAACAGTCTCGGATGTTCTCTATTCTTGGACAGGGGACAATCGATGCTCCTCTGTACTATATTTACGTTTGAGTTGGAGGCCGAGAGTTACGCCTCGCCTCTTCCTCGTGTGGACTTTTGGCCGTCGGGCCTAGCGATTCCGGTAAGCCCGGGAAATCCCCTTTTCAACGCTTCACCGATCTTTCGATAAATTTTCTTCCTCGACGTTTCATTCTCTCTCGGGAACAATCGCGACACACGAACACACACATACGAACACCTAGTGGTCCAGCAAAGATAAGCATAAAATCTAAACGTCTCCGATAGAAAGGGTAGTGAGTTTGATAAGATTTATTTTCAACCCGATCGATCGGAGTAATGAGGCCATGCTAGATATAGAGAAGTCACAACGGACTTATCCCGCTCGTACTCCAAAAATCTGATTCTATCGACATGACCTCTGTCGATAAAACAAGGAGAAGATCAAATACAACATGATTGAAATGTAGGAAAAGTCACTTCCGTGCTCCGAGTGTTTAAGTCAAAAGAGAAATGGTTTGATAAATAACACTAGGTGAGGGAGAGAATCGATGTCTGATGGTTCTATAGTTAACCGACCTGGTCAGTGGGACAAGCGTAATTTGGCAAACACCGTACATCAGCCCGAATAAACGATTGACTTCGGGAATTGAAGTTGACTCGGGGGGTTCGGACAACTCTCGATGCCGATATTCAGCGACACAGTGCCGTGCCGGGCACGCAAACGCTGGCGAAACATATTTTAATAACGTGCTCGAGAACAGGCGCAAAATTGATAAAACTCTCTATATTGCATAATTACATGAATTTAATTAGCTTAATATACTTATTACTATCCACCAAAAATGATTAGCACTTTCTCAAAATAAAATTAAATACATAAAAATACAACAAAAAAACGAAATAAAATAATTCATTTCTGCATATAAAAACGAGTTTCATTAACGCAGGCTATGAAACGCTGAAGCAACTTTTTAATGTGGTAATCGAGGGACTGCGTCCGTGGAGAATTAGCAGCATGCAATATACGTGAGCAGAGATAGGTTTGTCCCACGTTATGTATTGTTAATAAATTTACTGCTACTGAAATAAAATAAAATAATATAATTGGGTTCACCGAGGCAACGGGGTTGGTCGTGACTGAAATAAAAGACTGAATGTATGTACGGCTTACTTCACGCCAAAGTCTCGGTGAGCGTGCGAGTACACATGCGCTTCTTTCTCCGGGACACTCGGAGCACTCGAGCTCGTCGCGGTCCTCTTCCGTACCGGCGGTTGTAAGTTCTTACGGCTTATCTTCGGAATATGCAGATTGTCCGAACGCGTTCACCCTGCCACCCGGCCACAGAGTTCAGATTACTTCCCGGTCCCCCGAAAACATCGATAAAACATTTATAGCACTGCACTTTCGCTCGGTGTGTTCGCCGTCCCGTAAGGCCGATGCCCAACTCCACAAGGCTACGATACGACTCTCTCCCTCGTTCGCCAAGTACTATTATATGCGCGGAGTTTCACTGTTGATAGCATCCGGTCTTTCACGATCACGACTACCTACCGTCGTTTCAGTTCGGAAGCTTCTTCGGATTTTATGACCGAGGAACAACGACGGAAGTGAAAATTTCAAGTTTCGTCAAGTGATGCTCAACTGAACTGATTGGAACGGCACTTTTCCTAAACAAAAAAAGGAATTTTGTTGAACAGTCGAAACAAGGGGAGAATTTTGTCTCGGGACGATAAAAGCAAGCAAATAAAAATAAATAAATAGAAATTGTTGGTCCAATAGAGATTATGGTGATTCTTTAAATGGCTGCTTTGACCGATAATCAAACGAAACTTGCTCGGACAACACGTGGTTCGCTTACACATGATTTCCTCGTCAATTCGCGAATTTTCGTTAAATCTGCACGACACGTGTCTCACTGATTCGGACGAAACGTCCGATTCCTCCGAAGGTGAGAAGACCATTGCAACCCTCGAGGATCGCACGTATTCTCTAATGGTTCTCTCTAACGGCCAATTTTGTTCGAATTTATATTTTCCAGTAATATTTATATTCATTGTAAGTAAAAAATATTTTCCGAAAACAAAGCCATGCTCTTTCCGCTCCAATGAAAATCAACCCCTCGCTTCGCCTCGAGTCTCCAACAATTAACAAAAATATACACGCAGAAGGTCACAAAAAATAAAATAACAAGAGAAAACTCTTTGTAAAAAAAATATATATATCTGTATATAAAATTACCCAGTTCACTTATCGAGCTCGCTATATTATTAATGTGTGTATATATTTTTATTAGATAAACCTAGCGTCGGTAATTTTTCGTTCTAGTCCAATTTCAGGATCGTCCCGTTCGGTAAATACGAGACCGGCTTTTGCGGAACTCAATCCACGTTATCCGAAAGAGCGACGGTTAACGCGGCGACACGTCGCGGCAGACTAGCCCGAGGTAGGACACTTTGGAAGCTTCGGAGCTGGTTCTTTCTCCGGTCGCCGGCGTGTGTGAGTTTTGTGTAGGCGCACCAGTGGCGCGCGCGCGGCGCCTCCGATAGAGCAGAGCAGTCGGAGTCTACGCGAATCGGGACACGCGCGCCCCGGCCGGCGCTCGCGCAATGACGTGCCGGGCGATCACGTCGGCTGGTCTTCGGGAAGGTGGTGGAATATCGTCGGAGAGGATCAACCAAAGAGAGAGAGAGAGAGAGAGAGAGAGAGAGAGAGAGAGAGAGAGGAAGAAGCGAAGGGATGGTTACACGACGCTCCGGGCGGGAATATACAATACGGACGAAGTCCTTACAATTTAAGTAGCCTATTTGTATTTTAGTAGGTTTTTTATTTCCCCATTTAGCCAATTTGGTAGGGGGATTGTAGGCTGCAGAAGGAAGGGACTGAAATCAGTTTGAAAATGATCTTACTTGCTTCTTTTCCAATTTCTGAGTAAAACTCTTTACACTCTTTGGAACCGGGCTGAATTACGCGGGGAGGAAAGTGTTTCGCCGAGCCCCGAGACAATGCGATTTTAATTATTGCACCTGACGAGAATGACAATTCCAAGACATGTTGTTTTTTTTCATTAAGGAGGATCCACTATCTCACGCGTTACAGTCTAAAGGAATACGTCGCGGATCGCAGTTTCTTAGGCCTAAATAGCTGTTCATAAATCGGTTTGGAGCATTTTCATCTTGGGATTTTGTTTTTTTTTTTATGAGTGCCTAATCATGTTATAATGTTATTCCAGAAAAAATCTGACGCAGTAGTCTGGCAATTTATATATATCTAGACAGCGCTTTGCCATTCACGAGGCACTACTATATGCAGTTCCTGCTAATTGAAATAATTTTAAACTCATGTATCTTGGAATTCGTAGGGGGAAATCCTTATTCGTTGCAATAAAAGACTTGTCTTGTTCTAGTTTCGAAAGTGCAAAACTCGTTTTGTTACTCATTTTTTAAGACATAAATTTTATAACATGTCCTAAATGAACACTTTCCGCATTTATTCCCAAAGTCTCATATCTTTTAACCGTATTGTCTATTTGCAATGTAATTCAGAAGTTGAAAACTCCTGTATGCTAGATTGTTAAAAAAAATAGTAATTTTAATGTACCGCACTAAAAAATTATGTGCAAAAACGATAGGGTAGAAAAAGGCTATTAAAAATAATGTAAAAAACAATATACAATGATATTAGTGTATTAAATTCAGATCACTATATTAACGCGTTCCCAATAAAAACAATATCACGACATGATTTGTATATATTCTCGTCATACATAGATATAGTCGAGATTCTCGATATAGACGACAGCCTTGCTGAAAGGAAAAATGTACACGCCGTAAAGCAAGGAATTAAGCGAAAAGCATTAAAAAATTCCAGGGTGTTGAAAATACTTCAATTTTGAAAAAGATGAGGGGGCGGAGGAGAAAGGTGAATATAAAAAGTACAAATGTGACCTGCTTCTTCATGTTTTGATTATCGAAAAAAATGTATTGCCGTATTTGATACGAGAATAGGGACGCATCACGTTCAGCATCGAGATAATTCAATTTCGATTTTTTATGCTCGCTGCAGACGAGACTAAAAATTTGGGGCTTGTGTTTTTTAATTTCTCTGAAATTCTATCATGCATGAACCAACGATCGTGCGATAATAAAAGCCTGATTACCGAATCCATTACGATTTAATGACAGTAACTCAGCTTCATTTAATGAAAACCGTCGGTGTGGTATCGGCCTGAAGGACGAGAAAAATGAATCGAGTACAGCGCAGCTGAGAGGCAACGAATATTCATGCACTGAACGAGCAGGCATCGGAATGGCTGTAGTTGAATCGAGAGAGAGAAAGAGAGACAGAGAGAAGATACGAATAATCAGAATACTTCGCTCGATTTCTCCACCTCCGTCTCTCTTTCGCCCTTTCAATGTAAACGGCATTACACAAGGGAAAACCATATCAACGCTGAACACATATCGTATTGCTGCATTATTCTCATTCATTCCTGGCAATTTCAAAACTCTTCTCCTGTCGAGTACCACATTCGTACGGATTCGACTATAGCGAAAATACCAAGACGGGAGAATAGCTTTCAATCGTGTTGCGTGAAAGCGTACATGTGTGATTCTCATATTTTCGTTCGAAAGGATATTATATTTCTATCTGTATTGGTTAAATAATAAAAACCATTACTGTCGAACATTCATTTTACAATTCCCGCGGGAAATGGAGTAGCGCTTAATTTTCGAGCCAATCGACTGCTTAATTGAATTTTTTTGTAAAAAAAAAATAATAATGAACAAAAAGCTATAGCGTGAGCTTCGATAAAGCTGTAGGAGGATCACGCTGGATTTCGTTCAAAGCATAGAGATGAAAAAAATGTCTGGAAGACGATTTCTCAAAAGCACTAAACTTCACGGTATTAGTGAACGATGCATTTCCACTCGAGATCTCGACTCCTATACGTTTCTCATGTCCAGGATTCGTAAGTTTCGCTGGAAAATCGCACCCGGTGAATCGAGCATCCTAGTTGCTGCGGGACAATAATTTTACCGTCGTATAATTAGCTGATACGATCTCTCAAATGCCGTTCCTCTCGCTACCCTCCTTCCTTCCTTCGTTTCATTCATTCCTTTTTCTCGCTATCACAGCTGAGGATAGAACAAGCGCCTCGCAAGGAGCCAGTCGGGACGCAAAAGAATGTTAGACGCTCTATTATGCGACGGCTTTTCTATTTAAGCCTTTATCCCGGGCTTCTCCGTCGACGTTATAAATCGCTACCCGATATTATCTATCCGTTATCTTCCAAACTCGTTCACTCTCCACCTCCGCTCCCACGTTCGAGTTGGACTGTGTATAGAACGCTCCGATGACAACTCGAATATATCACCCTTTAAACTACAAAAAATATCTATAGCTTATTAAAAATATGTTTCAAATGTACTTAAAAATTATGTAATTGAAGTAGGTTTAAGAATTTTATTATTCAACATGTTTTAAATGAGTAAGCGGGTGTTAACAACTTTTCTCCTCTGCTCAAATGCTTCACCCAACGGGCCATTGAACGTAGTCCTTAATTTATTCGAAATGTATTTTTAATTTATTTGAAACAAAAATAAATTGCTTTTGCGGCGATTGCGGAAAACGCATCCTGCGACTCTTCTGACATTCGCAGCGCCGTGTGAGGGTCTTTTGCCTGTGCATCCCCTAACACGATTCTATATAACGGTACCTATATGTTCATAGCTTCCTCGTTCGTTCATCACGTTGGCCTAGGTCGGGGATAGTTAGCAAAGCTAATAATCCGAATTAGGATTCAAAGTGGGTGCTGCGGCTCCGAGAAGCTAGAACGTGAACGCCCGGCATGCTATTCCGGTTGTGCTGCTCTCCGTGGATGCTGCGCAGCGAGAAGCCAGTACAGAGGAACCGTAAGAGAGATAACGTAGGTGAGAGTTATACACTACCCGGGCTTCCCAGTGCAGGATATAATACGCTACTAGGGGGTTTCGAATATACGGGGGGTCGTGAGCTACCTTACTGTCTCTCGGGAAACCTGACGCGCCTGACGTGTTGAAACCTCACACCAGCCGCAGGTCCGACCCCGTGGATGCTGCATCATCGTTATGACCTATCGATTATCGGAAGAGAAATGTCAAACTTACGAAATCGAAACACCGATACTTTACCGCAGAATCAAGATGCAACTGGCGATCCGACTGGATCTAGGATAATTGTACGTATCTGGGAAATCACCGATCACTTTTCCGGTGCAATGACGAACAAAAGTCATTGCCGACATGGCACGCTATTGGCTATGGGAAGGAATCGAATGTCTAATTTCTCAATTCGGAACTCTGAAACGTCACCGCGAAATCAACACGCAACTAGCTATATCTAATCGTATGCCTTTTGTAGACGATTTCCAATCGGAAGAAAGATCGGCGTGTACGTATCTGGGTGCGTAATCGTACGATAATTGTACGTATCTGGGAATAATGATAGGCTTGTAATGGGGAACAAGAGCCATTACCGATATGACGCAACGATCAATAGCCCGTGCAGTTTCCAAGCGATCCGCGGGCATTTCCGCGAGTTATTGTCCCGAGTGGCCCCGATCACCCTGGGCGCCATGAGCAGACCAATCTTGAATTTATTTATGCAACATAGAGCTACTGGAAGGGATATTCGAGGGAGGTATATTTTGGGCTGTTTGAGCACGCAGTATCCCTGCAACAACCACTCCCGTGTGATGACGGCCCAGCGGCTCCGAAAATCGTTTGCTCCGATGGTGGTGGTTGTTGCTGTTGTTAAACCGGGGCCAATAATGCAGGGGATATAGCGGAATCGTGGTCGGTACCGGGGCATTCCACAATTATTTACAGGTTTATCGACACGTCGTCCACTCTCGTAACAATTTCTCCCTTACTTACCCCCAGCCCATACGCTTTCGTCTACGACCTCTGTACAACGATTATTCTATCCGCGTGCATAAAACCATCGACGCTGCACATCCATCGCGTTGCGTTTTCTTTATTCCAGGTACGTAACTCGCAGGTAAATAATCGCATGGTACCGAGTTGTTTAATTGAGTGGATGAGACACCTCTTAGCATGGAAACGCGCACTAGAGAATCGGAACTCCGGTCAGTCGAAGCACACGTAAGTTAGCGCTCAAACTAAAGTTCGACCATGACTTCATTTCCAACAGAGTTTTGGCGGACGCACTCGGGACATTTTTTTGAAATGGTATTATCAACCCGGTAACGACATCAGCTTCTCGATATGCGACATGTGTCCACAGCAAAGTGTCTCGTTGATGGCGCTGATCCGCTTCGCGCCGAACGAAAAATATGTCAGGAAATGAATAAATAAAAATAAAAACAGATGCATTCGCAGAGTGCCGATATCGGCTTCCTCGCAGATCGGACGACGTCCGATATTGCATTAGCCGTTTGGCAACTAACGAACCATGGCGTAAACGCACTCGATATACGGCGAACCAAGAGGGAGAGGCAGAAGCGTGAGTACAGTGGAGAGGAACTCCGTTAATGGACTCTTCAAAACTAAAAGGCTGCGGTAGTCGCTGACGGAGGTGTACGTAATAGATAGGTCGGGTAATTGCTTCACTTAACGAGAAACACGTTCGACCAACCCCCCGTTCTCCCAACCCAACCACCCAACCCCCTCCCGCCCCTTGGCTGTCCCACGCTTGCCTCACATTTTCCATCTCTCTCGTTCGGCAAAGCCCCCTCGACGTTGGACTCTCCGCCGCGGGCTATATATCCACCACCCTCGTCGAGAGACCACCGTTCAACACTACACAATATTAACATTCGTGCTCTTGATACAGACGGAAAGTTCACCTCTCATCCGGCAAGCTTTCCGTCTCTCTTCCATTGTATTAAAGTGGTCCAACGGGTGTTTCGGAGCTGCGCTACCAACTCCGACACAACCCCCCCCCCCCCCCTCCGCCCCTCGAACCCGTCAACCAACACTCTTATCAGACGAAAGTCTCGACCTCTCAAGTCTTTGCCTCCTTCGCCTTGTCATTATTTTAGTTGCGACTGTATCGTCGTACATAATGTGTAGCGCTCACGAGAAATTCAGGGATTTCACCCTCTCGGAGCTTCAACGTCACGAGTACTCGCACCTCTCGTTCGTTGTTCTCTCCGTAATGGCGCCCAGAGATATCCGTACTCATTATTTTCTTGGTATCTTGACGATTTTTTTTCGAATGAATTTACCTTCGAAACTCGATCGGGGCGCTAATGAGGAATTTTTTATTTCACCCCGCCGAGATGTTGAGATGCTGAGGAGGTCAGCTTTGAACATCTTTCGGCTAGATGGGTTTTTATTCGAATTCGCCGCGGAGTAAGGTGAGCCTTGCCCGCAAACGGAAGTGACGAAAAAGCAGCGTAGCCGAGAAGCAACAATTAATTTGTACAATTAACTCAAGTGCACTCTGGCCCGGACATTGTGTGGTTGCGGCCGGAGCCGTCGGTCCCGGAGTGTATCCGGGGTCGACATAAAAACAGAGACGCGGAGAAAGCAACCCGCGACCCAAGGCTTCGCCCAGGTCGAATAATACAGTTCGAAACTGTGTAGGAAATTCGCTGGTGGTGGTCTCGAGACTAGTGGTCCTTTGACGAAATGGAAGTTCCCCAGCTTCGACAATACCGTTCGATAAAGCCGAAGGGATGCCTGGTGGTTGGACCGGCGACTCGGACAATGTCATCGGCACTGTTACCTGTGGCATCACGCAAGTAGCATCTGATAATATTAATAATTCACATGAACTATTATTCTGATATTAAACTCATTATTTGTATCCATCGAAGAATTGTGCGGGAAGAAGTTTTAATTTCAATTGAGTCTCGAGACTCTCGAAACGAAGAAGATCGAAACAATAGCACGATCGAATATCGATAATGTGTCGATAAGTGCGCACGCATGGTCGTACGAGTTAAATATCGAATCAGCCTCTTTCTCTCTGGGGACGACGAAAAGTCGACAGGATCTGCCTGTGGTGACGCACATAAAAGAATGAAGAGCCACCTCGTATCCAACGCCTTCGATCGAGCCTGGCCAGGCGATTGATAACCGATCGGTAATTTGTTTACCACGCTGGGAGCCCCGGAGATCGAGAAAGAACCAACGTGGAAACTTTCTTAACAATAATATGAGCTACAAACTCCTAAATAAATTCACTTTCATTTTTTGACATTCTGTGGATATTTAATGAAAAGCCCTAAATCGACGTACACCGGGAGAAGATTTTATCTGTGAGAAATGGGTGGCCGAACTGTGCAAAAATTATATTTTTGAGAAAACGACTATTTCTATTAATTTTAATGATAACGCACAGCAAGAGGATTCTCTGACGAAAAAATAAATTGCTGTTCTAGCCGTCGACGATATTATTGTTTAACGTAGTTATTTGTATTCTGTCTCGCGGCCAGTAAATTAAATTATTAGTAGAATTTTAGTCGGGCTGCCAGATGTCCCATCAGGGCGAGCTTAGGTATTGTTAAGGCATGATTGATCAAGCGGGCCGGATAGCAGCCGGATCTGGGGCCTATCAGATATCACTAAGGACTGTTTGACTTAGCTATGATCAGGACAACGATGAGTTATCGCAAGGCACACCTCGGTCGCATGATAGAGACTGACTCTAGGTCAGGTAATAGTAGGGCTGACCGGGTCAGGCCAGTCAAACACCATCAAGATCCGGGCCAGATCAGAATGCCGTCAGCCCTGAAATACCAAGATTCCTAAAAGGACCTATCGCTTGTTCGAGCCAGATATCTGGCCGCCGAGTGTTCCACTCATTAAAATATCCAACGACTAGGCAACATGATACACCACCTCTAAGGATATGTGAAGTGCTCGCAGAGTCCATGGTAATTCTAACGTAACCTATATCTCAATTTTTCACAAAGGCGGGTTGGAAAATTTTCATGGATAAGATTGAGAAATCCCTCGACGATAACTGAGAATGTTGTAGTTAAAACGGACAATACTGTCAGTCATATTTTTAACGAATTGATGTAGATAATGTGACGATATAACCTACGAACGTTAAGCTAATGGTTCGTGATCGCGAAACCGCTAATCACTTTATTTTCTAGTTGATGCCTTTATTAAAAAGTGCGGAATATTCGGGTGACATCTGTAATTTAAAAAATTTCCATATTGTCCAGCATCGTGGGTTAAAATTAATACAAAACTTTGCCACAATGTCGCTGTAGTTGGCATACTTGAAATATCCATAAGATTTGACCAGATTTATAATAATCTCTCTGAAATTCTTCTTGCAATACAGTCTGCACGAAGTCTATAGCAACCGTGGTTCAATGTTCGATGACCCGTTACAATCCATTTTCGTAACATTCACTATTGTTCGTTTCGAATCGTCGTTTTCCGCGTATTCCGGCGCATTTGCATCTCCACCACACATACAACCACCGGATGTATATTGGGCGAACGGTCGACCAAAAACCGTACATCGACCCTACCGTATTACGAGATCCGAAAGTTCGTACGGTCATTACGAATGCTGCCTGACCAAAACCACCAGCGGTGCAACATGCAAAGTATGTTTACGTAGAATAGGAAGGTAAAGGAACAAAGCGGCGTTACAAGTACGCAATAAATTCCAACGAAAGTTCACCGGCTCGAGAATTTAGGACATGAACACGTAAAGAAATCATCTAAACAAACAAAAAACCGTGAAAAACTCAAGCGAACTTACGCGTGACTGAGTAAAACAAAAATTCGTTAAAACGCCAACGCACGTCAATCGGCAGATGAACCGGAGAGAGAAAAAGCCCGGTCGTTTCCCTGGAGCTTTACCAGCGGATATCCTCGATCCTCTCTACCAAATCGCCCCCTTTATACCAGCGTGTCCCATCATCCGAGCCGGAAAGCGATAGGGCCGGAGTTTCGAATTTGTTTTCCGTAGGCAAATTTGTTTAGCTACGCCTCACACGCTAGAAACTTTACGCGATAGTTGAACCGGCCGGGAGGGTTGAAGGCAGATAGTCGGCTTTCCGCAGTTCCCGTGGTAGCATCAACGAGGCGCAGGTGGAACGAACCGCACAGTCATTGGTACTCGAAGGAAGTTCGACCGAGTAGCCACTCGCTTTTCATCCCTCTCTCGGACGGCGTCTTCCCCGTTGGTGGTATCGACAAGGTGCGCATCTCGGCGATCGTGTGCCAATGACTGTTCGCTTAGCGCGCAGCCAGGTGGTGGAACCTCCCAGAGGATCCGAATTTGTTTGTTCTGTCCGCCGAGCTACGTGACTCCTTCGTTGTGCAATCTAGAACTATAGCGCGCCACTATCCACCCGCAGGGTGTACCTACACATATATAAATACGTACACAGACACGTACATACGGACGGTAGCCAATAGTCAAGCGTACTTTGCTACAACCGCTCAGCTGGCTTTATGTGTTTGCGTATAATGGGGTCCACAGGTCACGGCGTAACATCTAGTGCCTAGTAAGGACAGTGGTGGGATCCTCGGTAACCCAAACGCTCGTGTGTCTCGAATCTTCGGGGGTGTTCGTTGTCCGCTCTGTGTCGGTGACGTCCATGTCCGGTAAGAACGGTGTGTAAAGCTTCGTATCCGGTGACCGTGTGTCTCGGATCTTCACGGATGTTCGTTGTTGCACCGCGGGTGTCGGCGAAAACACACCTATGGATGTATATCAAGTTCCAGTCTTGAGCAAGCCGCGGTCTCGAGATTGGACGGATCCATGACCGCCGGTGTGCGCTCTCCGTGGCTTGGATGACAGACGGGTGGAATCCTTGTCTCTGCCTCCTAGGAATTGTGTGGTTGTGTGCGTGTGTGTGTATGCATGAAGCCGTCTGGCTACCGCTCGTGTCGAAAAGGGGATTAAGGGGGTCGGGCGCCGAGACGTTACCCGCGAGAGCACGAACAACGCCCTTAATATGGAGCTCATCCGGAGTTCAAAGGTGGCGCCCGCAACAACGCATCTAATTACTTCCTTCCTCACTCGGTGGGATGGGCGCAACGGTGACGAATTTACATCTTGTTGGCACAGGGCTCCGTGTACATCGGTGCGCCCGGCTATCAGACGACGCACGTACACTAAGATCACGAGCTATCCTAGATTGGATGCTTTCGCGATGTTCGTGCGGCGAAGTTACTTCGAGCGACAACGCCGACTCATCGGAGAATGCAATGACGGAAAGAATCGACCCTCGAGGACGAAGTAAGATCTTGGCATCGGGCTTTGATGTATGGACGGTGATGCCGGATTAAAAAAATGTACATTACGTGCATCACGCGTAATTGCGCGAAGGGGCAAAGATTCTTCGCGACAACGCAGCTTATGTTCGACCCCTCCGCGACAGCGGAATGGGCTGGGAGCCACGACCTCGCACTCTTTGTCGCGAGGAAAAAGTGTAATCAGCGTGAAATGTTTTCTTTCGGTAGAATTCTTCCGACATGCATTACGCGTGGTTCGCGGCACTTTTTGACCCCCCCCCCCCCCTTTCGAAGGACAGGATTAACCAAGGGCGTAGAAACAGCGAAAACGAAAAGAAGGCACACTTTAAAATATTTTATGAAATTTACAACGCGTCAAAATTTCATATGCATAAAGCTTCATATCAATTTTCTGAATGTTCAACCAACATTTTTTGACGGTGTGCAGTAGTCAGAGACTGGTTTTTTTTTTTTTTAATAATGTGAAATGTACACGCGAAAATGAATACAATAGTCTGGTTTTTTTTCCAACAAACAACGATGTGAAATGTGAAACGCATAAATGGAAACGAAAAAAAGAACTAAACGATCTATCGCGGTTACCCTATACCGTTTTCGAGCTGCTGGTTGTTTTTTCACCGTGAAAAAAAATAAACAAAACTGAAACGCGGGATATCGTCTTACGGTTGGAATTTTCAGACGATACAGGTCGCCAACAATAATCGTCGATCAAACAAACGAAAAAAGCCGTCGCTGCTTCTCTTTGAGTTGGAGAATTTTTTTTCTTACGCGGTCGTGTCTTTTCTTTCGAGTGCTCCTTTCTTCGGTCTCGACTCATTCGTATCTACGGCCGATATCGTACGAAATCAGCCGTGGTCGGGCGGCTCCATGGGCACGTATGATGGACGTCGAGTAATTGAGAAGAACCGACGGCGGGATAACGAAGCTTCGGGCGGAGGAAATCGAGCGAAGCACGGATGGGTACACCACACGACGTTCGCAAAAATTCCCGTTCGCAATCGAGGTAGGACGAGAGGGAGCCCCGGTGCGGCAACCGTGACTCGTCTCTATCGTATGTACTTCGGCATGGGCGCATTGTAGTGCCGCACCGTAGTCGAACCGGGCAAATCGGGATTTACGGATGCCGCGTCGCATTCAATCGGACAACGAACGAGACGCCGGCAGAGGAGGCGGAAGGGGTTAGGAAGCCCGATAATGGTTACGATACAAAATCTCCGTGGCCACGGATCTCCCCCCATGACTCTGTAACGTCGATCGAATTATCGAAACTCATCGTAAGCACGCTCTCCCGTTTCCCTCAGTACCGAGCGATTCTCCTCCTGGAACGCTCCGCTCCACAATTCTTACTCGGTCTCGGGTTGTATACAAATATATATATAGTATATCCGACAGGAGAATATACTGCCAGACGGCGTCCGAAAACGTGGTTCGACCAAATCCCGGAGCAAAGATCGCTGGCGATTCGGAACGCAACTCCGTGGCGGTCGTTGATTTATTTTTCGAAAAATTTCACCCCCATCGCCCGAAGGGATCCGTGAATTTTTCAGGTTTTTTGTGCATCCCGAGAACTATAGTCGAATGGTAAGAACACTTGTATCGAATTGAGGGGTTAAACTTTCTTATTATCTGGTGGGGGAATAAATTCATCAGGGTATCGATTTACGAATTGGAGACGTATTATATTCACAGTGACACGAGATGGCATTGAGAGAATTTTTAAAAATTTATGACGAAGCCCTCTTACGCCAATGGAACTCAGTCCATTCTCCGAGAACGCGTATGCCGGGGGCGCAAGAAGGGGGATTTATAAGACCGTGGAAGTATGAAAGGTGGAATTGAAGAAGCACCGAACAACGGGATAAAATATTAGGCGAGCGCCGTCGCTGCAGCCAATGACTGTAGCGTGTACCCATAGTTCGCGTTGCCGTTCATCCATTTCCTTTGATGAACGCGCCACGGTGACACTCAACCTGGCAGACGGATCACGAGAGGCTAATGGACGATTCGGCCGGATCTCGCCTCTGGCGGCAAAGTCGCGCGAAACTAGGCTGAACGACGTACTTTAAGGACGGGCAAATTACAAACTAACTGTTATGGCCCGGTGTTAAAAACGTTATCAAATTTACAACACGCTTAATACACAAACTTACATGAGATATTCTACCTCGGTATGTGAAACCAGAAGTAATATGCATCGTATTTTGAATTGTAATAGATTAATCTTCAATGCAATACGTATACATTAAAATTACAAATGATGAATCGAAAATCGACGACGTGCTAGTACTGTGTCCGAAGATAGGTTATTCTCGTACTGCGATCGCTGCTGGCATGAAGGTTTTTTCGGTATTTTTTGATAACCATTTTTTTATGCCGTTTTATAGAAATTCCATGGGTTTTTTTCCTTCGGTCGCGGAGCTGACATTCGTTTTGACCAAGAATCACACGCAACGTTGGTGTATTTTTGCGTTGAACCGCAGTCGGACAGCCGTTTTGGCTAACGTCCTGTAATGATTTTTTTCCTTTACCTGCTCTGTTTTTCGTTGTATATTTACTCTGAGTCTACTCTATTTTTTATTCCGTATTTAACCAGCTCTATACACATTTTCGTATGGTCTGTGTAAACTGTACTCAAACTACTCCGCAATCAAACTTCCCTCCGGTTCCATGTAAGTATCGCTTATATGGATTGCTTGGACCTTCAGGGATTTATCCCCGGACAAAATAAACCGTCTGTCTATCTAACCAGGAAAACACGGCGTTGACGTTGAAAAAGTCAAACACTGATATTTTTGCTTACTCATAGGAATTGCATGGATTTTTTTACGCCGGCCACCGATCCGACAGTTGCGCAAAAATCCAAGCACAACGTGCACTTCGGAAAAGAGTGCAAACAGAAATGTTTGTATTGCTTCCTCATAATATCGCTTCATTCACAAAAGTTTCCTCTGTGAGGAAGCCAAAATTCCAGAGAATGCTTACTAATAAACGCAGCTCTGCAAATGAAAGGATTTTATGAAGTGCGTTATAAAAATGTCAACGTTCTTTTATTTCGAGAGGGCAACTGCCTGCGTATGACAGGAAACCAACCATTTTGTATTCCCACCGCCTGTACTTTCCGACGTACAACGAATGACATTATTATCGATGGATATAGACGACGTTCTGAGTTAATTAGCCTCGAAAGCACGAAACCTATTTTTGTTTGTGCTTTTTTTTTTGAGGGTTTCCCCTCATCAAAGGGGATGCTTTGAGAAAATATCCCGTGGCCATCTGCATCAAATTCCACAAGTGTGTTGCTATACCGCGGACAATGTATTACGCAAGGTATGAAATGTGTAACGAGAACGAACGCCAATTTTCCTTCCGCCGAGTCCGCAACTATGATAAACACACAGGCAAGGGTTTATTCGACCGCTATTTTAATTGTATTATTAATTATTCAAGCTGTCTCCGTACCACGAGCCAATTACATTCGTTTCTGCGAAATTCTTCTCGCTTTTTTTATATTTCGCTTTTAATAATGTACATGAAACAATAAATATCCAAGGACAGTAAGCGTTAATAAAAAATTAATTATCGCTAGCCGAAAGAGGGCGAGCGAAAAATAAAATTCCTCCGACGGAAGACGAGAATCCGGACGGCAAGAAAAAACGAAGTAGAAAAAATAATCCGAACGACGCACCAGTGACATTTATGGTCCACGATTGTAGAAATATATTGCGCTACCATAAATGGTAAAAAATGTCGTAGTCGTCGCTGGTAACTCAGACCGAACGGAGGACATTCGCTCCTTTATGAGGGCGTTGCCGCTTCCTCGGCATGGCAAAACATTTTTCCCCGGAAATAT
This sequence comes from Listrodromus nycthemerus, assembly GCA_963978505.1. Taxonomy (NCBI): domain Eukaryota; kingdom Metazoa; phylum Arthropoda; class Insecta; order Hymenoptera; family Ichneumonidae; genus Listrodromus; species Listrodromus nycthemerus. The sequence continues at coordinate 10,224,289 of OZ021686.1, read as the reverse complement.
ATATCCAACCATTTCCAATGGTTGCACGGAAACGATACTCATGTATTAGAACGGTATGCGGTATATGCGGGGCACATAATATTTTCGTTCTCTCTTCACGCGTCGAATTTTTTATCAATACAGTCAAAGCGAGAGGGAAGCTGCGTGCACGAAATACGAGTAAAGGACCTTCAGGACTCACAGCGGGATACTCCAGCTCTCCCGTCAACGTCAAAGAGCTCGTATGCTATCCGTTTATTTTTCTTCCCTTCCAGCATCGCATTTGAATCGGCATCTCCAATGATACAGACACGCTGATGACGAGAGGAACGTTGTTAGCGCTCTTACTATCGATACGTTCTTTTTAAAAAAAAATAATAAAAATTTAACGATCTCAAGAGGAGAGTCTCCGTCCTGAAAGGTGGATAGAAAAATGTCTGCAAACACTCGCGACAAACTGCGACTTCAAGGACGAGGCTAACGCGCTCAGGAACAGTGGCGAAGTAAAAAAAAGTAGTTGAATGAAAGGAAAATAGCGAAAGCCCGCGGAAGGAGAGACGCGGAGGTTTGCGAACTAACGTCAGCGAGTGGGCTTTCTCGAGATTTACAAATCGCCAGAGGCCTTGTGAAGAAAGAGTTGCTGTACCAAAAGCGTTTTCTCAAAACGTCCGGAGCACTCGACGTTGTTTCGTAGTAGTAACGGTAAGTAATATTCCGCGGATGATGCATGAGCCGGAGAACGAAAGCTCGGGAAAGATGCGAAAGGCCGAGCAACCGGAATGGGTGATTGTTTTTCTTGCGTTACGCCGCGTCTCGGGGAAAAGCTTTGCGTTCGGACGAACGATGACGAGACTCGGTCTACACGGATCGTGTGATCTTGGATCAACGACGGCACATCGGCGACCGAACCGAAAACGGCGTTTCGAAAAGCTCATAATCGGATAAATAAAGTGTTTGCTGACAGCTTTGCTTAAGGCGTAAAAAGAAATTAAATAAAACGAAGGATGCTTGGATAAAAAATATCATTAATACGAATTATCTTTAAAAAAATGTAAAAAAGGAAATAGGTTTATCGGTAAGAACGACATGCAGAGTTGGGGATAATGTAACGCGAAAAAAGACGATTGAAGCACCAATTTTCTACGCTCCTGTGTAACGGAGCAGAAATTCAAAAAAATATTGAAAACGAACATCGATGACACAAAACAATATAGTTGCAATGTAATAGTAAAACGGTGTATATATGTATATATTGTTTCAACATCAGTACTGAATAATTAGTAAGTACTCGGGAATAAAATGAAGAGAATGCAACAGCCAATGAAAACTTTAGCACAATATCGTTATATCGCTAAAGAAATTAAAAATTCATTCACCCGAGTTCTCACCGTACTTTCAATTGTTTTCGCCACAAATTTAGATCATTATACAAAGAAACAATATGCCAAATTCGGTGCCTTCATAAAGACGCGAAAGGTGATCAGCGCAGTAAAACCTATAACTCTCGTTTTGGCCCGGCGCAGTCAGGAGTAAAAAAATATTGCGTCTCATGAAATAATGAAAAAAACATTCTCGAGAAAAACTGTTAATAAAATTCGATACACACGCATTATCTCGTTTGATTATTATCATTAATATTAATGGATGGAAAATGTTCAGTCAGATGTTGGAAGAAAATCAAATTTAAGAAAATAGGAGAATTCGCGCTGTATGCTCGGGTTTATTAATTCTACATTGCACCGTTGCGTCGGAGAACCTCTGCTCCGACGACTTTGTCATTACTCATCTCCTCAACGAATGGACGAGACTACTCGTTCATAATCTTGCACTTCAATTTTTTTTTTTCGTCACTACTGTCTCAGTGTCTTCTTTGTGTCAGTCTCGCCCTGGTTCCTTCCTCTCGTGCTATGAGCAGCCGTGTATCTCCTTCACCGTAGCCCCCAGAGACACACGACTTCGTTGCACTTCGAGAGAAGTACAACAGGAGGCGTGTTCTCGTTCACGAACCGCAGATCAAAATTAACAAAAGTACGTATGTATATATGTCGGTGAAAAAAGTATCTTATGGCGAGGAAATATGTACCACGTGACTTGCGAGTCTAAAATATCTAACTGCATTATTCGAATCATTTCTATGTAAAAAGTTAAAAATTGAAATTTTCATATATAACATTTAAATCTTCGTGTATGGACATTTTGACCTTTAACAATAAATGTCGTGTTCCATTTCAATGCAGAATGTCCGGTCGGTTCGGGTTCACAAAGGAAAAATTATCGAATAATGGTGTGCATAGTTTTTGGAAATTGAATCCTATTTTAAAAGATGTGGGTACGAAATTCGTACATCACATAAAATAGAAACTTCGACCCTAAACTCCCTTTTTTTTTTTAGTAAAACATTGATTTCTCTACGAGGAACCCGAAAGGTTCACTTTGCGGGTAAAAACCAAGTATGATCGGATGCGATATTGAGTTCTGGATCCACTAATGCTTTACTTTTTCTTGAAATATCTACCAGCTACCAATGTCATTCGTTACAGTCTTTGTTATCGGCTAAGTGTGATTCACCTCTTCCTAAGACTAAATGAAATTCGTTCATTCCCATCCAAACGAGACTCGGTAGCATAAATTGTAATCGAGTTTTTTTTTCAACAAAATTCATTAAAGAACTTTCATCCAACCATTCATCCTATCTTACATGCCAGCGCCAGTGGAAAAGAAAAGTTAATTATAAATTTTATTACCAAACGCTCAGATCGAAACGGGACGTCACTCTGTGGCATAGTGAAAGCCGATGGTCTTTCGCGAATATTAAACTCGGAAAAGCATCTATCGAAATTCTGCATCTATTTCGAACCACCGATAACACTCTAGACCGCAGTGTCGTCAAATATACGAGATAGACTGCACCGCGGACGAAACGGCGAAGGCCTTCGTTGCCTTCAACGCTCCGAATCTCGAGGGTACGATAACCAGATTATCCGAGAGGTAAGAGATTATTTGCCGAGCCGGCGCGACGTCGTTACAGCGAAGGGTTGGTAATAGTTTTGTACCGTCGGACCTCATACTTCTTTCCGTTTGGTGAGGCAAAACATACATCCTTAAAATATCAAATATTTGCGATTGTTTTTTTTATTCTCTCAGCGGGCCGTGGAACCGAGTTTATATAATAGGAGAATGAGCAAACGAGAGAGTTTTTCAGAATGAACGAAGACAAATTGTAAAGGAAATATAGAACGGTGTCTCGATGCAGGGCAGATAGAAAGGTGAAGCGTAGGAATGCATTAAACTTACTTTAATAAGATTTTCATGATACGAGCAGTGAGAGAGATGGCCGAGACGCGTTCACGGTTACGGAGTCGCGTTTTTCCGATACTTAGGAAAGTTAGAGCCAGCCCGCGAGAGAGGGGCAAAGTACCCACCGAAGAAAAACGAGCAGGCAGGACATCGCGCGACGGAAAGGTAGAGTCTCCGGGCCCGTAAATGGCAGAGAACGGCGTTATCGTAGCCATCAACGTTCCTCCTTACGGGTTCTCGGTCGAAGTCGAACGAAAAATTTGTAAGACCTTTGAACACGTTGAGGAATAAAAATTTTCCATCGACAAATCGCCTAGTGCATTACCCCGGTCGGTAACAAAAACTGTAATGGATTTTTTTTCATGGTGTTGACTATTGACGAGCAACAGAAAATTTGTTCATGTAAGAGTTCAATTGACGTCCACTTCGTAAGAAAATTTCCTTTTGATAACGTTTTGTGTCAACAAAATGTATTAGTTTTCTTTAATAACCAAGCACGGAAAGTGACTGTCGAGTATAGATTGGAGTGTCCTCTCGTGCAAAGAAATCGCGTTGCGAAATAGTAATTTACGATACTAGTGCAAAAAAATGTTCTGACCAGTGTGAGTTTACTACGATCACACGAGTTTGAAAAAAGTGTTATCGTACGAGAGTCGTATAAAATTTGATTTCACAAAGTGTAAAAAACGGCGGTTTTCACACCGAGTGAATAAGTAATTATTGACGATACCATGCGAGATTAGTTACGGTCTGATAAATCGGGTAAAAACGATATTTCTCGATAAGGCTATTGAACAATCCAGATAATATAATATCGAAAGTTGGTTGTCAAAGATTGCTCTCCCGTGCGCTTCATAGAAATAAATCTATCGCAAAAAAAAATTCGACGGAATAATCCTGTCATACGCATCGCCAATTCCGCGACGTTATCTTTCCTGCGATCTTTTTCAACTCTCGCTTAGCTGTTCTGCTTAATAAGCTTCCCGACAAGCTTATCGTTATAAGGAGAAACGTCGCGGCAGAAAAACAACCACGATGACAGCGCGACCCGATTGCCGACGGAGCTTCGAAGAACTAGCCGCGCAACTCTCTTCGTTAGCTCGCCAAGTGTTCCGAGCGTCGAGGAAAGGCTACAGTTGAAGCTCGTCCGATATCCTGCACCCTACAAAATATTAAAACACCTTGAGAATCCAACGAAATTTCCAACAACAAAATTAAATTCAAAACGATAATTCTACAAAAAATGATAAAATAAAAACTGTTCCTCGTGAGAACGTGCAGGAATTACCGCGCCTCCGAAATCTACATATTCGCCGAGTCAAGGGTATCGCACGTTCCGTCCGTTGGTCGTTTCGCCAGTCGACGACAAAAACAATCCTAGCGCACCTCGCGCCGTTTGAACACACGGTTGGCTCGTCGTCGTACGGTGAATTTCTCGACGTTGCTACCGTGCATTTACACCGACTGGGACGAAGAGGCGAGTGGCGGAGGGAAGACAAGCGAACGACGTAGGTGCACACACAGCCAGCGAGGACGAGAAACGAACAAGGCAGGGTGTCTCCTCTCTCCAGTTACAAGCAAAAACATACGCGCTCGGTTGCCGCTGTATCTGACACATATCCAGGCCAGAATGCGTCGCCTCACCGCGGGAGGCGGCCGCGGTAGGAAGAGGGCGCCACGGGCAGCGGCAGTTTCTACGACGTTGCGCCTGGAAGCTTCTCCGGCCGCGGAGAGCCACCGTCGACTGCGAGCCGTCTCACTCCCATCCTCTCGGCTGATGGCCACCGAGCGGGCGGGACGACAACGGTTCGTCTCTCGACGCTCGGACGAAATCTCACGCTTGCACTCCCCGACCGCGGAGCCCGCACGGCCGAGCGCTGCCATTATATATTTTAGTTTATATCATGTAACACTATATTAGCTGCTGTCCAACGTGCGAGACTACCCGACGGCCGAAGAGGAGAGGAAGGAAACTCAAGAGCTTGGAGAATGTCGACACGTTTATTACGCCCGAGACGCAGGTATAACGCTGTAACAATAGACGAACAGTTTCGAGCGAAACCTCGCGTCGACGCCTTCGGCGCTTAGAGGAGCTCGTACTGGATTCGTTTAATCGTCGAGATTACAAATCGTGGAATTGATTTAACTCGATTTATCGTTTCACAGAGGATTCTTTGTGCCTTCAGAGAGGACGGAGGCATTCATTTCGTTGACCTTGGGACCGGCCTTTTATTTACAGTTGCACGATAAAGATACGAAGTAGCCTCTTAGTGTACAGTGTGTCGTGATGGTGTTCGACAGTGGGCGAAAATTGGACGTCGTTTCGACCAAAAAAATTTTTTCGAGGATTCGGTGGTGGACTCCTGGAATAAAAAGAGAGAGAGAGAGATAGGTTGTTGAGAAGAAACGTTGGGGATAGAGAAAAATTCTGGAGCAAGATCGAAATACAAAAGTTGTCGGAAGAGAGGAGAAAAACAGCGCGTGCCGCTCCTGGTATGAAGTTATGCCACGATAATCCGACCTCTACGTCTTCGTTACGTAGCGAAAATGTACTGTACGAGGATGAAACGAAAGGTGGGAGAAGGCGACTGTCGGAGAGGGAGAAGAGATGTTGGTAAGGATGAAGATATACAACTATTAGAGGACCAAGGTGAAAAATAAGATTGGCCGCTTTTTTTCCTTTCTTGCCCTTTCTTGCCCTCTTTTCTTCCGACTAACACCTAGGCAGGGAAACCTACTGATACAAGGAGGGTCGTTTTTTGTTTTTTTTTCGCAAATACTCTCACCATTTCCCGGACGCTTTCACCGATGTAAGCGACGGTGCTATAACACTTGGGTCTTCATTATTTACCGCGTAAGAAGGTAGCCGAGTTACAGTGTACTCGAGACACTTGAGAAGGGGGGGAGGGCAAAAATAAATCGATGAGCGGCCATTAATTATCTCGGGAATTCGAGAGACTTGCAGCCTCCTTAGCGAAAACAAGCTCCAAGTATCCTCTCATTAGTTGTTTTCTAATGTCATGATTGTATGTGACCTACAAGTTTCATCCATCATGCGGTGTATTTGCAAGATTAAGCGACGATTTTTACGGGGATCGCGGTTGTGGCCGACTCAACATTTTTCGCAAACATCCAAGAGATAAATAAAAATTTAGTAACACGATTTATTCCCCCCATATGTTTGCACTGACGAACTTTGATACGTTCAGCCATCCATCAAAATTTACGCTCCTCTGTTCATTGTTCTCAGGCGAAACATCTTCCTCCACGTACGAGAGTTTGATGATAATGATTCACTGTGGAATACCAAAGCGTCATCCGACTGGACCAAGAGAAAGAATTCTCTTCCCGCTTTCGTGTCTCAGTGATTTCGAGACGGTCATTCGTCGTCGAGATTCCGGACCGATCGTGCTCGTGGAACAAACTCGTCATGCTGTATCTCTGGACTATGTCGTTTCTGTGGACGATCACAGTTTCCCTCGGCAGTTTCAACATCCTCGGAATCTGTCCGAGCGGGAGTTACAGTCATCAACAACCGTTTCAAGCTCTGATGAAGAAACTCGCCGCTCGCGGACACCGAGTCACCGTAATATCGCCGATTCCCCTGAAGGTACGTTCGGTTTTGTTTTTTCTTTCCACTTCTTCCCCTCGAGACGTGCTACCGGCAGGCGGGAGGGGTGACATCGACAATATTAATTTCCGATCTTTCGAGTGGTTCACGACGAGTTCCCAGCGTAAATCTGTCGCCGCGAGGGAGGCGAGCTTCTGAGCGAGCCAAAAAGTATGAGAAAAGCCGAGGAAGAAGAAGAGGAAGTAGCCGGCGAAACGAGAGAGCAAGAGTCTCGTCGCGGCGACAATTATCTCAATCCGCGTGGCTCGTGGCACCAAGAACTTCCCTCATCCCCCTTGATGCATGGTAGCTCTCACACTTCGACTCTTGCCTGCACCTTCTCATGACCGGCAAACTTTTCCTCCCTCGAACCCAGTCCGAGGGAGACAGAAAACTTTCGTCGACTCCTCCGCGATGATGAACGCTCAGCAACATTCTTTTCCCTCCCACTTCTCTTCGCCGAGGTGTAACTACACCTTTTCTTCGTTGTAATCAATAGTGGTGGTAAAAAAAACTTTGACGATAATGAGAAACGTGCCGAATATCGTTAACACAACTTTGTCACATTGTTTCCGAATACAACGTTCGTTTCCTACTCTTATTTTAACTTTGATAAGACTCGTCCCTGCGTATACGGAATCAATGACGAACATTAATTTTCCACCGCACTTTGTGTAACCCCATAAAAAAATTCGCACCGGCATTTCTTGTGCGCAACGACACTCCGCGACTAAAATAAAATACAACGTTAAAGCACGAGAATAAAAGTTTTGCCAGTGGAGTATCTCAAACAGATGTCCGACCCGGTCTCCATCATCTGCACTCATTTCTCTACCTCTTGTTATCTCACCCTCTCCTCTCTATTACAACCTCGCTCCATTCCCTCGTTCTAACTCGCTCTATCTCCCCGAAACCCTCCTGTGTTTCGCGTTACAGTTCTACAGTTGTCTGGCTCTGTCTTGATCTCTTCTCTCTTCGCCGATTCACCGACGTGCCGAGGGACCAGCTTCGAGGCTCCACCCTGAACTCCGGTTACTCTCTCCGTCCCAACAGTCTTCTCTCTCTAAACTCCAGTCGGGAGTTACGCAAACTTGGTCCAACTTCAATTTACTCCTACTAACATTTCTCTTTCGTAACAAGAAGGGGTTTGAGAGGGGTGGTCTGCCGATGCCACGTCCGTACGGTTTCTCCCGCTACATATACGAATCTATATATATATATTTATCGGTACATATCTATAGTTTCGCTCTACCCAGCGTGGTCCTCTCGGGAATGCAAAATTCAATTTATTTTAATTCTATTTTTCACCAACAGCAGCTGCCGTGATAAGTGAATGGTTATAATTAATGAGTTTTCCATTGCAGAGTCCTATGAAGAATTATCGGGACATCGATGTGTCGTTCAGCTATCGAAGGAAAGATTGCACCGGTCTCAGGTGAGCTACAGTTTGGATATGAGGCTAAGTGGCGAATACGAATGATAGAACTGGGTTATAAGGCCAACGGCCCAATTATTGACCGTGACCCAATTACTGTCTGATAATCATATTATCGGCTATAGAAGAGTCAGTCCGTCCGGCTTACTCGCTATTTTTTGTAGATGGTTTATATTGTGCATCATGTGATTGAATGCACATTCGATCATTTTGTTATAAAATCTATGACTTTCGGATATTGATCTGTGTGCCAGAAACAAGCTCGCAAGGGCCATGTTTTTGTCAGTTTCCCTAAGCGTTTACGTTTTTTAAATTAGTTTTTTTATCATTGTAGCAAGCAGATAAAATAATGAATGCAAGTTGTAGAGTGCGACCAATCCAAACAATAGTGCGCGAGAATGCAATGAATAATTAGCAATTCGCCGGAAAATACGTGGACCAGAATTAATCCAACAAACATGCTGTATGCCCGGATTTTCTGTAATATCGGTTCATTCAATGTCTCCTCTATTTGTTGACAATCTTCATTCATTTTCAATACTATGCGGAAGCTACATAGTCAGCGATGAACCGTTCATCTTATGCACCACTTACATTCTACAGTTTTTCTGAGACTAATCGGGGGCTTTTTTTAATCTGTTTGCAGACACATGGGGGCTTTCGAACTTTTACGCCAAAACATGAGGGAGTCGAACGCGATCTGCGAGGAACAGCTGTTCAGCGCTCCGGTTCAAAAATTAATGATGTAATGCATCGAAAAATGTTGAAATATTTCTCGAGAAACGGGTGCGAGAGAGGGCGAAACGAGAGAGGGTGGTTTGTTTATCGTTTCAGTAACACGCAAAAAATATAAAAGAGAGTAACTCGGTCAAACTAATTTATTTAATTTTGCCATCTCGATAATACAGGATTTTTATGTGTGATTGCTGTGAAGCATACCAGCCGAGGTCCATGAACGCTACAGAAATCGCTTTGATTTAATGGCTCGTGCCAACCCATGCGAAAAGCCCAACGAGTTTGTTAGATTTTTTTTGTAAATTCTACCCACTCCATCGTCATCAAAAATCTTTATCCCCTACTCCGTTTCGCCTCCCTGGCCGCTTCAGGACTCGCGCCCAACGAAACATCGGCAAATATATGAAAATTCGTTGAGCTGTAAAAAAGAAAAAGAAATAACGTCGCCAATTTTCATTTCGTCGACGCAGGCCAAACGAGAGTTTCGACGCTATCGTCATCGAGCAACTCTGGTTCCAGTGTTACTACTCGCTCGTAAAATATTACGATTTTCCGTTACTCGTTGGTTTTCTCAGCGTCGGAAATTTACCCTACGCCATGGACTCCGTCGGTGAGTCGTTATTTTTGTAACGAGAATTTCAATACTTTTTTATTTTTCTTGTAAAAAAATTTGTTTCTCGAATATGCGGAATTTCTGTCCACACCGGTGTGGTATATCAGGAAGTGCTGGAAGAGAACAACACGGGACGGGGGACAGAGTGTTTGTCCATTGTTTCAAATTTCTATCCAACCCACAGTACGAATTACCCCGGGGTGTTGTTTCCTACCTGCGGTCCAGGGTGCACTTGTCAATTGGAACTTTGCGACAACAAACCTCCATCGCGAAGCCCTTTATTGTGCGCTTCGATCCACATTCCGGTATAACGTTCACGAAGTCATCGAAGCTCTTCTCGCGACGCTATTTACGCTCTTCGACTCTCGGGCGGAATTGATGTTAGTCGTTTTGAATCGAAGCGTTGAGTCTCTCTCAACGTATCGACTAAATTTCCGGAGACAAAGGACACTTTGTGTCGCTTCGGTGCAATTTAACTCGTATCGATATCGTTTATCGAGTGGAGAAAGATTACTCGAGTGAAACTCAAGAATCTGGAAATTGACACAGACGACACTTAATACCTAATAATCAATCCATAGAATATTGATTTATACTTTTAACAAAACTTTGAACGTTTGCGCCCAATTCTACAGGGTTGTCATAAAATTAGCATTTAAGAGATTTGTCTTCTTAATCGATAAAACGTACGATTGTTACATATTTCCAGGAAATCCGGACGACCCGATGCTAAATCCGGACATGGCCTTCCACTTCACCGACAAAATGACCACGTTCGAGCGTACGGTAAATCTACTGTACACGAGCGCAACGAGATTGTACTACAGACGCTGGCATCTGCCAAGGGCGCAACAGATAGCCGAGAAAAATGTGCCAGGCACATCGGTTCAGGAAATCGATGCAAATTTTAGTCTCGTTATTCTTGGCAACAATCACGTGTTTGGTTATCCGAAACCTTTGCTACCGAACGTCGTAGAGATTCACAGTTTGCAGATCGAAGACGAGCCTGCCCATCTACCAGATGTAAGAATAATATTTTTTTATTCGTTTGATATTTTATGTGACATTCGTTGAGAATTCGCCCGATCTTCCTGACGCTTTTATAATTTCCAAATCCTTTCAAATTCCCTCTGCCAGTAACCATCTTAGTAAGATAATAGACTGTTTAAAAATATATTAATAGAATCATAGAATCGAATATAAAAAAGAGATCGTAGACTAGCCTGCCGATGAATCGAAAATAATCACGATAACAAAAATTCTTTCAATATTTATCCTGACATTCCCTGATATCCTTGACGTCTTTAAAATTCTCAGAGCCATCAGAGGGCCTCTGACGGTGAAGATCCTGGTAAGAATTTCCGGTATAGACTGTTATAATATATATATAATATTATCGTTGGACAGAGAAACGAAATTGGAAACTCGCTCATCCAGTCGTTGATCGATGACCGGATAGGAGGATAGAAAGAGGCAACAGATGTAAAGACCAAACGAATATTGTCTCGAAATTGTCCCATTATATTTTCCCCACAGGATATACAGGAGTTTCTCGATGGTTCGAAGAACGGAGCGATTTACTTTTCTCTCGGTTCGAATTTGCAAACTCACCAGCTACCCGCAGACTCTTTGACCGCGCTACTGGATGCTCTTAGCTCGGTGAAGCAAAGAATCCTGTGGAAACACAGCGGAGACAGCGGTAGCAACGGGGACATGCTCGCTCGAGCGACGAACATCAAATTTGTGGAATGGGTGCCGCAGCAGGCGGTTCTTGGTAAGACAAACGTCGAGTCCTTTGCCGCGGCTTTGTCGGGAAAAGGACTCGAGCATTTTTCACAGACTTCCTTCATCCTTCCACGTTCGGTCTTTTTCCACCTCCTTCGTCCACCTCACAGTTCGAACGTACCGGTGGAAATGCCGTCACGGGAAATAAGCTCGAAAAACATATGAAAGATCGTCTCCTCCTTTCGTTTCTGTTTCCTCGACGAACAAATGCTACAATTTATTTTTCTTTATTTTTTGCTCCCTTCAAAATAGCTCATCCGAACGTAGTGGCGTACTTGATGCAAGGGGGCCTTCAGTCACTACAAGAGGCAGTTAATTACGCCGTACCACTCATAGCGATTCCATTTTTTGGCGACCAAAACTTCAACGCGAGAAAGATTCTCGACACCGAGATCGGACTGACTCTCGACGTCGATACGATGAACAATGAAACTATCGTTCGAGTTATCGGGGAACTCGTTGGGAACGAAAAGTAAGATCTCGAAATACTTTGAACTAATAACATCGTTTCATTTTGTATATTGCTTCCCCGTGGAGGAACCATTGTTTTCACGAGAAATCAAAATTCGAAGATCTTAGTGAAAATTTTCAATAAAGTTCTCAAACTTGGGTGTGCGCGAAAAATGAAAACGCTTATAACTTACGACTTGAGCTATCAAGGTAAAATTTCTAGGGTATGTAGACGGATGAACCCTCAATATTTCATCACATTTTATTGAAAATCTTTAACTCGTAAGCATTCTAAGTTATTTTTAAATTTGGTAAAAAAATTGGTGCGCACGTCAGCTTCTATGATTTTTGGAGATAATGAGCCAGAAAGTTTAACTCCAAGAGACCATTACTGATCAATGATAAATCCTGAATTTGACGGGCATCGTTCGAACAAGTTAAAGTTTTTAATCTTTTATTTTATCAATTTTACGAAAAAAAGAGTACTTTCTAAAACGAGTTTATTTGTTTACTGTTTCAGATATCGTCGAAACATCAAGAGAATGTCGGACATTATCAAGGATGAACTGGTGAAACCGATAGATCGAGCTGTGTGGAGTATCGAGCACGTCCTAAAATTTCCAGACTCTAGACACCTCAAGTATCACGGAAGAGACATCACGTATTACGAATATTACCTGCCAATCATCATTCTCTCCACTGCATGTGTCCTCGGACTGACAATAATCTGTCTGTTATTGCGTCTAGGCGAATCGATCGGCAAGGAATTGTTAAAACGATTTATGGAGAAGTCGCTTCCCGAAAAAACTAAATTTGAATGACTAATTCAATCGATTTTGTCGTCGGTGGGTAGAGTGGGAATATTCATAGAGGACGCAGTTATACGCGCGGAAATATGTGTGGAATAACAGGGGATAACATTTTTGTGGTGAAAATGAAATACCGATCGGCGAATTGTACTGATGGTCGGTAAGAACGGGATGAGGGAAGCTCGATAACTTGGGCGCGCTGCTTGCTTGCACAGAACACCCGCGGTTGGCAAACGACCCGGTTGGATAGTTATCGACTCACGAGTTAACTATTCAATAACGTAACGTACAACACTTTCGTAAATATATTAAACGAACGCATAAAAAATTATTATCAGGATAATTTTTGCAGTCTTTTTATCCTCAAAAATGACCATTATTTTGTCTCTCATCTTAAAGCAACTATATCACAATTGATAATCAAAAATTACCTCAACTGTTGACATTGTAATAATCCTCGTCTGTTGCTCGCCTTGATAGTTTTCCATTGTCAGTCTATTCTTTCCTTGCAATTCGTCTCCTTAGCTAGTACAGTAGTCGATGCTTGCTGTAAGAAACGGGTTAGCACGTTCCATTGCAAAAAACAGTCGGTCTATTCTGTAGTGAGCGTGCCTCTAAACAAATTGGCTACATTACTAAGAAATAAAAATTGTATTTATAAAAATGCACCGTATACAGGTTATTGAATCTACTAAAATGCACAAATATTATCGAGTCCATTAAATATGTTACTGTGTTCAGTATCTACAGAATAGATCCGATGAATATTTCCCATGAAAAAATTATGCATAGTGACACAGTGAAATAAAAAGCGTGATGACAGTCCATAAAAAAGGATGGACTGCCATAGACATTTGCCCTCTCAAGCTTCCGGAATTCTAAGCCCAAGAGGCGTTTGTCTTCAGTCCACGGCCTCTTCTTCTTCTATCTTGACCTGCACAATGCTCGAAGATTTTCAAAATCTTCCGAAAATATGGATGACCGAGCAATGACCAGCGATAAAAATGTAATCACTGTCCATACGCTCATTGGTCAACTGATAATCTGCGAGTCCAATGTCCTGTGCCCCGAGGCATTTCGTGGACTTTACTGTTTATCGTATTTCGGTGATAAACGATACATCTAACGAAAGGAAAATGCTTTCCTAAAGCCTGCCTAATTATCCACATGAGACCAGAACTCTATACATTACTCAAGACCACGCCACCTGCCTGATTCCTTTGTAAAGTCTGAAAAACGGAAAAGTAAAACAACATTCATCCGTCCATAACGAGCAATGGCTCCACTTAAAAGCTACGCGGACCTGCCTAACGTTGCTCTAAATAAAAAAAAAAAAACCTGAAGAAGCAGCCCGAAATATCGTATATTGCACTCCACGGTTCTCAAACACACCACCCGGGCGCAAAAACCTGCACTAGAGACTACGTTCCGGAACGCGCCCAACACCCGAGTTTTGTACCTTCTCGTCCCACCGAGAAGATACCCAATCACTCAATTTTTATTTTGTAATAAATGACCTGGCAGTTTTCTCCATTACTCGATCCACGTCTGCGCAACCGTTTTCGCGCAGACATTGATCGAGATTGTGTACAGTCGATGATGTCGATGATATCTGAAAACACCTATAATTCTAAGCATTAGAACAATTGGCGAACGGGCTAACGATTTGAATGATCTACAATGGCATGCAGCCAACAAATGCGTACAACAAAAACGCGACACTGATTCACAAACATCTCAACGTTTCAAAAGCGAAGGGAAGAACAAAATACGATACGTACCGCGCCTGTGATCGATACACCTTCGACCTTTGACTCTATCATGACGCGATTATCGTTAAGCAAATTCCCAACAGTCCGGCTCGATAATAGAAAAATAGAATGTGTAATACGAAGGGTAATGAACGAAAATTGAAAGTTTTGCGAACGTGGGAAGGTAGACTCGAACCGATGTGAATCAAAAAAGTGTATTTATACTTAAATGAAAAAATAAGAATAATCCCAATCGTGAAGTACCAATTTGAAGAAAAGCTGAAAACCCTCGGTCTCAAACTGTCTCGAAGTAGAAGAAACTAATTTTGATAGTCATCATGAAGAATCCACTTCGAGGTAGCTGAGTACCGTCGCGAATATCCTTCTTGCCCATAAAAAATACCATTTAATAAAACGTAACTTCCACAACAATTGTCTGTACGTCAAAAAGATACATTGCGAGCAAAATCGGAGGGTCATCCGACTTCAGATTTATCGCGCTGTACTGTACACTGAGAAAAAAATGTACTACAATCAATTACATGTTTGTCATAATAGTCTCTATAATATATTTCTCCGGTGCAAGATTATTTAATGTGATAAAATAATTGCATAATCATACCGAAGAAATTTCATACGACTGTCGTGCCGAAATCTTTCGTTGATTTCAGTAATTCTCTTTCTCGGTCTACAGTATAAGAAAGTATAAAAGTTAATAACAACCGTACGGTCCGTGATAAATATAAAGGGCAAGAAGAATCTATTCCTGATCTACAATGCGAAAAAAACATATAAGGCCCAGACGCAAGTCGACTAAGAAATAAATCTCGTCGACTTGCGGTCACTATGCTTTTTGGCCGATGAAATGTTAATTACAACCAGCGTCTCGTGCCGGTACGGACCATTCGTCCTGCGACATGATTGAGCGCTGGAGGGAGTCGTAAACTTGACTCACTCATATTGTTTTCTTTATTTTCATCAGCTGTCGCGATGTTTAAGACGACCGTCGATGAGGACGCATCGTCAGCTGATTCGACCAGCGGCGATTAATGTTTCACCGTCCGATACGTCCTGGTTGTACAGCTGGAAGTTCATAGTATTCTGCTGTTCCTTTATGTTCTGTCGGTATCCCACGGTGTAGTTTAGATCCTTGGGTGTCCAATAAACTGCGGAGGAATGCGGAAGCAATATAATTTCTGAATTTATCAACTAGATTACGTTTATTTGAGAATAAACGCCGTAAAAAATATACGCTTGAAAGGAAAAATTACCCTATTGAAGAGTTGATAAATTCACTCTATTGGAAATTGTTCGAAAATACAGGCTATTGAAGAGAGTCGAAAACTCAACTCACTCATTTCTTCTCATTTCGCCTCAATTTTTATCAGCTATCCCAGAATTTACGGCGACCGTCGATATTATACCGACGATTGAGGGGCATCGTCAGCTGATTTGGCTAGCGGCGATCGATATTTCGTCGAATGATCGTCGCTGGAAGCTCACCTCCTTCTGTTGTTCCATCCTTTATTCTCTGTTGGTATCCCAAGGCGAACTTTGAGTCTCCGATATTCAATAAATTGTAGACATTCTGCAAACAATTATATTCGTTAGTCCGCATTTCATGGGCACGAAACGTTATGCTCGCGATCCAAACGTTTATATGCATATATACATATAACCTTGAATAACTCCGGCTTGATTGGCGTGCTTTTTATCATAAAAGTAAAATGCTTAAATTATCGTGGGACAAGCAAGGATTTTACATGCAGTCATTTCGTGACGTTTGAGGAGCGAATGGGAATACTTTTTTAACGCAGAAACAATTTTTAAAGGGAACCACCCATAAAAATATACGGCAGTTCGAAGCTGCTTTCAGCTAGCGTCTAAAATGGTCGAAACCTGCCGTTGAGCCGCGACGTACCGCGATGATGTACATAAGGATCTCGTCGAATTCCCACCTGAATCATCTCAGATTTATCGACTTATATTTCGATTATAAAATATTGCAGCGAATGAACATAAAATTCTGCTATGATTGGGGCAGAATCTATAATAATTCGCGATACATGATCGACGAATGCATTGAAACAGGAAAATCAAGAGACTTTCGTGCGTTCAACGCGGTTGGGCGTCGTTTTTGTTATCAAGGAAAATTGAGGAACTTACGTCAGGATCGGTCTGAATTTCATTTCTAATCATTCAAGCACGCTTTAGAAATAGGTGGGAATACTTTTTTCACACGGGAGAAACTTCAATCGCGAATTACGAGTGAAAACGTGCGTTACGACAAAGGAGCCGATAAGGCGCCGAAGATCGCGGAGCTATACTGACTGGTCTCGACTCGCCTCGCCAACGGTTTTTTTCAAATAGCTCTGCGCGCATGCGCACCTGACGACTTTAAGTATGGTCAAGCGGTTCGATTCTTTTATGTTGAATTTTTTTATATTGATTATTAACATTGGATTTTCCGATTAGCACAAAGAAACCGACAATATTTTTTAATATAGTATCCTCGAATAAATTAAAACGTAAAAATACAGAAATTCCGTGTGAATAATACAATGACGCAGCAGGTGTCGAAGCTAATTTATTTTTTCTGGTAAGAATTTATTTCTATTTTACTAACCCGCGAATTAAGTCCCTGACGGCAAAAAAAAACATTAAATTCTATCGTTAGGAACGTCGAGGTTAATAATATTTCTGGATATAGCACCGACAAACTCGTTGACACGAAATAAACAATGGATATTTGCGTCAACAACACGACCGGGCGGCGTCTGTCGTTGGCGTCGTTCATGTCATCGAAAGAAATGGATTAACTTACATCAGGACGGGTCTGAATTTCATTTCCAACCGATCTGGCTCGCTTTGGGAACAGGTGGGAACACTTTTTTCACACGAGAGGAACTTCCATCGCGAAATACGATTGAAATCATGCGGAGCGACAAAGGAGCTGCTTGCTGACGTCAAAGATGGCGGAGTTATGCCGACCGACGGCGAGATACTACGACGTTAATCAAGAAGGCCCTCCGCGCATGCTCAGTTGACAACTCTGACTACCGAGAAACCTTTCGATTTTTTATCAACTTAAACCCATGAATTTAATGCATATCGTGGTGCAAAAATACTCGTTTCTATCATTAAAAACATTAAAATCGATAATATCTTACGATATCCGTTGTCAAATAAGCTGGAATGGGCGGAAAAAGTGATAGGCGTACAAATAGTACAGTCAGGCAGCCCGTCTATTTGTCAACAGGAAAAATTCTTCGAATTACCTTGTGACGTGCCTGGACTCGACCTGTAGTCAGTTCGTCAGGTTTTCGGAACAGACAGGAACACTTTTCTTGACACGGGAGCAATTTTTACCCAGTACTCAGAGAGAAAAACTGTGGGACCGCCGAATTTCACGAACTGCCACCATGCACGTTGGTGCGCGCTGGCGAATGATCGTCGATAAGCTGTAACGTGCTGCGCTGAAGTTTTCTGCGCATTCCCGCTCCGGCATCAAATCCAGCAAATGAACGTTTGGTTAGTCGGGCCTCTGCCCTGTCATGGACGTTACCTTTTATCAACGAGTGTCTTCCATTCCGCGTTCGTTAGTCCTCCTTCGAAATGGTTTTCGGTTGTGTGCCTTATAAAAGCTAAACAATTTATTGTATCTCTCTGCCCATATAAATCTCGTTCTTAAACCTAAACGTTAATGAACTTAGCCAAACGTCCGTCTAATCATCATTATTCTTAATTCGTTCTCGAATTAAAAAAAGACTAATACGAAAGATAGACGCTTACGAGAGACAGATATAATTATCAAGCTCTTCAATTTCAAAGTATACCAAGCTCGAGCTAGAATGCGTGACGAAATGTAACGAGGGGTGGCAAACACGAAAATCAACGATGTCGTTACTTTCGCCGGCAATTACGACAGGTATAGAGAGGCCCCTTTCGTCCCACTCGAAATGCGGCAAAGTTAATTGACGTCGGTAGGGAAGGACCGCACACGCGCTCGTTTTCCCCCCTTCGACTCGGCGGGCCCACGATAAGAGAGGAGTCTCGCCATGAACGAGAAGTGGCAGTGGAGAGAGGAGGAAAGAAAGAAAATATAGCCGGCATCGTGCCTCCCGTCAAAAGCTATCCCCGAGGAGCCGTGGCTGCGCAACGTGGGGGAATATTCTCTCGCTGCTTCGGCCCGGCGTACGGTGTTAAAAAGACGATGAGAAACGTGGCACCGGGAAGGAGAAAATGGTGGGGATGTACGTGCGCCGCTCGGAGAGCGTGTGCTGCTCACCGCCGGCTCTACGGGGGCGAAGCTGACGCGGAGAAGTGGTGGACGAGTCGAGACCGAGTTCATTCAGTAATCGGCATTCCCTCGTGGGACGTCGATGCGTGTGGATCGTCCGAGAGACTCTTCGTCGTAAAACATTTATTTCTTTTTGTCTTCTCATCACCGCACGTCGAATCGAAGTACATACGCGGTCCTCGAGTGCATCTCGAAACAATCGAAATAACTGTACACGAGGCGGTGAAAATTATGCCAGCATTTTTTTTACTGCAATAACATTCGCTGATTTTTCTTTTCTATCGTTATTTTTTCATTTCGCCGTTAGACGCTCGTCCGCTGAATTGTCGTCTCGCAGTCGAGCGCGTGGTCGATAAACAATCCTCGACCGAAGACTTTGTTTACTCGTTTTCCGAAGTACGGAAGTACGTGAGGTGGTAAATAAAGTGAGTCCCGTGAGACGAGCAGCCGGCGCTGAATTTTTTCCGGCCAAACCGAATACCTCCCTTCCCACCGGCGCCCTCGGTTCGCGCATGGATGACACGCCGGCTTAGCCAGAAGCACCGTGCGCTCAGTAGCTCGCACGTGGTCGTCGCGCGCAGTCGACTTTCGTCGCTTGGCTCTACGCGAAAATAACTTTTGACGTTAGAATAGTTTGCAAGATAAATCAAAAGTGCATACATCGCGCGACTGGACGACGACGCATTACGGTCAATGACAATTAAGATTAATCGTCCACTCGACAAACAGTGAATTCTATTGGTGAATTAATATTTTTCATTAAGTGAATCCGAAAGACAATGGACACGTATCGGCTGAGCGGAACGTCGAGGAGGATGTTCCTGATCGTGGTTTTAATCGCCGGAACCGTCGATTGTCAGAGTGAGTAATTTAATTCGACAATTAACCTTACTTTCGACAACTCAACGTCCAACGATGAATTTTATTCGCCGATTAACTTTATTCTCGACGATTTAACACGAGACAAATCATTTTATTCGAATAATCAGCGATCATATTTTTTAACAAGAAATGCCGAGACAAGCGTAATCGTCTTATCGACTGTCGGTCATTAATATTCATTAACCAATGCTGCCGATGTGTTTTTCATCCGGCATATCGAATATTAATTCCCTCCTGAGTTTCTCTTTAGTTTATTTGAGCGTGCAATTAGTCGTGACGTTCCAACGGCCGTTAATCGCGTCACGTCGCTCCGTCGATAACAACCGACGGGAGCGTTTCTTTCTACGATTCGCATGATCTTTTTTTTTTTTTTTTTTTTTTTTTTTTTTTTTTTTTTTTTTAAAGAGAGAACGGAAACGCAACGGTTAAGACAATAAAATGGAATATATATTTTCTTAAGGTTGCCGTAGTTTCCGGGATTGATCAAACAGTCCTCTGTATTTATAGAGTCGCGAGCCGAGAGGAGTTCGGCTTTTAGCGTCGAAAAAAAACACAGCGCCATTCCGTGTGTACTCGCGTTTCGTTAAGTCTACGCCGACTCTCCGACCTCTCCCCGTCCTTCGTCCGTTCGTCGAGCGATAAGACTCGGTTCACGAACTTTGTTGTACCTTCCCACGAGATATAAATTCGCTGGCGCCGGGTGAAAGCTACCGAGCGAGGTAAAAAAAAAAAGCGTAATCACGATAATGTAAAAGTTCTCACTCTGTGATGCAGTTTTATTTATGAGTGATGCATTATAATTCTGCCAGTCGCCAGGGAAACGTTGAGAAATAAATAAATAAATAAAGAAATATCCGTCTCATCGATCGCATGAGTCTTCGGTCTATCGGAGATTCATTTAATTGCAGTCGGATTTATTGCTCGGCGCGATAAGGATTAAATGTCGAGAAATATTAATTTAAAAAAACACACACTCGCGCTCGTGGATTTATCGAACGGTTCGACGGATAATAAATTCACTTAATTTTTTTTCCTTTTCATACCGGAATTCATTTATCATTCATCGCCGTATATATTAAGTTGCTTGGATCGGGATTAATAATAGTGTCGTGTGTTCTTCATAAATGCCCGGTCGTTGGAAAATCCCTTCCGGTTTTTCCCGACTTCGCTCCTCGGGACCTTTTGTCGTTCGTAAAACGAGACCCGTTGAAATTTTGCCGTACCTGTCCGGCCTCGGAAATCGGTTCGGAAAATAACGCTCGACGAATTTTCAAGCATAAGAGAGTCTCGTCCTCGGATCCTCGGAACGAGATAAGGCCGGACCGGACGACCCGGCGCAAACTCCAAAGTATCGGTCTCGAAAGTTTACACGTACAATCGTCGGAGACCCGATCGTCCAGAACATTTTTCCGACCCCCTCCAATTGAAGCATCGTCGAAGCGGCGACAATTTGCCCGAGCTGAACACCATAGAAGAACGCTCGGCGACTAAAGTGCGTAATCCTACCGCGTGTTTTTTTTTTTACTCCCGGCTTTCTTCCTCCATTCACGCCGACGAAACTCTTTTCCGCTCTCTTGTCATTGGAATCCCTTGAACGGATTTTCCGCCCCTCCTGTTTCCTTGTTCGACTGGCGAATACATAAAAGCAAGTATTTTTATCCCTACGATCTACGGCATTTAAACTGTTTCTTAGCTGCTCAGCGTAAAAGTGTCGACCGAAGAGATTTTGTTTGCAATACACTTCGGGCAATTTTTTTTTTTTTTCTAAGACGGAACGAATATTCATTGTTCGAAAAATATTTTCTGCACCCTTTGACCCTCTTTCGTAATGCCTCGCGGGTCGAGGATCTTTCTACCGAGAAAAATATATGCGTTCTCCTCACCTTCGTTATAATTTTATTTCAATGAGAAAAGAAACATTTAAATGGGTGGAAAATATAGAAATTATTGTTGTTGGCGGAATTTTTACTTGCCAGCGTCGTACGCGGTATCGTCGCACTTGCGAGTTTGCCGAACGAGCAGGTTACACGCGTATCGCGTGTATCGAAGATAAAGGCTTCGAACCGGAAGCGCGTCCCGACTGGCCGGGAACCGCGCACCGGGACAGCGCGACCGAAAAAAGAAAACCCACACTCAGATTCTTCTGGTTATTCAGAATCATTTCCCAAAAATAGTCTGATACACCCATTACTTTTTAATTATTTTTTAATACAATCATTTTGTCGTCATATCGAATAATAAATGCGGGTGCAAATTGTAATACCGTCGAGGTAAAAAAAAAAAATATATATATATATATGTATATAACAATGATCACGATACGGTCCCGCGTGACCGTACGAAGAAAACCCGGAATCGAATTCCTCTCGTTATTTAGAATCATTACCTAAAAATAGTCTCATAGAACTATAAGTTTTGAAAATTATTCTGGCAAAAAATATATCCATGACAATGGTCGCACCCCGGCACAGCGTGACCGAACGAAGAAAACTCTAACCTGATCCCTCCTCGTTATTCGGAACAATTTTTTCCATCAAAACAATTTACTTTACTTTTAACACGAGCGATTTCGTGTTCGTACTACGAAATATTCGGGTACAAAAAAATATTGGCTGTCTCTCCGGCACTTGGTACGATTGGAAATGGTCTCGAACCCGAGTCCACCGTTCACAGCCGCCGGTCCTATCGCTGCTCAAATTGCAAAATTCTTCGTTTCGATCTCGATCGCAACAAATTCCTAATCGATGAGCTAAGAAAAGAGCGAGAGTGCCCAGAATCTGTCGGGGAGTCGCGTGGAAAAGCAGAGATGAGAGATTGAGTGCAAAAAAAAAAAAACAAGTTGTCTCGAGTGCTCGAGGCATTCTCGATCGACCGCGATTTCGATCGACTTACACATGTGTATGTGTCGGATGTGTGAATGTTCTCCCAATAAATTTAGCCGCCGGATCGGGGCGCGTGGAAACTCGCATGCTTTGACCGATTTAGAGAGAAGCCCCGAGAATGGAAACGAGAGCGAGAGGAATGAGTCGAGACGAACGGTCGGAAAGGGATAAGGAATTTAGTCCAGAGTGGGAGATCGGCACGCGTGTAGAATCGCACCTGAGAGAGTTCCCGAGAAGAACGAAACACACGTACCGAGCAGCGAAGCGGTACTTTCTCGCGGCGAGTCTCCGGAGACTTAGTCACCGAGAACGCGCGCAATGTCATCGATACCGCGTATCGGAAGGTACATTCTGTTTCTCGTTACAGTCATTGAATTCGATAAAATTACTTGAATTTTTCTTCGTGCTATTTATATCTAATTTTTTAAAGATCCGCGTTGATAACCGATCTTAACATTTTCACGATTAATTAAAAAAATGTTAATTACTAATCGGCGCGATGATATAAATTTTTTATTTCAATATTTAACCTGTATTAAATAATTCCAATTGGTCATCGATATTAATATTTAATTTCACGCCATTTTATTTGATTTATTATTAACTGATTAGGTTTTTTAATAATGGGACATGTTTGTCTTATCCGGAGGAAAGGGGACAGTGGGGCAAAATGGAATGTGCAGGGTAAAGTTCAATTTTCCCGTAATTTTTGGATGCCCCATATTTTGTTCGAGCTATACTTTCGAATTTTCGAGACCGTTTTGCTCCAATTGCAATCACCGCTCTTCTCTTCGTACATAACTTTTTTTATTTTTCATAAATCTTCCATACGAATATCGTAGAATTTATAAACCAATAATATTTTAAACAGTAACGTTGCATATAACAATTCAGAATACACATTAAATAAATCCCACGCATCAATCTATTCCACATATTAATTACATATTAACAATAATCATTAGTATACCGATCCATAGATTAATCATATAAATCGGATTAATGAAATATATTTGTCTTTCGGAATTTAATTTCTCGGATCGCGAACGGCCGGCTAAATGAGAGTGGATCGGATAAGCGATCCGGATTATCGCCGAGTGGATGAAAAAGTCTGAGCTCCCGTAATCTCTCGTCCGCAGATTTATCGCTGGACCAGAGAAACGGGAAAGTCAGATTGTTGGATTCTTTCCGGCGAAGCTTCGCCGGATTAACAGATCCGCAGCTGCGGATATTGTCCGGATAATCGAAAGATACACCGATTGAGTTACGGAAACCGCGATCTATCTTATTGGCGCAGATTACGTTGATACGCTTTTGTCACGCGTTTACATAGTCGGTGTACATAGCGCGTGACTCGGAATCTTGGGAGAGATTTAAAGGCCAAGTGGCTCATTCTCGAAGCGTTTAGTCACATGCTCGTAGATCTCTATCGGCAAAGGGGCTTCACAATGACGCGCAACAATTATCACCCGCGCCAATTAATTACCTACTCTCGCGCTCGTGCGAACGACACTTTTAATTTTTTAACCTTTCCGGTTTTTTTTTTTTCTTTGAAGTTACGTGAATATGATGCAATCGCCCTCCTGGCCTGCTTTTTTTTTCTGTCCCTCCGGGGCTGCTATTGTTTGCGGCTTTTCACTTCAGAATTATATTCACATATTGTAAATACACATCGTTTATTTCTGTCGTCGGTTTCATTTTTTTTTTTTTTTCTTTTTTTTTTCAATCTTCATTTTTATTATATCCGACGTTATACGAGTGTGACGCAATGGTCGGTCTTCAATTGCTACTGTTTGCGGAGTTTCACTTCAGACGTATGTATATATGTATATATTGTAGAGATACCTTCCTCTCTTTTAGTGGCTTTTTTTTTCTTCAATTTTTCACTTCGATTTTTCGGGTTCATTTTTCTTTAAAGTTACGCGGGTATGACGCAATCGCCCTCCTGGTCTGTTTATTTTTTTGTCACTCTGCGGTTACTATTGTTTGTGGTTTTTCACTCCGGAATAATATACACATATCGTCCATACGTATTGTTTATTTCTGTCCGCGGTTTCATTTTTTTTATCTCTCCGTTTTTATTGTCTCCAAAGTCGCGCGAATGTGATGCAATGGTCGCTCCTCGTTCGCTATTGTTTGCCGGGCTTTATTACAGACATACACTATAGGTATTGTGAATATGAATTCTTTATTTTTGTCTGTGGCTTCTTCTGTAATTTAATTGTTCTTGGCAATTTTTTCGGTTCATTTTTCTTCAAAATTACGCGAATATGACGCATTCGCTTTTCTGACCTGTTCCTTTTTTTTTTGTCATCACTCGCGGGTGTCGTTGCGTCGCTTGCAATGTTTTTACTACGGAAATATACATACACATACATGATGTAAATATACATTGTTTATTTTTGTCGACAGTGGTGTTTTTTTTTTTTTTTTTTTTTTTTTTTTTTCATTTCTTTTCTTCGCTTCGCGCGATTCTTTCTCACTTCGAAAGATCGTTATCGCTCCACCGTGAACTTCCGGCCGAGAGATCTATTCCCGAGATCAAAGTTCGGCGCCGCTTGCCGAGACTCTCTGCTTCGCCTCCACCGCGCAAACTGAGTTTTTCTTTTTTTTTTTTGCTTCTCTCGCATCTCCCGGAACAATCTTTCTTCCCACTCGCTCTTCCTTTCTTCTCTTCCGAGAGCCCGGTTAAATCATTCTTCGAGCTTTCGTCACCGCACGTTGAGACGTTTCTCGATCCCTCGTTCCGTTAACCCTTTCGAATATGTTCCACCTTCATTTTTTCCCCCTTTTTTTCTTACATCTATTTTTATTATACTCTCTTTGACTGGTGAGATTTTCAACGAAAAGAGAGGAAAAAAAAGTGGTCGAAAATAAATTTCAACGGTGTTTCCACCGCAAGCTTCACCGAGCGCTATTAATAGAGCCTGTCATAATCCACCACGACCCCGTCGAGCGATATACGAATTACAAAAATTCTTTATTGCCTCCCGGGCACTCGACGCGCGATCGCCCCAACGAATCGATCGTAAATCGAGGTCTGATGCGAAAGCATGCCCGACCAGTCCGACCAGCATACGGTAAATCAAATTTCGTGCGCACTCGAAAAATCCAGCAGGCCGAACTGTTGAGATTCGGATTTAATGCAAGTTATTTTTAGTACGTATATTCGCACAAAAAAAATCGTCATATGATATTTCCCCTGTATGAGAATACGTGCTGTAAAGAAAATTTTGAATTATTCGTCCAAAAACATTATCTTTGATAAAAAATTTGTTTTTTTTATTAAATTTTATTTTTTTATTTTTGTTATTGTTCGCGACTTTATTTCTTTCCGTCGTTGAACTTGGCGAGTTTCGGCGATTTGTCGCTCTGCTCCGTGTCCGCGAGCGTAATTGTCACCCAAGTCGTTTTTCGAGGCAGAGAAAAAATAGAAAAATATTCATCGAGCAAAAAGTGAATGCGCTGTCCAAACCGGACACGACGATGAAAGAATAAAAAAGCACTCGCAACGACGTTTTCTTAATGGCCTCTTCTGGCTTCTGGCCGCGGTCCTAATGGAGCCACCGTACATTATTGTGTCCTGTTCGAGTGTTGTGCCACCCACCAGGCAGCGGGATGCAATTCTTATTTCGTCCACTCTTTCCTCTCGTCTCCGGTACGGCGGTGAAAACTTATTATGATTTCATTCGCTTTGATCTGCCACCGTGGAACACGCCGGGACGATGATTGACGAGGAGCCTCATTCGCGTCGAAGAATTCAAGCAATTTTTTGCAAGCGATTTTTTGGCCCGCAGTCGACACCGCGAGGACAAAAGTCTGCATATTAACGCATATTAACGCATTAAGTGTTACTTACGAATAAAATTGTGAACCAAAAATAAGCATTTGATTTTTTAAATAGGAAGGAAAAGTAATCAATCGGTTAGAATTTGATTAAATACTTTTGCGCGAATGAATTCTCTCATGTCAAACATATAATGAACAAAAAAAATAAGCGGTTGATAAATTCCTGATATAAATGAAAAATTGTCAATTGGTTATTATTTTATGAAATATTTTTATGAGAAACGTTTCGGGTCTTTGGGTGAAGAAGTCAACAGGACGAAGAAAAAATCCCAAACAGTAACGTTTAAGTATTACCAGAAAAAAGTATTCGTTATAAAAATTAAATTAGCCGATTGATTAAGAAAAAAAAAAAAAAAATTATACGACTGAGATTGGGTACGAAAGTTGAGGATAACTGTGGTAAGGATGGCTTGGTTCGTCTGCAGTGACGGCAGGTGCGCCACGGACAAACAGCCTTTCCTTCGGGCGGGAAGGAGCGTCGAAGCCCTCAACGGAACGTGACTGCGATAAATAAACTCTCATCCCTCAACTTGACGCCCCGAACGCCCCCCACACGATAGATCGAACCTGGCAAATGGCGCGTGCCGATCCTCCGACATTATCCCTGCACCGTATCCGACCTCTACGGCCACTCTCTAAGGTTTCTCGATTAAAACCGATCCTCCATAGCGACAGCTGTCCTCGGAGAAAGGAATCGAAAGCTTCGGTTACCGGAAGTGCGCTCCTTTTTTTTTTTCATTACCTTCCGAAGCTTCCCATCTCGTCTCTCACCTCGTCAACGAAACTCCGTCGAAACCCAGCCTGTGCGGGAGGCGCTTCGGTATTATGAAAAAAATGTTCAAACGACCCAAAAGACAACCGGAAGTGAGCTCTCAAGCTGGGGTCTCGTCGCCGGTCTGACGAGCAGATGCCGAATTCGATCGAACGGAGAATCTATCAATCGGTGCCGTTCGGAAGTCTCGAATTTATTTCGATCTATCAGGATAGACCGAGGGATGGAAATGCTGAAGAAATTCTCGAGGCATTCGGAGCCGATACCGAAACGGCGGTGGAATCGTCAGCTCCGCAGGGTGCAAACGGAGCCTGGTACGCTAATTGTGGTGCTCGCTCGGTAGCTCGAGCAAACTCGAACGGAGACGACACGCGATCCAGGAATGGCGAAGCACGAGGGAATTTCAAGCTCGGTACTGGTCTAGCCGACGAACCTCCGACCGCGCTCCGAATAACTCTACGACTGGATTAGACACTGTTCAGCCTCATAACGGCGGTCGCCCGAGGTGCAGTAACGAGCTTGTCTTTGGTCGTTGAAAAAAAAAAAGGACGAGATTTATAGTTCACGAATTCGATAAACACGGAGAGTTTCGGTTCGACGACCATCGTTAATCCCAATTAACGGAGTCATTAGCCGAGGACTTCTGACTGATTGGGAACGGACTCTTACCTTCGAGATCGCAGAGATAATTTCCTCAACGGTCGGACGTCCCGAAGCTCTCATATTGTGCACATAAGCGGGTAAATTAGGGACGAGGGATCCGAGATGGGTGACGAGATGGTCCGCGGTTAAAATCGTCTTTCGGCGCAACTGGAACGATCTGTGGGTGGTCGCCATCCGCCCGGATGTCTCGCGTGGCGCCTCTTCGGCAATCCTCTTGCGCGAAGACACCGGCGGGCCGAAGGGTGAATCCCTCGTATCAATCTTCGAGGAGACTCCGTGGTTTCGAGAGCTACGAGATCGGCTCTCGGCTGCACCACTTGATCCTAAAAAAAACTCCGGTAAACTCGCAGATTGATGTCTTTCTTCTTCACCCACTGGGCGATAATTCTCGCGACTCCGGATCGCTTATTCAATCCCCTTGATTTCAGAGCGTTGTTTTTTTTTTTTACAAATTTATTAGTTTACTTGAAAAAAAGATTTCATTTACCGAATTTATGTGATTAACGTATATATCGATACATTGATGTATTAATAATGTACGATAGTGTACGATAAGTGGAGCGGAATGGGACCGTGAGCAAAACGCAAGGTTCCAAATATCGTTCGGTGTACCATTTTGCCCTGTCGATACATCCGGAATTCCGGTCTCATTTTGTCCCACTGTCGCATCCAAAAAATCATTGAAGAATGGGCTTTTGTCCAACAGTCCAATTTTGCCTCTCTCTTCCCTAAATAGGTAGAATAAATTGATGCGTGGAATGCCTTTGATGTGTGTGTGGTCCATTTTTATATGGGACGTTTCTTCGTCGCAAAAATTGGTAAAACTAAAAAAATCATATGCTATATCCGTGAACGAGCTTAAAATACAATTAATATGCGATTGCATTTTAATTATATTTGCTTGGACTTTTGCTTGATCGATCCCGTGATATTCGTTCACAGTTGAAATCGGTTTTCGATACAACTGGAACTGTGGGTGGTCGAAAGCCGCCCGGATGTTCCGCGTGGCGTTCCTTCGGCAATCCTCTTGCCCGAGGACACCGGGCGGCCCGAAGGGTGAATCGCTCGTATCAATCTTCGAGGACACTCCGGCCACTTCAGATTTCAAAGAGCTACGTGATCGTCTCTCGGCTGTACCGGTTTACCCTTTAATAAATTTAACAAAAAATCTCCGGTAAACTCACTGACGGATGTAGTTCGCGCGCTACCATCGCAAAGGCCTCTCCAAGCATCGGTTTCTCTTCACTGAATACCTCTTTATTTTTCTTGCTTTTTTTTCTCGCTGCTCCGTCGCAAATACCGAAGGTCGCGGACACTCGCGCGAGTAACCCAATCTTCCGTCTTATATTATGCCGTAGGGCGGTTGCGGGACTCCTTTCGCCGATGGGATTTTTCTCCCGCATCCTCGAAGCCTTTCCTCGAGGTCTCGCTCGGTACTGGGTGAGAAAACGGCGAAACGGAGTTTCGCGCTCGTAAAAGTTCATCCGAAGAAACAGAGCTTTTTTATTTCCTTGGTCTTTTACGATCGACGGTTAATCTCGCGGTAAGCGCGTTTCGCAGCTTACCGACGAGCCGGAGGCACGTGAAATGAATCCTCGCTTTTGCACCGACAAGCAGCGAACTGATCAACAGCTGCTCGCGGCTCCACGGACGACCGGAAAAACGCCCGAGGGCCAACTGCCCCGTCACTCTGTTTACCGATGTTTGACCCCCCAGGGATGAAACCTAAACTCCGGACCTAAAAATAGTTCCGCTCAATTTTCACACTCCCGATCTTTGAATACATAAATTTTTTTATGGTTAACGTCAAAGAGCAGACGAACTTGGACTAACGACCGATCTTTGTTCCATCGCGAATGACGCAAAAAA
Source organism: Listrodromus nycthemerus (assembly GCA_963978505.1). Classification (NCBI taxonomy): domain Eukaryota; kingdom Metazoa; phylum Arthropoda; class Insecta; order Hymenoptera; family Ichneumonidae; genus Listrodromus; species Listrodromus nycthemerus. The sequence continues at coordinate 10,194,608 of OZ021686.1, read as the reverse complement.
GGTTAATACGGAATACGAAAAAAAAAACCTTCCTGACAACAGCGAGCGGAATAGGAAGAGAACTTGTCCTCGAACACGCTGTTAGCACATCGTCGGCTAATTATTTTTTTTTTTTTTCGAAATATAGTGCATCTAAGTGCGTTTATACCGCAGCTTTTTTTAAATCCCAAACGTAGGACGTTATTTCAAATATTAAACATAAAGTATCAATTCTAAAAAAAATTCCAAATTTGGTTCAGTAACTGAAAAGACTCCAATCGTTGCGGTGAAAATGCAGTTCCGCCCGGAGGTCAGTCGGAAGTTAATTGAATATTCGTATCTGCCGCAGCATTCTTGAATATCAGCGAATAACGGACAAGTCTGACAATCGTTTCGGAACGGTTTATCGAAAAACCTAAAGTCGGGGTCTGAAAGAAAGGTCGGCTCAATTTTTATTCTCCGAAACTTTGAAAAATTTTTAAACTCTAATGAACGTAAAAAAGCAGAGGAACTTTGATCAATGCCAAAGGTCGTCCGACCATGGATAAATGTACGTATCAACCGCGGCAATTCCGATGCGAATATCAGTAAGAACTGCTACGTTTATCGGCGCGCCGAAACTTGGCACCTAAAAAAAAATTGCTTTTAATTCTCACACTGCAGAAAATTATATATATTCACAAAAAATTGATAACCAATTATCGAACAAAAAAATTAGATAGACATAAGCGCCGACCTTCGTTCGATCGCGAATAGGACACTCTTATTCGCCATTACATACCTGATGCGAATATTGGTTACAGGCGTTGTCTTAAATCTCGGCGATATATGACTATATTTTGGAGTTCGTTGGCCCGTGTGGGCAGACCAGAGAGAAAGAATCGTAAGGTTATTCGGTAGAATTCTTATGCTAATGGTCGGTGTGAGAATTCGATATAAAATCCAAGATGCATTGGTCACGACATCGAGAACGAACTTGGCCATATGACGCGCTACCACCAACGGAGTTTCTCTCGTGCTTCCACTATGAGTCAGCCTGTTAACGAGAGCACCGTGCAAAGCGTAGGTATTATACATGGTCGCATTGTGGTAAAGTGTATATATATATATATATATATATATATATATATATATATACCGAGTATATGTTCATGAAGGTATGTATACCTAGAAGAACTCGTGTCGGTCAGCTTAGCTTGCGTGCGACACTTGCCGAGGCTCCTCCGGCTTCGCTCCGCGATAACCACCGAACGATAATTGGTAACTGTTGCGTCTACGGCTCGAAACACTGGTTGGTATAATCCTCCGATATATATATATAGCTTTACCGTGCCTGTCAGCCTTTGCCATCGCTCGATCACAGATATTACACATGCTTCCGTTCGTCCGGGCGTTCGTCGACTGCACAACCGAGCTGGCCGGGATATCAATCAGACTGACATCCACCCATCTCCGCCCCGATAACGCTACCCGGTAAACGCAACTTTGTACATCCAGAAAAATTATCTCTCTCACGGACAGCCCGCTAATAAATATTCATTTCTCTCGAATTGATATTCTTATTCGGATAAATATTTTTTTAAGATACGGAAGAGTTCGGTCGATCGCCCGTTCGCAATATGTGAATGGATTTATGCGTTTATCGATGTATGCAAATTTGAAAAACTGTAACTGCACACTTGTTATTACTATTCATGCAATTCGAACACATAGTCATTTAACTCAAATGGACATTTAGGTATTTCAATAAGACTTAAACGTACGAATTGCGGAATCTTTATTCCGGATGTACTTCTGAATGTTTCTCGTAGTCCTCGCGCTCCCACAGACAGTCAGATTCAAAAACCGAATGTTTCTCAGCGACTTACGCGACGAATTCAATTTCTTTAATTTTCATTTTCGTTCTATCATAATAACAACGCCAAGGCTAAAAAATTATCCATTGCACGGACCCTTATCTAAAAAATACGAATTCGCTTGGAATAAACATCATTTCGAATAAATGTTCATCAACTCTATATGACTAAATCCAAACAGATATTCATTCAATCCAATTAATGTCAAACATACCGATCCGATATTTATTTCTGAATTTACTTGTTCCCGCGCTCGTACAGACAGCGAGATTTAAAAACGAAATGGTTCCCAGCAACGTGAGAGAATGAATTGAATTTTTTTAATTTTTCTTTTTTTCTTTCACAATAACAACCCGAAGGGTGAAGCATCGACGCGAAGACTGTGAGCTGCGGTTAGATAATAGCCGGTGACGGGGAGCGCGACACAAAGCTTAGGGTATACCTCGTCGCTGGGTGCATCGTGTGTGTGTCTGCGAAAGCGGTGCGAACAACCGATGCGGCTTTTGCCACTGCTTGTGTCCTGCTGTTGTTGTCCGTGGAAGCGGTCCTTCCCGTCCTCCGAGCCTTTGTTCATTCGAAATTCAAAGGCTTCGTCGATTCCGCCACGGAAGCCAGCGGGTCGCTGCCGCGGCTCGGTATCCAGGCCGGAATGGAACTCCACCTCGTCTCAGATGTTCTCACGCCGTTCCCGCGGCTCCGTCTCGCCCCGCGTCATCGCTCTTCTTCCTTCTTCCTTATTCCTCCAGTAAAACGAAGAATGCACCTCCGGTCGACGATGACGTCCGAGACGCGAAAACACTTCCGACCAAGAATAATCATCGATCCCGAACTTTCGACCGGTTCTCTCGTTTTTCCCACTGTACGCTTCGTCAACGCCGCTGCTGGCTATCGGAATCGGATTTTTTAAAGCCGAACAACCACCGATGAATCATTACCGTGAGAATTTCCAATTTCAACCGACCGAAGAGCGGTCGAATGGACTTTTACAGTAGAACGCGGTTGACCCGAAGTAAGCGGGGAAAAATGGCTTAACTGCTCCAACAAAATTCAATCAACCGCGTTTCCGCAACAAGAAGTAACTAAAAAAAAATTACTGCGTTGAACCAATTAATTTTGCCATTGCGGGGAAAGTTCCTTGCTACGGTGATTCAGTTTACTCTGAGAAGAATCAACGAATGCTGCAATGTGTAGTTTAGTAATGGCTGATAATAGAGGAGTTGCAGATACGTACGTACATTTATTTCAAGATCGACTCTGTATTTGTTTTTTATGACTTAAACATTTTTTTACATGAAAACAAATATTTGCATTTGACATGACAAGTTTTTTTTTACTTAATGCCACACTATTTTTATTTTCACTGTTTTACAAAGGATATCTTAGCTGACGTCCATTTGTTTTCACATTGCGTGTCGAGCGTCGGGAGCTCGTCGTAGTTGCTGGCACATATGAGTGACCCACTCAGTCATATAACAAATTTTTTTCTTATGATAACGAAGACTGTTTTGGAGTGGTATCAAATAGCTCCAAGCGAAAAATATCGTTATGATTACAAGCTGGTTTTCTTATCCTAATATTGACAAACTAAAGTTGACCAGTTCTTTTCTACGTTTAATCTGGGGAGAGCCCTACGTTGGATAAGCGAATATTCGGATAATACGGATGTCATACTCAATTAAAATTCGTAACTACTGATATATATTTAAAAAAAAAATAACATAACACTTTATGTGAATATTAACTTTATCAGTTAATTTGCTGCTTTTCCTTTTTTTTTTTAAGACATCATGATGTGACTCGAAAATCGGAACTTGTGCATCGCAACAGCTCGCAAACTTGCACAAGTTTAATGGCGCATACAACGATGTAGCAGTAACACGGAGTAATCTGCGCTGGTTTATCCGGTTTATCCGAGTTTTCTGTATTATCCGTACCCGCGGATAACGCGGAGGACTCGGATGAGTCGAGTACATCGGATTAAAAAAATCGATCGATATCGATCTATCGCCTCTTCGATATTTCATAGAAGAAAGAGCGTTGAGGCAAAGAAAAAAAAATTGGCATTGCCATTGAAATTGCTCTTCGAGTCTTTGAATTCGTAGCACAGTAAAGCGGCAGCCAGAGGGACGAAAAAAAGCGAGCGACCCAGCATTAAAGTGGCAGACGCATTAATTTCGGCTAAAGCCGGTCGCGTTTCGCCCCAGGAGCATTTTCGTTGCAGCTCCGCGACCCACACAGCTTCCGCCTCTTCGTCTCCCAAGCCGGCACGGGGCATAAAACTTTGATAGCACCCTTCGCACAGCGCCGCTCCCTCGCCCCATAGTCGCCCTAAATCACTCCCCCCGGTACAGCGGAACCCCCGTGGACTACGATCGATAATCGGTCCGGAAAATTCCGCCCTGCCGGTGAAACAAGCAAACGAACAAGTGCGTATCCAGGTTGGATCTTCCTTCGCTCCGCCGTTCGTCTATTTCTCTATTCATCCTCACAGTCGGCTCGCGATAACCGGTAATCGAACGCGATCCTTTATTATTCAAATAGCTCCGATGATTCCGCCACATGGCGCGGCCAAACACCGGCTCTAAACCCTCCCAGCGAGGTCCGGCCAGCCGGTCCGGTAAACCGAGCGAAGGATAATAATGCCGTCTCCGGAGAGGAAAAAAAAAAAGAATAAATGTGCCCCATTGAAATCCGACACGCGAGCCAGGGCTGCTCGCACTTCTTCCTTCGTATCCTCCTGGCTCCTTCCCTTCCTGTTTCTTCTCCTCTCCCGTGATCTCTGGGCCTAAGTTCTACCGGGTGCTCTCGACGAGCGCCTAATCCTTCGTGGCGGGTTCGCGGACCCCACGCTGGGAGAGTCAAGAATTTCGGGCGTTGTGCGGTGTTGTTATTCCTCCCGCAGATCGGGACGGCTCCCTCGAGCTTTCTTCGTTAATACTCGGGCAATGAGAAAGAGGGACGTCAAAGTCACGAGTCATTGCAGTTATTGTAATCGCAGCGCATGAAGCTGATGATTCGTGTCGGATGGAAACAATGCCCGGGGGGGAAGAAGTCAGGCGGGATTATGCGACGATTTTTTCGGATTCAATCAAGGGAAATACCGTAACTGCCTCGCTGCCGGGGACTTCGATCGTTGTCGTTCTTTTTTTTTCTTGAAATGTGGGACGATGAAGTGTTCTGGCTCAACCAACGAGAGAACGTTGTTTCGTCGAGTGGTTTCTTCCCCGTTCGATTCTAGCTTGATGTAGGATAAATGTGGGAAATATGGATTAACGGATCGGAAACTCTCTTCATCGACACTTGTGCGATACGTGTGAGAGACGAATTTCACGAGAATCATCGCGGTTATCATTAAGGAACAAGATGCTGATTGATTCATTGGAAGGAACCATGTTTTGTCACTGTTGGAGACTCTGCCCAAGCTTATTCTTTTCTCTCCTGGAACTTGGCGCCTCGGCTTACGAGTTTTGGCATTATTGGTTCAGAAACTTCGTACGATGAAGCGTTCGGTTTTAGTATCGTGACGTTATGTGGGATGAACGTGGGGAATTTGGACCACCGTATTCTAAAGAGCCCTCGAGCATTCCCCGATGATACTCGCGCAATACAAACGGGGACGACCGGGAAAGTCACGAGTCATTGCGGTTATTGTAATGGCGGCACATGACGCTGATGATAGTCGTCGGGTGGAAACAATGCCCACGGGCGAAGAAGCCATGCTGGCCTCCGCGACAATTTTGCGATTCAGTGGAGGAAAAGAACATGTTGCTTCGCCGCTGAGGGCTCCAGCCATGCTTGCGTTTTTTTCCTCCTCAAAATGTGCGAGTTACCGTGCGAATCTGCGCATTAATCGTTCGGGACTTTCGTCCTACGTAATTTACCTTCTCGGCTTTCCAACCGACCGATTCTTCGATGGTTCATTTCCTGTCTCCACAATCATGCACGTTCATTGTGGGCAATATGGACGACTTTGATTAGCACGAGGATCAGTTTTATATGGACCAGGAATATATGTACATAGTGTTCACGACTCTTACCTTGTGCTTTTGAAAAAATTGAGAAAATTCTTCAACTTTTTGGACTCCCCTCTTGCGGGCCAAGAATTTTGAAGAGTGACCAGGTGTCCGTCTCGACGGCACGCTTCGTCCCCTTTTCTCCGTTCTGAAAACCCCTTCACCGACCTCTGCATTATTCGCTCTCGACATCTCATTCAGCATTCCCACCCTTCGTCCGGATAACGAAGACGGCGTAGAAACGTGAATTCGGAATCGGAAGTAGGTTGTAAATAGGCATGGTTTGTGTACATCGAGGACGCGACAGATGTTTCCGCAAGCATGCAGGAGTTGGAGGACCCTCTTTCGCTCTCCTCCATTCCATCCCCGGCACACGACCCTCCTTCCGTTGTTCCGTTCCGTTGTTCTTCGGCTCGGTTAATCTCGTCGTTTCGTCCCACGTAACCGACGAACCGGACTCGGACGCGCCTTGAATATCTTTGCCATTCGGGCCGTGTCCCGGAGTAGGAGGACTCGATAGTTTCTGTTCGCGGAGCACCGAGCGCAGGACTGGAACGGTGAAACTACTGTGATGACGATAATGATAATCCTGAAAGTGGGCGAGCTCTCATCCCGAGACCGAACCGACCGTAGTTGGGGACTCCAAAAAATATCGAAGAATTTAACAATCACTCGGAGAAAAATCAAATGTTTCTCGTAAATTAACAAATTAACTAAAATCAATTATAAATTTACTTTAAGACAACCATTTTTTTTTTATTTTAATTGACGCATAGGGACGGCGAAAATACTTTGATGACGATAATGATAATCGTGAAAGAGAGCGAGCTCTCATCCCGAGACCGAACCGACCGTAGTTGGGGACGCCAAAAAATGTCGAAGAATTTTACAATCACTCGGAGAAAAATCAAATGTTTCTCGTAAATTAACAAATTAACTAAAATCAATTATAAATTTACTTTAAGACAACAATTTTTTTTTCATTTTAATTGACGCATTTTAATTGACGCTCTCATCCCGAGACCGAACCGACCGTAGTTGGGGACTCCAAAAAATATCGAGAAATTTCAAAGTCACTCGGAAAAAAATAAAATGTTTTTTCAGGTATTAACAAATAAAAGAAAATCAATTGATAAGTTACTTTAAGACAAAAAAAATGACATTAATTCAATTGACGCAGTTTTCATTAAAAACTGTTTACTTAAATCGTGCGAAATTAAACTTTCGAAGGAATTTACTCGGCAGAGAATTTAATTAAAAATCAGGAAAGGGTCGCGATAATTTTTGACGCCGGAATAAAGTAGCTACCACAAACCACTCGTCTCCCTGTATTTTCTCTCGAGATCTCGTCAAATTCATACAATAAAAAAAAACCTAACGAGCCTTGACGAAACCTTACGAGAAAAATATAATTAATTATCCAAGGAATAATTCAGTGAAAAATCACAAAGTAGTCACGATTTTTTCACCCAGAGGAAAGTCGCTTGCACGAACCATTTGTCTCCCAGCAGTATTCCAGCAGTCTCGCAAAGTTTGTAGAAAAAAAAAAAAAAAATAGAACGCCCGTTCTCCCTTCGTTCCGTAACCGTGGGCAGTTCTACTTGTCACGCGTCGTCGATCGACTATCGCGTACCCGCAGTGATACGCGTGTGCGTGTAATTATTTCGTTATTTTATTTTGCCGCAAGTGTGCCCGAGAAAATTGGCCGTGGAATCGGTGAAAGAAATCGTCGAGCGAGGCGCGATCGCGTGCCGGTTTAACGTCGGTCCGGCAATGTGAGCGACCTGTGTGGGTGAGCGGCGGTCGCGATACACGTTGGTCCGTGAATTCTTCCGACGTGGGTGCACAGCAGGTTGAATGGCTCATGCACCGGCGCTGCATTAAATTGTGAGGCGCACGAGCTACGAGAACTCGGAGAGGCAACGTACGTACTTACGGAGAGATAGTTGTAGCGTAAGCGTGCGAGGCCTCCTCGAAACTTTTCATGGTTCCCGATCTCGGACAATGGTTCGAGTCGACGGAAGACTCGGGACACGAGCGCGTGTTCCACGGTCCGTACAGAAGAGACGGGACGACCCCGGACCGGGCCCGGCACAGTCATTGGCCACCGACACGCCGCGCATACGAAACGACCCGTCTAACGAAATTCTTTTCACCGTCTAGCGACCGGCAAAGAGCGACAGTTTCCTCTTCCCATTCTCTCTCTATCTGAAAACAAAAATAAAACACCTTTCTCGGAAGCTCGCGTACGACTGCGACGAGTCACTTTTCAAATTTGAATGCGTCTCTCGTGCCTCGTCCGAGAGAGATGACCGAACAATTTGCCCGTTTGCATTCAACCAAGACTTCCTCGCTGTTACACGACACTCGACGCTGATAAAATACCGTTGGATCCTTTTTTCCCCTAGTCGTGATTTTTCGTATTTTTAATATTTTTTTTGTTTTGTTGTTTTTGTACCTTTCCGTAGTCGTGTCTTTGAGATATTTTTTGTCGGCTGATCGTCATACCGCGGGAAGATAACAAACTGTACAAAGAATCACGAAAATAATAAGCGACGAAAAATCGTGACCCGCATCACGGGTGTCTGTTTAAAACGAAAAAAAAGACCGCGCGAAACGCAGAGACAAGGACAAATCCACTGGTAATAATAAGGCAAACACGTGCATCAGTCGAAGCCCAAGAATCCCGATCTCTCAGGTATGTTTCGCAAAAAAGGTCAAGCGAAAAAAAAAAATCATCACGCACAGGTCTTTACAGTCGTTCTACTCCGGGGAGCGAACCAGTGATCCAGAACACATGAGACTCGAGGCACCCCTGTAATCATAATTCCCGTGGAATACTAAATTGGCACCCGTAGATCGAAAGGCCACGAAGGCTGAGACCAACGTCGAGGACAGTTCGATTCCCGGAGACAATAACGACAATGACATCGCATAAAAATTTTTTTTTTTAAATAACCAAAATCCCAACATCCCCTTCGTTCGTTTGGGCGATTTTTTTTTTTTTACAAAAAATCGCACGTGCGACGGAAATCGACGAAAAATATGCCGTTCGGCCCGGGGCATTCCGGAGGAAGAATCGGTTGGTCCCGAGCGAAGAATGCCGTGCATAACCGGTGATTAGGAAAAGAGCGAGCTCTCCGGAGAGGAACTCGCGAAATGGGCGGTTGCGTCACTTGATGGTACCGCATAGCATCGCAGTATGGTGGCAGTGGTCAATAATCCTTCTGCAGCACGCGATCGATGCACCCGATCGTTCCCGGACTGCGTTGCCGCGAGGACGCGCCGATAGCCAGGAGGATCGAAAACGGAGGAGGCAGAACGGGAGGAGAGAACCGGAGAGCCGGAGGAGAGAAGCCGCGATCGAAACGGGTGGCCGCATCTGTAACGCCAGGTGTTGCATACCGATGGAGAACGCGCGAGTGGTTTCTTCCCCTCCCGTGGATGTCTTCTCGGGTCGGTTTTTTTTTTTTGCTTTCGTTACAGCATCGTGGAAGAAACGATCCTGAACGAGATCGCGAAGATTGCGAGCGACTAACGAACGGGAGAGATAAATTAATTTATTCGAGGCGCGCGATAAATCGCGCAAGCCCGATTAATCAATTCCCGATGTCTCGCGGTCATCGAATCGGCAAAGATCTAACGATTTCAATGGCAAAGAACGATACGCTGTATTTTTTTTTTTTTTTTCATCTACTCGCAGTGACAAATCGTGCAACATGTAGAGAAAAAATGTAATCGGGGATGATAGAAAATTTATAGCTCAATATTTGTCGGAGTTACTGCACTGTGAAAGATCTAGTACTGTGTTGCTCAAGAGACATTACCGTGGCACGTAGTACTTAAGTGGAGCACCACCTGTAAATATCGCATTCAGGGAAGAGCGAGGAAAAATCGGACAGCCCTATTTTGTCTCAACGATACATCCGGTATTTCTATCCCATTTGCCCCATTTACGACCTCCGAAATCATCCAAAATTATTGGAAAATTGGGTTGTTTCCACTGTAAAAATTTCTCATAGATATCATGCCTTTTACCATAACATCCACCTGTGACAAAAAGTCCCAATTTACTAAGAATTTTTATTATAGGTGGCGCCTTACCTACTACGATCTGAGGTAATATTTCTCAGATGACCGATAATTTTTGTTGCATGCTTCTTTCACTGTATTGTATAATAAATAAAAATCCTTATTATTTCTATTATTTTTTTTGTTCTTATAATGAGTAACAACGAATTTTGTGATAAATAAATGGCAAATAAAGCCGAGAATCATGAAGGTTGAAGGAACTGAGATACTCGTGAATCTCGTTTGCCCCGTGCCACACGAGACTCATGAAACGCGATCCGAACGAAGGGCCAAGGGAGAGCCGACCGGAGGGGAGAACGCGCTCGTTTTTCGAGGGTCTCTCGAGAAACGGATTGATAACAAGGGAGTTAGGGTTCGGCCTATTGCCGGACGGTTCGAGGGACCGTCGAGAACCGGACAGCCGAACGACACCCTCGAGAGGCTGTAAAAGTTTGCGCAACGGCGTCCAAGGGTTGCCCGAGAGGAGGTCGCCAATATGTTTTCTCTCGCGAGTCCCACCGGGGTGCATTTTTTAATATATTTTTTTTCAAATCGAATACGAAGGTTCAACGCGAAATTTCACAATAGCAAAGTTCGACCGACGGTAGTAGAAAGAAAAAGGAACGACTTGCTGAGAAAGCATTCCTGTATCGAGGTTGCCAGGTCGTCACACCGAGCGACGACGCAACAATGACCGGACCGCATCGCGAACACAAGGAGAGTCGAAAGCGGGGAGAAGCCGCGATATAAACGAAGGAGCTCTCGCAGTATTTCCGACCGGAAGTTTGTTATAATCCGCGAATACCTGCGTGCTTCTGTCCAGCACAATGCGCAACGCACTGTGCGTGTGACGTAGGCGTTTTCCTCGGGACTTCATAAAATCACGGGCCGAAATATCTAATAAACAGTAAAAAAAATTTTTTTTAAGATTACATAAATTATGCGATATTTACAGGAAAACAAGCGTAAGAGTCTTCTCCGGTTACGTCCCAGGTGAACGTGTTTGCTCTTCCGCGATGGAAATCACAATACACGGAATTCGAGACGGGGATAAAACTCGTGAATCTCGAGTCCTTCCTACACCGCCTGTGCAATCTCGGTACCTAACGTTTTACTTCTAATACGTGGACTCACGTGAAATTCATACGTGGACAGAACGAGCGTTCCCCTCCGTTCGCTCCGGTCAAGACGTTCTCAGAACTTGAGTGCAGGGAAATTACGTTCGAACTCGAACCGGAAAATAAAGTTCCGGCATAAGATTGTACTAGAATCGGAAGATAAACTTGTTAATCCTGTTGCAACTAAATTTCGAACACGGAACCGGTTAACACACTCGTCACGCGAGTTACAACTCAAATCCAAAGTTCGATCGAAAAATGAAGTTTCAACTTGGATTCGAAATCAAACCGGAAAATAAATCACTCGAGTCGCTACTCAAATGCTAACGCGTTTGTGTTCTGGTCCCGGTCGGAAAATAAACTTGTAACGTGAGTTACAACTCCATCGGAGCTTGGAACTATAAATTCGAGTCTGAGAAAAATAGAATTGAAAGAAAAGTATGTTAAACTGGTCCGGCTGCCGGATATTTCGCGTGTCTTCGGGGATGGCACGCAACGCCGGTTCTAGCCGACGCGAGGACGGGAGAGAACGAACCGTCCGGCAACAGAAGCAAAACCGGCGGCAGAAGTTCGACATAATTCATGCGCGGCCGTTGAAGCTATACATTCGCGGTTATCTCAATCTCCCGCGAGAGAGAACGAGAGAGTAGTCGCGAGCCTGGCGAACGGGAGGAGTCGGTGCATGTACGCCGAACCCCGCAGCATCCACAGCCAACTTTTCCTTTTACGTTGCGCACCGAGCAAGCTCGATCTTCTCTGAGATGCATGAAATTCTTTGGACTGCACACTGGCTGCATAGGAGATTGCTAAACAGCCCATGCACGGTTTAGACGCTACAACGCGACTCTTTGAAATTCCTCGCCTCGCGGTTTAGCTCGCGAATTGGATTATCGAATTGAGATCGCGTGCGGTAAGCCGTGCCGGAGTGTAAAAAAAATAAATAAAATTATCGCGTCACGAAACCGCGTTGATCGGAGCGCCGAGGAAACGTCGCGTGCACGCGACTGCCCGTTCGCTTTCCGATGCACTATAGTATAATGCCACCTTGGCGCATACTCCGAGCCTCGAGCTTCCTTTTTTAACATGATTAACGATCGGTGTATCGTACGTTTATGCGTAAAGCAATAAATAATGCGCGGTCTTCGAGAGGGACGAAAAAAAAAAACAATTCGAACAGGACAGGGATCCTCGTAGTCGCGAGCGAGACAAACTCCTTACTGGAAATACGATTGCGAAAGGTTCCGAAGAACAAAAAATTGATAGCTTTTGGACAGAACGTTAAAAAAAAATCCTGTATTTTTAGACAGAAGGAGTTACGAAAAATAATAGGTACGACAGTCACGTAACTGTCGTCGTACTTCGCTGCTCCCGAGCGCTCGTCTCCCGACCTAGTGCAACGGAGTTGCGTACAAGCATCGTATCTCCATTAGCTTGTTAAGTCGAGTTACACCGATCGCCATTAACGATCCCACGATCTCACGGATCGATGCACTCTCCACGCTCCCCGCCGCGTGTATTAATATCCTCTGTCCTATTTTTTTTTTTTTTTTTTTTTTTTTTTTTTTTTTTTCTCAATACGTCTATCACGTTCCACTGAGCGCTTGTGTACCTCGTCTGTGCGCATAAATCGCCCATCAGATGTTTTACTTGCCATTTTTTTCTCATCCCGCAACAATCGGAGTAAATATATGTAATGTGATAAATTAAATTATAAAATTGCCAGAAAAATTATAGCCTCGTATTCCGACTTATATATAAATAATAATTACGTGGACATTACTCAGACGAGGCAAAAGCGCAATCTTTGCGAGATGCGAAAATAGAACGGAATCGATTCATCGCAACCTCTGCTTTCCTAGACTCGAAGCTCGCGTGGAACTCAAAGTTTATTAAACACTTTCTTCTATGCTAATCACACAGTGGACAATTTGAAATGACGTGTTCTGAGGATTCGTTCCCACCCGAGTTGCAACAAGAGCGCTGCGATTCGCTAGCACACTTTTAGAACCTCTTTATTTTGAAAGTGCACGCAAATTGTTTCGTTCGTCTTACATTGCGTCAATCGGAGTAAATATTCCCAGCAGTTTTACTTGAAACAATATCGATGAGCATGAAATTTAGCTATTCGTAATTTGCATATAGAAAGAAACGAGTAGAAAAATGTTTACAGCGAGCAATCGGCAAGCATTCGGTGTTACGAATACGCGTCTTAAGTGTGAGGATATCGCGGAACAATGACGATAGCCACGTATGTCGGTATACACTGCGTCCTCTTCGGCTGTTGTGTATCGAAGTAGCACGAGAATACAGACTGGCACCGCGTAAGATTCGAACGATGAGATTAAAAGTAAGATTCACAAGATTCAAAAATGAAATTTCCTGTAAAAATAAACCATGAAACTCGTTCAACGAATCATCCGGAAATATAATTTCTCGTAATAAAAATGATTTCTTAAACTTTCTGAATACATACGAATTTTTTCCGAATTTTATCCGTGAGTCGAAAATTGGGATTATTGGCGGATTTCTTCACGCCAAAAAAATTCGGCAAAAATCCAATCTTTCGACATCACGAAAAAATCCGAAAAAAAAGCATACGTATTAAGAAAAGTCAAGGAATCATTGTCGAAAAAAAGAAACATAAATTTCCGTGTAGTTCATATAAGAATTTTCATCGTCTCTTAATAACATTGACAAATTATTTTCGATGCCTTCCATCCGACTTTTTTTTAAGGTTCTTATCCCATCGACAAGTGTTGAAATTTTCCTCGGAATTTTCTCTGAAACTTGCGTGGTATCAGCCCGTACTCTTGTACTACCTTAAGAGTGCCGGTTTCACCCGTTTCTCTATTCGTTTCAATGGCAATGCAACATAACGCGCCGACTTCGCAGTGTCTCGGCTCCGCACAGTTGGACAGCGATAGCTCTGCACGGGATTCTGTATCTGCGAGCGTGTATCTAACTCGGTTACTCCTCCGAATCCTCCTTTCCCTCTCGGTATCCGGTGGTATCGCCGCGCGAGACCGGGAGGCTTATCGAGAAGCCGCGAGTCTTCTCGCGTACCGCGCGCATGCGCGACCCGTTGAAAAGAGAAACCGTTCTCACGGCGTTACAGATATATCTATGCACGGTGTATATCCGTGTCCGGAATGATACAACATTTCCCATCTGTGTACGATACGTGTCTGAAGTACTTTTACGTACGCGGGGAGGTCTCCGTTCCGCGCGGCTAACATATCCGACGGAGGAGTAAGAACCGCGCCGAAGGCACTTTAACCCAGTAGAACACTTCCAAGCCACTCCCGTCCGCGGCGCAATCTTCCGGGTGTATAGCTTCGGAAGCACTGGTCAGCGATTCGCTAATTCCTCGTCGGCTATAGAAATGCGAGCGAGATACAGGGCCAGTACTGGCACGGCGTCGACCAGTATCGGTTCTGCACTGCGGCACGATAGAACTTCCCACGCGTCACGTAGGGTTTCGACGAAATTCACGATTATTTCAATTTTCGATTAATACATTATTCGAGAAATCGTTCCATAAATCATTTGAATAATCGTTCAAAAAATGCTTTACAAGGAAATTAAGATAGTTAATTGAGAAATCATTTGAAAAATCATTTTAAAAAAGGCGGAAGTGGTGAACTCGTAGAGCGATGAATTACGAATAACGGGTGAGGAGCTCGTATTCGGGACAGACGAACAGATGACTGCGGTCAATCAACTGGTCCGTCATTCCCGAACACGCAGGCTTGTAGTTGTCCGATATCTGGTGATGAAGGAATTGTCGCTGGGTGGAAAAAAAAAAAAAGAATGAAAAGAGGGAATGTACATATGGTCGAGGAGAGCCGAGTCGTCCGTTCGGCACAAAATTTATTCGAATGTATCCCGCATATGTGTCGTACATATGCGAGAGAGCGCGTCGATTCGCCATGTGCGGGAGAGCGCGAGACAGCTTCCTTTGCGGCTCGACCATCCCGCATAGCTTGCTTCCCGTCTCCCTTTCTTTTCAGCTCGCGCCCGATAAATATACTCCTGTCCTCGAATATATGCACACGCGCAATGTGAGCGACATAATGATGAGAGGGGCGTAACGATAACGCTCAATGATAGTTACTTAACGGTCCGATAATCCCAAACGAGCGTATGAAAATAAAAAAAATCTTTCAAAAGACTTAACGTGACCACAACGTGTCGTGTCCAATCTTCAAAGGCACGTGTTGCCCTCGAAGGTCCCACGGTGTAACTTCACGGCACACGTTCGCAAATCCTATCTCGGCACGACATTCGAATCATCGAAATAGATATATTAAAATAATCGAAATAATTGCAATCGTGAAACTATTATTTGTGACCAATTAGAATAGTCGGTTTCGTTAGTAACATCGGCACAGCGCCAACTTAAAAGAACGAAGCAAACTCATTGTTGCTTGGTAAAAATGTCGACGCAAAATTCGCGTACGTTGGAACGAGAGAAAAGCTTAAGTGTGGAATCAACTAAAAATTTTTGATTTTTTTTTTTTTTTTTTTTTTCAAGCTTACCAATGTCTTGCGACGACAAATCTTCAACGCTAATTTACTGTGAAAACCAAAACGCGCGTTTTGGTATTCAAAGCTATTTTGAAGAAAAAAGAGGCAAAGTAGTGTGCACAGGACTGACTTATTTATTACAATTTCGGCAATATTCGGCGAATAAATTCGTTGACCATCTTTGACTTCCTCGTGGAGCAAGATTTGCGAAAAAATTGTAATACGTAAATAAGAAAATCATGTGCAAATAAAAATTTACTGCTAAATTGATTATAAACAATCGCTAACTGAAATTTTATAAACTTGAACGATTTACATCTTTTTTTTTTTTCAAAACATTGTGCGGTTTTTCATTCACTTGCCGTATCGTAGCTCAAAACCCTCTATTTTCATTTGAAATCTATAAAGTGCCTTAAAAAAAAGATTTAAAAAATTCGTCAAGTCAAAGAAAAAAAGGATATAAAAATTTCGCATCACCGAACTTAGCTCTCCTTAATTTCTCATCCAAGAATCATCCGGAATAATCGGAACGGTCTTTATTTATTTTTTCTCTCGTTTCACCCCGACCTTTCTCCATTTATAAAAATTCTCAAGCTTCCGTTTTCGCCGCTCGAATTATCCAAGCGGCAGGATACTGTGACAAGAGGGGAGAAAAAATGGTCGTTCATCTCGTCGGACTTTATACCGCATGTACACTTTGAAGTGCGTTGCCCCGGGATCGCGCGGTGTGGTACACCGTACCACAATTATTTAAAGGGCACCAAAACCGTCACGACCAGCCATGGGGAGAATATTTTTCGAGAGTTCTCGATAGTGATGAAGAGCACTGTAAAAAGATTAAATATATATATATATATATATATATATGTTGAATTTTTTATCAATTAATATGTGTAGTTCTACGAGGTGGTAGATTAGCTTTTTGTCATTTAATGTAGTAAACATAAAAGGATTCTTTAATTCGTAATTACAGAACTAAAAATGTCCAATAGGGGCAAGATGTAAAAATTTCTGCCTTCCCTCATAAAACTATATATTAACGTCTCAAAACACATCTCCCGGCAAGTGATCGTCTATAATTGCGTTAAAAAGGTGCCGCATTTTTTGGGTACAAGGGTCGAACGCGACACCTCTTAGGACTCTTTGCTGGGGACCGCCTTTCGTGTGGTTTAATTTCTATCCGACGCTGTACTTCAAAACGGTGGGAAGAAACTGTTAAAAAATATCATTTTTCAATCTAATATATACACGTGTATTTATATATAATATGTATATATGTGGATGTGCATGTTTATCGATATTAAAAATATATGCACGCGAGAAATATCTGGGAGGAAAAAAAAATGAAAATTGAGCGAGCGAGATGAAAAAGCTAGCCAATCGTCGGTTCCAGTTCGATCTCGAGCCGGATATCCGGTGATTCGTAGACGTAATCGAAGCGAGCTCATTCTTCTCGGCTACCGCGTTCCAGTGCGCTCGGAGTTTCGCGTGTGCAGCTCGTTAGTGAGCGAAAGAGATTCCCGCGACTGCAACCGAGTGAATCGGCGAGGCAGGAGCCCGCTCTTGCGCACTCTCACCGCCCCGCATAAGACCGGAGGATTCGTCGCGTTAATGAGAAAACGAGAGACACGAGATACGACGATTTATTCGATCGGGAAGTTATTGGATTAAACAGGATTTATTTTTCTCGACTACTCGTTGCGTCGTTGCAAGCCGGCCAACAGAGTATTCACCGAATCGCATTATGCGTTCCACTATTTTTATCGAACTGACTACCTGTTATTTTTTTCTATTTTTTTGTCGCTAGCGTATTCACCGGATCGCATTACACGTTTCATTATTTTTTTATCAAAGATCGACCTTTTTTAGAGGCGACGAGTTTATTATTATTTTTCATCGACTCGTCAATTAATTCTTCACTTTCAGCAGTTTCGTATCGCGAGTGTGAATGAAAAGAGCGTTGTTAGCTGTAACGCATGTGTTTCCCGTTTTTTTTTTTTTGTCGCCTCGCCCGTTCATTCATCTTTCATTTTTGATACGCTTAACTTTTGCGAATCGCGAATTCGAACAAAGTGTGCGAAAAACGTACGCGGTGTCAACATATTTGTCCGGACGCCGGGAATCATATTTAATAAAGCGTCCGAGCCCGCATGTGGCTCGCCCGGCACTTTTTTTCTTTCTCATTTTTCATTATTCCTCCATTTCTCCTATTTCTTCCATCTCGCTCGGAAGATTTGCGACCGGAAGTTGGAGAGCGGCAAGATTATTTTAAGAAAAAAGTCGCGCCCCGAGCATCGCACGCCTCGTCCACGCGGTAACACGGCTGCTGCTGGTGCTCAGAATTAAAAAAAAAAAAAAATTAAAAAAATCTTACGAGACAAGAATCGCAAGTGGAAGAATTTAAGACCGAAAACATGTACGTTGTCGGACGTTCGAGACCGTACAGGGAGGGCAGACGTACATATATATATATATATATATTATTTTCACAAAATTTACTTTGCGTTTTATAACGCTCTGTAACGAGATAGGAGGAATTATGAATCATAAAGACGGCGTTAAGATGCCTCTGTGGGTCTCTCATGGAATAATAATACTCCAAAGTACGAGGTGGGTCTACCTCGCTCGGTAAACCGAGAAGGGGCTTGTCTCTTTCTCTCTCACTCTCCTCCTCTCTTTCTCCCTGAACGATCCTTTCTCCACTTCTCATCTTTCCCGCCGCTCTATAAACTAGCGTACTCTCCGTCTCTCGCGCTCCACGGTGGCGTAAAGCTGGGCCACGACGAGAAGGGAAACCCTCGGGCTGAGCGCGGAAGTGAGATGCGAGGATGCGAGCCGAGAAGAAAAGAAGGAAATAAGAAGAAGGAACGGGGAGAAGTGCCGAGCGGGTAACAGGTGCAGCCCTCGTCCTAATTGACTTCGCGATGCGCTTCCCATCCATAATGCATTCGGAATTCCGAACCCCCAAACGCTCGCCGATCGCAATTCGAGCCGTCTTTTCCATTCTGGCCGCACTTACAGAAGACGTTCGCATTTTGAAATCGTTTATTGAAATTGTTTATTTTTCTTAAGCAACGATTCAAGCAGTGTTGGTTACTTCGGGAACCGGAAATAATCGGTTTCTCCGGCGAGTGCGTCCAGATTAAGACAATTTCCCTTTTCTCGTCGATTGGCACCGATTACTGGTCCATTGTGTAATGAACATGTTGAGCCAACTTTGGATCTTGTGAGCGCACGGGAAGGCTCTTTATGCTGGATCGGAGGACACCGGTTCGCCAGCAACTTCATTGGGATCGTTCGAATTAGGGCAATTTCCCTTTTCAATTTTCCATAGTGATTATATCGGAGCGATTGGTACCGATTACTGGTCCATCGTGTAATAAACATTTTCGCCGAACTTTGGGTCTTGTAGCCACAGGCTAAGAGATTACCTTGCTAAACCGGAAGTCGTCGGTTACCTCCGCATATTTAACGTCATTACTCGAATTAAGACGATTTCCCTTTTCAATTTTTAAAAGTGATTTCACCAAAGCAATTGGTACCGCCCTGTTTATTCCACTATGGACCGATTAGTGGTCCATAGTGTAATAAACATTTCTAGCCGCGATTGGGTCTTGCAGAGACGGTACGGGCTTTCTGTACCAGACCGGAAGTGATCGGTTTTTCGTGCCCCTCATCGAATCGTTCCTGGGTCGGGGTCGTCCGATTAGACGGGCAATTTGAGCCCTCGACTCTCCTATTCTGTAATATGAAATATACATATACACATATACACACACACATATATATATACTACATACATGTGCTTTGCTTTTGGACTCGGGTGGCGAGGCAACAACGAACCGCAGCATCATCCGGTCTCTCGGCGGGAACGTTCCATTGTGGCCCGCATCAGCCATCATCCCTCTTCCCCATTCCTCTTCCGACTCTCTCTTCTCGTCTCTCCCCTCCCTCACCTTTATCTTTCATTTTATCGCTTTTTTTCCTTTTATTATTATTTTTATTATTTTTTTCCCTCTCGTTTAAGTGCTTTCGGATCCCGAGACTCGGGAAGCTTCGTTCGTATTCCCAGCAAACTACGAGCTCCAATCGTCTTTTTTTTTTTCGACGATAAAATTTTGCTCGCACAGGAATATCCTCTTTACAATATGTGGAGCAAAATCTAATCGAGTATGAGCCGCGCGCTTTCTCAGCGTCGTCGTCCATCGCTCGTTCGCGTCAGTTCGTTTCTTCGCTCGCATACCACGACGGTTGACCGACTTCCGGTGCACTACGCCTGAAGATGCTCGCCGACGTCCCGTGGCGAGATACGCGACTCACGCGGTTTTCTCTCTTCTTCATCCCCTCGCGCTTCCGGCCTTTTTTCGCTCGTGGAATTACTCCGGAGAGTCTCCGGCAGGAATCTTCAACTCTCGCACCGTCGAACGAAATCACCTGCTTCCCCCTTTTACCGTATCCTGCCTGCAATCCCGGGACCAAATTCCTGCGGCATTGCGAGTTCACACGAGGCGAAAAGCCACAAAAAAAATCCGCGAAGAATCCGTAACGAGCCGCAGTTGAGTCAACGTCTTCGAGCTGCGAATCTAAGATTCTTCCCGCGGACTCATTTTTCCGATAATGAACCACTTTTCGGTGTTTCCCGCCCGACAAGGTGTTTGCCACCGATACGCTTATCACATCGGGCTGGACGATATCCAAATATCAAAAGTCCTTATTAGTAAGGGAACTTAGAATCATTCCCTCCCTGTCCTCACGCCATCTTATTAGTCGCCTACTTTATTTCACTTTAATTTATGGCGGTTACCTTACTTCATTTTTCCCCATTCCATTTTTTTCCGCCTTCGTTTTGTATAATTTTCATATAACTTACTACCTGTATTAAAATTCTGCAATCTTCTGCTGTACTGAGTTGGTCCTCAGTCGAGATATCCCTGGTTATTGAGTGCACAATTCGATACCAATTATCACGATACAATACCAATTAAATCACCGA
Organism: Listrodromus nycthemerus; assembly: GCA_963978505.1. Lineage (NCBI taxonomy): Eukaryota > Metazoa > Arthropoda > Insecta > Hymenoptera > Ichneumonidae > Listrodromus > Listrodromus nycthemerus. Next base: position 10,174,051 of record OZ021686.1, on the reverse strand, counting down.
TAAAAAATATAGTTCAATCGACTAAAGATTCGCGCAGGGATAACCAATTAAAAATCTTCTCGGTACGCCTGAAACATTGGTCGGTCCAGCGATTTTTCGGATGTTTGCACCAAAACATTTTTAAAATCATCAATAATCATTCGAACGTCCGTGGCCGCGTCTTTAGTCGATTAAAATGCATTGTTTCATCGGTGGTCGTAGGAGTTTGAATTTGACTCCAAAGGAAGGTCCTCGCCACGGAGTTTGGCTGTACGTGGGAGGTTTCGAAGCAGCGCCCGAGGGTGCCCGGGACAAAGTTAAAGACCGAACCCGCGAGGATCAGAGGGTAAAGCGAAACGAGAGGGCATCTGCCAGTGCGCCGTTCGTTCCCTTCTCATTAACGAAGATGAGGCGACGAGAGGAGGCTGCAACCTCGCGGCAGAAGCGTTCGCAGGGATGGCGAGCGCGGAGCACCATATGGCGTTCGGTGTTGTCCGGTTCACTCGAGCCCCGATTCTACTAGGGAGAATCGAGGGATAAGAGAGAAAAGAAGGTGAGGAGGGAAGCCACGGGACCGATGTAACTTTTTTTACCAGTTTTTTTTTTTTTTTTTGCAAACTCATCACCATCGAAACGATGAAATAGCGTGAGGAAAGACGAAGGAAAAAAAAAACGGCAGCGGATATGAAGCCGGTCCTCGTGATGACCCATAGTGATTATGGGATTACGAACGGTGACAGATGATTGCGAGTGTTGCCTCGTCCAACTTCCATTAGAAAAAAAAGGACCTGCGTGATGACCGACTCGCCGCCAGAGACCCCCAAATTGATCGATCATCTTTGTCCGCCGGAAATGAGACGAGGATTCCTCGAAAAAATTCTTTTGAGTCCTCGTCGCCCACCTTCTATCGCTTTGTAGTGTCAGCGGTGCCAAATTGCTCAATATTTATTACAGACAATAGAGCTGAGAAAAGAAGAAAAATATTGAATTCATTTTTTTTTAAATGTTTTTTGTGCTTCCGAAGCGCGATAATTATTTGTTGATTTTTATTTAATATCGTACGTGCTCTGGAGCCAAAAGATGACCGGTACGACTGCACTCTAGTTAGACACAAATTCAAGTGTACCGCTTTCTTTTTTGTAACAAAAAAAACAACTCTGAACGTACCCACTACGACTTTCGGTTAACCCAACAATTTCTTTTCTCAGTGGACTGATAATATCTGCCCCAAAACCAGATATGCGCGTTGTTTATTCCATGAGAACATAACAACGTCGATACAGTAGAGTCCCGATTAAGTGGAATGCTCGCGACCGAAGAATCTCGGATCATCGTCACCCCAGTCAATCCGAACAGGACAGGAAACCTCCTACATTAGTTTTTATTTAGACTAGTTATAATTTGGTACAAATTACACCTAATTGTTGAATGTACAAAGCTCAACTCTGTTTCATCAAACATTTGTAAGCTCGTCTATTTCTAATACTCGGTGACTCTGCATTCTTCCGAGCATGAAACAAACTAGGAAAACCAACTAATCAGCTTCCCAGTTAATCAAACTCCGCTTAGTCGGGGTTCTACTCTATAATGAATTTTTTTTTTTTAACTGGTTGGAGAAAGGCAACTTCCTTTTGATTCTGCATTTGTCCTACACTTTTCCGTCACTAACTGTTTTTTCTGCTTGGAATCAACAAAAATAACCTTTTCTTTTTGGTTCTCATTATCACGCTACGATGCCAGTTTCCCTAAATCGTGTCGACGATAGCACCGTCTACAGTTCGAATCGACCTCGCGAATCGTTTCGGAGGGTGACTGCAATCTTAGCAAATCATAAGCACGCACTTCGTACCCGATTACACACATAATAGTGTCTAGCTGTAAAACAATAACAACGCGAAAGAGGAGCGTGTAATCTCCGAGCGCAGCGACTCTTCTTCGGTCGTCGTTGTCCTCGTCGTTGGTTCGAGCGTTGCGTCGGAGCGAGAATGTACGCCAGTGCTGGGCCCGCAATGGGAGGCCGTCGAACTCGCGGTAACGCGAGCGGCGGTGGCTCACACACGGTACGGAATAACCAGAAGGAGCCTTCCGAGTTAATCGCCACAGCGTTATGTATCCTCGACCAAGTTTATGTCTATTCTTTCTCAACGAGCTTTCGCTCCGTCGTTGTATCGTAATTCCGGTAACGCAAGCGATTTATGCATCCCTGCACTTCGCGAGGCTCCTTTACTTTCTGTGTCTGTTTTTTTTTTTTTTTCTTTTTTCACCTAAATTTCCGGAGAACGATAAAAATTTGTGAATAGAAGCCGAACGCAAAGCGCCTCGGCTTATCATCGTACTCGATATTTCGCGAGAAAGCGTGACGAGTTTCACAACGTCGGCCCGTTAGAACGAGGATAACCATTAATGCTCGTCCTGCATTTTGCAATTAGTGCCATTCTCATACCGGAGGTGAACTCGACACGATTTCTCGTACCTTTGGTCAATGAGAAATAAGCAAATTTACATAACATCTTGAATTTAAAAATTGCATGACATTTACATAAGATTTATGTAGAATTTTGAGAAAAATCAAATCGTGCATTCTTATGCGCAAACCCGTGTATCGAAACTTGAATACATTTCCGCAAATATATCCTCGAGTATCCCGGAATCTTCATCTTTGATATCGCAATCATGAAAAACCCCTGATTCAACGTAAATCGAATACATTTTTTCCCCGCATCTAATTTTCCTCAGCTACACCTTTGTACAATCTCCGCTAACATCCGTGGCTTCACCTGCACTCTGCCTCCATAACCATCAAGATTCACCCCGGTTTTCTCATTAACTCGCTTGTGCGTATGGAAAAACCATTATTCAGTCGATCATAACATTCGCAACTGCGCTTAAGGTTTCCGCGCTCGAGTTATGAAAAGTGAAGATGGAGAAAGAGGGGAGGCTCTTTCGCTCCTCCACCGGAAGTTCGCCATTAGCCGGATCTTGTCTCTACCCGCGATCTCATCCGGACGTTTAATTACTCGTCTTTTTCGTTCGGCTACGTATTCCATCTCGGTGCTTCTCTCGAGCGTATTCACCTTATGGTTCCACACTCGTTTTAACCAAAGCGGGTGAAGCACGCGGTGAAGCTGACCTTTGTTCCCCACGATTTCCCCTTCGATCGAGAAGCAACCTGTGGCAAAAAGTAACCCATACGGGTCGACTCCACCGTCCGCGCAGGACGCACCGGCGTATAACGCGCAACTGCCTGGGCGCATCCACACGCGTTCTTCGCCCGGTCTCCGCAGGGGGGCAGCACGTGCGTTACCTTTTTTCGATGCGAGCGCGTCGCGATTCCGAGGCACGCGTGCATCCTTCATCGCAATTTTATGCTGAACAAGACTCGTGCGTTCACCTCCCGGTGGGGCGCGCAGGTTCCTTCTATCTTCCGCTCGGATCGTAACCCGCACCGACGGCATTTTTACAACAAACGCAAGAAACAGCTGAAACGGCGCGCTCCCGCGACGAGTGTGGTATTCGATTCATAAAACGTACACGCAGGTATTCGCGTCACGTTCGTTGAGGAATTTAATTCATGCCCGGGTTCTCGGACACTGGCTCTCGTATTCGATTCCACGATACGACAGGTATTGGCTGGAAGTTAAAGAAATGTAACGAAACGTAACGTGCGGGCAGAAAAATTATTTATTCCAGCGAGACCCGGCGAATAAAAATTTCATTCGGTTTCATATTTATTTATTTGGAATAAATAAAATAATAGAAGTTGACTTCTCTAAAGAAAAAACTTCTGCGCGAGCACCGGAGAGAGACAAAAAATATTTATTGACTACAATAAAATATTTATTCAATTTGAATAGTTGTTTAGCTGAGATAAATGTTTATTAAATCTGTACCAGGAGTATGATAGGATCTCTATTGGCTTCGAAGCGTCTCGTCGCTTTGTCTCAGTTCAGCAGATCGATCTTCGCACAGAAAACGCGGAGAGAAAATACGCGCACTCTCGTAAATTGCGAATAATTTATGAGCGTTGCACTTCTCGACTTCGAAAGATGACGATGACGCGACGGACGCCGCGTACACGTTGGGTTATCCAGCTGCGCCGCGAGGGCACTCATTATCGTGTGTACAACGTGTGCAAGCCTCTGGCACCGGGTCTTTATTCTCTTCCACTGGGGAGAGGAAGAGCTCCTTTGATACGTATATATCGTGACGAGTTACGGTATAACGGAGCGGGCGACACGGCTGTCTGCCGATATCTCCAACTTTGCCAGCAGAGGATTGTCTAAGAAAGATCTCTTTAAAAAAAAGACCATTCCCAATAAAAAAAAAGACTTATAGATAAAATAACTATTTAGTATAATCGAACGTGTGATAATGTTTATTCTCGTTCAATTATCCGTCTGATCATCGTTATATATCGATAAATTGAAATGAAACATCTGGTCGGAGAATTTGAATTTGAATTTGAAAAATTTACGAGAAGTAAGAGAGGAGATTTAAAAATTTCATCCTCAGGAGCCGGAACGTAGAGACAATTTGTCGCGAGGATTATAGACAGTTATTTGACTATGTGTTGACTATTATTTGACATCCCAGAAGTCTTACGTTATGACGTAATTGTAATAAATTTATCATTGTGGTTTTAATAATGGATTTATTGACAAGGTGCCGCATGAAACCATTTTTTTGATAAAGCATAACGTAACGTACACCATAGAAAATAATTTTGTCACATGAGTGTAACACTGTTCCGTTCAAGTTCAAAAATAGAAACCTGCACACTTTAGCTGTTACTTTTTTTTGCAAACATAGCGCTGGATCGAAAAATTAACGAATAAAAAAGTGCGGATAAATAAAAAGTTCAAACTCTTCTGACCGTGTGGATCCACGTGAGAACATGTAAATATCGCCAACTGGTCATCAACCTGAATCCTTTGGCCACGAATTTGTCATAAGTCAACATTTTATATCCAGTGCGAATAAGTAGACGACATGTTTATTCAGTCAGCTTCTTCATGTTCATTGTTTCGAGTTTCCGGTACATCGTGTGTGACGGGTCATTAACTTTGTATATTACTTTATAATTTTAATTTCGTTATAATTATAACGGACTTGTATTCAAAAGAGAACTTCGTCGCGATGGTCCCAACTTTCACAGTGTCCCTCGTTTCAATATCTCTAGATTAGAATTACAGAAAAAAAAAAAAAAAAAGGACTTTTCCCTCATCGCCTGTCGAGCAGGACAGATCGCGAGATACGAAAAGGCATCGAGAACACGGAAGCGTTGTCTCGTTCTCCCTCGCGAAGTAGTCCTCAACGGCCGTTACACCTTCCATCGCTGAGCGCGCGAGCGTGAACCGTCCGGTGCTCTCCTTATTGTTATAGAGGAGTAGCAAGATACTCGGTATATACGGTTAGCCGGTAAGTGTATACATCCAGTCTCGTAAGTACCACCGGAGAACGGATTTCTTTGCCGCGGCGCGTAGCAGGTTCTTCGAACCGCCGCGTATCTCGGGCCTGTCTCTTCGTCGAGATTCCCCAAGCGAGACCACCTCGCGAGGCCGTCTTCGCGACGGAGACTTCCCTCTGCCACGCGCATTAATTTCCCAGCTCTCCTCTACTCCATCTCGCATTCTATCAGCCTCCTGATAATGCTCTCGAGACTCAACATTGAAGCATCCAACGGGAATTTTCTCCGGCCGGGAATCGTTGCGCGCTCTCAGCAGCATCCCGTGTAGGTTTTGCCAATGAACCGAACGCGGCCGATGGTCGAGCCAGTGCTGGGGTTGCGATTGTCGAATCCGAACCGGTCAATGTTCGGCCAATTATTAATACAACGGTTGGTTCACCGATTTAAGGCCCATTCTCAGCCGACTCCCGACTGACCGATCGTAGTTCTGCCGATCTTAGACCAAACTTCGAGATTTGACGCACCAACTATTGGTTTGCCGATTGTTGGCGAAAGGTCGGTCAAGCATTGGTTCTCTAATCATTGGTTCGTCTTTTGAACGGCAATTTTCGGCCGTATATTTATTCGCTACTAGTTCGTTCATCCATCTTGAATCGGTGATCGACGGACTATTAATTCTCGGCCTATGCAAGCGCTCAATGGTGGGCTTGCATCGACCTTTTGCCGCTAACGATCTTCGAGCCAATGTTCACTGCCAACATTGGCATGTACTTATTATCCAAGGTTTGCTCGTCGATTGGACCAAATTTGGATGCCAACATTGGCACTATCGGCAGCGAGCTCGGCCCAACCCTCGGCCTGTTCCGATTACCCTACACGGGCATATCCGCGGGATCGAAGCCGATTCGCGCTCCGATATCGCCTTCCTCCCAATACATTTTTTTTTAAGTGACACTCGATGAAAATTTGTTTCCGATGGGACGGACGAGCTTCTTATACGGCTCGACGTGCACTGAGCGTACAGAGCGGCGTTGCTTCAATCCGCCGGCTCTAAGGAGTGGTCGCGACTACCTCGGTGCACGTACCTAGCCGGATACAGTGATAGAGCAAGATGAAAGGAGAAGGCTGCGTCTGGATGAAGAAACGTAACCGAGGAAGATAGTTTTTACGAGCGAAATACTCGCGTCGTGGGGGGGGGGGGGGGGGGTTGAGGTAAGAAAGTGAGAAAGATAGGCAGGTAGTGTATGTGCAATGCGCCTGAGCCGTTTCAGTCGACGCAGCCACGAAGCTCGGCTGTCCCGTCCTCGCTGCGCCTCCGCTCCGGGGGAACGGATTAGTTGTGTACGGACTGAACTCGAGGGCCTCTCGGGTTCCTGAGAACCGAACCTCGACGTTACCGGAGTGCCTGGATAGTCTACGGAGTTCCGCACCGCACCGACGTGCCACACCTTTCGCACGGCCTCACGCGACTTTTCGACCGGTGCTCCCTTTTATCCGTCTCCTCAAGTTCCCCCCGACGATTGTCACACCGTTCTTGGGACCAATGGAATTCACCTCATTCCCCAATTTTTCATCGATGATAACGATTAATATATATTTCTTGTTTCGTTAACGAGCGAATCAATTTACGGGTGGATTATCGATTGAATAGGACATTTTTTAGTAAATTGAAAAAACAACATGGAAGCGAAAAGAATAACGAAAAAAAAGGTCTTAACACACCGTCAATTTTATGGTACTTTATTAAACTATTTGAAACAACGGTAATAATATTTAAATGAGGAAGAAAAATTGTTATTTTAATTATTATGTAAGTAGCGATGAATCGAGGCACGCGATATTGCATGGTTAATCAGAATGTCTCGGTAGGAGAAATGACAAACGGACGAGCTATCGATGGAGCGGATGAAAGCAGTCTCGATCGGACTTTCATAGAGTACACACGTGTGACGGATCGTGCTTTAAATATTTACGTGTAGCCGCACTCAATAACATCTACTTCAGAACTAAATACGCGCATTATTTATTTCATAAGAAGCTACCAATAATTACCATTGTACCCCGAGAAATAGAAATGACTGTTAAAAAATGAAATTTCCATAAAAACCGAATTTGTTTGACCTACCGAGAATAACCGATCAAGCTCGGATACGATTACGCCAATGTCGTTTCGATTTCAACAAGACTAACTCTCCCGATCGTTCCTCTTCTAATTCTCCACCTTAACGTCCGCCAAGAAGCTCCAAGCCTGTTCGTCCTCAAAAAATATATTAGCAACCGGACACGCGCGGATTCGAGGAGGGAGCAATGGAGCAGCACGCGAATTATCGGGGTGAGCGAAGAAGTTTCGCGACTCTCCGCGGCCGAACGATGGACCGCGGAGTTATGGGATAATAAGAACCGGAGTGGGAGAGGAAGGAACGCGCGAGGCCGCGACTCGCACGAAAAACTTGACCGAACTTCCGGTGGTCGCTCGCTCGGCCTCTTCTTGTATCTCCTCCACCTCTCCTCGTGCCTCTTAAATCTCCCGCGGATAATACAACCCCGCCTGCGATTTCCAGGCCGACCGTCGTTTTCTGACGGCGCCGAGAAACGAGAGGGATCCTCAATGAAATTGGCTTCGACGCTGGAGTTGTGCGTTGGACCCCACCGATCCCTCCCGTCTCGCCGTTCCTCTCGTTTCTCGTCGCGCTTTTTACGAGCCTACCGGATGGAGGAGACGGACCGAGAGAAATCCTCACCGCGTGCGCTTTAATCGTTCAAGCTACCACGAGCTGCCCGAGCTCTTTCTCCTTCCTTCCTCGTCCTCCGGTACATATATTCTCCCTGTCGACTTTGACTCTCCGTGCCGCGGTACAGAAATCTCCGGTAACCGCGTATGTGCGCCTCACTCTTCGCACTCTCCGCCGTTTATTTTTCTCTCCATTATACGCTGGCAAATCTCCCCTCGAGCAAATCGTCCCGGGGATGAGACGGACTCTTCCTCGGTTATATTTATTTATCGTTTCCGGTCGGAGATCATCGCATTTTTCTGCACCCCTCATCTCGTGCTCTACTCGATTTCTTCACGAGCGGCGAAAACGGAGCGGAACATTTTATTAATTATTACTCGTATCTGTCCGGAGAGCTATTTTCGACTGGTCTTTGAAACACCATCTAAAAAAACAGTCGTGTCAGGAAAAATAATAAATTTGTGACTCGAAGAGACATTTCACTGAGAGATTTTATCTAAAAATGTGAGGTAAATAGCGTGGATCACTTTGGCTCCGAAAGTTCCCACGTAATTGTCACCGTCAGCCGGTGCTAGAGAACGAAATATGAAAAATAATAAAAAAATATACAAAAATGAAAACGAAAGCGAAAAGTTAATTAAGGCCGTAGGCAGGATCAAATTGGGCTGCTCCTGTGGAAACAATTTCGTCACCCTCGCCGTCGGGTCCGCTGTACAATCGGCTATTCTCACGCTCACAAGAGCCCGAAGCGTATCCGTGCACCGTTCCGACACGGCGGTAAACATAAAATAAAGAGTGACGAGCTCGATAGTGAAACATTTTTTTTTTTTTTTGTAATAAAGGAAGAGCCTGAAACGATAGAGAACCAGGTTGGTGGACGATGAGAAACGATAACGGCGGCGAAGGGGGGGGGGTGAAAAAACCGCAGCGTCATTATCGCGTTACGCCCAAACGATCGCTCGGAATGCTCGGGCCTCGAAACTTTGCCGTAGCGTCGAGAGAGAGAGAGAGAGAGAGAGAGAGCGAAAGGCCGTTTACCCCTGCCACACTGCAGAAAACCGGCAAGGAGCACGTAGCGATGAGGCGCTCGCAAAAAAAACATTGAGAATCGATTAGTGGTTGGAGATGAAAAAAAAAAAAAAAATGTAGGGAATATATCTTGGTCCCTCACAGAATTGGGAGAGTCCGAATGCCGATCGCACAAGCTCCATCGCCCGTTTCCCCCGGTTTGAGAGCTCGAGATCGAACGATTCTCGGCGCCGATCGGCATCGATCTCGATTTGAATTCGCGCTCGAGTCAAAACATATTCTGTAATCCAATATTCTCACGCGATACTCGACGCGGTCGTCTTTCAGACTGAACGAGACAAGAGTGCACCGTCTCGCGGTAACGATGATTAAATTTGAGGTCGATCGAGCCGAGACCGCGCATGCGCGCTCCGGATACCTCGCGAAACCTTACGCACGTTTTTTCCTCGTCACGATCGGTTCTCCTCCGGGCTTGGCCGTTTATTATAACGTAAAATCTGTACAGTACATAAAAAAAAAAAAAGTTGACTCGTACACTGTGTTTTGATAATGGCAGGTTTTACTGTATCTACAGGCGGTAAGAAAATTGTTGCGCATAACCGTGTAACCGATCGACGATCGATGCCTTCCTTTTCCGGTACTGAGGGAGTCGGCCTTTTTTTTTTCGAGGAAAAAAATAAATTATAAAACGCGTGTACATACGATGAGCGTGAGTGAAGGAGTGGGTTTAAGGGGGAGGGAAAAAAAAAAGATGAAATCATTATTCCGTAGCAATCCGTGGGGCTGAACGGGCTGCCACGGTGGTCCCGATGGACTCCCCGGTCTCAGGGGGCTTTGGTGTTATCCACCTGCACCGACGAGAGAGCGAGGGGGAAAGAGAGAAAGAGAGAGAGTGGTATCTGAGCAGCGCACCGGCGAGACCGTTTAATCGTAACGCTAATGACCTTCCACGGTACGTTGACTAGGTGGCGAGGACTGGTGGTCGAGACTGGCGACCACGATATATACCACTGTGATGCACTCACCGTCATGCGGTGAAACGAGAGCGGCTGCTCGTCTGTAATGTGCAGTGATATGCAGATTTTTTTTTAAACCGATTCACTTAAAATATCGTTAATGCGCAGGCGGTATGTATTTCAAATGTCGCGATTTTAAATTCATCCGTTTCGAGCTTGGTATTGCTGTCGATATTGCTATCGGCATTACAATCGGTATTGCAATCAGTATTGCTATCCGTGTTGCTATCGGTATTGCGATCAGTATTGGTAACTGTGTTGCTATCGGTATTGCAATCAGTATTGGTAACTGTGTTGCTATCGGTATTGCGATCAGTATTGGTAACTGTGTTGCTATCGGTATCGCTATCAGTATTGGTAACTGTGTTGCTATCGGTATTGCTATCTGTGTTGCTATCGGTATTGCTATCTGTGTTGCTATCGGTCTTGGTGTCGGTAATACTATCTGTGTTGCTCTCAGTTTTGCTGTCGGTATTGCTTCTGGTATATTTTTCCGCTTTTTTAAAAATCACATTCCCAAACTGGCGAAAGTGCGTGAGAATTTACAGTCGCAGATCAATGATTACGTAGTAAATTGCCGCGTCAGCCGGGCCAGTTCGCACGACCTTGCGATCGAGTCGGGAAAGGCCGGAGAAAGAACGGATCTAGCTGCCGGATTAATTGAGTGACTAATTAATTAATCAATTAAGAGAACAATTGGCTGACGGTTCGTCACGCTTGTGAATCAGGGATAGAACTATCCAAACAACATAGCCTTTTGTTTATTCCAAACCCAATTAATGAATTAATTTTCAACGTAGCCATTGCATCGATGGCTTTTTTTTTACCGTTACAATTATTGTTCAACACGATTGCTTTTTTTATAATAATCCTTACGATAAAAATGTTGTCTCGTTTCAGACGTATCGGTCGATGCGGCCGACTCCCTTCTGGGCTATGACCCGCAGTTCATGGAACGCTGCTACTTCCCGGCCGAATTCCAGGGCGAGTTTCTGATGCAGGTGAGCGGAAGAGGCGCCAGAGGTTCGACCAACACCGGGGAGCTCATTCAGTACTCCACCGTGAACATCACGTACGACTCCATACCCGTGTGGGGATACTGCTATAGGCGCTTCGGCGATAACGTTCTTCTCGTCGACAAGTAAGTTCGATGATCCGACACCCACACCTTTGTCATTTCATTTTTTATATATATTTTTCATTACACATATAATTTCCTACGCCGAACTGTTTTCTTCAATCAATGCATATTATTCATTTATTTATGTATGGCTTTTTATTTTTATTTTTATTTTCCGCTACTGTAGTCGATGCGATAAATTGTCCAATGTCGCGACGACTTCGTTAGACCGTTTCGCAGGTGAAATAAAACGCGTAATTTTTACCTGCGAAACGTTGAAACGGCCGAACGCACCCGTCGTGATATTGGATGAGTGTTTCGAAATGTTTCACACTACATCGAGAAATAACATTTAAGCAATTGAATTTACATACTGATTTCTTACCGACTCGGATTCTTCGTTCGCAGCTTCTTATTATCGTGATCCATCGTGCTCGCGACGTCCGGCGTCTGAGGCGCGTCTAAGCCGGGAATAGATCTCGTTCCAGACGTCGTCGGGACGAGGAACTCGGTACGGGAGCGAAAAGGGAGCACGCTCGGTTGCAAAGTTCCCCCCCAGCTGCAACAGCTCGTTTCAGAGCTCCGCGAATCCTTGGTCACGTTTCTTAGGCGCTCTTCTCATTAAATCATTAAAATTTCTCGGTCGGCTATGGAAATTCGAGTACGAATTACCGGGCAAAGACGAAATTGAGTCAGGAGCGAAACGCGGCGCCCGCGTCCCGTTGAATCGTCGCAGTATATCACGTCGGGGATGGAAACTTTTACGAGGAAACGCGAAAGACGACGCGAGACTGTTCGCGAGGGTGGCCGCGGGACTCGTCTTTATCCAGCCTTTAAACATACAAACGCACCAAACGCATTCCTGAAGTGTCGCCGCGCGGGCATTACGAATTTCGCCGAGCCGAGAGACATTCGGGGGTTTCTCGTTCTTTTGTCCCACTTCGCGCTAAAAGCACCGTAACTCATCGACCGAAATATATATATATATATATATATATATATATAATACATTAAATTAATAACGCCAGTTGCGAGGATTTGTTGTTCCTCTTTTCACCAAAAAAATTATAATTGCAATATTCGTGATCGAACAAATCTTCATCGATCAACGAATCTCTAATATCAACACGATATTATTATTTGGACCGATGAAACCGTATCGCAAAGGTTCTTACGATATTCGAGCTGTAATATAAAAAAAAAAATGAATTTTAAAAAGCGCAATTTTTTCATCGGATTTCCTTCGACCGACAGAATTATTTGTACCGGAAAAAAGGTCGTTAATTCGATGATTTTCCCAAGAAACTCTTATCATCAAGAGTCTTATAGTTTGCCATTTATTTGTTCGGGGGAGATAAATGTCTCGATAAAAATCTCGTGCGTTGTCTCGCCGGAGATTCAGGGACCGGCACGGGGAGGAGGGAATTCCAAATAGCCGTAACCGTGTCGCGCATTTGGCCGTCTCTGGACCCGCGCAGCTTCACGAATACGAAGAAGAGCTGGTTACACGACAGGACACACCTTAGAATTCCCGGTGACTCGCGGGAACCGCCCGCGGGATTAGTCCTTTTTGGACATTGGATTGTTGGGAGTTTAGACCCGAACGGATTGTACAAGCTGACTCTTTTTTTTTTTTTTTTTTTTTTATTCTTCCATATATACATAGAGACTACACATGTGTATGTGCGTATGGCTTGGTTGTTCTTTCATTCTACATCCATCGGTGTAGTTTCTACTCTGGCAATCGAGACGCTGGGAACGATCGAAAGGATCTCCGAGAAGTGAGAGAGGAATAACGAAGGCGCGAGTCGGAAACGAAGAGAGAAAACATAAATATATATATATCTATATCTGTATATATGTATATGGCCGGTGTGGGTGTCGTCCGAGCAAGAATGCATAAATTGGCATCCACGCACGCCCCTGCGCGTGTGCCCGTGCCGATATACAACCCGGCTACACCGTGATTCACGTTGAATCGTTAACGAGCTACCGGTCAGGCGTTCACGAGCCTCAGGAATCCGTGCTAAAGCCACTCCGCAGGTATAAATAACAGTTTCAGAAAATTCACCATCAATAAGAAGAGAAGGGAAAAGAAAAAAAAAAGTCACCGATTTTTGTCCGGGAATGGTAATCGATCGATCGATCGCATGTTATCGATCGGTAAGAATTTTTTAAATCTAATTCCGGATCGGCGAATCTTATCGGAAGTCAGCTTGAATTTTTTTTATTAAAACATTTTTTTAGGAGCTTTATTTTTTTCTTTTGTAATTGGAAGATGCGATAGTTTGTGAGCGAAGCTGTAGACTCGACGAGGGCCTTTGAGAAGGCGCATCGGGAAATGAAAAAACGTTGAGAATAGCCACGCTGAATATACAAGCTCGGGCTGGTGTGAGAGCGAGAGAGGAACGAGAGGTATCGCACGTGGGATCGCATGTGAGAGCGCGAGACAGACCGGCCAACCCCTTTCGACGATCGGAGGATGGAACGGCGAACGGATATCTTCCTTTTTCCGCTGCATACCAACTTCCATTAATCTTTCTCGCGGGAGGCTCCGCTACGATGTCTAGGCGCATTGGCTTGCAATACGGCAGACCGGGGCACGAGTATATTATACGAAGAGCCGTGTGTTCTCGGCTGCGAATATTTCCGAGAGAATGAAACGACAGTTTCGACCAAATTCATTCGTCGTTCTCGCGTTTTTCATTTCATTGCTGAAGTGTAACTAGCCAAAGATAGCTAAATTTAAATATCGACAACACAATTTTTTCGATGCTTGAAATATTCATAATTCAATAAATTCATAATATTCATAATTCAATTTTAAAAAGTCTTTATTACCAGAAAGTTATTTATTTTTTTTTTTTTTTTTTTTGATGATGAAACTACTTCGCGGAGCTTGGAATTTGAGCTCGGAGATCTGAAAATTATATTGGGAACGTAAAATTTCCTCATCGATGAGGGGTTCCGTCTACAAAATTACTGAACCATAACAATCATTGGTAATTTTATTATTTGTCCATGAAAGTTTTATGATCGAAGTAATGAAACAAAATCAATGAAACTTTCAGCGTCAATATCTTAAATACCATCGATATCTTCGTTTGAATGTGCCGAGGGACGATCGCGACCTCCTGTCGTTAACGCGTAGGTGGCTCTTTGCGGATTTAATGTTCTCGTTAATGTTTACGTAATCGACGAATTACGAGCATTATAGTCTGATCCGGTGTCTTATACGGCTAGCGAATAAGTTTACAAACCGTGACGAAATTATTGGGACTTTCTGTCATACCTTCCGGATGTAGACATTATTATTTGCCATACTTTTCGTACAGGCAATACGCATACTTTCCACTTTTGTGCATATATATACCGTATAAAGGGTCATAAAAGCTTTTAATATTTTCAATATTTTCAATATTTTCAATATTTTCAATATTTTCAATATTTTCAATATTTTCAATATTTTCAATATTTTCAATATTTTCAATATTTTCAATATTTTCAATATTTTCAATATTTTCAATATTTTCAATATTTTCAATATTTTCAATATTTTCAATATTTTCCATATTTTCAATGTATTACGAAACATTACAGACGGAGAATTTATCAATGGCTCAATATCGTAAGAGCATGCGAGCTATTTACGATCACAGCCTGTATGGCCTTCCGGTATTGAACGATCGCCATGCGAGAGCGACTGATTAATTATCCATATGCACACAAGCCAGTGCGTACCGCGGTCGTGAATCAATGCTGGAAGATCGAGGCCAAGGGTTCGTATCAGGAGCACGGCACAAACCGCTGCCTCCCTGATGAGCAACGAATGGGCTCTACTCAAGTAAAGAAAGAAGACGAAAGAAGAAGAAGAAGAAGAAGAAGAAGAAGAAAAAAAAAAGGATCGTGGAAGAAGTGTGTTATTAAGTCTCGTGTAATTTCGTTTCAGGTACGCCGAAGGGGAATGCATAAGGTGCTTCCGGTTGAAGCGAAGGTCACGCAACATCATCGAGGTATTCTCGGAAAATCTCAACAGGTGCTACACCGACGAATCTGCTGCGGTTGCATCGTGCGACACTCTCAACTCGACGTCGATTCTCTATCGTGAGTAAAAAATATATATAAATACATAAGTGGTTTTTTAGTCTGAGTGGTTTTTTAGACGCGCGACAGCGCGTCGGCTCTTCGCGCAGCCGATAACGAAGGGAACTCAAAGAACAATCAATATCAACGTCGTTACTCTGACGTTGTCTTGCGCCATGACCGAGCATTCGCCAAACCGTCGAGTATCTTTACTTCCCTTTTTTTTTCTTAATTAACGTTTAATTGCCAGCAGGATGTAATGGAACTTGCGCAACGTCGTGCTAGGAGCCAGGCATGGTTTGCCTGCGAGATTAATCTATGAACTAATTGGTATATGTGTGCGTGGACAATATAAACGTCTCACGGGCGGATATATATATATATATATATATATAGCGGGCCCATTCGTCCTTCCCTTGTAAAGAAACGCGTCACGCACGCGCTTCTATCGCACGGCCGTCGCGTCTTTCTCACCGTACGCATCAATTAAAATGCCTGCGTGCCTCGCTCGACCATTTGCATAATCGCGAAGCGCCCCGGAGTTCCTCTCCGACGCACCGCTAGTTCTATATCTACGAGAGGTTAAACTGTAACGCGAATCATCGATCGTTACTTGGAGTGCGAAAGAACCGTTACCATTATCGGTCATGCAACAGTCGCTGCTGAGCAGTTCGAACGCCAGTGTAAACTCCAGTTTACGGTGATGTCCGTAATCCACTTGCGTTTGCGGCCAACACTTTCATGGCAGCATTTGTCCAACGAGTCGCCAGAATATTAGCAGCGTTTGGCGACAAAATTGCGGCACGTGCGACTCCGTTTGCCCATGTGTCTGCCAACATTCGATGTCGAAAACTCTTGATATCTCATTGCCAGCAAATTGTTGGATCCTTCGTACCAATATGCTGCAATCTCGTACTTGAAACTATTGTTGCAACATTCCGACTCTCGGATCCTAAACGAAGATCGCGCTGAGAGACCGAGGTGGAGAAAAATGTCTCCCATCGATGACTTTTTTTTTGTCAGTCGGACCGGAAAACATTGAGGATCGTGGCATGCGATGCGCAGACGACATGCGTCCGTTGCAGGAAAATTTAGAGTCTAGACTCTTATGATTCCACGTACACATTCACAGCAAATCCAGAGACTTCAATTTTACGTGCTGCAAAGGCGAGAGCTTTCCTTTGCTGCAGCAACTTTATCCACTCAAGTATTCGTTAGTCCATTACTTTTCACCTAACTGTTCTATAGTCTTCGTCATCAACAAAAAAGTTTGGAGCGTCCGAAAAGCAGCCTCCTAGCATGAACAAATGATTTATTCTACTATCCAATTTCATACGAGATTAACTTATTAGATTCCGGTGTTTATTTATTCAAGCCCTCGACACCAAACTGCCGAGGAACGTTAATTCCTCGAGCTCGAGGAGGGCCAATTTTTATCACGCGGCTTCTGCTAAAACGGCGAGAGGAGCCTCGTGAAGAGCGTGAGCGTTCAATGGACCACCAACGCTCTCGGGCTTCCTACTACGGGGGTTCCCGAGCGTGGCCGTAGGTCGATCAGACGCTCCCCATTCACCGCCGACACCGTGGCTCGCGCTTCCTCCGCATCCTCGTTCTTTTCAAAGGAAGCTTTTTTTTTTCTCTCCTCCGTCTCTCTCCGGTCTTTCTTTTTTTTTCCTCCTCAATCTCTCCTCCCATTTGCTCCGACCGCGAGCACCGAGTTCTGTCGCCGAGCGTGGAAGAACCACAGAACGCCCGAGCATTCTCCGGAGGCGTGGGAGTGGCCCGGTGAGAGAGTTTCACTCGCCGGGGGTTCCCCGTCTTCTCGCGATCTCCCGCAGCATGAAATTCTCTCCGTAAGCTCCGGCATCGACTATTTATCGGCTACGGGATAAATTTAACAGCCGATTCTTCGACACTCCTGCTTTATGGTAATCGCTCCAAAGGGCGAGGGGATGATTTTTCGTTAAATTCGATCCCCCGAGTCGAGCCCGGACAGATCTCAGATAAACGCGACAACGTGCACACGAGTCTCACGCGAGATCTGCATATATGAATACATATTTATTGACTTCCCAAGCGGCCCGGGAAGTGCCTTCGCGGTTGAAAAAACAACGTTGCTTCCAGAGCTCGGATGGTATTTCAAGTACTCGATGTATGTTTCAAATACGTATCTTAGGTACTCCGATACTTTTCCGGTATTACAAATATTTGTCGAGGCCGATTACTTATCGACGTCGACAAATGTTGAATATTAAAAAATCGAAATGTTAAATACTTTTGCGTATACTTTATATTAGGGCTCATCTATCAACCATGAATCCACGGACCATGAATCCACGGACCATGAACCTACCCTTTCTTTTATGCAAAACTATCCATCAAGCAATACAGCTTTATTGACTGGTACGAGGCCTTTTAGAAAGTACTCGAACGAAATATTATCCTGATAAAGGTGTTTTAAGCATAAAATGTATTTTACGTTTTCGAATAGTACACATAGTATTTTGTATTTTGAGTATTGTCGAGTGTATCGCCCAGCTCTGAATGCTTCTCTTCATGCATGGTAGGCTTTCATGACCGAACGCCGATTGCGAATCAAAGGCGCCCGAACGACACACCTCAAGATCCGAACTGCCTCCTTCAGATTCTCAGTCTCCGATGAAATCACTGACTCACTTCAATCAACGTGTATTTACGTTTTAAATTTCTAACCGTGACGCAACGTCTCCGGATGACGCGGATTCCGCGAGACCTTACTCGGCATCGCTCCTCGAAAAATATTATGCCTTCTCCAGTTTCTCTTTTACTGCTCTCCCTCCGCCGATGCAGCCTCTTGTTCGGGACGAACTGAAACCGCCTCCCGCAATGACTCGTTCGAACTCGTACGGACCAGTCACAGCCGCTAAGTAGAGGCCATTCGATACACGTATATCTGCCTGGTTGCTCGGTGAAAGACGAAATAGCGCGGCTGACAAAGCTCATGGTAGCGAGAGCGAACACGGTTTCTAACGTTGCCAATGTAGCCCGTTGTGGGTCGAAGCAATAGGCGGTGGAATCCGGAGTGCGAGACAATACACGGGTCCGAGAGGGGATCAATGAAGCGAGGAAAAGCTGAAAGAACCTCCGGGACAGGTAGCCGTCGTTCCTTCTCGGCCAGCACCGTGGCGCGCCGTTGTAGTAAAGATGAATGAGAACTGTCCGCCGGCTCTCCCCGTCCGATAGCCGACGAAGATGTGCTGGCTCCGCTACCTGTCGAATAACAACCTTGTCCGTAACCAAACGAAATCGCTCTTTCCCGTTCCTTTTTTTCTTCCCTTTTTTTTTCCTCGTTCTCTTCCTCCTCGACGACGTCCGGTGTCGAAGACGTCGTCGGGGGGGGGGGGGGGT
Source organism: Listrodromus nycthemerus (assembly GCA_963978505.1). Taxonomy (NCBI): domain Eukaryota; kingdom Metazoa; phylum Arthropoda; class Insecta; order Hymenoptera; family Ichneumonidae; genus Listrodromus; species Listrodromus nycthemerus. The sequence continues at coordinate 10,155,298 of OZ021686.1, read as the reverse complement.
CGATTCTTTCCGACGGAGCTCCTCCGCATTCCTCTCTTCCGTCTCCCTCCGATTTTTCCACGTTTCCACTGAGCTCTTCCTCGTTAGGGACAGCGACGATGACAAAACAGGATTATCCTCTTTGAAATATTTATCGTCGGATACTGAATCGGGTGCGCATTATGTTCGCGATATTAGGGCCGGGTTTCTGGTGTTTGACTGAGGGAATTGGATCGAGGAGAAACGTGACCGAGGTACGTTGTGTGCAGACCCCGAGGAAAGATTTGCTTGTTACAAATCACATTTATCTCGGACAAATAAACATATCTTCTTTGTATATTTGCCTACCGAAGAATTGTTTGCGTCGAGCACAACTATTTATTTATCTTACCCGATGTATTTATTTGCATCCTATGCGATATTTTAGTGGAAATGCATTATTTAGTTGCAGTAATTTTCCTTTCATTAAATGAAGTATTATTTTGTTTGTATAATGTTTATGTATAATGTTACCGGAGATCTTTAAAAGTTGTAATACGTCGAACCAACTACAGCCAGGATGTGTTATATTGTCTAACCATCCTAATTACATATCGCTAAGGTTGTTATGTAAACAAATTTTTATACTTGACCCGGTAACAGATCATTCAATTTTGTTTACTTCTTAAATGCATATTCCCATATTTGCACGATGCATATTCCCGAATATAAAATATATCTATTCTTGGTGAATTATTATACGATTCGAGCATGTATATTAATAGTTTAGCAATCCGCGGAGATGTTGGGAAGTTGAATCTGGATAAATTTTTTTATTCTTTTATTACCTAGGCACAATGAAAAAATCTCTATTTTTACTCCCAATCGAGATTTCATTAAATTCCTTTATTACATTAAGATTGGTGTCGGATAATCGAGGAGCTACCCTTCGGTAAGGGCAAGGCGAGCCAATCGCGGTAAATTTTTTTTCGGGACTTCGATGCCTCACCAACGTACTTGTAAGGTGAATACTAGGACGGTGAGATACAGCGTACGAATATCGATGTCGCACGAGCGAGGAAAAACCAAAGGGAGTGTCTCAAATTTCTGTTGGGCGAGAGTCGAGAGAGTGGCGACGGAAAGAGGAAGCCCACCTGGGAACCGGAGAACGAATCCATCGAAGAATCCCACAAAAATGTGTTTCTAGAGCCCCTCGCATATCTACGCTCGTGGTTGTTCTTCAGCACGGTAAAACGAGAAGAGAATCGAGAGGAAGAAATGATGTGGCTGGATCGCAGTGAAGGAGAAAAAGGGGGCAGAACTACGCGCTGTGAATCAAAAGCAACGTGTAGAACGCTGTGAGGGAGAGAGTCGTAGCTTTGGAAATTGGGGACCCTTTCACGAAACAAAACAAAAAATGGTGTGTAGTTTCAGCTACTTCCTGCCTGGGGCTGCGACGGAGAACGAGGGAGAGAATCCTTTCTTCATCGTCCGTTTCTTCGGCCACTAACGATAACGTCAGTTCCAGTCGTCATATTAATTTATTGAGTCGCCGCCGAACCTGTTTTTAACTCCGTTGCTTCCTCGCATTGGTATTTATCCCATCGACGTGCACCTATTTAATTATTGGAGAATTAAAAAAAAAAAAAGAAAAAAGCAAAACGATGAAAAATATACGAAAAGAAATATTGGCTCGTGGCGTGCCAATGAAATTCAGTTTAATTTTAATGCTACCATTAATTCTGACAATTCCATATCATATCAAAACGAAGGCGATAACATCGACAAATACTCTCAAGGTAAGATGTTTTCGTTTGAATCCAGCGAGAAACTGTAAGAATCGAGAGAAAAATCAAAGTAGCAAATCTTTTTCTCTAGCAGCCCGGAAGCCAATTTTACTTGGTTAAAAAAAAATGTATTTTTCAGTGATGATCGAATATAAAATTAGGAACGCGAATGGATTTTAAGTACAAAAGTATGAGAATTGTACTGAGATAAAAATGGTTCGTGGTGAAAAGATGTCTCATCTTGCGGTTTTATTGCCAGCATTAGGAACTCCGTCAAGCCAGTCCTGAACTTCATTGGAGCAGAACACACTTTTTCCCATCCTTCGACACACACAAACACACACGTATGAATCGAAACGCTATGGGAACTCGGATGATTAATAGCGGCGCCTGTTCTTACCTGGTGCTCCGGCCCTTCCTGCCTCCACCTAATTCTTGCGTGCAGTTCACCAGCACTGTGTACACAATCGAATCGTGCGTGGAACCTGCACGGGGAAGCCAGCAACACAACCGAGTTCTCTTGTAGTTCAGACGGCAGTAGATTAGCCGCCACCTCGCATGTTTCCCTGCGTCCCTGCCGTTTTATTCGTTCGGGAGAAACAGGACGTGATTCAACTCGGTCACGTACCGGCATTCTTCTTCGCGATATGGCTAGAGCTGTGCCACAGAATTCTTCAGATCCGTTCCACTGAGAATGACGAAGGGCAAAGGAGAAGGAATGAAAAGAGTGCGCTAAGAAAAAAACTGCAAATTGTCCACCTCAGAAATCCCGACTTGGTTTATTTATTTTTTAAAGCCTAGTGCCGTGCAGGAAATTCGCAGAGAATCGTACAAAAAGAGTGAGGGATAGAGCGACTTGGGTGAAAAATATAGACACGTTTATGCCATGGCGAATTTTTCAATGACGCTATTAATGCTATTTATCATTTAAAAAATGCTATCGGAGAGGAAAAGAATAGCTCGCTGCAGAAAAAAAAAACATTAAGTTGTCCGCTTTATGAATCCCGACTTGGGTTATTTATTTTTTATAGTGCAGTGGAAATCCTCGGAGCAGCGTGTAAGTAAAGCGAGTAATGGAGCGATCCGGGGAAAAAAAATGCATGGCTATGGAATGACGATTTTTTCAATGACGCTGTAAACTTTATTCGATGTTTTAAAAAAATGTATATCGTACAGGTTTTATATTAAAAAAAAAATCTATTTTTCGCAGTTAGTTTTGTGATAATCCAAATATGCGTTTATTCAACTGCTCGCAGGCACGATGGAGATCGGCGGTGTCGCTATTAGGAACGAGTTCTGTCCGATTGCTGGACGCTACCACTTCAAGTACAACATAAACGACGGCTCCGAGGAGAAGATCGAGTGCAACACGTTCTCCTCGGACTTCGACAATTGCCCGGACGGTTCGATACTGAGACTGCAGTTCAAGCGATGCTCCTTCGAAAGTCACGGTAGGCTGGATTTTGCGAGTGATAAACGGGATGGTGGAGAGGATAGAACACGAACTTCGCCGGATATGAGTGAGCATCGCTCGTATTTGCTCGTTTTCCGTGTCACGTTTTTTTCTTTCTCTCCGTTTCTTTCATTGCCACATACCTTGTATCGGCGTAAAGCATTATTAGCGGCTAACATCAAACAGCTGTTTAAATTTTCTTTTTTCTTTTTTTTTTTTTAATTCTCTCTGGCCTTTCATTCACACTAAAAATTTAATTGGACTGCGATCGATCGATCACAGGATGCGCTTTTCTCGCTGTCGATCATACACGATTCCGAGCCTTGCGTAATTGGATCCCGATCTCGCTTATGCATATGCATGTCCGGCGTTTCTGCAGCATCGTTCCATCGCATCCCATAACTCGCCAGCGGTAATCTCCGATACGTTCGAATTTTCTTTTCTTTTTTTTTTTTTTTAATCGTCTATTTTCGTTTTATTTTTTCTCCATTTTTAAATTATTCATCGAAGCCTGCTCTTACTCTCGCCGCGCCTGTCCGTCTGTACCGAAGACGCTATTAGTTGTTGTTTTGTCATTTTATTTTTCATTTATTAGATCTCGGCACCTTGCCGCGAAGCCGGTCTGATTTTATTTTATTTTTAGGTTTTTTTTTTTTTACTCGCGATAGGATTGCACGTCGCCGCTTTACAGTTCAGTGTCCCTTCCTTTGCTACCGTACAACATTCCTGCTCGTAGCCTCGTTCGTTTAAGACGTATCGGTGTTGACCGCGGTGCTTCGATTAAACGCGAATCTGCATAACGAGGGAAAACGAAGTGAGTTGGAACTCGACAATGTACTTTATACTTATTTTTATTTTTTATTTTGTTTCATCTACCTGGAAGACATCACTTTCAATTGCCTGGGAAGCTGGCCCGGTGGACCCGACGGATCGAGGTACATCGCCCTTCTCGATACCAGGGAAGGCGGAGAACGCAGACCACAGTATCGATGCGGTGTACGTCTCTAAATTTGTTTTAGTCTATACTTCAAGAGTCGATAGAAACTTATTATAACGAGCTATGCTATCAAGAAAACTGTAAGTTCAATATATCATGCTGGAAGTTTTTATGCAATAACTGGTACATTAGATTCAATGTACAACAATGAAGAAATAAATGGATGTACCTTTGCAGTTGAAACTATTGTGAATTAACGGAATTAAGGTACATTTATATTAAAATTGAAGTAAATTATGAAGAGTTAAATATTTCTGAAGCTTTTAATATACTGTACGATAACTTTTCTTCACAATGATATATGACATTTTATATCGTATATAAAATTTCGTACATTATTATTCAAAGTTTCTACTTGATTTTATATTATAGAAGTTTCACGCGTGAGAACTTCCAGTACCAGTGAATCAAATTTCATAAGGATTTTCTTCGGTGTACGACGCTGCAAGCAAAAAAAAAGTCGTTTTTTTTTCTATATTCCGCGCATCGTTAGAAACTTGTTACGCCTAAATAGCTCGAATAAGGTGAAAGAGAATGGATATATATATTTTTCAACGAAATGTAACAAGTGTTTATTTTTTCAACAGTTATATCACTCGGACACAAAAAAGGGCAAAACCTATTTGGCGTTCAGCAGTGATTCGAGCTGTACGCAGAACCTCGAGAACTCGACGAGCGGCTACGAGACTCTTATACTCAGCAAAGCTACCAATCAGAAGAGAACACCCAATTACGTGACCACTCATGTAGCATCGTTAGTACTCATTTAATCTTACCTGAAGTCTTTTCGAATTGCGCCTTCTCCACTGCCATTGTTCAATTTTTGCGTAGATATCCGAAATGGGCGCAGGGTGAGTGGGAAGAATCGTTGATCATCAATGGCACGATGACCTTCAATGATCTCAATGGATATCACAGCTACACATTTGTAACTGTGGACTCGAACGACGAGACGGGACGTTTCGTGGTTTACTCCAAGGATCACTGGTAAAAATCATTTAATAAAATCATTTTATTTATATTATTATACTTCTTTCATATATTTTATCTTATTTATGCTCGAGTTTAATTTTGTTTTATTGTGGTGCAGTTTAATTGTACTTCGTTCTTGAACTTTCTGTTACAACATTTTTTCGACACCCATCATTGTATTTTTTCCCAGGACCTGAACAACTAATAATTATCATTCTCTCGTAATTTTCAATTAATTTCTGTCAATAAATACTCTTTAATCTTTGTTGCAGCGAGCAAGAAGCCTATGTGTGCCTCATGATGAGACAGAGAAGTGAAAACGTCCTGGAATTCAAGATCGGTACGTTCGATGAAAATGAACAAACTGTTGCACCTTCGCGTCGACACAATTTCAGGCTGAATATAATCGACGTGCGTTTCGTTGTTTAGGAACGGTTTCCAGTCCGGTGTATCAGAGCGACTTGTGCGACGATCAGAACTTGGATAAATCCGACTGGATGACACAAGCTCGTAAGTAAACCAGAAAAAAACGTATCGATCCCCATCTGAATAATTTATGCGATTGGAATGTTAATCGAAACTTGTGTGGCGATAGGATTGGAGCGTTTGGTCGAAAGTCCGTGTCCGATAACCGGCAACTACATGGGAAGGATAACCGATTTGCCCGGTACGTGTGCCGAATTGAGCAGCAACTGCAACACGCGAGAGATAATGTACTACAAGGTGACGGACTGCGAATCCGGCGAATTATACGAAGGTAGAATATTCAATTGGCCAACACGGTAGTCTGCACGTTTGACAATAAAGAAATCATGTAATGTGTTTTTTTTATCTTTTGTTTTCGGCTGGTTCAGAACGAACGTATCTGTGCCTGGGACAATGGGAGGAGAACGGCGTTATGTACACTTACACGATGAGAAACGACACCAGCACGAACGAGTGTTTCGTCGGTCTGATAGTCAACGACGAGGAGATTTACATCAAAGAAGCTGGAGATCATTGTCTAAGAAACATTGATCCTCAGAAGGAAGGAATGCGTCTCTATAAGAAAGGTAATTTTTTATTAGGAACGATACGATATTTGAAATTTTCTATTTACCGTGGAATTGTACAAGGTCGCCAAATTGATTTCGTAATAACGCTGTCGATTAATTAATTGCAGGCCAATGTTACGGAAACTCACCGAGTCCCGCACCCACGCCTATCAAACCAATTCCTCATGATCCGATAATGAGAATCACGTCAACGCCGCGCTCGAGACTTGCAGGTACTTTAACTCTGTTCACAATGGAAGTTCCAATTGATTGAATTGATTTATCATCGTTATTTGATTTTAGCTGGCAAAAAGAAGACTCCACCGAGTCACTCGTCATCCAGCTCATCACGAAAAACAAACCGACTACTCGACAGTGTAATTTTATTGACAATCACTGCTGCCTTCGTCAAGACAATCGGCTCGAACCACCTCGACTAAGGACTCGACTGTTGTCTTCCGCGATACATAAAATACCTATATTTGTCGACTAGAGAATGAATATTTATATTTTGATATAAGCAATTAATCTACCAACCGTGAGTCTTCGGGAGAGGGAGGGATAAAAATATGGATATCACGAGACGGCATTGTAGAAATTGTAGAAACTTATATATTCTGATACGATTTTTCTCTTACAAGATTTATACAGATAAGGATCAATAGCGTAATGCGAAGATCCTTCATACTCTCGGAGAATAATTTTTTTAAATCGTGCATTACGAAGGCCTACCTGTTCGGCCGCTGAGGAATGGTATTTTATACACAGTCACCGAGTCATTAATATTTATTTCGTTTAGGGTATATAGGACGCAGTTAAACGACGCTAGCTACTACGAATCTCTCAGATATTTGTACTGCCTTGTAAGATATAAGAAGTGTCGTAAAATATCGTATTTCCGTGGGTTTATGTTAATTGAAAAAAATAGTTTCAAACTTAGCGGGCGACTAATATCGTAATCAATTTTCAATTGACTATTCGCTGGTTTTATCGTCTAACTGGGGGATGCATTTTATTTTTGTCGAATCGTCGTGGATACCGTTATAGGATATCCATAGCGCGAAAGAATGTACAGAGCTTGAAATCGACTGTGAAAACAGTGACGACAGTTGAACTTGATCAATTTTTTTATTTCTTGTAACATCAACAGTCTCGACTTCACGTTGTTTTCAATAGTCACGTGTGTACATATATGTAAACTTGTTATTGTATACATTTTAGTTTATAGAAAGAAAAAAACATATTGTGATAGCCCCTCGTCGAGTGTAGGGGGGTTTGTCAGGTGCATTTATTTTTTCCATCTAAAACGTTGGATGACCAGATGCTACGATAAATAAAAATTGGTATGAAGGCTTCTTGGTGAAACAGGGAGTAATTCCGAACCGCATTATTACGAACAATTACGCTTCATTCATTACTATTGGTTCTTAAAGTCTTAGGCAATCGATAATTAACGAAACTTTAATTGTTTCAGGTTGATACAAGCTTACGGTAACGTACACGTTGATCAATGAATCGTTTGGAAGACTGCATTTCAAAAACTTCAAAAATTTCAAATATCTCCTGAACAAGATCACTGAGTAAATGTATTTTATGAAGCTTGTTTAAAAAAATTATTACAATCCTCTGTACAGTGGTTGTGTAACCCAAAATTGGAGGCTACAAAAACGCATTATTTTCTTGTCATCGGCGGTTAAGGTTACTCTATCAAGTAGGACCAAAAGATTACTCTATCAAATAGTCAATGGCCCTTCGAACCGAACAGTTTCGTAGGCATGTAGGAAAAAGCTGTATATAAAAGAACACGGTATGGTATCACAGCCGTTAATCCTGACGACGTAACAACCCTACGTTCTTATCGTAAAAACCTATAGTATCGTTTGATCCAAATAAAAACGGTATTGAAAGTCGAAAAGCTTGAGAGAGAGTATCAATAATTGGAATAACACTTAGACGAGGAGAGTTAATTTACAATATTTACATCACGTAAATTCTAGTTTGCTTCCGGCTACCTTGTGCCTTCTGCATGGCAACAATTGCTTCGCTGCTGAACACAAAAAGCAATGATATTCTCTTTTCATTGTATATGCTACCGAACGATGTGTCTCGTTATCTCGTTCACGTCAGCGCTTGACCTCATATTCAGGTAAACTCCGCGGGATCGGGCATCTGACAGAAGGGCGTTCCACATGGGATTTCTCTGTAATTTTACAACCATTTTTATAATTTTGTACGTGCCTTAAGGAGAATCGACTATTCAACGAAATCTAAGTGCATTTTGTAAGACCTAATTTTGATGTATGGTTTATTTTTAGTCCAATCCACAAGTTGCAAGCGATTCGAGACAGCTGTCATAAATTTTGTTTCAATCACGTTTGTGACTCCAACGAGATAGTTAATTCTCTTTAGTCATGTATAATTGATACACGCTAACGCTCACCTGAAACGCTGTGAAGTTACCGCAGAGTATCAAGGTGTGCTTAGCTCTCGTCAACGCGACACACAGCCTTTGTCGGTCCGCCAAAAATCCAATGCCGTTGCTTCTCACACAAGACATTATAATGATATCACGTTCCTGTCCTTGGAAACTATCGACGGTGTTCACCTCGTGAACGAATTTTCTTTTAGTCTTCTCCGGCAACATGGCGATACTAAAATGCATTAGAGAACATTTTCGATTCCGATTACTTCGGAAAAAGTACGTTTTTTCTCTATACCAAAGTATCGTTCCACTAACCGCTCTTTGATCTTTTTCGTAACGAGAGTCTTCTGATTGTTGTACGGTGTTATTATTCCTATTTTCACTTGTGGTAACGAATCGTTCAAACTTGAACGAGCCATCATCGTGTAAACGAGATTGGCCACGAAATTTGCTTCGTTAGTGTTGGTAAATTTGTCGATATCCTGAGTTGAATCAAGATTTATGACTTTGTAAAAATTGAACGGCAAATTTTGCAAATTGGCGGAATTCCTGATTGCTCCGGCATAGAAGTATCTGTTCGGCCAGAATGCCACCGGATAGGACATTCTGTACTGCGTGTCCAGGAGAATTATCGGACTGTTTTCCTGGCCTTCGAAGCAGGCTTGTATTCGACCAAAAAGCGATTGATCCAAGCCCAACTCTTTCGCTTTCTATCGAGAATGCGTATATGAGAGTTTTTTCTGAATGAATGCCGACAAAATCGTCGGTGAATGGGCGAAAAAAAAAAATTACTCACTTGCGAAAGCACCGTCGCCGGTAATTGATGGTTATCCCCGACGAGTACCAAAGTTTGAACACCCAGCATCAGCGGCACGAGAGTCTCCGCTTCCATACTCTGAGTCGCTTCGTCGACAATGCAGACCGATATCGTTGCTTCATTCCCACTGCGACAGTAAATTCCACTTATTAATTTTTTTATCCCAATTAAAAAAGATAAAATACTCGTAAATAAACATTTTTTTTGTACGTACGCGAATATTGATTGCATCGTATTCGTATAGCAAGACGAGAGGGTACATGCTATAACGTCCGCACATGCCAGCAGCGTGTTCTCCGAGGCTCTGTGCAGTTTTGCGGATTCCTTTGGATTCAAATGTTCAGCCTGTGCGTGCAAAAGATACATTCACAATTTATAAAAATTATATTCAGCTTTACATATCTTATGGAAGTGTTTACATACCGATCGACGATTCATTAGTAGATCGTACTTTGCTCGTACATCCGCGAGTTTTCTTTGTAGATGATTGTATCGCGAGCTACTCAGATTTCGACTATAGGCCAATTCCAGTTCCAGAGAATTTTTTCGAGCTTCGAAACTGCGTTTCTGTGCAGAAGAAAAATGTGTTTCGTTTGTCGCCAAATGAAAGTAAGAAAAAAACTTTTTTATTGTCGACATTGAACCGAAACCGCACCTCTTCTTCGACGCTTTCGGCGGAAAATGTCGGTGACATGTAACAATCGCTCGTCGTCTTGACGTTCTTTTTCGCCAATTCCGTTAGTGACACATCCTTCACCATTGGGTGCATGGTGTGCTCTCGACCGATACGCACCATGTTGAAACGATTTCCCTTCTCTGTAAAAAAAAAAAAGACGGAAAATCGTTGTTCACTCAAATATTAATTTGCAATTTCCACAATACCGACAGTGAACAAAAAAAAATCAATCTCACCAAACTTTCTTCGTATCTCCAGAAGTCTGATAACGATTTCGTCGATCGCTGCGTTCGATGGAGCGCACACCAATAGTCTGGTCGATTTCTTACGATTATTGTGACCGTAGAGTATCTGAGTTATTAGATTAACGATAACTTTCGATTTTCCAGTGCCGGGAGGCCCCTTAATGAGACATATCTTTGGGAGTTTCTGTTCGACTACCTCGGTTACTCTAACCACAGCCTCCACTTGTTTGGCGTTTAGATTATCCTGTCCGAAATAATAATTCCTCATAATCAACTTATCTGCTTTGATGAAAAAAAAAAACGAAAATTCACCTTCGTGGCTAGAGGGTAAGAGTCCAGATTCGTCGCAGGTGGCAATCGATAGTCCTCAATTGTCGGGTGAAGAATCATCTTCAGAAGAGGCGAATTGGGCAGATACTGAAGGGCCTGAATCATTCGTATGTTCGATCGAAGATACGAGATGGTTCCTAACCTGCTGACCTTGTTCGTCTGCATCTCGCAGGGATTGAGCGGTTTCGTCATGACCGTGTAAGTTAGCAACGTGTGCGGATCTTGTACGAAGTTTACTGCACGAAAAGATCGAAAAGTCAGACACTTTTTTCTTAAATAATTTTTAAGACAATTCGTTTATACTTACGCAAGTCACGATTAAACTGCGTGAATTCAGTCAATTCGGCTTGATGCATCTTCGTCACGTAACCGAATACCTTCCACCTCTGGAAGCCGCCGCCCTCCTTGGCTTTGATGGTCGATACGTATTCGAAGAATATCAAATCGCCGAAAACCGGATGCGCCTGAACTTGAAGCTGTTTCTTGTTGACAACGGTCTCAATCATCAGCGTCGTCACATGAAGATCCGTCGATGGAACCACTGTGCGAGTTACCGAGTAGTTTACTATAGAATACTTCATGCTACTCCTGCAAAAGTCAATGGAACAGACAAAAAATAATTAATGCAATTCGTTCTTCAAACAGCCGTGAGCTCGAGCAATCCCTAAGGGCACGTACTTTTGAATGACTTCTCCGTTGTCGTAATCCTTCGATATACCGTGCCACAGTTCGAGTGCCATCAGAGGTTCCGCAACTTCATAGTAAGCCTCGTACGATCCATACTTCGGGATCATTCGCGTGAGCTTTTTTTCGTCCACAATGGGCGGTAGTGTCCTCATAAGCTTTTGCTCCTGAAGAAAAAATATCGTGTCCGTGTTTACCACATTCAGAATCAAAGTAAATCAAAGCCCTGGAAATGTAATAATTTTTTCTTACCTTCAACCACACGGGATTCCATTGGAAGATCTTTAACAGGAATTCCTCCAACTTCGGGCCCGTCGTTCCGACTTTGTCGTTGTTTCTCGACTGATTTTTAATCGTCGACGGGGCATCCTTGAAATCGCATTTTTTCAATGCATTACCTGGATTTATTTCGAAATATTGAATCTTCGTGTTAAGATCGTCAAAGGATACTCGCTTCACAACCCGTGGTGTAGTCGCTTTCGATCGTCCGCTTTTTTTTAACAATGATTTCAGTTTTGCAGGTTTACCTGCTGTTATCCTCGGATCCCGCAAGGCTATCGTTGACTCTTTGTCATACAAAACATTATTGTTCACCTGTTGCCCAGCTACGGTCTTTGACTCCTCGAGAACTTTTGCCGTTCCGTTCTGCATCGTCGTGGCTCTCAGGGGATTTGTTGGAATTTTCGATTTATCCAAATTTCCATTATCATTCGATTCCATTATCAAACGAGCTCTTGCACTCGGCGACGAAATGTTCGTCGAATTCGTACCCTCTTCCGTGACCGCGCGATCTATCTCGGCGTTCTCTTTTCCCGGGTCCAGAGAATTCGCTCTCGCCCTCTTTCCGCTGGACGACTTCGTCCGGTCTGTCGGCAGAGTTTCCCCGTTCGTGATTGATTGTCTTTCGAAAGGAACCGACGAAACCTCACTCTCCACTGCTGTGCTCTCTTTGTAGAAGTTCTCCCAACGTACCGAAGGATCTTCGGCGTTCGCGGTCTTGTTTTTCCTAAAATTCGAAGTTTCGTCCTTCCTCCTCGAAACCTCCGAAACGTTGACCCTATCGTTTACGGAAGTTCGCTGATCATTCGCGGTTTCTTTGACACCTCCATTGTACCTATTGTTAACAGAGATTTGCTCAATATTCGCGAGTTCGTTGAGAAAACTCGCGCCTCTAGTGTCTACAGATATTCGCTCCACAATTGCGGTTTCTTTTGCAAATCCCTTGTCCCTATTGTTTACAGAGGTTGGCTCGATATTCGAATTTTCTTTAACACACGATCTCTCCCTATTTTCCGTAGAGGTTCGTTCAGTATTCGCGGTTTCCTTGCCGCACCGATTTACCAGCTCGGTGACGAGGAAATCGTTACGAGATCTTTCCGTGACCTTCGCCTTCGCTTTCGCAATCCTCTTCGCGGGGAGTTCATTCATTTCCGCTTGTTCCTTTTTCTTATCGGCGATTACTTTCAGTTTTTCCTTTCGTTCGGCGTTTCTCTCGTCTCTTTCCGCTCGAGTCATCGGGGTGGAGGAGGATGGCGTTTTGCGCAGCGGCAAAATCTCGGCCCATGGATTTTTTATTCGGCGGTGTCGCTGGTCCTTTATGTATCTCTTCTCCTCGATCTTCTTATGGGAAGACAATTCTTTTCTCTCCTTCACCGACAGTCTGTGCTGCGTTCGCAATGATGGCCTGTTGTCCTCCGTCACGTGGTCTTTCATCCCGCGCTGCTGAGGGCTGCTCGTGGATGCTGCGGGAAGGTCAGCATTATTCGTCGATCTGTTGATTTTTTTTATATTACAACTTACGCCCCGACGCTGACCATTCCCGATAAAGGGCGCCTCGACGAGCTGTACGCTTTTTCTCACGTGTTCCAGCTTCGTCAGGAGCACCACGGGATTGCCATTGGGAATCAAACTAATCGGAGGTCCGGTTCGGAGATTGATCCTGCTTTCCGACTCGGAAATTTGTCCTCCTTCGGTGCTGTCGCGCTTCTCATTTGTACTCTCAACGAATGCACCGACATTTGCTTCACTCGACAGTCTTCGATCATCGTCATCGTGCTTTGCCCTCTTGGATTTTTCGCCGGACGTCTTTGCTTCCGCATCATCGGAAACCGCTGCCTTATCCGGGAGTTCTAGCTTCGTGTCATGAGATAGCTTTTTATGGGTTCCTTTGATACCGCCCGAATCCGACTTTACCGACGATGAATCGTCCTTGCTGCTTCGATGAGAGCAAGCTTTTCGTTTTTCGTGCACTCGGGCAGCGATCTTTGCTTTTTCATGGTTCTTGGCACGTTTCTTTTGATTTTTGTGTTTTTTCTTATCCGTGATGGACTTTTCAGCCTCATTTTTGTCCGCGCTAAAGCCAAAGTCGTCGATCTCGTCGAGGCATTCTTCGAGCATATCTTCTGGGGTGGTTTTCGCGCCGGGCACCCGGGCTCCGGTCTCGGCAGGAGATGGTACAGTGTCTTGCACGACACAAAACGGTGAGACGTCGTTCTGAGCAGGAGATTCTGGAACGCCTTCCTCGATGGAAGGTATCGGAGCATCCACTTTAGTTTCCATTCCCACTTGAACCCTTTTGATAACCGATTCGCGACTGACGTTCAGCTCGGCTCTCATGAGCCGGTCGTACCATGGATTGTCTTCGTCATCGCTGTCCGGAATTACAATCAGATCCGGAAAGTAGCTGTCGCGGCGATCGAATATTTCTTTCTCAATTTCATCGTTATCGTCGCTGATCTCGTTCTCAATCTTGACCTTAGGCTCGTCTGCGACATCCTCTTCGTCGCCGAATAACTGTGAGGCCGGAAAAACGTCGTCCTCGTCGTCGCTCAATGCGACAACGTCGAATTGGGAATACTCTGTTATCGGCTCGTTTTTAATGACGCGCTTCACCTTTATCGGCGTGAGACTCTGCGAAAAATTATTCATGTTCGCGTAAACCGACTCGTCAACGTCCATTATCTCAAGCTTGGGCTCGTACTTTATCTCCTGATCAACCGGGTTGTAGTCGCAATTCGGGACATCGTTGTTAACCTTAGCGGGCAATTCGGTCGCATCGCTCGATTCCATGTTGTCGGCGTTGTATCCAGGAATCGAGAAATTCTCGACATTGTCCCAACTACTGTGTGAAGTTCCGTCGGGAGACAAATCCAATATATCTGGGCGTAGCAATATTTCCATTTCTTCGTCCGAGGAAGAATCCTCTCTTGAGCGTCGAGCAGGGACAACTTGTTCCTTGCTTCTCGAAGGGTAGGCCGACGAAGTTGCGTTGTCCGGATGGTTGATGGGAGAATCCAGTTTCTTCTGAACGACGGGAGAATCGAGTTTCTCTGAGACTAGGTGAGAATTGAGATCCTCTGCGACGACTCGAGTCATTTGTCCAAAATTGTTAACCTGAACTTTAAATGCCTTTGGTTTCCCTCTGTGAATGTCTTTTCCTTTTGAATTCGTACCTTCAGCGGACGGTAGTTTTTGTAGTCCGGCTCCAGAAAGCTCATCCGCTTTCGCGTTTATCACAATATCACGAGAATGTCTCTTGTCTTCGTCTCGACACTTATTCCCTTCGATATTTGAATCGCACCTTCGTTCTTCGGTGCAGATGCTCGGTTCCTTGTCATTAGCTTGTCCAACCGATAAATCTTTGTCATAGGAACTGGAAGTGTCGATGAGAGGCTCATATTTTATCACAGACAAATTCGCTTCCACAAACGGATCCGACAATCCAGACGGTTTATTCCAGCCGTTAGCTACAATCGGAGCTTCATCATCGCTGTCTGCAATATAATGTAATAATAACGGAAAATCAGTGTTTTCATGCAGACAGAACTATCGGAATAGCTCCGTTCGCGACGAAAGACTGCACTCTTTTTACCCGCGATATCGATCACGTCGGGAATCGATGCACCTTCCGCGGTCTTCAATTTTTTTTCTGGCAAACTAGACCCGGACAAATCTCTCGAAAGCCGTCGTTTGTTGTCAGCCGAAGTCGCGGCAACTGAGTCGGCCACACTTGGCTTGGGATCCTGAACATCGGTAGTCTTTCATATGAACACATGCGTGAAAAAAAAGCACATTATTTGCAATAATTGTGTTACTTCGATTTTAAGAATGTATCTTTCTTTGACTCCAGTGCTCTTTCCTATCAAATTTTTAATTCTACGCATGTAGAGTGAGTCTTCATAAACACAATGAAATCTAATAGAACATGCATCAAACGTTACTTCTAACATATGATTCTTTTCGAGCATACAGAATGTGCTTTCTCACCTCTGGCAGTTTTAATCTGTAAATAGTTTTTCTTTGAACTGTGTTGGCAGCGTTATCACCGTTTCCGGGTTCGGGATGTACGTACGGCGATGTGTCTGGGCAACCGAGACCTATCAAGTCATTAATGTTCAGCGCAATCATCATTTTGGGCTCCTGGTGACGACCATTGAGGTAAATACCATTTGCACTCTGAGGGAAAAAAATAGGCGGTTAATCAATTCTTAATAAACTATACCTTGGTAGCAATAAGGCATCCGGTGTCAAAGTTATCTAAACGTCATATGTCCGTATGAATGGTTATTGTATATTTGAATATACGACAGCTGATAAGCTATTTTACCATATCTATATATGGAAATAGGTGAAAGTTAACACAAACTAAAAAACGAATGGCAAGATCAGAGGATTAACAAATAAAAAATTTTAGACGTTTGGGGAAAAAAAGTTGTAAAAAGTAGAAAGTTTTCTACTATGCAGAATAGTTAGGACTTGATACACTCCCTCCCGCAGCCATAGAACCTTATTAAATCATATGATTCAACAACAATCTGGACCTATACATGAAATTTAATGTCATTAATAAGATGCAGATTTAATCCAACAATGATGATCATATTATGCACAATAAAGCTATCTTAAATCCGAAAATAAACTTTTTGGATGAGTTGTAACTTTTGTAAAGCATCCAGTAGGAAATATGAAATTCATTGAGATAACTTTTCAATAAATGTATTTTTTTTTGCACTGCCCTAGTAGATTATTGTAACACTCACCCCCAAGTCGATTACACTGAGACCCTTACTGGTTCGCATGAAAACGCAGTGTTCTCGCGAAACCAGGACACTCTGACTTATGATTTGATTGTTCTTGCCTCTACCACAGTTATAGCACTGGAACAATAAGAAACAAAAGGACCATTGATACAATAAAGAATACCTTTATCATTTAGAATATTGCATGCCTGCTACGTCGTAACTAGTAACAAGACTCTATAGTAGCCGTAAAAAGCTGTGAGGAATTTAGGGACACGCAAATATATATTCCAGAACTATTCTTAGACATTTCTAGTTTGTATTGAGACATATATGAAAAATGAAAATGTGAAAACACATCAGACACAACATAGAAGATACCACTTTAGTTCGATAACCCTTCCTGTTAACATTGGAATCGATGCAGTAAAAAAAACTACTTGTCAAGTACTAATATAAACATGTACTGCAGCGGAACTGAGGTATCTCTTATGGGATTCTCACTAGTGATTCACACGTTCTTAATATGTCCAAATGAAAGTGAACTGAAATTTGGGATAAGTGAAAAATACAAGGGCATTAAGACGAATTCAAGGACAGTTCCAGGACTTCAATGATTACTGGACAGCATGGTATTGAATAAAACGAGCTTGTCTCGACCTGATATGAAGTCACGTCTAACAGCTGACCTAAAAAATATTTGATTGACAAACAATAAATAAAAAAAACCGAAGCAGAGATTTTATGTAGACAAAAAATATATGTATACAAACCGATGTGCTACGGCTTAGAAGGAATCTTTTGCCGGTACTGATGTCCTCGAGGACCAAATCGCCTTTCATGGTGTTGTTTCTTTTCTTTTCTTTTCGGTTGCCAAACGATGCCTAGAATCACGTTTTCATTTCCGACTCTTTCGGAACGCAAATCTTTCTCTCAAGGCACGGGTAGTCCTTTAACCTAAATACGCGAGGTTCGCATGTTGTTTTATACCCAGCGCTGCGAAGCGCTCTCGCGCGCTTGTACCGTCGAATTGCGTGGCGCTTTTTTTTATCTATTGCAAATAAAAAAAGCAGAGTGGGTAACACAGTTGGAGATAGACATTTATTTTTCCGTCGCCCTAGCAGAACAAAGCAGAGGGGGAGCAAAGATAGGCACGTGAAACGCCATGTGAAATGCTCTCGCCCAATGTCTCTGTACAGTCTGTACTGCGAGCGCCAATGACGGTAATTCTCTCGCTCTCGTAGCACAATCACGTGACTTTCACATGGCGTTATAACGACTATTTTGAATGCACACCTTCACTCACTAATTGCACCGGCTGGTCAGTAAGCTAAAGAAGAAACACGAAAATTACTTAATTTAATTTCTGGAGCAGTCTGGAAAATAATGCAGCTTAATGACTAAGGTTTTCTGGAGCACAGATTGAGAGCAAGCGAACTCAGAGTTGTTGCTTTTAACGTCTACAACGAGTTGTGAGAATATTTCCCGCTTGCAAATGGCGGCCGAACAAAACAAAGAGATCGCGTGCAAGCTCGAACCGGCGTCGTCATAAACACAGGATACACGTGCCAACGAGGAAACATTTTCGCGGGTGCAAACTGGATGAGTCGAGGATACGTACGATTGCATCCTGTCAAGTAAATCGTCCTCCAAGAGCTCTGCGTATGATTTTGTATGATGGTTCCAATCATGGGATGACGCCATCGAATTAAATAAGTAGGTAAATATATAGTTGAACACAAGGGTGACTGTGTATTCTACGCCGATGCACTATACTGCGTAGAATAAATCACGAATTTGAGAAAATAGTAGTTTATGAAAACCAGTAATTTTCATCAGTTTGTTAGGCTGCGATGCTGATGGTTGGTTGGAAATTTTTATTACAACAATGAACGACACGATTGAAGATGACGATACGATCTTGCTCCATAACCTTGACAACTACCACCAATATCTGTTCCCTTGGAAGGAGTTCAATCGTTGGCTGTGCTATGGAAGTGGTCAGTGATTGCTTTTTAAACTTTACTATAGAAGAAAACTGCATGAACTAGGAACACTCGCACTGGAAGTTTTGATGCATCAACTGTCTAGCGGTCTTGAAATCCTTGAAAACTGTCTCCAAAAATTTTAGTCGTTTTCAAAGTTTATAATTCTACAATCACAATCCTAAAAAAATATGCATTCGTTTCACTAAGATTCATTTATATATTGTGAGTAAATTTATTTTTCAATTTCATTCTTGTTAAATTACATATTTCGCCCATTGCACTTGTTACACATATTTTCCGTTTTTTATAAATGTCTTAACATGTTGTGAAAAATATGCATGAGCGTCCTTAAGTTTCTTATGGTCTTCTTACTCGGTACCATGTAACTGGTATGTCAACATTTATGTATACTTGAGTTGAACAATCGACACATAGTATATTTAAAAACTTTGGAAGTACTTTACTTTTAATAACATATTTTCCTCTTACTATAAAAGTACTTTAAATGTAAATGAGGATTCACCTCAATCTCTCCATCAAAATCCATTACTTTTCCATTATTATTGTACATAATATTTAATGTACCAGTTTTTGCATGACAACTTTTATTCTGGCAATTTAAATTTATCTTTTCTTTTTACAGTGAATTGTTTACATTTCACTCAAAACTACGCACTATTTATTTGCCCTCCAAAACTCTCTATTTATGATCGGAGCTGTTTTCAGGAATATATGTGTGTACGTTACAGCTAGGAAATTAATCAAAAGAGAGTTCGCTTTCACTTACACTGACAATAGTTTCGGTCGTTTCAAATCCTTCCATAGCAGTGTTCAATTGAGAACCTATGTCGTACACAAAGGAGTAGTAAAAATGGACATCGGCGCGATGTACAGAGCGCGGTGAGCCTTTCGCAACTGTCTAAAGTTTTTGAAGTCTCTAAAACTGGTATTTACAATCATTTCAATTACAGTCCTGGTCTATCCTACCAGGACAGCGATATCTTAGCGGAACCTATGGAGAAGGAGCTGGTCTTTGATATCGACATAACCGATTACGACAACGCAAGAACCTGCTGCCAAGCCGACACAATATGTTGTAAATGCTGGAAGTTTGTTGCCACAGCTTGTAAGATTGTAGATGCATTTCTCAGAGGTAAAAATTTATGGGACGAAAAAGTTTGTACTTTTTTTTACAAAAATTTATAGTCCATAATATCTTATTCATGAATTTTTAGAGCGCACCACCCTGAAGTTTTGAAAAACAAGGGTAAAAAGTGAAATTATTAATGACACCAGAAACGAAAAGATAGAATTATATATTCAAACCTAGACAAATGAATTTGTCAGATATTTAAAGAAAGTGACTAGTGCCAAATCTGTATTCCGTTTTTACGAAATTATTATTCAACGTGTGCTTGCGTATATCAGAGCCACTGCCGTCCTTCAGTTTCTTGTTAAAAAAATAAATAAATAATAATATTTGGTTTTTTCAATGTATTGCAGAAGATTTTGGCTGGAAGCTTATTCTGTGGGTTTTCTCAGGTCGCAGAGGCATTCACTGCTGGGTCTGCGATGAGAGCGTGAGAAGTATGTGTGACGAGGATAGAAAGGCGCTGGTAAGCGCGTTGAACTTGAGGAAGGACCCCAATAGTACTATACTCCTTGCAGGGAAACGCTTGAGCCATCATGTTAGGTACGAGTAGCTGGCTTAAAGAAAATCTCCGTCCAGATGACGGATTATTAATGATATCTTTGACATAAATGTCAAGAAAAATATGCTGAGCGTTTGGAACTCTGCTTAACATTTTTAGCGCGTTTCTATTTCGCGCGCAAAATTAAACCATTCGAGGGAGTCTTACATCGGCGTTGTCTTATAAGGATATACTCAATAAAATTGTTCTCTATACATACAGGCGATCATATGAAATCGCGAAAGATTCGTTCTTGCACGTATGCGTGGAAGAGCAAGACATCTTGGGCAATGATAGAAGCATCGAAATTTTTATCTCGCTTCTGCCAGCGACTTGTCGTGACGAAGTGAGAGCACTTATTTTAAAGGTTCCACCTGGGAAACTCCGATGGATAAAGTTTCACATATACTGGACCCATAAAAAATATTTGGTAAGGGAATTCTTGGATTACCGCTCAACTTTGGTGTTCGTTTGCTTAAAGAATTCAAACAAAAATTATCATTGTTTTATCAGGGGTCGGAGGTGTGGAAAAAACGGCCGCATTTGATAGAGGAAATAATTCTGTGGTACATGTATCCAAGATTGGATACTAACGTAACCATGAAGATGGAACACCTGCTGAAAGCTCCGTTCACCTTTCACCCGGAGACTGGAGGACTGTCCACTCCATTCGATCCGAAAACAGTCGACGAATTCGACATTGCGAACGTCCCGCACTTGTCAGTGTTCGTCGACGAAGTCATGAGGATGAGATGTGGCGATGACGTCGTATTGTTGAGTGAATTATCTCAAGTGGCAAGTTTCGAGAGATCGATCGAAGTCTTCAAAAATTTCGTCAAGGAAGTGGACAAAGCTTTGGGGCCAAGGTACGCAAATCGATGACGAACAATTACGTTACATAGTCGTTTGTGAACTTTTTTTTTCACAACATTATATTTGGCAATAAGTAAATAGTAATAATTAACAATGCGTATAGTATGTAACGTGATGTATATCAATGCACGGTGAATGCATAAGGCACACTTTTCTTCTATTCTTTTATGACCATTTCACGCACACTTGACTCGTCAATTACGTCGGAAGTAATTATAGTAATTATATCGTGATTTCGGTTTTCGATGTCCAATCACCGCGTGTTCGACAAATCGGACGCGTTAGAATCGTTAGTCGTCATTATAACATTAATCATATATGCAACGTGATCTTCTTTGGAAAATCGGGTTAAAATTGGACGGAGACGTGTGAATTTTAAGGCAAAAAGGATTTTGAGATCGGCCGTTGACGTCGATAAAATCGACACGTCGCACGATCCGACAACTCTGGGAAGACGTGGGAGTATAATTTCACATTGCGATCCTGCTTTCCACCTCCTCGAAAGCTCCGATCGTCGATCAGTGCAGTGCTTCACTCACACTGACTTCGTTAAAATTCAATACATAAATCTTGTTATGATCGTTTCTCTCTTTTTTTCACAATCGGTGAATCCGTTCCGGCTGTAATTTTTAAGCGGCAACGGTGAGCTGCGATCGCCTTCTCAACGAAAAACGATTTGTTCGTAGCTAGTAGAAGGAATATATATATATATATATATAAATGCCTAACACTGGCGCCCGGGCGACGACAGTCGTCGAGTCTGATAGGGATTCTGGAGCAACCGCGGCGAGCACTCGATCACACGCAGCAACAGTGCATCTATGTAATCCTCGAGATCTGCTAGTCGTTTCTTTTTGTCGATCACTTCTGATTGCAGCTGCAGAGTTAGCTCGATGAGATCCTGCCCGGCAGAAAGATTTTCTTTATCGCTCAAAGTTACGTGAAAATACAAAGTACAGTGGAATCTCCGCAAGATTTCTCTGTAGCAGATTGAAAAATAATGGCGATTCTTACCTCTCGAGATTTTCCATCGAACTGTGCTAGCACTTCGTGCGGAAGTCGACTCCTGGATCCGTTACTGTTCTTCATCGCGTCCTCTCCCCCAATAATTATTCTCTCGGACGAGGGATGTCCTTCTTCGATGATATCCTTGAATCGCTGCTCCCTCTCCTTCTTCTTGTCCTTCTTCGAAAGTTTCTCTTCTTTCGGACTCTTCTCCCTTATCGCCGGTCTGTCCTCCTTTGGACTCTTAATTTTGAGCGGTGATTTTTCTTCCTGACGCTTGGATATTATTATCTCTCGAGGCGCCGGACTCGGCGGTTCTGGCGTGTCGCGAAACCGCGATATCGGCGATGGCGAAGCTGCAGGTGATACATCGAGTTCGTCCCTCGTCTCGTCGACGATGATTCTCGGACTTTGTTTGTTGTCCCACCTTAAAAATTGTAACTCGCATTAATCAGTATTTAAAAACAAGTATATTGTTGTTATTTTCCAATTGAAGGTACATGTAACAGGAGGACGGATAGGATACCTCTTCAGGACGCTGTTTGGCTGTTTTCCATACAATTTGCGACCCCACTCATCCTCTTGATTCTCCGCTCCCGGGCCTGTAGAGTTCGGACTGTTGGAAGAGAAACGCGGTGGCTTGTTGGGTGCCGCGTTCGTCGGTGCTGGAGGTGTCGTTAGAGGTTCCGCAAGAACGTGAGACGTGAAGTTCGTCTTCGCCGAGACGGTGGGGCTGTAGTTTGAGTTTCCGGTAACGCTACTGCTGACCGGAGCGTTCAGGGAAGACGCCGAACTCTTGTGAGACAAGTCATCGAACTGCGAAATCAATTAACAGTTAAAGCCCGGACTTCATGTTCAATTTTCTACCTTGTAGCTCAAACCTGCGGTAGATATTGAGTCTACGTTTATAAGCAGTAAATGACGTTTTCGTTCACGAATCTCGTCATTTTTTAACAACAAAAAGAATGGCATACGGCACATTTCATTTGATAAACATTGGGATCGGTAGTCACACTTAAAACTTATCGAAAATTGGCAAAAACTGCATTTTCAAAATATCGTCTAAGAGTTCTAGGGGTAATCGCTGAAGCAATAAAGCTTTCCGACAGCTCTTCAATATCCGGAAGATGATGTGACATTATTTTTTGTTTTCCGTTTACGATTGTCTCACCGTAAATTCATCCTCGTCCTCGCTTATGACACCCGGGTCGGCCTCTCCGGGCGCCTGTCTCGAAGGCCTTATGTGATACTCCTCTCTCTCGTCCAGCCCGTCCTTGTCCAATTTGCTCTTGCTCTTGCCCTTCACCTTGTTGCCGATGGATTTTGCAAATTTCTTGAGACCCTTGCGTTTCTCCAAGCTACCGATGCTGAGCAAACTTCCACCAATCGACTGAGCGGCCGTCGATAGTTGTCCCAGTGAACTTTTGTGTCGCTCCTTTCTCGTTAGATCCGTCAGACTTCCGGCTTTGACGATAAAACCAATCTTCACTTCGAGCTCGCCTCGGTCCTTGGTATTTTCCTTGCCCGGTTTACTGCCCAATGTGTACCTGTGTGTTAGTGATAATGCGATTAGAAGCATTCGCAGTAATACCACAGTTAGTAATAAAAACTTTAGCGAACTTATCGCACGGATTCTAGCATCCTCGATCAATGGTAAAGTCCGGTTGAAATCCGAAATGACATTTACTTTGGATGTGACTTTCTGTTGTCGTATTAGTTTTCGAGAATCGTTGAGAAAAGTTAATTACATTTTTTGATACTGACTAAACCTGGGACGGAGCGGGAGGAATTTAATTTAAACTCAATGAGGCATCATAGCACGACTCCTTTCGAATTCCTCGTCACAAATTTTAAGTTTATTTTTTCTTGTTTTTCATGCTCTTATCGTTATCTTTACTATACGCATTAAGTCATTACGCAAGCTGAGCTCTATGCCGAACTCAAGTGTTCCTTAGCCTCGCAACATTTATCGCTCATCTATATCGCCTGAGCTTTACTGGGTTTATTCCAGGACACAATAAAATGTCGATCTATTCATTGATGGATCAAGTCGTGGGTGTGGCTGAGTCGCGGTTACATCGGCGACTTGTGAAGTACAAAGTAGAGTACCAATAAAATAATAAATAATTATCACAATTGTAATCGAAACCTTACCATCTGTTTCTAGGCCTCTCGTAGACGTCAAAGCTCGATAGAGGCACGCTCACGGTTCCCAAGAACTCATCGACGCCCAGGAAGTTGCGGTGAAGAGCTGTGAGGACGACTTCCGCGGTGTTGCCCTGTTGCGGTATCTGAAGCTCGCATTCCTCGTGCCATTCTACGTTCTCCACAGCCTTCTCCTTAACCGAGGTCTGATACTTCTCCTTGCCGAGGGCGATCGTCACGAAACAGTCGTTGGTCTCTGAATCGACGACAGAACGTGGGCGTTAGGGGTCAGATGCGGGGTGAATTAAACACTATAATTGCCCTCGCTCCTCGAGATGCTGCGGAGACATCGCTGCCAACTACGGCCTACATTATTCGCGTTTCTATACCAGCTCGTGAACGTCCCAGATAGTCATTTTCGCGGGGGAGGGGAACCGTTCCGTCGATAAATATTTACGATACAGGCTCTCATAGAATCTCAAACACGCATAGCCCCAATACGCGGGTGTCATAATTCACGTTTCGCAGCGTAAAAAAATAGTGACATCGTGTCAAAATTTTTATAAACATCTACGTTGCTTTTTTTTGTATCATGAAAATTAATACGCTGAGTTGGCAGAAAGTATGACGTAAACGTGTCTTACAATTTTGCGTATACGTGTTTGTGCCTTACGTGTTGCTTCCAGCATATCGAGTAACCGCGTATCGTGTTGGGTCTTTCTTCGCGAGAAACTCTGTGAGCACCCTTGGGATTCGGTTACCGTTTCTCCCTCGAGCATAGGGATCCATTGGCACTCGTCGCGTTACCGCGTTGTGCGCTATTTTCTGCTTTACGAGCTCGGCTAGTGCGGGACATACGTGCGCACGTAAGCGGCTGTTAATATTACCGGGGGATCAATGCCCTTGAGCCCTAGTCGGGGAGACGTTGATTCGAGACAGCTCGAATAGATATTTGTCGATAATTTTTTACATTCGCACGAAAGTACCTATTTTATCATTTTAATGACGATCTGTACTCACTGTTTTTTCCTTTCGTCAACAATCCCTTGGCTCTTTGGACTGAAAAAAGAAAAAAACAGATAATTATTAATGCGACGAAAATTATGTGGCTTAATTAGAAAAAAAAAACACTGGGCTTTCAGTGATTTTGTTATCGGTACACACGAAGCGTCGAAACCGGTAAAGCGAATCGACGAGCACAAACGCGGGGAAAATCGAGGAAACCACGCGCTGGAAGGAAAGACGGCAAAACTTTATTACAATAAGTATACTTCACGGGAAATCGCGCATCCTCTCTCGCGTGAATTAAAAACCGTGTAGCACCTCTCTCAGCGTTCCCCCACCCCCTCGTAGTGCGAGTGTACAGCCATTTAGTCAGCCGCGGGAAATTTTTCTTTTTTTTTTTTTTTCATGGCCTGTGAAACCTGAGAATCTGAGGGAGAGCGTGGACTCGCGAGGGAAAGGCGCTTCAAGAAACGTACGCTGTGTAGTTTATAAGTACACACACGCATCCGTGTTTACTGTGCAGCCACGTTAAACGATATACCCGAGGAGTTCGCGAAAACGTACATATCGCACCGAAAAACTATTTTGGTCGGGCTTCGCGACGTAGTTTCTTGGTCAACCGCGAATTTACATATCTGCGTCGCGTGGCAGCGAAATAGGCAAATTGTATAACATTGCACATCTGAGCTTCAACTAACGTTCTTTTATTCGACTCCGTAACATAGTTCGTTACACAAAATAATAATAATCACAACTATAACAATATAATAAATTTGTGGATGCGAAGATTTGATGCATCAACGCAATGATTATAATTTGTCTCAGTCAAAGAGTACGTCATTTTCGGACAATTTTTCTATGAACCTCAATTCGAGCTTCGACCAATCGTGAATTTACATAATATGCGACGGGCGACAACTTTCAATCGTCGATCGTTGTATTTTCATATCAATAATACTATTTTATATCCAAAAAAAAAAGGAAAACTATAACGATAATTAATATCACAATATAATATAGTAAGATAATATAGACGCAACGATTATAATTTGTCTCACTCGGCGAGTACTTAATTTCAGAACAATTCTTTCTTTTAATTTTGATTCGAGCTTCGACGTACTGATGTAATGTTCCCGGTAGCTTCTCGAAGACCACGCGACGTATCTCGCGAATGTTTACGTGTCTCGAATCTCCTACGCGGTACAGTCGGTTCTCGCATCAGCGACGTGCTCCAAGACTCTTCTTCTCGCAACGCTACGGCGACGAAGTGAAAAAAGTTGTCGGGCGAATAGGAAAGTCGTTTCTCGAGGGGAAATCGTCGATCCATTTTCCCACGCTGTTCCCAGTCTGGTGGGGCTTGAATATTCGGGTTTTCAGTGCCTCTCACCGATCTTCATCGGTGCTACCAAGTCGGGGCGTCTCGCTAAACCAGCATCTCGGCCCATACGACTATGAGCCGATGAAGTATCTTTGTACAAAACACGTTGTCAGCACCATTTTGTGATGACAAACTGTCGAAACTGTTATTCGCGTCGTATAGTCTTCGCGAAGACTGTACGACTGAACAACGACAATGACTCCGTAGCGACGGCATCACACAATGTACTGTTAGGTTTGAGGGGTGGAGAGGGAAGTTTAACTCCGTTCGTCGTTGACGACAACGAAACTCGACAAACTGGACCCACCGGTGGGCAGCCAGTTACAAACCACAGCTGTGTACAACGTCGAGACCGAACATTTCTTGGCCAATCTCAGCTCACGAGCTTTTCAATGGCTTCTCCGTCGACGGATCCATATCAATGCTAATATATAGAACCAAAAATTAAAACCACCGAGGCTGCCCGAGGTCAAGAAAATAATAAGTATTCGTAGTAACGTTGAAGATATTAAATTTCTATCTCTTTACAGTCAAGATTGGATCATCTATGGAATTATGTACCATCACTCGGAGTAATGAAATTATCATTAAAAAATCTGGACGAGATTGAAGATCACACCCACCTACAGGATGAATAGGATACGAATAGGATACGAACATCTGGCATCTAGTTTTCACCTGGCTGTCCACCTCAGTGGATTCAACGGTAATAAATTTGGAGTAACCGTACCAATGAATGATCGATCGAAGATCAAAGATATCCTCGACTGTTGACACACTGCAGAGACAAAAAAAAACATGTTCGTATATCGAACATAAGTTTTGCCACATTTCCTTTGAAAGTGAATTATTTATAACAAAAATACTGATTTACTTATGAACGGTCAACAATCGGTGCGTCGATTCCACGTTCCGCATACGGGGAGCGAAGAGGCTTACGGTACATTGACTCACCTGACCTACCTACCCACATATCGGTAGATTCCACCTACTCCCGACACTTTGACTCGACGGACTTTTTTTTTTGTCTCGCACATAATCCGTTTACCCTAAGCGAGACGTAACAGCACAACCAGCCGAGATTCATACCTAATGCCCGACATAGTGCTAAGTATGACGTTGAGTAATGGAAAACTTACCTGTCACCTGAACGTGCGTGGGGCTCCACATATTTGCTCCTCGCAGCGTACACTCGAGCGTCAAAGACTCATCGGTTATTCCGTGCTCGTAGGGTTTTTAAGAGGCGCATTGACGAACGAAAGTTTTTACCATCGAACAATTAAGAATTCCGATCGCTGAACACACACAGGACGGTAGATGATCGATGCGCATTCAAATCACTCCACTCCACTTATTCGCTGAACTTGTCCCTTCTCCGCGCTCTCTCAACATCACGATAATTTACATTAGTCTTTGTTTTTATGTTCACAGGTCGGCCGTTTGGAGTTGAAGAAGGCGAACGAGGAAATCAAAGTGAAATGAATGTACAGCGTCTGTGACACGGAGTAAAGTCGAAGACACACTGCGGGCTTCGATGTATCGCGTACAACTATCGTACGGAAAGGCTCTCGTAGCGTTGCCTGGCTGTGTTTCACCTCGGGCAGCATCGAATCGCACGTTATGCCGCCTGTTGTAAGCCGCCTTAGCTACGATTGCGCACGCTCGACGCGCAGTCCTCTCCACCACCGGGGAATTCGTTATTCAGGTACGTGCTGGAATTACGAGAAACCCCGAGCCAGACTCGCACGATTTTGTATCTTCCGCAGTTTACCTGACCGCGCAGAGCACCTACTCGATTGAATCTCCGTTATAACGAACTCTGTTACATCCATAAGTCGCTGTTGCGAGAGAACATGCAGTGGTCGATTCGCGATATCTTCCTTGTGAGAACGAATCGGCATGCGAGTACGCGAGCTGAGATAAATTAGAGGGATTGAATCGCTCAAGTCGCTTGAACATTATCTTTAACGAGAGAAAGGAATATCGAAGTCCTTTGGGACAAGGGCAAGAATGAAACCTTCTCGAAGCGATCGTTCAGTCGGCTCGGACTGTCGATTTCCGTCTCGCTATAAACAAGCCGAGTCTTATCGCTCACCTTCAAGCATACCATTGCGTTTACCGCTGCTTCGCAACGATAAACTCGCGTGTCCATTCGTAACCGATAATCATTATCGCATCTAGAGAACGATGAATCATTGTTGAACTATTTATCGTTGACTTGATGCGCGTGACTGTTAATGACAAACTGCGATTCTACGAAATAATTATGGATAAAGCAGACACTGCCGTGGAAACAACATCGTAACTCCTTCCGTCGATTAGAGTCTGCAGCTATGAATTTTTATTAATTTCTTCAATTAGGTTTCAGAATCGACTCAACGCCGCCGGGAGTTCGTACGGACCTGCGAATCGCTCGCCTTGGTTCAGCCTCGTGCAAAATCATAACGGTTCCGTCATCTGTCAGTCCGCTTTGGTGCGGACAGCATTTCGTGTCCGTCCTTTGATGCCACCAGCCCACATGAAGAAACCATTAGTTAATCGCCTCGACGATTTGACGAACCCTCGAACACTCTTCGTCAGTCACCGCCAGTTGGCTGTTTGAAAATTCAAGCACCGACAAAATATTTACGGTGGAAAGTGCTAGTGTTCATCTCGCACCTTTCACGCGATCGTTTGTTAGCGCCACTCTACCGACTAGACAACAAGTCCCTGAGGCGCTCACCGTTTCTCGGTTCTAAATGCGGACGTAATCTCGACTTCGAGCCTCGGTGGCTTTCAAATGAGAATTCTATATTTACAACGCGAAGAAATGCAATTGCTCGGGCACCCGAGTTATACGAAGGACCGGTACCGACGATGTTTTACCGTTTCGGTTAGCTCGAACGTTAAATTGTATCTCCGTCCAGAGCTCCTTTTCAGCTTATCTCGATTCGAAGAGTAAAACTATTCCCGGATAGATCTCTAGCAAAAACGATATTCTCCGCGCGTTCCTTTCGACGCTCGGAAATATTCAGTCACGCGATACGCGCGTGTGTTCGATGCACTGGTCTCGCATCGTAAAATCTCTCGATCTCGTCGCTAATTAATATGCCGGAGGTCTCGTCATCGGCGTGGAGAGTCGAGAAGAAGCAAGGGCTGGAGAGTAATGCCGACTGTGGGTGGACAAGAGAATCTACCGGTCGCCCCCTCGGTTCCGGCGCGTTAATCACCATTTGAATTTCTAATAACTCTGCATTCATGACGTTTCGATGCTGCGCACAGCGAACGTAAACTCTCGCGAGTAAATGACGGAAACTCCTTTCTTTTGGGCGTATAATTCGTATGCGTCACGTGCCGAATCATTCGACTGTACGACTCGGAGAATATATCACTTATCATTGTGTTGCACCAGAGTTGTAACGACACTATTTTTGGAGCATCATTGTACTCCATTCGTCATCGGGGTCACTGTACGTGAAGTAATCTCTTTGATTTCTACTTTTACGTACGTGTGCAAAGTTTTACCGTCGAGTCGATTTAACCAGTCTCGCAGAATTCGCGTGATCGAATAAGGCAGTTTTTTTTTTAACGACAATTGGCCTTAAGGTGGAGTGAAAGTCACGCTACAGAATGAGGAGAGGAAGAGATATGGTGCTATTTTTTTTTCACTTCATCTCAAGAGCACACGAAAACCCTTTTCACGTACCCATTTCGTGCCCAACCGGTATCAAAAACTGTAATCAACTTTTTTCACGGATACTCATATCTGAAGTCGAGAGAAAAGTGTCATCGGAAGCTGATATGTAATCCATCTTCGATGTTACTTATCTTTTCACCTTAGACATTACTATCTATGAAAAAAGTTGGTTACAGTTTTCATTACCGACAGTGGAATCTTATCTTCTCTTAAGGCGAGATCACTCATGTAACACGTGACATAAAAGTACAAAAGTGACATTTTTTAGAATCAATGATACGTGAAAATGATTGACCTTTGGAGTGAAAACGAAGTATCATTGGATGGGGTGTTGATTTTCACATAAGCGAATACTTCGTTTTTCCTACTGCATAAGTCTGCTTCACCTCGCCTTAAGAAGGTGCGAAATACCGCAGTCGGTAACTGAAAGTGTAATCAACTTTTTTCATGCGTTTAGATGTGTACGATCTTACGAGAAACTTCATCGAAGCGAATATCATTTGAGCTTTCTGTAAGACTTATATTGACCGCAAATCTCTGTATTCGTGAAAAAAATGTTGAATACAGTTTTTAATACCGACACGACTGCGCAGGCATGTGTTTCACGTAGCCTTAAGCTGAGTTAATTGTATATACGACTTTTAAATCACGTGAAACGAATCGTGGAAGTATAATGCAAAGCGGAAGCGTAGTTACAGGGAGACAGAAAGAGAGAGAGGAAAGAAAAAGGGAACGATAATGATAAACGTTATAGTAATTATAAAGCGTCGGGTTACGGGCGCTCATGTGAGTTACCGTAATTGCTGGCGCGCATGGTTATTCTCGCGGTATTTCGTAACAGTAGAGATGAGACTGGGGACTGGCGACTGGTACGAGAATACCGGTGATGTACGGGGTGACGCGGAAAGAGTAATTTGCGACGACGGAATGATGGGATAGGAGCTAGGTATATTATTTCTGGTGGAGTCGAGGTTGTAACTCTGCACCGCGCCCTTCCAGAAAATTTTACTATTAAGTTCTCTTCGTAGTTAATCTTCGACAGAAAGGACGGTTTTTCGTTGTGAAATTTCGACACTGAGTAAAAAAAAGGACTTGAATCACGTTTAGGTAATTTTAATATAATTGTATTCTGATGGAACGACTGTCGTTTATATTTAAAATATGCTTGATTGACTTGTATCAAATGTGGGCCGACACGTTTTTCTTTTTAATATTTGAAGGAATTTAAACGAATTATAAACAATCGGTCGTTGCGTCGACTCGGTCGTATATCGATAACAATATCGTCATCGGGAAAACGAGCGCGCGTTCCAATTTCCTGCAGTTCGGGTGTCTTTTATCGCACGTTGCGCGCGCTCACCTGTTTGCTTTGCTCCCATTGTTGTGCCAACGTGGAGTTACATCACAATCCAATGTGTTATAACTGTGCGATATAGCATTCGATGTCGTATAATTCACAACGCCCCTCCCTCACCGACGTGGCGTTGCAACATCGTCGCTACGTTCGTTCGGTATTTTACGTTCTTCCTGTTACGCTCACAAAATCGGATGCAAGTTTGTGTACGCATTTGCCTCATTTATCTCGAGAGTAGGTAGGAAAAAGAGTTACCCTTGTCGGAAACTAGATGACAGCTTGAAACCAATCTCTTAAAAAAATACGAACGTACTATCAAAACATAATTCCCTATTGAAGAAGTTTCCAAAAAAAAAAGGAAAAATTATTTACTTATTTAGTAACTTATGTGCACATATATATATTATCATCTGGTATGCAATAACAAAAAAATTATCTTTGATGACGTCAAAAACTTTAGGCTGATTTCTAAATGTTTTAATTATTTTTCAGATTTGGATTTGTACGGAGAAAAAATAACAAGAGGAAAAAAGAGTGAAATTCTTCCAAGGATCAATGGACGAGCCGACTATCTCCAGCGATCGTTACGATCGATTGACGATTTAGCCCCGGTGGACTCGTGAGGCTTGGTTTACCTGCCGTCAGACGTCGCCAGTATCGTGAAACTACTTGTCGCTGAGCGACAGGTGTTCGGGTTCGTATATCTCTTCCTCCCTACTTCGTCGACGAACGAGCGAGTTGGCGACAGTGCTCCGTCCCGGCTGTTACCTCGTCTCGACACGTTCACCTATCGCAACGGACACGTGCAATCCTCTCGCGCTCATTCGCTCGACTTTCCAACACCGCGGGCCAACGTTCCCGACGAATCCTCTTTGAATTTTTATTCATCGGTTATCTCATCTCAACATCTGACCAAGAGTTTCCTTGGCCACGACCTTGGGAGAACACCCGAGCGTGTTTAGCACGGTCCGAAGATTCGCTTGCGCTCTCTCGCTATCCGACTCGCAGATGGAAGCGTTCCGCTGCGGCAGCTCGGTCAACACACTGTACGAGAAAGCGAGAATCCGGTGAATGTCCCAGTCGTTGATCACTCGCGAGTTATGCGATTATCGTATGAAAAGCAAAAAGAAAGAAAAAGGAAAAACCATTCATTAACTGCAAACAAGATGTTTGTTGAAAAAGGAAAATTAAGAACTCCCTGAAACTTGATAGAGCGTAGTTTTGTGGAGCTCTCCGTCTCCCGTCTGATCAATCGATACGGTATCGAACTAAACCTTTGGAGCACGACGTATTTCGGATGCCATTCAGAAAATTATAATTCAGAAAAAATGTATTCATATTTTTTTAAAAATTCATTAATAGCCAACCGAAATTTCAAACGTTATACTTTCAAAAAAATGCATGCTTTGAAGGTTTAAGAGAATTTTAAGTTTCAACTGTATTGCCGTACGATAGTTCATGACTCGATCGATAAAATCTAATTTTCGTGACGTGTAAAAATGTTTGTTTTTGATGCAGGTGAACGTGCCAATAACTGGACGAGCGAGTGCAGTAGGATACCGAGTTACCGGAGTATCGTCGTGAGGAAGGGGACAGATAAAAAAAGAGGGGCCGCAATTGGAGCGGAGGAAAGGAAACACAGCTGTTGCGGTGGTGGTGGCTCGAGCGGTGTCTTTCGAGTAAAATTCGAGAAGCGCGCGCGTGCGGTTACAACCGTTGCGGCGCGTTGTTCACGTGAAATACGTCCCGGGCTGCGCAGCTCGTTGGCTCTCCGGCTCGCTGCGATCGGTGATCGGGCTCGTTCGGGCGTCGAGTTGTCGGTTCGATCGCGGACTGTGCGCGCGCGTGAGCATCACCAGCAGCAGCAGCAGCAGCAGCAGCAGCAGCAGTAGAGGCAGCCTCTTCGCTTCTACACACGAGGCTTCCTTCGACTAATACCGGTGTGCGGTATAAAATCGCTCCTGCCACTTCTTTCTTTTTCTTTTCTCGTCTCGTTCCTTCCTCGTCCTTCGATTTTCGTCGTACGTGTGCGCGCCCAAGAACTCCGACTTTACGGATCGGTGTAATAATATTGCACGGTTACGAGTCGAAAAACGAGTTTCGCGAAAGGAGGACTAAAGGGAAAGAAGAGTGAAGAAGACGAGAATACAGGAGACGGAGAGAGAGAGGAAGAGATGTCGTCCGTGAATACACGACACGATTACGATACAGCGCCTTGCGCCCGGCTCTGCCACATCGTAAAGTGGGAAGATTTCGACGGTTACGGTTTTAATCTGCACGCTGAACGGGGCAAGACCGGTCAGTTCATCGGCAAGGTTGACGATGGTTCGCCGAGCCAGGCTGCTGGACTACGTCAGGGCGATCGTATCATCGAAGTAAACGAAATCAACATAGCGAACGAGACTCACAAACAGGTGGTCGATCGCATCAAAGCCTTCCCCAACGAAACAAAACTCCTCGTCGTCGATCAGGAGGCTGACGACTACTTCAAGGCCAACAACTTCATCATCAGGGGCAGTATGACGAGCGTGAAGGTGATCAAGACACCCGAGAGGAATCCGGCGACTGTCGAACACGAGGCTAGATCGGACGGCAGTATCAGCTCCATCGACGATGTGAGTTATTCGCTTGATTTGTTGTAAATGAAAACTTATCGGTCACAGCGACGTACAGAGACAAACATTTGTTTTGATGGTGAAAGCCATTTTTTTTCATCAACGTAGAAATATTCCACACAAATTGCCGTTCGATAATCTCAATGAATCAATCAGATTTAACAGATTTTATCGCCTCTGGTGCAGATTTAAAAAATTACGAGCCGATTCCAAAGACCTACTTTTGTGTTTTCAGTGATCCGAGCAGATTCGATCTCGTAGTTCTCGCATAATCGTATGATTTCACTCACCGCAAAGTTTTCTTCAAGGATTTTTGTATTGAGAGATAAATTAAACAAGGATAATATCTTTCGTTAGGAAAATAAAATCCCACGTTCGTCGAATCTCCTGTTTTTCGAAACAGCACACGCATGCTCCGCCAGCGCCAAGGCCGGTTCGTACAATCACTCGCTGTGAATCATCATCCTTTAATTTTTTTTCTCTTCTTCCCCAGATGCGAATAAAGCCGAAACTTGCTCTCGCTGTCTGCACGCACGATTATTCTTACTATTAAATTTACTTAAGATCAATCACGATGATTGCAGGACCGCGAAGAGGAAGCGAGGCAGAAAGAACGATTACGGTCTCTACAGTCTCGCACAATTGACTGTGAGACATTGTCCGATTGGTCCGAGTTCGGAAAATTACATTTGCAAGTGATGAAAAATTACAGTCAGCTCAACTCTATTCGCCTTCCAACGTGCAAACGCATACGAATTCTTCCTTACGGATTTCGCATTCGAACGAACGCGGATACGCGCACGCGCGCACACACGAGCCATCGAAGTTATTGCATCGACTTCGTGACAAATGAAAGGCCCGGTGCTTTGCCGTTTCGTGCTTCGACACTTGCTCGAGAGCTCCGTGTACTCTGTACAGTTGAAGGTAACATTACCCTCGATAGAAAACTTCACGTGCGTTCAAGGGAATTCCGATCTCCATATTAATGTATTATCCAGTAGCTCTCTGCATACGAAGTCGGAGTGTTTAATATCGTACATGTATGGTACATAACATGCGGGACATTCCGTTCAGTTACAGTTGGCTCGTTCGCGGTACAGATCAGGGCTGTTGCGAAACCGGCCGTTTCGCTATCGTAAAATTAACGCATTTGCCCCCCCTCACCTTTACTCCACTGCGGTTCCCGTCGATTCACGTAGGACACACTCCGACCGCACTACGGCAAACTTTCTACGCCAACGTGTCTCGTACCGGGTCTGCCTTGAGTACCTCGCGTCGCCAATGAACCCTTGATTATTGACCAAGAATCAACCACCGGATCCACTTAGCCGGACGAGTGTAATAATAAATAGAAGCGTTGGTCGAGCGCAGGCAATGAGAGGCTGGTTATCACCATTGCTCCAAAGACTTTTAAATGCCCGAAGAATGGATAAAATTCGCATGCAAATTCTATTTTGTACTAACGGGGAATTGTATATTTTTCTATTTCCGGTTAATTTTTACGCCAACGTGTCTCACATAAGTTCAAGTAACCGAAGTCGTCGATCAACCTTTCATTACCAAGAATCAACAGTTGAATTATTAATAAATAATGGAGTTAGTCGGGAGCAGACAATGAGCGGCGAGTGATGAGAGTGGTTTCGAAATTATATTTGTACAAACACGGAACGATACATTTTTCTACTTCCGGTGAATTTTTACGCGGACGTGTCTCGCGGCAAGCTTACCTTCAGTCAGACGAGTCACCTACAAAACTTTTATTATTGACCAAGAATCATCCATTGGATCTACTTGGCGAGACGCGTATAATGATGAATAGTAGTTTGGTCGAAAGGTGGCAACGGGAATCGAGTGATGAGAATTGTTTCGTAGATATTTAATTGCATATGGCATGAATAAATTTTGCATAAGAAGTTAATTTTGTATGTCCAGAGAATGATAAATTCTTCTATTTCCGGTTGCAGAGAATTCTATTGAGAGAGAGAATGAGCTTCTACGTCGACCGGTTTTTCCCGGTAGCACGGTTAACCACGTGCCGTCCTGCATTCCCACATTGCGATCATCCTCGTGAGATCGAACCTGATTATTACCTGGATACACCGCGCAGTAGTCAAGGTCGACCGGGGTGGAAAAGAAAACAAGAACTGCCGTCGCCTTTCCATGATCCGTCACTCCGTTGACACGTCTTTGAGATTCTTCGATAGAAAACTTCTAGACGGAGTGTTCGCACTCCTTGCCACCACGCTGGAGACGAAATCCTCGCGTTCCCAACGTGCAACGGGCGTAAACGTTCCGCGACAGGCGCGCGGCGGAGAAGATAATAAACCACTCAGGCGAATAACTTCGAGACGCTAATATCTCAAACTAATAAGCCTCGGTAACGAGAAAAAAATTATTCAGAAAACTGTCGCGTTTTTTTTTTTTTATTCTCAGTATTGCGATAACACCCACGGCCATTATTAACGTCGTTACAACAGCGATGAGACGATGTTGTCCCGAGTTAAGCATGCATCCGCTCGTCATTGAGTTATCAGTCAAATATTTTTCTTCGTACTTTTTCTCTACCATCTTTCACGATTAAATATTTCACCGTTGATTTACGCGCGTTACCCTTTCTGGATAAAGTCTGCACGTTAGTCTCATTAGTCGAGGGGTTATTTCTCGATCGTGAAACATCTGTGTTTGCCCGAGTCGTGACGGAGACAATGACTACACAATGATAATGATTGCGACGATGAAAAACGATTGGGGCGAGAGCGGGGCGAACGTCGTGGCGGCGACACAAGGATTAAGCAGAATTTAGATCGGAATGTCGGCACAGCGACGCGGCAAATATCAATTATAACTTGTAACTTCCAACTCGCAATAATCTCCAATTTCGTTCGGGATTCTGGCGGGACAGAAAAAGTGAGCTTCACTTTCGCTCTCGAAATTCCACCGTTCTGAAAAACGTGAGCAAAAAAAGGACAATGTAGAGTGGCAATGCCGACCGGTTGCTGTGCGCCGATTGGGCCTTTACGCTCACCAGCAACGCGCGATCATCGTTAGCTGTTTCATAATATTTTACGCGGGTACACGCGACAACAAAATCTAATATTGTATTTTATTCGTTGGATAAAGAGAGAGCGCAATGCACACATGCGTAGGTAAAAATCAAACAGACTGAAAAACCGTGATATATTGTAAACTCTCATACATCCGAACTGGGTTGTTATCGCACGGACTTGCGTGTACACCGACGGTAGCGATACACGGTGGGACATGTAAAAAATATTATTTCACTCTGTGTGTACCAAACGCCCACGGGCCGAGATTGTATTAACTGGAAAGCATGTGCGCGGTTGCGTTGAAAGGGTATATATGTATATATATACATAATTTTTTTTATTTATAGTCCATACTTACAAAGAGTAGAATCTTATCGCACTGGCCCCGATTGTTCGCATCTTTGCTCACCCGCGAAAAGCACCGAGTACTATGCGTATTCTCTCGACGGTTTTCCCATGCGCGCGTGACACACAACTGTGCTAAACGAAAACGAGAGTTCACTCGGTTACGGAAGAATCTCTCGCAATAAACCTAAGCTGCAGAGCGTATGGAGCGCGCGTTAGATGTGAGAACAACGGAGCATAATGAACAATAAAAATAAAATGTATGGCTAAGAGGAAAACAGCAAATTAAAATGTCGAACGTAGTTTCGTATGTGGACAATGTTTCGTTGAACGAATATCAAACTTTTAACAGCCAGGTTTCAAAAACTGTAATATTTTTTTTTTGTAGCGATACTGAATCCGAAATTCCACACGAGACAAATATCAACTTAGCGTCGTGTGTTAGCTTCAGAACAGAAATCAAACAACTCTATTGTATTTTCTTTTCACTTTCGGAGGTCAGATTTATTGGGCGAAAAAATAATGACGGTTTTTACGCGATAAGCAAATCCGTTCGCAATAGATTTATGGGGATCCCGAAAACCTCCCGAAAACACCCGTCACAAATATTTTCTGTTTGCTCGTTAGATCTACTATAACAATGCATAGGACACTTAGCTTGCGATAACGAACGGAGCGTTCGATAGATACCTAATCTAATCCGTCTGTAGCCTGTGTTGGAGCTTAGACTCGATGACTAATACAAGTCTCACGTCTACGGAGTTACAAAGTTTGGTGGTGAAAAGAATCCGAGCAATGGAGCAATATGTTTCGCCTATTAGTCGTTTCGATCGTAACACACGTGTGGCTAACTGTTTCGTGTCTCGACACCAATACGAGTCTCGCGTCTACAATCCGAAAGTTCGATGTTACAGACAATCCGGGAAATGGAGCGTATGGCTCACTGCTTAATAGTCGATTCGTCAGAAACTCGAGTACACATGTGACTAGTTTTTCGCTACTCGACATCGATGAAAGTTTACTCACGTCTTCTGCAAACACACATTCGTTCCTGCGCTTGCCCTCTCAGCCACAAACACCTATGATAATTTAAAAAGCGATTAAACAGCGCGTTTACGAACCACTTGACCCCTGAACAACGTTGCGCTTTATAAATCTATGTTAAAAAAAAAGTTCCAAACATAACAACATTATTTTTGCAATCGGTATAAAAACGAGGCGAGACAACGGACAAGCAGCTTCTTTCAAAACACGCTAACCGATCGGAAGTAGTTTCACGCTACCAAGAGCAGCTTTATTTCCCAGAATAGTATAAAACTGCGACCGGCGTTATCCGCGCCGCGGACGCACACAGATGTTATTCACTATGTGTAGAATTCTCGCGGGTACTTTTATCGGGAGAGATCGCGACGTAATTCCTCAAACGTCCGCCTCGCGACTTCCGTAGCCTTACGTAAAATAGGTACACACAGGTCTATGTAACCCGTACATGCATCCCGTGCATAAGCGAATCCTCGGTTGTACCTGCATTAGTCCTCCGTCGTGCAGCGACTAGACGTGAAAAGCAACGCGGCGTTTAACTCTCTGCGAACACGTTGCGAATTACTGTATTTTCACTTTTTGAGTGAAAATAAAACAAAAAAAAATACCGAGGAACGATAATTCCGTAGCAATCATGAAAACTCTTCGATTCATTCTCAAGAGACACGTCAATTGCTTTTTAATATGATAATCCCTCGATTCAAGTGAGACTCCTTTCTATGAATTTTCTTGCTTCGATTGACTTCCAAATGGAAACTGCCTTGTAAGATCCATCGAATAGTACCATCATAATTTCGCGGCTACTGCGGGGGGTGAAATTAAAGGTCGATAAGTCATTCCTTCATCCGTTGATCTTCCTGTTTTCATTGTCGATAATTGATCGATTACAGTGATGGCATTGATTTTTTTTATTACCGTTCATTCACTGTCGAATGAAAGCTACAAGATCATCGTAGCTGGTAGTACAAAGTCGAGGGAAACGCAACGCCATCGATGCATTGCCATTCCCTCAATACCAATGACTCGTGCAGCACTGTGTGTGCATGCCGGTACACGGGGTGCTCACTGCTACCTTGAAATCGTGCTGCTGCATTGT
Source organism: Listrodromus nycthemerus (assembly GCA_963978505.1). Taxonomy (NCBI): domain Eukaryota; kingdom Metazoa; phylum Arthropoda; class Insecta; order Hymenoptera; family Ichneumonidae; genus Listrodromus; species Listrodromus nycthemerus. Next base: position 10,115,646 of record OZ021686.1, on the reverse strand, counting down.
GTAATACTTATAACTCGTCGCTTGTAACCCGTACGGATAAACACGAATCACTCCGGTCGTACCGATGATTAATAATAATTGTTCGTTCGCTGTTCAGCAGCTCGCCGACGAACTCGCTCCCGTCACCTCTTCGCGTTTCCTGTCGGATCCAAAGTCGATACCAGTCGAGAGCCAACGGCGTTAGCCGCGGAAATTTTTTTTCTTCTTTTTCGCTTTATTCTGTTTTTTTTTTTTTTTTTATGATAATTATATCTTAGAAAAAACTATTTAATGCACGATTATTAAGAGCTGGTGAAATATGCGATCGGTTATAAAGACTGTAAGCATCTTTTTGTCACGAAGTATCATTTCTAAGCTCAAAAAAAAAAGACTCATCAAAAGCGGATTACATGCCGGCTTTCGAGGACACTTTTTTACCGTCCAGCTGGCAGCGTTAAAAAAAAAGTGGTTACACATTTTTTGATGCTCTTAAGATCGGGAAGTTCGGGTCGATGCTGCTTGAGCCCTTCGTCAATCCGAGCTTCCTCATCCATGTTTATTTGTATTTACTCGTATATTTTTTTTGGATTGATTGTAAACATTGTGTGGATTTTTCGTAGATGATCGGGAACTTTGAACGTACGACTATCGGAAGATAAGGAGGTGACCACGTGTTTTTCGAAGGAGCCCTACGAGATCACGGATTTCGTGAGCACACGGATAGGGAGAGGAACCGGTTTCGTCGACAGCATCCGGAGACGCACCATGCATCCTTCCCCGTAGCCGTTTTCTCTATACGCGTTATGTCGACTCGACTCACATTCGAAATCGTTCACTGTAAATTCTTGCCCGTGAACAGCCACGAAAATTCGAGGCGGAAACATTCGAAACGGAGTTTGGACTACCTAACTCGAGTTACCGATACATTGTAACTAAAATGATGAGTTGTTGGACATAATAGCTTGGTGAGACGACAAATTTTTGGAACAAAAAATTGCTTCTCACCATCTATCAGTTCTCGCAACTCATAATTGTTCTCCGTGTATCGGTAATTTTTTTAAAGAGCTCACAATTAGAATTTTATCGATGGATACTCGAGCGGAATAAATAATTTTGACCCGCGTGAATTAAATTCAACGAAACGACATGGAATCTACAGTTGGAAATGAACGTGGGTTTGCGACCTCTGCGACAGGTGGCAAATCAACGGGTTCTTTTGCCTGTTCAATGGGGATTGCTGAGACTTTACAGGAAAAAAATAAAATAAAAACCGGAATGTTAATTCGAGTGATGCTGAAAATCAAGAGATAAAAATCGAAGGCCGTGTGATCACCGTTCATTTTCACAGTCGCCTTTCTCGGTCCACTGATCCGGAGCCAAAGGTCATCGTTCTGTCTGACCTGAATGACACGTAGACTTTTCTCGGTGCAGTCATAATTGTCCTGTTCTGGTTCGCAGGTCTAACGGTCAACGAGCAATTGATCCGGAGCTATCCGACAGCCTCAGAATTTTAACTAGACTCGTGCAGACTCAAACGCTCTTCAATGTTATAGTTGAATAATGATCCGTGACTCATTTAACAATTAAAATAAATTTAAAAACTGCCCCACAGTTCGGTAAAAAAAAAAAAAAAAAACGTTCACGTACAATATAAAATGTAGAATTATAAAAAATTACAAAATGATAAGTAGCGCGCTTGCAAGGCACGACCGACCTTGGTTGTGCGTCACGCATCTTTCTTCCTCTCTCTCGGATCCCCCATGTGGGTCACGCGGACGACGGAATCTTCAACGACGACCTGTCGGCGTCCCCCATCGGCTCCGTTCACTCCTCGCACCGGGAGATTGCTCAACTCCACCTCGCGGCTTTCCGATTATCGAAAGAGACGTACTACCTGTCGCGCTCGATAGATACACCGATACAAGTAGGCTACAAATTCCTTCGTCTACATCGTACGTAGACACACTGTACCGAGTTATCTGGGCGTGTAACTATCGCCGCCGATTAATCGATCCTTGCTATTTGCATTTTCCTTACCAACAGGACAGGAACGAGGACAGTTTTCGTTGCGAAACTAGATTGAGGATATTGGCAATGCCTCGTGTAGTTGCGAGCGTTGGGAGAGTGAAATTTATTGAAAAAAAAAACAAAATTGCGAACGACCTTGGTTCAAACATACACTGTAACTAAGTTTCACTTTTTTTTCTTCTTTTTCTTAGCCAAGTCACGAATAAGGTATTTGCTTCTCGATATCAAAGATCTATAAATATCTTATTCGTTTCTTACCCAGAACAAGCAAAAGCGCTTACAATTTATAAGTATTTACAAACAGATCTGAAAGCATTAAAATCACTTGCATTTTCCTGGTAATAAGTTAAACAACGTCGAGCCGTAAGTTTATCGCAGTCGGTGTAGTGATAGTGGAAACTATTAACGTGACCGTAGTCGATCTATCACCGTCTTATCTGTACCTTGAAGGTTTCTTATTCTTCTCTTTGACCACGATCGGCTAACACGTCGGCCAGTATCGGCCAGTATCAATTGACGGCAAATAAAAAAAAGATCGATATGTACTGTGCAATTGTCCAGCGCATATAATATTGGAAGCTCGTCATGAGCGATCTCTTTATCCCACCTGAATTGCACGAGGGCGCCTCGTTGCAATACTCGCAATAGTTCATTTCTTTCTGTTCACCGGTACAACGTAAGAGAGTGCTGTTTTAAATGAATTTTTCTTTTTCGTTTCTTAATTTCGAATGAATTTTTCAGAACACGCACAAGTCGATTGGCTCGAACGACACGTCGTCGAACAGCGGCAGCACGGCAGCAGCCACAGCGACGCCCACGAACGAGGATAATTCGAGCGACGAGACGACCCGCGAGAACGGACGTGGCAGCAATAGCGGCCACGAGACCAACGAGGGCAGCGAGACCATCGATACAGTGACGAGCCACAACGAGGAACAACACAAGGGCAACGGAAATCTCAACGATAATCAAAATCAGAAGGGTCTCAATCTCAAAATGAGCGCAAAAGAATTGCGCGCCAGACTAGCCGCGCGCAAGAAATACGACCCGAAGAAGGAGTCGATGGGATTCAAAGATAAATTCGATATCGTGCAGAAATTGTAACACGAGATGACGAACGAAAGTTATCCAACTTTATAGGGCGAGTGCCTCACACTCGTTTTCTCATCAAACGTTAAAAATTTATTAGTTTGCAGCGTACCGTTGATACGAGCCAAAAATGTTGGCCGTAGCGTCCTCGATGCATCATTCGGAGCTCGAACGGCAAAGGTTCACGTGCGATGAGCAATTTGCTCCTTTGTTTTTTTTTATCGCTAAGTCGTTCCGCAATCAATTCTAATCTGGAAAAAAATGTATCTTCTTTAATTCGGATAGCTCAAACGATTCTTCTATCATTCGCAGCTGCTTCTCTTTAAAAATTCTGATTAATTCTTTCGAATCTTGATTGTCACGGGTTGATGGATATATCCGATAGCTGTGATTCTCATGGGTACATCCTGACACGAAGGTCTTTCAGTAAAGTTGTCTGTACAGTTCCGGCGTACGGTCTTGAACGAGTGAGAATTTCAATTTTTTTTTTTTCTCATCGATTGCTTTGATATCGCAAGTAATCTCGCGGATTCGTTCGAAATTGAATTTCCTTTCAACGGTTTACGATCTCTGTAATGACCTATGAAACAATTAACTAATGTTATCATCGAAGTCTTTCCGCCCGTCCGAGAATACGCTTCCCCACAAGACAAGCAAAATTGCTAAATGTAATGAACGACCGTCGGCGTCTCTTCGTCTTACGCAATATTCAATTATCGCTGTCGCCATGTAGCCGAGCTAGTAAACGGGAGACTGCGCTCGCACGCGTCGGGCTCAAACATCTTTGTTAGACGAAAAACAAAATATACTTGTCGCAGAGTTCTCGGCCCCTTTGGCGAGTATATCAAAGTTACGCGGGACTTTCCATCGTCATGCAGTTTAATAACGCGCCAAGGTGCGACGATGGGCTTTACTCGGCTCATTCGCCACACCACTCACGATACCGTTAAGGCGAATCTCGTGTTCGATTTCACGTCCTCCGCGACACAAAGTAGACACAATGAATACGGCCAAAGTTCATTATCATTCGAGCTGCGGATACGAGAAATCGACACAAATTCTCGTAGCCAATTCTTTGCTCATCCGGCTGCTCCGGGTCACTCGTCTACCGATCGTAGGATATATATTTTTTTAAATTGAACGGTTGTAATCGATACGGAAGTTATATTTTTGTAAGCCAAATTTACATGTAAGAGAGTCGTCGAGGGATCTTGTAAACTGTCGCCAGCGTCGTTAAACCGAAGACCGTTGGATTTTGCTCAACGGGGAATAGTTTGTACTTAATTTTCCTTCTGTTATTTCGCGTCGACGATAAGCAGAACTGTAACGGCGTCAGTAAAACACCGAAAAGTTCCATCGATTCTCCGGCACGCTCTGTCGAAGTGCGTTTCCAGATTTTTTGTTTTCTCTCTGGTTCGGAGAAAAGTCGAGGAGGAACCTTGAATACTTCGCCTCGGCATCCGGTGCAAGCGATGTCGTTATTGTACGTCTGCATAGTTTTTACTGTAAATATTGGAAGAACCGCGTGTGCAATAGGGACGGTACAACGAGTGCGATTATATGACTCGCGATACGAATCAGTCAGAGAATTTGCAATGACCGCACGAAGGCAGTACATTCATAAAAGCAGGTGAAGTTATCATTGTAACGTTCGAGCTTGAGAGTTTTTTTTTCTGAACGAAGTGTACGAACGAACCCATTCGGGCCTCGTGGCTCTATATCGTATTTCCTGGAATTCCGAAGTGATCGATAAAAGTAAAATTACTGTTATCATCATAGTTTATCTTTTTTCTTTTTTTTTTTTTAAGCGTCGTTGTACCGTAGCCCTGTAATGTATATAGACTAAATGTTTAGAACGTATATACACGTAAATGTTGAAAAAAATTACACTTTGAAAAACAAGTAAATTTTATTGCGCACACACGCGACACGCAAGTCACGAAAAAATACGAACACGCACATACACAAACTTACACGTCCAACGATACACATAAGTAATTTAAGTAAAGATTACATTATTCTTTTTTGTCCGAGAGTATCGAGTGTGTTTTTATCGTACAGATGCATAAAAGTGCATAAAGTGTAGCCGTCTACGGTGTTTTTATTGTATAAAATAATCCCAGCGTTTTTTTTTTCCTGGACCGTAGCTGGAGTAGCAGTTTTTTTTGTTATTTATGCTTTTTTTTGCCATCTTCACGCTGCCCAGAGCGCATTACTCATCGGGCATCATTGCGGCGTGTCCCGAGTGTGTGAAAGTGAGTCGAGGACGTATAGAGTAGCTGCGCGCTTAGCTTAGAAGAAGAGCGGTTGCTCTTGTGTCCCGTTGCTGAGAAAAACACGCGGAGGAGGCAATTAAAACCTGGCGTATATAAGGTTCGTCCGCGATTTATCGTCGATGGTTAGTACGGCGGTACGAATATCCAGGCAATAGGCAGCGGTTTAACGAGGCGATGGAGAAATAATCAGACGCGAGAAACTCATTTTTACCTCGAAACGTAGAATTTCCATACTGATTCATCAATAATTAAATATCGAGAGTTGTTACAGAGCAGAATTGGCGCTTGAAGAGAACAATTTCATTTCGACGTAAAATGCCGTATCGTCAGATTGGTAATGATTTGTCTTGTACTTGCGTGTGGGGATAAATATATATTCCGAAGAAAGCACATGCATAGATAAATCATTTTATAATAGAAAGTCGTTTACGAAATTATTTGAAGAGCATCGAAGGAGCACGAGTGTTCGAATTGCCTCGCGTCGAGCGGATGGGCAAGTACGCGTTCGAGGGTGCTCGAATAATCGAGAATGTTAACAGTTTTGTTATCTACCTTTTACGGAAGGAACATGAAGGAAATAAATACGAAAAGTGGAACCTTGGAAGGATGACATATCAGGCTCTATGCGAAAAGTATTATGAGTAGCGATAGAGATGAAGAAGCTTTTTGCAATTCTTCTTCTGGGATCTGTGCTACCGTCGGTTGGTAATCATGAAAGAAGTCGAAGAACTCATCAAACTGTTTTTACTTTAACCAGAATTGGCTTTAACCAGAAAGACTCCTTTGGTGTGTTTATTCATCACCATAAAAATGTCTGCATCTAAAGAAATTCACTTTGACAACTTGTGACGCTTAAATTATCGGTTTGGGAGAATAACGTATACGGACCTTTTTCTTCTTTTTCGAATTCTCTACCAATGCATTTTCTCGACTTTTCTGTTTAATTTTTTATCTGGTTTTGAAAAATTTAATATCTTGGGACGCTGCCAGGCGTTAAGCAATAAACGAAAAATAAAATCCTTGGGACTTTTTTTCTACTTTCAATTTTACTCGAACGCATGTTTTCCAGAAAAGTTTTAAACACTTTTGTGGTGCTAGTTTCAACGAATTTATTGGTTTAACACGCTGCCAAAACAAAAGTTAAAAAATTTTAGAATTGAAAATAGAAAACAAAAATTCTGAGGATTTTTTTGTTTGTTTATTATTGAACCCGTGGCAGCGCGCCAAAATATTAAATTCGTGAAAACTAGCTCAAAATTTGAAAATAAAAAAACATGGAGAAAATGCGTTGGTAAAGAACCAAAAAACAAACCACAAAGTCCCTACACTCTTTTGTCCTAAACCGAAAATTTAGGCGTACATGTTGTCAAAGTGAATATTTGCAGATGCAATAATTTGTACGGTCATTGCTTGTTCACTCGAAGTCTCCGGAGAGAAAGAGGCCGCGTTATTGCCGAAATTTTTTCATCTCGCCGCCCGCGACGTCATATTTATAGACACTGCAGAGAATAGTGACTATTAAAATCGCCTTTCGTACCTAATTTTAAAAAAATAGAAAAAACTTAATAACAATCAGTTGCATTTATTTTTATGCGTTTGACAGTACTACATATATCTATAGTAAATCAGACATTTTGAAGCTGTCGAAATTCAAAACTGAAATTAATTACGAGTTCGCAAAGCCTTGTTTGGAAACTCTTCCTTGATACATTCAGTTCCGGTCTACGCTTAACAAAAGGCCAATAGCTTGGTCGCACATATTACGCTCAAACGGGTTCAAAACCTTTTTTTGAAGCTTTCATCCCACGCCCGAGTAAAATTTGAAAGAAGACATACTGAAAATCGAAATAAACGATAGCGCTCACACGTGATCGCCAGCTGATTGGGATTTGCAGTAAATTCACAATTACGTCCGTTTTCGTGGACTGCACTTCGGATAAAATGGAAATAATACAAACGACTCGATCGTAGAAACGATTCAGCGTGAAAAGAAATCTTCGACTAAATGATTGAAAAAAATAAAACGAATTCAAATATCTAAAAGTCGTATCCTCAGAGCCAGGACGTAACAGGATTTGATTTTTTTGTTTCAAGACGTACCAAGATCTATTTTTTTACACGATGCAAAAGAATGTATTACTGGGTCAATGAAAGGGACTCGATGCTTAAATTACAGCGCCAAGCTCTTCTACATATCTTGCCGATATGACAAAAACTATATAGTGTTTCTTAATGGATAATCGACCAATTGTGCGCACTACCATCTACAATAGAATTTTTATTCTTCGTCCTTTTAAGTCTCTCCATCATTGTCGTGCGATCGTCTATGGTGCATCAAATTAATAAATGTATAAATAAGGGCCAATTTTATTCCGCCAATCACAAATCCACGCCAGAGATTCGCAGGTGGCGAATCTCGATGTCGAAGAAATAACGGGAAAACAGAGAGTGAGGAATACATTTTGCGCTGAACCATATTTTTTTATGGTATAAAAGAATTTATTGGCGCCACAATAAAAGTAACCCGACGCTTAAATCACGGCGACAAACTGCTCTACTATTTAGTTAATAAGGAAAAATTCTTCGTTTTAAACAACTGCTCTGGATAGTCGATTTACACTATAGCGTTTTTTAATGGATAATCGACCGATTATTCACACCGTCGTTTTTAGTTAAATGACTATTTTTTTTTCTTTAGTCTCGTCGGAATTGTCGAATGGGTTTGTCTTCAGTATATCAGACGCCCGATTTTATTCGCCAAGTTGCGAATTCACCACCTAGAATCGTAACTAGCGATTCTCGGTTGCAAAAAGTTAACGGGAGAACACTTAGTGAGGAATACATTTTACAAAGATTTTTTTTTACCATGTAAAAGAATTTATTGGCGACACGATGAAAATGCAAGCTGCCCTAGTCTATCTGGCTAATACGAAAAAAATCCTCGTTCAACAAACTGCTTTGAATAGTCGAATTACACTACGACCTTTTGTCAATGGATAATCGATTATCCACACTAATTTTTTTTCTTTATTGTATTATAATATTTTTCTTTTTTCGTCTCTCTGTACTTGCTGAACGTTCGTCTTCGAGACATCAAAGGCAGAATTTTAATCTAACTGGAATATAAATATATTCAATAAATATATATTTCGTCTTGGGACTGCCTGAAAAAAAAAACTACTGTCACTAAGTCAATTCGTCACACTTAATACGCCTGTTGTGTCGACGAGTTGTGTTGTGCTCGACGAACAGAGAAAATGTTTGGATTAAATTTCAATCAGCGACAATCTTTTACTTAAGTTTTTTTCTCTGCAACATCGAAGTTTTAACGAGGTCTGGCTTCCGATCGTACGATTGTCCGGATATAGTCACGATTTTCAAGAGTATCTGTGTAATTTGTACGACGTACAGATGGAAGGTTCGGACTCCGACAGAATATTGAGACAAGCCCAGGGTTGAATTGAAAGGCGAGTCTTTCGTCAATGGACATAATCGACGTCGAGTCTCGAACGAATTTGTAAAAGTACAGCCAGAGGAATTCAATTTGAGTCCCGTACAGTAATAACGATCTACGTTTAGCAGGGTGAAGGCTCTATATTACCTCGCTCTAACAATTTAACGATAGCGAAGATGTATTCGTTGCTCATGAAAGGGTCAGAAATCGAACGACGAAGACTTCGAGCTCAACGCTGGATGGTCGCTAAAGGTAGCGTTCGTAACTTAAAGACCGTCTTCTAGTCTAAAGAGGGACTATTTGGAGTATTAAAAATATTGTAGGTTGTATTAAATATTTCAACATTTTAGCATATTCAAAAATTTCAACATTATTTTTGTAACATCATCATTTTGTGATTGCTCTTTCCTTCCAATTTTTACTAATTCGTGCGATAGCTGCACTCATATTGATCAATAATCTTTTTGGTTTTTGCTTGTTTAAAATCAGTAAAACATCTGCAAGCATGGTCACAGTGACGGAAATTTTTGTTTACTGCACAAAGATTAAACCACTTCATACCCTTAATTCATTTTCATTTCCAATGTACTCCAAAGAAATGTGCAGGTCACCTCCAAATATCAATAAAGAAGTGGATCAAACCGACGTTGAAATATATAATTTAACTCATGACTTTGTTTTTAATGCCTCGAAAAAAATCCTCGTTTAGACTAAATACCGGCTAAACAGTCATCGGACTCTGGAAACAGAATAGCCAGGAAAAACTTTTGTGAAAAAATCTTCATTTACTCTTGGGCCAGAGTCCCGGGATCGCAGAGTCACGTAGGACGTATATCTCTCGATATAACTACGGTACGAAAATATAAAAGTTTAATAGTGTATGAATATCATTTCTGTCTCGATAATCAGCGAGGCATTTTCGGGATCGCACGATCGCCGATCCGAAAATCCGATTGGGTCGCTTGGCTGAGCGTGTCGACGGCGCTCGCAAGATTTGCAATTAAAATATATTTAGTTATATATGCTAGCGGGAAGGTTGTCGAACATGCATATAAAAATAAAATTATCACGGGAAGGGGGTGGGTTGGGTGGTAGAATCAATTGCGATTAAATTATGCTTGGCTCAAAGACGTCTCCGCCTGTCGGGGCTTTGAGAAACCGTTTGTCCTGGAATATCGCAACAGCGGGCACGAGATTGCATAGCGTTCGTTTCACTTTTGCTCTAGACGATGGCTCTCCTCGGGCGCATTTTGTCTCTACCTGCGCGTCCGGACGGTCAGTAGTCCGCGTGTCTTGGAACCGGATATCGAAGAACCAATGCGCTATCTGCCGAGATTATCGGCAAAGTGTTGTCGCAGTGATGATTCACCAGGTGGCTCACACTATCGAATATACGGTCCTTCGTTCTCACCTATTAATAAAAAAAAAATTATACTCTTAAAAAAGTACCCACTCATAATGATCGATATATTATTTTTCGTTATCACCAAACGTCTCGTTGGAAGCGCCGAAAAATCTTACACTCAGAAAGGTATCTATGTTACCACTGGTATATTATTTTCAGCATTAACCCAAAGTCTTATCGGAAGAGGTGAAAAATTTTTTTTACTTACCACACCTTCTGGATCGATTAACAGAAGATGTTTCGGTGTACCGTTGTTCATCCCAGTGAGAACGTACTGGCCTGGCGAGCCCTGTGACTCTCTGACTAAGAAATCGCCGTCTTTCGTTAGCATTGACTCCGCTTCGCTCCTGCTGACACTTCCGTGAAACCAGACTTCCTGTTTCAATTGTTGCTTCTGCGTCCTCGGACTCAGTTTCGTCATTTCGGATATGGCTGTACTTAGTGGCTCTGAAGGTGATAGCAAACGTGTGAGAAAACGTCCAGCGTTCAGACAATATAAAAGACCTCACGCCCCGTCCATTATGAACTCAGTCGATACCGAATATTGTTGTGTAGTGAATAACCAACTTCGCTCACGGCTTCGCAAATGCACAGTCAAAAGAAGAGCTGAATCGGAATGGATATTGTCTTCAATTCCGTCTTTTTATTTGATCATGAAAGTCTCAACGGCGCTAAATATGAGTTGAAACGCGTAACACATGTCCAAGAGACAGTTGCATCTTTTGAATCAATGGCATATAAAAATGGTTTAAGTTTTTGATAACAGCAAAATATCATCCGACGCGGTATTGAATTCTGTACCAGCTACTGCTGTTTCGGGAAATGTCTACCATTCTCTAATGCCATAAATTGCAATTTTTTTACCGACTGAGTCTCTTTCGCCTCGCCTTAACAGACTAGAGTGTGATATGCAATTAATTTGTAAATTCGTACGCATGTCGAAGGCGTCGAAGAAGGAGGCTGGATCTCGTCGATTGTCCCGGCTGGCTGCTATCACCGTGTCGTTAACGTAATTATGTTCAGCCTGAGCGATGGCACTCGCGGCCGTTAACGGGCCATCTGTACTTAAATCGATTAAGTTACCCGTCTCTGTGAATTAAATAAAAATCAATCAGTTAAACTCCGATCTGCGGAAAGTCTGCCGCACTATCTCACCTGGCCATTGCTGAGCTTGTCTTCCACGGCCATTTGGATACGGATCCGGAAGGGGCGTACACTGGATACTACTGCTCGAAGCACCGGCATGATTTTGTGAGGAATGATGATGCTTAAGATTAGGCAGAGTCGAGGCGGTGATCGGCAGCGGCGGAACGGGCGGAGGGCCGATGTCCGGTGGAACTTTTCCTGGGAGATCATTGTAGTAGTCGCGGTCCGGTTCGCGTAAACCGTTCAATGCGGGACTGTCGATCGAAGAATAGTTTAATCAGAAGATTATATGAGGTAATACTATGTTAATGTCAATACATAGTTATGAGAACTTTTTTTAAATTTAGTACACTATTCATATTTACTTAACGGCAATGTACAAAACCAGTGATCGCTTATAACACTGTAATACGCTCATGTGGAAACAATGAGTTAGATTGTCAAACTACAAATGAGGCATTTCCGATACGATGGCCCTTCCGGTTGACGAATGGGATTTTTAAACCGGAAGCCATTTCTGTCAATAAAGACCAGCCTGCTAATATTGTAGTAAAACATAATACTCGATTTTTGTACTTGCGTTAATGTAGACTTGTATTTCTTTAATTTTAGTACACTAAATTGTATCTACTTAATAGAAGAGCACCAGCCACTCATTGACGGTCAATAAACGAAATTCCCGAACCGGAAATAACGTATTTTCGGTACAGCGTCACTTCCGGTAAATGAATGAGATTTTTAAACCCGACGTCACGTACTTCCGGTAGCAAGCTCTCAGTGAATATTACAGTAAAGTATGATTCGCGAATAACGGAATACTCACTGCAATGATGAAGGCTTAGTTAGGAATTCCTTGAACCTTAACTCGAACGCTTGGCCGATTGTCGATATTACCTCCTGAGCGAGTCCGCCCCCACATTCCAGAACGTAACAGGCTCGCCACTCTTGCATGTTCTTCGCCACGTACGCGACAAAGTCCAGAATTTCCTACCGAACAGAACAATCAGTTCAATGACCAATCTCCTTTGCTGTATTATGCTTGATACGTGTAATCGTTTGTTACCGTGTCCCCGCCCGATGCGAACGATATCCTAGGCATCTCGTGCCTCGCGATTATCTGGCCGGTTTCCAGGGTCGTTAGAGCTAAGCTACAACTACTTATAGTTAGATTGATATTGGCACCAGCGTGATCCATGCACGGCTTGTCTGCAATTGCTTTCAGGACCTTCCTGTCCACTCTTCTCTTCTTGTCAGCCGATTTCAGGCCTGCTGCTTCGCAAACTCGATTTATACATTCTCTAGAACAACATTTTCTTTTTATTGCCATTGCATTCAGTCAGAAACAAGTACCACCTTTAAGATATCGGAGCGAGACTAAATTTCATTAGGTTATAACAGCCTCCAATTTGTATCGCAAAAATTGAACGCGGGGAAATTCACTGGAAGAATGAAATTCTACTAGCGACTAATTTTTTTGTTTTTTCGAAAACAGCACATTGATGGAGACTTGTTACAAACGATACTTGATCTCCTGCGGATATCTTGAGTGTGATAAATATACATATCTTACTTGGCGACGCACGACCTAGTATCAAAGTCCAAACTTTTCATAGACGTGTAAACCTCGAGACAGCCAATGTACTGCAAGAATAAATTACCTTCAATGGTCCGCACAGAAAAATTGAGCATGGGAGAAAGTTAGACAACTTATTCTGTACTCACTCGGACTGCGTAAGTTATTCCTTCCTTACTGACTAAGTGGTCCGGATGAAGCCAGCCTCTAGCCGGCTTGCTTATAAAATTCCCTCCGCTCCCCGAAGCCATCCCAACATCCCAACTTAACTGAAAGATAACAAAAATAGCTTTAAAAAGTAGCTGAGAATCCGCTCCAAAACTCTGAATCCACACTCGAAAATCAGTTTGCACAGCCTCAGCTTCGTAAATACGGTACAGTAGTTTAGGTACAACTTCTGAAGTCTGAAAGAAAATATTCCCATGGGAAATTGAGCGAACCGAATGTCGGCTGCACGGCAAGTGAAAGGCACTGTAATCATTAATATTCCGTTAAATCATAAAACTTCGACATTACGCTTTGACAAGAATAATAATAATAATACTAATTGTAAAAAATATAAATCGATGCAATTACGAAACACAAAGCGATAGTAAAATCCATGGCTTTTTCGACGCTGAGTAACGACACAGTAAAGATATAATTCTTTGTTCACTATAGAGAACGGCATGCATCATTAGGTGAATGATTGTACGAAAACGCAAAAAGTGTTATACGTCAATAATCCGAGGCTAGTCGGAGAGCGCTGCAACGAATAACCCGACACGATTTTTGTTTGTATAATAAAACTACCTTGTGCGGAAAAAAATGTCTGCAATCTATAGCGAGATTGTCCGGTGATGAGAAGAAACGACGATGGTTTCATCTATACAACTGATCGGCGGTTAAAAGGACAGTGGTTTCGCGACGACGTTGTAGCAGAGTGCGCCCCACTAGCAGCGCGCATTCATGCTCACGACGGTCTCCGGCAGTTCAGGACGCGAGTTTCAAGAAAGAGGGGAGAGGCCTGACAGCTGATAAGAGCAGCGGAGTGAGTTTTTCTTTCTCCGATGAGTGGAACTCCGCTGCGCGACGTTTAGCCTCAGACGTTTCAGAGGTCGCTCGACGAGCTTTCGGGAGGAAAACAGTGTTAGCAGGACGGGAAGCGGAAAAGGGTAGTGCGAGAAACATCGGCGTCGCGCATGTTGCGGGGGCGAACACGGTGTTGAAAATCCACCTGTCGTTCTGTCAAAACGTTCATCGACTAGTCGTATGTTGAAGAATTAATTACATTTGTCGAAGATGGCTCATTGGTTTCATCGAAATCTACTAAAGGCGACGACCAACCAAAACTTTGATCTCAAGATCGACAAACCGACCGAAGCCACGAGACGACTCTGCAGGTTCGTTGCTGCATCGTCACACGATAAGCTTGTTTAAAGTCGATTAAGGATCGCGATGTAACGACCTTGCGATTATTTTCTATTTTTTTTTTTGCAGCGATCTAAAGTTATCGCGACATAGGCTTCTGGATCTTATCAGAAATCCTAACAATACGAGCGACTCGATCGAGCCAGCTTTTACTGCGTATCTCGGTCTGCTCTATGGACTGATATGGGAGATCGAAACTTCAGAGGAACAGGCCCGGAGAGTGGGAAGGCCCAATCCGAGTAAACTCCGGAATGCCTTCGTCTTCAAGTGGACACATTCTATGCTCGGATCGTCTGCTCAGTAATTTATTTACTTATTCATTATTGTCATATACGGGACCAATGCTTTTTACATCAATATGTTGTGCGAGAGGTTTACACTGTGCTAGCATAAAAAGGGGACTAGCATACAAAGGTTAAAAACATTTCTCGTCCACAAGAGTCGGCAACTACTTTTGTTTTGATTTAGAAAATTGAATATAGATATTATTTAGTCATATTACTTTCTAGATTAACGACAAAACAATTGCGGATGTCTGTTAAACAAAAGTTTGTTAAATATACAAATGTTTGTTCCTGTATAATCTAAAGTTGTGTTTGCGAAAGTTGAACAGACATGTCTAAAAGTGTAGTTGTCAAGTTGAAGGTCAGCAAAAAATTTTCAAAGATTTAAACTACCTTTCTGACAGCAGGTACTTGTCATAATTGCAAGCCACTAATGGCCATCACAATTTTAGATAATATATATGAAAATGATTTTACTCTGAGTTCATTAATATTTCTGTATTCATATTTTTTTATGTCGTATTATTTTTTCGTTTATAATGTTTTACTACTTTCAAGCAGTGTTCAGTTCGCGAATGTATACATTGGAATTTTTTTGCAGTGCGAGTCTCGACTCTGTTTACGAAGCAGCCAATATGAGCATCAATGTGGGCCTCTGGTACATGAAACACGCAGCTATGATCGCTGCGAAGGATGGGTAAGCGACTCGATGCACTTAGCAGAAAAAAAGATTTAGACAATTTTACAAACATTTCTTGTCCATGAATGATCAACATTTCTTTTTTTGTCTTTTTAAAAATTTTCTATTCTTTTTCATCTTAGTTTTACAATTTAGTTTCACCTTAATTTTAAAACTTTTTATTTGTTGTCAGCAAACTATTTGCAACAAGGAAAAAGACTGGTGGTATAAAAATGAAACACAAAAGTGGTGGGAAAATTGTATTTACGGACAAGAAATATTTGTTTAATGAACAAATCTTTTATAATCTACTGTGTATTATGTAAATCGCAATTAGGCATTATCCTGTTTCCCATCTCACAGAGTTGCGATGAACGAGGCCAAGGCCGTGCACGGAACCCTGAGACAGGCAGCCGGTATATTTACGTTCGTGCAGACTGAATTTTTGCCGCAACTGGCCAATCCCCCTCTGCTGGGCAGTGACCTGGATCCGCGAGTAATAAACGCGTACATTAATCAGTGCACGGCGGAGGCTCAGGAAGGTTTGTGTTGCAACAAAATGATTTTGTACAATATCAGTAATTACAGAAAAATCACTCGAAGTACCAGCATTGTTTTTATTGCAGTTACAGTGGCAAGGGCCGTCGAGCTGAAACACAACGCAAGCCTCATATCAGCGTTGGCGAACGAGACGAGCAAATTATTCTCCGATGCTGCGAATACGCTTCATCCGTTCAAGCCCGAAATCTCGGCCCAGTGGATAAAGTATCTTGAACTAAAGGCTGCCTTCTATCGCGCATACGTAAGAATCTGCCTAAGCTCCAATCGATCATGAAATAGCTAGCTACTTTAGTCTGTGCGAAAATGCTTGTTTTAAGCATCCGTCGCCTACACCCCAATTTTCACACTTTGTCAAGTGAAATTTGGTATGATAGTCGTGCCATAAGGCTTTTTAGTAACTCGTATGATTGCAACGCTTGCCGTCGGCTCGGGTTGCAAACTCACATACGTCACAACAAATTTTATCGCACTGGTATCGTAAATTAATATTACGACACTAGTGCAGCAACACTTTCTTCGACGAGTTCTCGCATGAGTTTCTTGAACGAGCTGAAAGCGCGTGTAGGAATCATACGACTAAATAAAAGTTTTTTCGCGCGGGTATCGTCCTGAATTGTATCTCACGAGGTCCGAAAATGCCGAATGTACGTAAAACTGCCTTTTTCGCACCAAATGAAATAAAAGTTATTCGGTCGATGTACAGCAACTGATTGGCTTCCAGGCCTATAATTACTGCGGCGAGGACCTTCTGGCGGCGGATAAGTGCGGCGAGGCGATAAGAGCTCTGCAGGAGAGCGAGACTTGTCTCAACAATGCGAAAGCCCTGTGCAAAACGTACGCGACGACGAAGGGTCCGGCCCATGGTGCCAGACCCGACCAGCATAGCGTATTCAAACGCCTGGAACCCACCGTGAAACAAACCCTGAACAAATGCAACAGGGAAAACGGCTTGATGTAAGTTCGCCCATCGTCGTCGGACAGTTACGCATAACTTTGAATCTTCATTACAATATCTTTTTCCTTTTTTTTCCAATAGATATCATCACAAAGTGGCCGGTGAGATTCCTAGTCTCGATATAAAGGCAACCTTCGGTTTGGTCAGCCCGATTGACTTTCAAATGGCACCGGCGAACAAATTATGGAATCAGGATATATACAGGACACTGATCGGCGCCAGGCCAGCGAAACCCGAACGCGATCACCATTTACCACCCGTCAAAGAAGAAGCCATACACCACACCTCGAAGGAACCGACAAACGAGAGCG